>CM075780.1:41935593-43185593 GCA_037974665.1 Ehretia macrophylla | reverse complement strand
GGGTACAAAACACTTAATCTAGGGAGCGCCCTCAAGCTAAATACTCAATATACCCCCGAAAGAAATATACCACTAAGTTTAGATTTAGATGATCTTCCGGATTATTTCAAGGGGGCAATTACTTTATCTCTATAATGGATTCTATATTGCATATGCACGTTCCAACTGATCAAATTCATATACCTAAAATACGGAACTATTGATCCACGACTAAGGTCTCACTTATAGTGAATCAAAGTATATGAACTTGAATTCGTTAGTTCATCCACATATGCTCAAGATTAAGAGCACTAACCACTTAGTAGCATAAGGTATATTGATCTCTATATTTGACAGTACTTTTTCAGATATCATACCGAAGTGGTCCGGTTCAATGCATGAAAAATGCACTAGTAAGACAAGTCCGAAAAGACCTTCAATGACCAAAGTAGATCACCCTAGATATAGGAGACTATCTCACTATAGTCTTTACATAGTTGAAGTGTCCAACTTCACTATACGATTATGAACAAATTTATGACACATGTATCGATGACTTAGACCTTTTGCGCAGCACCACTACGCATCTAAGCTATCTACATGAGCCAGAGACCTTTATACATGCATTCATCGAAAAGCTATAGAGAATAAATAGAAATTCTCATTAATACTTAAACAATTACAAACAGATGTATCCAATATTACTAAAATATTCTAGTATTAGTGGTCTTTAGAGCATACTAATCTAAACAGATTTACCCCTAAATCAAACTTGGTTTTAAAATAAACACATTCATCTAAGTTCTCTACTACTACATAATTTTCAACAATTCAAGTTGTATTAAACTTTGCAGATTATGGCTAGCAAATTCATTTTCACTCTTTATTTTAAGTAGATGTGAAGTATTACCTTGTTATCGGACGATCCCATTTGGGGAGGATCAAATTCATTTTTAAATACGATTTGCGTACTTAAATGAAAACTGTGTATATAGCAGCACCAATAGAAATGCCATGAAAATAGAGAAAGAGCGAGAGGGGAAGCCATGGCCAACCCATCATTCTCCATCAAAGTGGCCTTCGTTCTCTCCCTCTCTTTAGCAGCCACCTACACCACCTCCTCCTCCTCCCCTTCTTTCGTTTTCCTCAAACGGCCAGTCAAAGTCAAAGTCAAACCCACCTCTGCATCATCATCTTTACCTTCTGGGCCTACCGTACCCAGAGCCACAACCTCGGACTTGCTCGCCCTATTGGGCCCACTCAATCATGCCTCGTCTGTCAATTCTCAAGAGGCACAACAACTCTGGTCTTGCTTCAAATTCCTCGTCCCCTTTTCTCCATACCCGGGTCAACTCGCTACTCACTCCATAACTCGACGTCCGCTCAGTTCTAACCCATTGACTAGTGGTAGAATTACTACTATTAAGCGTAGTAGGGAAGAAGAGAATGTACTTGTATGGTGGCCGCCGGCGCCGGTGATGGAGCTGGCTCGCCTCGCCGTTGACTCCGGCGCCGATCCTGGGTCCATTCACGGAGCGCTTGATCCTACTCCTATCACCGTAATCATTTTCATTTATAAGTTTTTTACGTGTGCGTTTAATAGTATGTTTAGTTTGTACTTAGTTTTGTATTACTCATAGAAGGGATAATAAGTTGTTGTCGTATTCGAGTTGTGAAAATATATATATATATTTTTTTTTACTTGCTACAATTCAATGTAACGTTATATATACAAACTAGGTATGATTCTTATCCGGACTCGATATAGTAGGACTTTTGTGCACCGACAACCCTTTGTATGCTTGTATAGCATTAAAAGCAATCACATTCTTGACTATTATATATATGGGCAATGCTATTTGTCAGCAGGTTTGCGTGAGAAAGAATTCCTCTATTTAGTGTCAAATCCCTGATTTCTTACACTGAATCATCACCCAATTAATATATATATATATATATATATATATATATATATATATTGCTTTTTGACTGCATTACATTGTACAGGTTCCAGATGTTGAAGGATCGAAGGAGGATCAATGTCAACTTACGAGAACTCCATATGGGTGGCACTTTATTAATCAGGTAAACATTTGCTTAGTTAAACTTTTCTTAGTCATTGTATTATTTTCTGGTTGAGTCTCATGATTGATGGTCTATGTTCCTGTCATTTTGTAGGAGTTGAATTCATAATTAGAGTCTTTATTTGAAATTATACTTGACGGTGGACCAAGCGTTGGACTGAACGTGTCCTTGAGTCGCAATGATCTATTTCACGGTCACCTTTTTATTGCTGCAGATTCTAGAAGAGTTGGTATTTTGTAAGTTTGCGTTATCCTTAATTTTTGGTGTAATGTGTTGTGGTCTAAAATAAATGGCTTTTGCGTCTTAAGATCTCTATGAATAGTGGTGAATTCAGACTACGGGGGTCAGTGCATGCACCACAAAGATATAGTGAATAATAAAGGTTCAAGTAAACTTATATATACGTAAATAAATACATATTAAGCACATTTTAAATACAAAAGAGAGGAAAAAAGTAACTTTAAAGTATCGCAATACAAAATGTACATTTTATAATTATCCCCGGCGTGAATGTATTTTTTGAAAGTGTTGAATAATCAACTCATTGTCGATGCCTTTCAAATACATCTTTTTTTATGTAAGGGACTAATAAATCTACCCTCTCTTGAACAAGCCATCCATGTTCCACCTGCAACGTCATCTCTTCCACCCAATATTTCACCACCTTCCCACCATGCCACTTCTTTTGTAGGCCTTCAAGCAAAACAATTTCAACATAACAAAATCTCAATAAATTTCCATGCACACTAAAGGCAAACAAAATAAACAAGATTGGAATTGCAAAACTTGTATGTTGTGATATTCATCTCTGTTAAGCAAAAGAAGAAATGGATACTTAGGATGAGCTTGCCAAATGAACACAGCAATACACATTGTCTTAGGAATTTGCAGAGCCTAGTAACTAGATGGTATAAGAAATTCAAGCTTGTGATCAAAAAGAGGAAGAATAAATTGTTATACTCGAGTGATAATAATCACGTTTGTAAAGGAGAGAGGGGTTTGGGTTTGTGCGTGTGGTTGTAAAGGATAGAGAAGGGTTTGGGTTTGGGTTTGATTTGAGAAAGTGAGCAAGTTTTTTTTTTTTTTTAAAAAAAAAAAAAACATTACAAGTGTGCACTGCAACAAAAATCTACAACATGAAGAACTCGAACCCGTGACCTGCAGCACCAAAGAATTTTAAAGACATTTCTCTAACCACTGAACCATATTATCTTTTGTTCAGTGCACTCGCATACATAAGGCTCAATGTAGGTCCGCCCCTGTCTATGAGACTCGTTTCATGAAAATAGAAAAGAGAAGGCGGGCGGGGAAACAATTTCTGGAATGGACAAAGTTTATATCTTCTGATTAATTGGTAAATGCTATCATTTACACTTGTGCTTCGATCAAATTTAGTTGTCCCTTTCGTTCTGTTTGACTAGCAGTGGAATATCTTAATCTCAATCATGAGTAGTATGTCATAGATGGTCAATCCTGTCTCAATTGATGGACTTACCAGCCTCTTCCCTCATCCCCCAGGCAGAGTATGCCAAGGGGTAAAAGAGAGAAGAAAGAACTTGACAAGAAAAAGTAGGAAAAAGGAGAAATAGGTACATGAACAGCCGTACGTAGTTGGAAATGGCATCGTATTACCTAGCAGCTATCCTATAAGATGCCTTTCACTTGTTTCCAGCTCTGTAAATTTCCACAACTTAGAGCTGCTACAATAACATAGATTCTACGTGCCAAGTGCCAACCACTGCCCCTCCCCACTTTATACCTGCACAAAAAGATCCTTCTCTTTCTTCTTGTTGCAGTAAGCTCTAAATACAAACCTAATCACGCACTGAGATGTCAGGGAATAAAAAACACAAGACGTATGAAATATTCAAGCCATTCTTAGGTAAAATCCCTAATGGATGCGTTTGTTCAAAGTTATTGTCTTTAAGAGTTAGTGATGAAAGTTTTGCTAAAGGAGACCTTGTATTGAATCACTAACAAGGAGGCCCAATCTGTGTTTTGGTTAGCATGGATTTAGTGATCTGCTCTCGAAAATCTGTCCACTCAACCTTTAACTATCTGGGTACGTATTAATTCATTAACGGGGCTTCAGAACACACTGTGATGAGACCTGAGAGCTCTGGCTTTTGAGGTTCTTTTGTGAGATCAAGTTTCTATTGAAAGCTCCTAATGCATGTTGCAGTCGATATTCTCTGAGAATTGTTACGTCCTAATGTAAAGCTAATTTCCACTATCTTGGTTAATGTTTTACAATTACTTACTTCTTAAACTATGTTGTCTGCGAAAGTAGTCCCTAGTTTGATTTCACTTAAACGCATAGCTTTTACTTATCTGTGCTAAAATTAGTACGGAATACATACTGGTTTATTTGTATAACTTAAAAGTTTAACAGAATATACCGTAGTCATGTTCCACCTTTTACAGGAACTAGAATGAGAGTATACTTAGACTATGATATACATATGGAGTGATGCGGAAACCGTTTCCTGCCATGGCCTCTGCTGCCTTCCACCTTGCTTAAAGTAAATCTCATTTTTCTGTTAACATGCCTATGGGATCTGGTACAAAATTTTGCAGGTTTCATGCAAAAGAATACCCAGCCTATGACCAAGAAGTATTCCCATATAATATGGGTTATTGCCAAAGAGGTATGTTTAGATCCGAAATGTTTTTCGTACTAATCCGGGTGTGTGTTTGTGCAAGTACTTGTGCATAGGATTCTGGACTGGGCCAGTAAAGCCAGAGATTGTTTTGCTCGTGTACAGTTTCACTGCTATAACTTGTAGATTGTATCCATAACTGTTTCAATATCTGCATTCTCTAGTTGCAGTGGCTCATGATACTAAATACACTTACGTATAGAAGCAAATTTCAAAAGCATTATGGAGAGTTGTGAGTATTTGTTGTTGATCTTATCTCTAATGGTTGACCTCAGGATCTAATGTAAAATATGATGAAGCAATGAATTTGCGGAACATTTTATGGCTAGCACCGTTGCCAAGTAATTCTACGGAAGCATGGTTGGCACCTGGTACTGCTTCTTACTCTACCTAAATCTGTACCTTAAAATGGGGCAAAATGTTTTCCAACTTAGACTCCATTTGTATGCCGTAAAATATTTTTTCGTAAAATATTTTTTGAATTTTACGGTGTTTAATAATATTGGAAAATTAATCAATAGTAAAATATTTTTCGGTCAACAATTGCAGTTGTTTTTTTTTAATTTTACGGTGTTTGGTAACATCGAAAAATTGGTCAACCGTAAAATATATTCCGGTCAACAATTGCGGCTAGTACAAAATTTTGTAACATATTTTCATTTCCTTTGGTGGAAGAAAATATTTTACGGAACTCACGGTACATCTAAACATCAGAAAATATTTTTCAGTATTCTATTTTCCAGAAAAATATTTTCTTCCAACAAGTTATTTTACGACAAACAAACAAAGCTTAGTAAAATATTTTATTTTCCGGGAAAATATTTTTTACGGAAAATATTTTACATAAACAAGTTATTTTACGGAAAATATTTTTCGGATTTTATGATCTTTGGTAACACCGAAAAATTAGTTAACTGTAAAATATTTTCTGATCAACAATTGCAGCTAATACAAAATTCTGAAAAATGTTTTTATTTCCTTTTGGAGAAGAAAATATTTTACAAAACTTACGGTATATTCAAACACTAAAAAATATTTTCCACTATTCTATTTTTCAAAAAAAATATTTTTTTCTAATAAGTTATTTTATGGCAAATAAATAGAGCCCTGTAAAATATTTTATTTTTAAAAAAAATATTTTTCACAAGTAAATTATTTTACGACAAACAAACGGAGCTTTAAGGTCAAAACGGTTTCCTACTTTTGCTTTAACTATTAGGTTTGGTTGGATGCTCAACTTCTTAGTTGAAGTAACCTGCTAAATCCACTCAAATTATAAGCTTACGATATAACAACATGTTTCAAAAAATAATTCAAGTTAATTAAGGGCATCCTCAATGGAGTCTTCAAATACAAAACTTTCCTAATTTAGGTGTTTCTAGAGACTCCAATCTCTAAAAACAACACTATTTATAGCAAAAGTACGTTAGGTTCACCACTTTTGGCTTAAAAAATACCAAAATAAAGACCCATTCTTCATTTTTTTTCATAAATTTGTTGAAAAAAATAGAGACTAGGTCTCTATATTGGCATTTTTTAAGCTAAAAATAGTAGACCCCACGTACTTTTGTTATAAATAGTATTACTTTTAGAGATTGGAATCTCTAAAAATATCTAAATTAAAAAAAATTTATATTTTAGAGACTCTATTAAAAATAACCTAAGAATCAAATAGATATTTATGATCGAAGAATTTTTATGAGTTAGACTTGAAATTTGACCTAAACATTAGCAATTACTATAAATTTTCAAGTCGACCGCGTGTGAATGGGATAGAGATCAATCTGTTACTGTAACACTAATTCAATCTCGTGGAAAGAGGGGACCGCCAAAGTCATAGACTTCAGTTTTCCGAAAAAGCAAAGCTGTAGACTTGCACACATTTTAAAGTTTAAACAATCTCACCAAGTGACATATACGATCCTGATGTATGACTCTTTTGTGCCCAAGTGTCTTTCAAGCGTCTATTCTAAACTGCAGCATTTAAGACCTGCTGCACTTTTTTTTTTTTTTTTGCTTTTGAATCACAAGAACCAGCTCTAAAACATAGGATGCTTGTCTGATCATATTTTTCCTAATTGAACTCATTAAAAAGCGAAGACCCACAACTGAGGATTTCAGCGCCAACATTTATAATTTAGAATTTATTCGTATTAAGAACTGAAAATTTTGGTGACAAAATTCATACGTTAAAAGGGATAAATTGTACAAATAATTTTTAAAGTTGATACATTTTGTAGTTTTTATTATGTCAAATTATTCAAAAAAGTCTCTAATATTTTCAAAACATATAACAAATAGTATTAAATTTCTAACCAAAATATGTTTAATGACTCAAATGCCCTTAAAAAATTAAAAAGGAAAAATACTACCTTGCCCCCCATGCACCGACACTTGACCCCCTACCCTCGGTCAACTATCCCCATTCTAGTCAAACCTCCCATCTAAATGACAAATTCTTGTATGGTTTAAGACAATGTCCCTACATATGGTCTCATTAATTATATTTTATGCAAATGACTCTTAAGTTCAAAATATTACAAAAAAGGCCCCAACTTAAATCCCTACCATCTATCAATATCTTGAAACCTTCACCAATCTCAAACCAAAACCGGAATGCTGCCGCCATCATCCTCACCATCGCCGACGAAAATTCTGTGCTGTCCTTTTTATCTTTTTGTTTTTTTTCCCCTCAAACTATGCTTTTATCAACAATGCACTCATTGTGTTCATAAAATAATCATTTATTTTTGTTGCATTATCTTCTCCATAAAACCACCTACAAGCTCACAACAATATTATTTCATCCTTCCTAGACCTGAATTCAAGTAACTGCTCATTAACTCCTACCCAAAGACAATGTTCCACAAAGGTAATATTTGAACATAAGAGATGAAGATGTTCGCCGTGGAAGGGAAAGAGCTCGAGGGTTTAAGAATAGAGATAACCCACCCACCCACCCCACCCACCAAAAAAAAAGGTCTGAAATTCAACCATTTTGAACTTAACTGCAAACAATTTGAGAAGCAAATCATGTTTGCTGGTGTGGTGATGGGTTTCTAATATGGTGACGGAAGGGGGTTTTTATGGTGCTGACGATAGGTTAATGTTGGGGATGGGTTTTCACTGGTGTCCAGAACAGGTCTGGTGGTGCCGGCGACGGGTATTTGGTGGTGTTGACAACGATGGATTTTTTTTGGGTGGTGCGGGGAATAGTCTTGAGGTTAGAAGGGCTTTTCAGCAAATTGTTAACCTTAAAAGATTTTGTACAATTATTAACTATTAGAATTAGTGACATGGCAAAATATGATTGAGTGAGACCTTATGTAGAGACATGGTTTTAGACTGTACAAAAATTTGCCGATCTAGACACGCACCCACGCCTGACACCAGCCCCGTTTCCGTCCCTACAGGGCCCCAGCCCTCTGACCACCCCACCCCACACCTTTTCCAGCCACATTACCACCCCATTCTTCCCCAACCCCTACCCCCGTTACCCTTACCCCACCCAGCCCACGACTCCCCTATCCCACCCCCACGACCCAACCCTCCTCACGAAACACTCTCCCGCGGCCTTTGTCCCAACTGTGGTGTGTATGCATATGCATGGATTGTGTGTCTGTGTATGTGTGTGAGTGTATGCATGCGCGTTGTGTTTGTTTGGGTGCTTTGTATGTTTTCTATGTTTGTGTTTGTGAGCTGTGTATGAGTGAGAGCTGTATGTGTGTGTGTGTGTCAGTGCTTTGTGTAAGCATGTGAATTGTGTATGTGTGTTGTGAGAGAGAGAGAAAATTGTGTGTTTGTGTGAGAGAGAGTATTATGAGTGGGTTTGATGAGAAGAAGGAAAATTAAAGAAAAAATAAAAAGAAAAAGCAATTGTGAAAAGACTAATTTACTCTTATACTTAATAGAAATTTTGTTAAAATTAATGGTTTTCTAATGGTGGGGACTAGTTTGAATAAGTTAAAACAATGGGAACTAATATGTACTTTTGAAACAGTACAAATTATTTGAACAAAAAAAAAATGAGATTAATTTAAAAAAGCGTGACAACATTAGAGCATTTCCAACAACATTGGTATATTGAATTTTTAGCCAAATTAGCAATGAAAACTACAAGTTTGCACTCCAACAACCTCTTCAAAAGCTTCACCAAATACTTTCGCTCGCTACTCCAAAAGTTTTTCTCGCTAGAACTAGCGAAACAACTTTCCTCTCTATTTTGCTTGACAACAGCCCCCACAGTCACAAATTGAAAGTTGGTGCTTTCATCCAACATACCAGCAATACACTACAAAAAAAACTGAATTTTGCGACGGACCGTCGCCATCCCATCACCAATACAGCGACGGCTTGGTGACGGGAAAGGTTGACACCAATTTTGTGACATGACAGTGACGGCATAGTGTGAGACGCAGAAAATTGTCACCAAGCCGTCACTCTTAGTGACGACATACGTTGCCGTCTCCAAAATTAGAGACGAGAGCGCCTCCCGTCTCCAAAATTGGATAGGGGAAAGCCTCCCGTCTCCAAAATTGGAGACGGGAGGGCTTTCCCGTCTCCATTGAAGACGGGAGGACTTTCCCGTCTCCAAAATAGACAGTAATTTCAAAAGATGGAGACGGAAATGCTTCCCGTCTCCAAAATAGGCAGTAATTTCAAGAGTATCAATGGGTTCGAAGTTCTGACCCTTTTAAAATATTTGCTAAGGCTTAACCACTAGGGCACCAATGTTAACTTTTTTTTCCAAATTTTATCTACAAAAGCATTCCTTCTTTTTCCTAAAAACCCTATATCAAGCACCATAAGCTCATTTCTCACTGTTCACTGTCTCTTCGCTGTCTCTCCTCACACATTTCTCTCTCTTCACTCGAGCTCAGACTCTTCGCACACTCTCTCTCTTCTCACACTTTCTCTCTCGGTACTCGTAAGCTTCTCCGATTCCGATCAACCATAAATTTCTCCGATCAACCTATAAATTTCTCCGATCAACCGTAAGTTTCTCCAATCAATCGTAAGCTTTTGCTGCATGTGTCTTTTACGTGCGTATGTGTATGTGTATGTTTTTAATGCTTAATATTTATATAAATGCGTATGTGTAAGTATATATTTTGGTGAACTTTTGAAATGGCAAGGGTTTCGAAATTTTCTTAGCAATTTTTAGGGGTTTTTTTTATGATTAATGTTTATGAAAATAATAGTATCTTTTAGTAGTTCAATTAGTCTATATCGAATTATGATGAGATTTTTGAGAATTTAGATTGGCAAAATTGGATCGCGTATGATATTTGCTTCCGTTAAGAAATGTTTTAGTAGATGTTGACTTGAAGCTTCTTGAATTATGATTGAATTAACCTCAATGAGCTATTGGTTTCGGTAATTTTGTCACTTTTTATTGAAATTTGAGTGTTTATACCAGTGTTTTGTGTGTGTATATCCTCCATTATGAATATTCTCCTTATTATTTTGGATTCACTTTATGTTGCAGATGGACTTTGTGTTCAAAGCATAGAGCATCTTGGTTGTGTGTGTCTCCATCAAATTTTTGGAAAATGGGGACATTGTCACTGCATATTTTGATGGTGTTATGCGTGTCTGGACAGTACATCAAGATAAGATTGCTAACTTGGGAGAACTTGAATAATATGCCACCTTACTTTCTGAGTACAAGCTTAGTAGGTACTAACTTTCTGAATACTATTGAAAGAGTAATTTGTGATTTTTCTAGATAGTTGGTAGTTGGTTGTTGAATGTTAAAATTAAATCAATAGCTAGCATTGTGGTTTTTTTTTTAGGGGTCAAGAGTACTGTGTTTTGAAATGAATTTATCTAGGTCCTTCATCCTTTGAAGAACTGACTACCCTTATTTTGCAGGCCTTTGCTTTCTTTTTGTCGATTCCCAATTGATTTTTGTTGGTGTATATAGTTTTGTGATTACTCCTAATTTCTTGATATAGGTTGGCGAAGTTGTTGATGGACCTGATGATAGCATGAACCGTCCTGTTCTTGATGGAGTCCAATATGACTATGGTTAGTTTTCCTATTGTGCATTTCTCCTTTTTTGCTTTTGTTTTTACTTTTCCTTCAAATGACAATTTAGTGCACTTTGATATTCAGTATTTGATTTTGATATTGGAGATGGATAGCCTATGCGTAAATTGCCATACAATCGTTCAGGTACAACTTTATGAAGTCTTGAGCTTTGTCAGTATATTGGGCTAGTGATACTAATTATATTTTCTTTCCCATTATGTGGATTTAGTGGTAAATCTTTTCTGCTTCACTAAATTATTCTCTATAAAATGGAAGAATGTCTCTTGATATCCAAAACAAGGTGGTAAATTTCAAAACAGAACTTGTAGAAACTCAATTTCTTTTGCCTTTCACCTTCACATGTTGCGAAAATTGATTATAACATTTCCTTTCTCACTTTCTTTGATTGAGTATAACATTATCAATAAGTAATATATTATATCTACTACTCACTAAATGCAAACACAATAAGAAAATGCTTTATTGATTTAATTTGAATTTTAACTTTTGACTTGGTATGATGTTTGAAAAAAGTTGAAAATAAATGTTGGTTGAAGAAAAGAGAATTGGAAGTTTGTGTTTCAAACAATTGATAAGTGAACATAGAGAAGTGATATATATGAGTTTATTGTTCCAAACAATGGAAAAGTTTCTATTTTAGACATGTGGACATTTAATTGGGGACACAGGCAGTAGTATCCATCCATTGAGTTTTCTATCATGATATTATCTTTGCTTGGGGACATTGAACAAAACTATGCACACATGTTTCTGATTGGTCATCTATTTCTTGCTTTATTCAGCATATAGAGTGATAATACTTATACTTTTTGGAGTTTGAATCCTTTTCTCAAGACTGAAAAAAGAAAAAAAATAGAAGTTGAATTCTTTTCGAAATGAGGGGAAAATTGAGCAGAATTTAGAAAAAAATAGTTACTTAAATTTAGCAATGGCTCTGGTTTGATAAGAGTCTTAGTAATTGTTAATCTAGTTTGAGCATGTGATAAAGTGCTACACTGTGTCATCATCACATGCCAAATTTATTCCTTTTAGATGTGAAACTAATCAATCATATTCTACATGGCATTTCTTATTATGCTAGACTTTGCTATATATCTAACCAGATAATTACTTCTCTACTGTAAAAGCCATAAAAGAAAGATTGAAGGAACAGATTAAGAATGTAGATGCTGCACAATCCAAATAGGTTTTTCTATTTTGGTGTGGCATGGAAAAGGTTAGTAAGCTTCAATACTTTCTTTATTCATCATTATGTTGTAGTGTTTTTTTTCCAGCTTGTGCTTTCAATTTATTTTCGGACAAGTATCCCATTGGAGTAAGAGAACAAGGGGTAACATCGCTTGGCCCCATGATTTTTAGGGAACACTCTCTACTATATTTACCTAACATGTGTTGATTATGATTTTTTGATCAAATACTCATTGATTATGCCATATAGCTATTGGATTATTTAATCTTGAATTTGACAGATAAACACCCTTACATAATAAAGGATTTATTATGGTCTACTGGATCTGAACTAAGAATAGGGGTTTATTGTAGGCCTCCTAAGCTAATTTTTGCAAAATATAAGAAAACTTCTCTATTTTTTCCTTTTAAATTATTTACAGCTACTAAAGCCAAATTCTATTGGATTTTTTGTATGACTTTTGGTTTATGGATGCTTTTGCTGATTTTAATTTTGCTTATTTGATGTTGGTGATTTTGTTCTTTGTAGGAGTTTTCTTATTGTGGTGATAGTAAAAATGGTAACGAGGATTGTGTCAGATTCACTTGAAGATTGGGTTGTAAAAGTTTAGTTTATTTCATATTTTATTTTCTCTTTCGGCACAAGAATAAGAAAAATGAAAGTTAGTACTAATTTCCTATTTATGTTGGATTATGTTCTAGATGTACATTTATGTTTTATGTCTTATGTGAGTGTTGTGATAATGTAAGAATTGACAATGGTGTATAGAAGAACTTGACTTGAATTTAAAAAGCATATTAATTTTTTTTTCAATATTATAAATTTTTTGTATATACTAATATTTGTACATTTAATTTTAATTCTTTTGTAATATTTGAAGGGAAGGGTTAGTGACGGATTGGCAAGGGAAAAGGTTGGTGAGGGCTTGGTGATGACACTTTTTGTGATGGTTTGTTGAGGGGTTAAGTTGGCGAGTGCTCGGTGACAGCTATTATTGGTGAGGGGCGGGTGAGGGGAAAGGTTGGTGAGGGCTTGGTGATAGGGAATTTGGTGACAGTTTTGGGACGGCTCCAGCTTACGAGGGCTTGGTGACGGCAAACTGTGGTGACGGCCTAGAGACGGGATAATATGGCGAGGGCGTGGTAACGGAAGACTTTGGAGACGGGATGAAGATAGTTTAGCAACCGTCACCAAATTAGTAACGATTTGGTGAGAGGAACGATTTTGGCGACAACCTCGTGTCTGACGGACGTTTCCCTTCACCGTGCCGTTGCAAATTCCAAATTGGCGACGGCACAGTGAGGGAAATCGTCTATCGCAGAATTCAATTTTTTTTGTAGTGATAGAATTTTGCATAAATAGAGAGATTTGATATGTTGTTTACACTATGTCAATAAACTGATTTTTTTTTTTTTTTTTTAAAACAAACAGAAAAAAGAGACACATTGGAGAACAAAACCCACCTCAAATGTGAAAGGTATGGTAGCTTTGTTTGAATTTTCCACTGTGGTGATGGTGCAACTGATTTCCAGGGAAGCCGATGAAAGAAGGGGAAGAAGAAGAGGAGGGGCTCTTTTTAGGGGTTTTGGATGGTCTTTTTACAAACATTTATTTTTCGGTCATATTTTTGCTAACATTTTGTTGGGCTCTTTTTATTCTAAAAAGATGTTTTGTTTTGCCAGGTGTAATTATGATTAATTAGAAAATAACCACTATTGCTTTGCCAATTATTATTTTGTCATAGAATTTGGATTTAAATAATTAATAAAACTAACAAAAAATAGTATTAATAAGTAAAATGATTAATCATTGGAGCATAACCATTAATAAGTAAAGAATTGAAATTTAAAACAGATAACAAGGTAAAAATAATATTAAAGTAATGTTTTAGTTAAAATAGGTGTGTGATTAGAGTGAAATAGAAATAGAAATTTCTGTAAAGTAGGGAGTGTTG
Organism: Ehretia macrophylla; assembly: GCA_037974665.1. Classification (NCBI taxonomy): domain Eukaryota; kingdom Viridiplantae; phylum Streptophyta; class Magnoliopsida; order Boraginales; family Ehretiaceae; genus Ehretia; species Ehretia macrophylla. The sequence continues at coordinate 43,171,672 of CM075780.1, read as the reverse complement.
TTGGAGTTGAAACTAAAATAGAGTCTCTAAAGTAGAGAGTAACATATTTCACTCCCTAAAATGAAGAAAAAATGGAGTAGCTATTGGAGATGCTCTTAGGATTAATAGCATAATTTATCTCTTTAGAAACTTGCAAACTTAATTAGCAAAAAAGAAACATACAAACTCCCTAAACAAATGAAGTTTGTGAAGCCTTGTTAAATGTCATTCAATTTTTATCACATAGCTACATATATGATACATATGGAATCTATGTTAACATTTAGGATACATATGGAATCAATGTTACGCAGCAAAAAAAAAAAAAAATGGAATCTAAGTTAACATTCAGCTTTCTGAAACCCTATGGATCTCAATCATTAACCAAACTCTTCTACCAGCATTTTATATTTTATGCGAAATCAAAATATTAGTGAATTATTAAGTTCCTGAAAAGGGAAAGAGGATAGTATTAAGTTTTACTACAGTTTTTATTTGTGATTACCGAAATCAAAGTATTAGTTAATTATTCTGACCTTGTCTTTATTTTTAGGCTCTGTTTGTTTGCAGTAAAATATTTTTTTAGAAAATATTTTTTCAATTTTTCGGTGTTTGGTAACACCGAAAAATTGGTCAATTGAAAAATATTTTCTGGTAAAAAAATGATGGCTTCTTTTGTTTCCAATTTACCACCGGAAAATTGGTTAACTGTAAAATATTTTTCGGTCAAATATTATGGTTAATACAAATTTTGAAAAAATATTTTCATGTCCTTTGGGAGAAGAAAACATTTTTCGAAACTCAAAAACTAGAAAATATTTTCTAGTATTCTATTTTCATGAAAATATTTTCTCCTAACGAGTTATTTTATGACAAACAAACGGATCCCAGAAAAATATTTTATTTTTCAAGAAAATATTTTTAGATAAAAATATTTTTTACAAATAAGTTATTTTACGGTAAACAAACAGAGCCTTAATGCGAGCATTAATTTATTTTGTTATATAGTTAAATATATGGAGTCCAATGTATGTATTAAATAGGCATATATTCTTGACAATAATTTTCATGCCCGATATAGGAAACCAGAAATAAAAGTCAAAGCCATACTTGAAACCTACCAAAACTAATATAGTAGCCCTAGAGGAGTATTCTTAATTACCGACTTTCAAATCTCAATATATAAGTCGTCCTAAACTCTCCACAAATCTTATTAGCACATTAACTCTTTTTCTCTAATTAATTATACATATATATATCAATTGCAGGATCTAGGTGGAGAACTTTGATCATAAAAAAGGAAGAGGGTGATCAACACGATTCTAAGGACGAGACGAAGATGTGGTCAAGAGAAAAAAAGGAAGAGGGTGAACATTTTATGAAGATGAGACCAAGATGTGGTCAAGAGAAAATCAATATCTTGCTTTGTCTGTATTTGCGCTGCTGATGGTAGTATTTGTGTTTCCTCAAATTACAAAGCTTACTCCCCAGGCCATACTAATTGCACTATCTTATCGTATACGCTAATCCTAATGCTTGTTACTTGGCAGTGATCATCCGTCAGCTGCCACTTCTTATAATACTATATACATTTGGCACTAACTAGCTAGAATCTGTAATAGGATATTATGAATTCAATTGTTTAGCAATTAGTTATACGTCAATTTGATAATTGTTTTTTTTTACATTATGCAATTGTTTTTCAATTCGTTGATTATAATTATATATACGAAATAAGTCATGTGCATCTTGTTAGTTTTGCAGAGTTTTTGCTTCTTTAAGTTTTATATGTATTCGAATATCTTAAACGTTATATATGTAAGAAATAGTTTTGCTTCACAGAATTTGCATTGTTTTTATTAGTACTTAAAGATACACTGATGCACTATGATAAGAATTTTATAACCATAATTGTTACTAGTAACAATAATCGTAACTTCTTAACTTTTTAAAAAATAATTATTTTATTTTATTTTTCTTAAAAAAGAAAACCTTAAAAAATGTAAAAGAATTCAATTTGCATGTCAAAAAGCACAACAAAGAAATGAATGAATTTTTTTTTCTTTTTGATGAGCTAATAAAAAAGTTAACTAGTTAAGAACATGACATGCGACAGAAGAAGAAAAATATGGTACGGTTTGGAGTTTATATACGTTATGCTTGTAATTTTTTAGAACTATAGCAAGAGTAGTAATATATATGTGTCATGTGCTTTTATATGCACACACACGCACACACCCACACATATGTATATAATCGATAAAGACATAAGAATCATGACTCTTCAATCTTCATATGTGACAATTTCAAATCTTTCGTGTCAATACACCTCTCTAAATTAGATGCATACACATTAGAGAGTCATCATAAAGATCTTTTTATGCCTTTGCTTTAATTGGTCTCACTAATTACCTTTTTGGCTTCCTTTTTCGCTACTGTATACCTTCCTATATTCACTAAATTATCGATTTTCTGAAGAGCTTATAACGTTTTATCCTATAGTTAACTTAATTTTGAACTTTCTTACTCTGTCACCATCCTTTTTTTTTTTGAGTCGGGTTGTTTTTTTGGTAGGAAAGTAAAGTAATTCATTAAGCTCAACTCAAAGACAAATACAGTCGGGTTGTTTCCTTTAAATTCTCTTAAAACTTTCTTTCTTACTTATTCCTATACAATCTGTCGCTTGATCCAACATAACATTATGGATATTCCATTTTCCTCCCAAACACTTCCTCTCGATGCTTTCTCTGTAAACAATATTTGTTTATCGCATTTCTCAAAATTCTAACATTTATATTTATTCTTGACTAACACTCAATACATGTTTGCCAAGTTTACAAAACTTGCACTGGCCTCAATCAGTACCTGAAACTAGCCAAACAAAATCATATGCAAGTATGAAATGATTTTTGTTAACTCCACTTTACCTTTCTAGATCTTGAGGATCATATTCTTCCTCTAAAAACGAAGATGTTACACTGTTTGGTTCTGTTTCGTGATTAGGCATCTCTTGGTTACACATCTCTATTGCCAAGCACTCTTTCAATTTAATCACCACATCATCCATGGTTGGCCTTGTAGTAGAAGGACGAGAGACATAAGCAATTGCTAATTCAACAGTTTTCCAGACAGAGTCAATATTGAAGTTGTCTTGTAACCTTTGGTCAACAATTGTTCTGATGTCTCCATTTTCAACCAAAGGAGCAACCCCATCAATTATGTGTCTGCCTTCATTGTTTACTACTGGCCCGCCAGTGATGATTTCCAAGAGGATAACCCCAAAACTATAGATATCATTTTTCTTCATCAATTTGTGGGAGAAGAAACACCTGCGAGCTTCTTCAAATTAAAACATGACATAAAATTTTTATTAGTAGCCTAATGAAGCGTAATACTTACTCAGGATCCATATAACCTGGAGAGCCAACAATTGTGTTAACTGACACATTCGTACCACTTTCATTCGCCAAGGCTCTAGATAGCCCAAAATCAGATAATTTGGCTTTGAATTTTTTATTTAGTAATATATTTGTAGGCTTGATATCTCTGTGGACTATCAGTAGTTTGCATCCATGATGCAAGTACTCCAATCCTGCCAAAATAGTATTTCAATTATAACATGATAAAATTACTACAATGCATTGGTAGGAAAATCTGATTCAAATTCATTTATTCTCTCTTCTTATCTTCATAGTTTATGATTAACTTAACTTTTAATGTTTACCTGATTTTGGAAACTAATGTTTTTCTTTTTCGACGTAAACATTTTAATCAGACACTAAAGATGAAATTATCTTGTGCTGCATCTACTGCAATTCTAAGTCTTTGTTCCCAACTCAATTCTTCACCCAATAAGACAACCCTCTAAGATTATCTCAAGTCATTGTTCATAAATGTACACGCATAGTGCAAAATTCTCAATTCCATATACCTAATAGATGTTGTTTTAAGTTACCATTCGTCATGTACTCGTAAATGATGCCAATGTTACTGCCTTCATCGAAGTATCCCATAAGAGAAGTCAAGTGTTTGTGATGGACATTCATAAGAACATTGGCCTGAATATTGAAAGTAATTGTAAGCACATATGCATCATATGTTTGACCTATTTATTCACCAACTCAAGCATTGATGTGTAGATTAAGAACTCTCGAAGAATTATGGCGATCATACTATCGTGATGGACTCTCAGTAAAGCTAGGCAGAAGGGCTCAAACAATGGAGTAAGGTCATGATAAGTATAATTCTCGGGCTATACTCTCAAAGTTGTATAAGATTACGGTAATGCGATAGAACAAGGCTTGGTAGTTGAGATACCAAGCGGGCTCGTACGAGCGTAAGATCGCAATAGCTCATGATTGATCTAGGTACACGGGAAAGAGCTATTAGAGGCGGCAAGTTAGTTAAGATGCGTAAAAAATCTAAAAGCTTATGAGAGGTGAAGATGGATCCATCGGCAATAAAATATGAATCAAAGGGGGGTTGAGGTCCAAAGTGGAGTTCACATGTGAGAGGGGGAGACTTGTTAGGAGTTTTATATGGTGAATTAAAGAGCAAATAGAAGGATTTTCCCCACATAGAACGATTAGGAGGAAAATGAACTATTAATAAACATGTATAGGCTCAAGACTCAACAACTTAAACTTTTGGGTTAATAGTTAAGTTCTACACGTGTGATAAAGTCCATTTATTCTCGAATTCTTTAGACTCATTACAACAGATTCATAATTAATATTTGAAAGAACCATCATCGCTAAAGCTAGCCTTTGATGTAAATTTTTAACATTATTTTGGTCTCATTGCTCTAAATTCTCAAACCTACGTAAAGTTTTAACATTATTCTGGTCCCATAGCTCTAAATTCTCAAACCTACCCATGCATTAAAGTAGAGGCAACTTGTTGACGTGATTATGTAACAATAATGCAAATATGTAGGGTTTCCAGGAGGCCTAGCATAACTTTAAATTCTTGATAAGAAGCAATGACGGAGTTAGGCATCCTAATCCAGTGGCAAAGTCATTTATCATGGATCAGGATACTAATTTAGGCAAAAAAATTTATATAAATTGTGGAAAAAACTGTTGGCTTTATGCTTTTTTATTATTATTTATAAATCGTGATTTTTATGATGATAGATCATAATATGTTACAACTAAATCAATAAATAATTTAAGCACATTATACCACAAACGAAGTCTTCAAAGTATGACTCTCCATCATATAATGAATTTTATAGCTAATAATTAAAAATATAAGCACTAAAGCATATATGGAGTTTTCAATATGTAGTTACCCCTCAATATAGTAATGACATAACATTCAAAGAGAGAAAAATGAATAATTCTAATCATTGTAAATAGAAAAAGTCCATTTTTTCAAATTTAGAGAAAAATTGTTGCTTAAAAATTATTTTTTTAAAAACAAATATCCATGCCCTATTAAAAAATAACAAATTAGAAATTCAATTCTAAATGAGATTAAAAAAGTCCCAAACATAACATGTATAAATTAAAATAATATGTTATACATAGAAATAATTAAAAAAAGATATGAGCTATTGTATACAAAGTAGAAAACGGCCTTAGAGAGCTTCAAAAATTGATCTGCACCATTCAGATTGTAGAACTTCAGTCGCGAATCTGCTTACCAAATTTCTACTCCATGGAATAAGAAATCACCGTTTGATCATATATTTGATGAACACGGCCCAATTTTTTCCTATATTTTCATTGGTCAAAAAGTAAGAATAAAATATCTCTCATCATTTTTTCACCTCTCACCACTTTTACTTAATTCTCATCACTTGTCATTTTCTTAACACTAAAAAATAAAAAATAATAAAAAAATCATTTGTTCCCCCAACTCCACAGAGCTAGCTTAAGTTCCGCCATTGGTAAGAAGGTGATTCAAGTATTAAGCTACTTGTAGGTTTCATATTATCCACAAAATTGGTAAATTACATTAGTTTCCATTTAATGTGTATAAGGTTTCAAATTATACCACTAGATTTTCCTTTTTGTTTATCGTACACCAAAATATTTGTTATTTCATTCAATTCAAGCATTACTTTTAGGGGATAAGTCTAAAGAGTCTTGACATAGATATGTGCGTAAAAGAAATATGTGAATATGTTAGATTTAAGCACTAAAATTAACTGAATGGACTGAATCAAAAAATTATGTTCAATTGGTGATTTAGAACCAAAAAAAAAAAAAAGTTTATTGTGATCGCTAATTATTTATAATAACCTTAGCTAGTTTATGTTACCAAGATAGCGTAGGGCTTGGATAAGATTTAAAATTAAGTGCTTCTAAGCAAAAATGCTTAGGATAGTAAGGTTAAAATCCGTGTATAGCTTGAAGCATTATACTTATCTGGGCTAAGTAAATTACATAAGAGACCATTAAATATTTACGAAGTTACAAATTGACCATTTAACTATTTCTTTTTTTGTTACAAATTGTTGTCTAAATTTAATGTTTGTTAAATATAAGTCTTCGCGTTCAGATATAAGTACAAAATTAATGTACTAAAAGGCAAACATGTCATTTACGCATTAGCAAACTACAAACCTTGACCTTCAGCCCTGGCCTCTCGTCCCTTAGCCTCATACCCCTCGGCCCTTGCACCCTAGTAAATCGTTTATAATTCCCCAAATAGACGAAATGCTTATTTGGGGGAAAAAACAAAGTTTAGAAGTTAACTTATAACAACATAATGTTTAGTGGGTATTAAAATTTCAAAAAAAAAATTTAGTTGCCTCTGACTTAATTCCCTTTGAGATAAATATAGACTTGTAATTGACTTAAGTTTAAAGCTGTCGTGGTTGGGCAAATGGAAACTGAGATTTAGACAGATTCTTTTGCTCGAGTATCTTTAATCAAAAGCTATGGCCGAAAGCAAAAATTTTATGGCAATTTCAACCATTAGTTAGAATCTAGTCTTGTGATTTTAATGGTTAACCCAGACTATCAACCCATTATGTCGTAAGTGAATACTTTTCCCTCATGGTAAAAGTTTCGCCATATCCCCTCTCTTTTTATAAAGTTGGATTATAAACTCTATATTTTAAAAAGTCATGTTATAAACTCTGTTATAGAAAACGTTGCGTATGACCCATTGCCGTCTATTTTTTTGTCAATTTTAACGTAGAATGCAATACACGTACACTCCTATGATTCTTACACATACTTGTCAGAAGTGTTTGCAATTTGGGCATAATAAAAGATTGTGCAAGAATCAGTTTCATCTTGATTTCTCTTGTTTAATTAATTTCTCAATCATATTACTAAATAAATAATATTGTAAATACCTCTCTCTGATATTCAAAATGTGTCAAATATCCTTTTCTGGTATTAAAAATGTTGCAAATACCCCCTCCGATAAATGTCATTATACTTGCATCATAGATGTGTGTATTACACACCACGTTAAAACTAATAGAAAAATAGACGGCGGAGGGTCATATACAACTTTTTCATGATACAGAGTTTATAACGAGACTTTTTAAAATACAAGGTTCATGATGAAACTTTATAAAAATACAATGATATAATACATTTTACTCTTTTTTTCTTTTTGTCAGTCATTTGTATCTAATTTTCTACCTTCTGTATCTAGCACTTTGAACTCCAAAATCTCAAGGTCTCAAAGAACTTATTTGCACTTACAATGATTGAATGCACATTGCACTCAAACCTACGTGAGGTAAATCAAATGGACGATTCAATTATCTCTCAACGTACCATGAGCCGAGGTCGACCTATGTTGGGGACCAAGGAAATCTCTTTTTCGTTCGTCAAATTTGTAAACTAATGTAGTGCAACGGATAATGACAGAGAACTACGTACCTTGGCGGCCTTTTATGAAAATTCCAAATTTCAAATTAATATATGTACATCATCTTGTAAATGTTGCTAATGCAACGGCGTGGGGAGAAGGGACCGTTGCGCAGCAGGACTGATATTTCGATAGGAAAGAGACCCTGGTAATAGACTTTTATTCTTTTTCTAAAATACAAAGAAGGTAAAAGTCGTTAATGAAACTAAGCTACTACTCTAGGGGATGCAACAACTATTTTGTCCTTTTCAATTAGTAGGAGGAGTTTTTTCAGCAAAGTAGTCATCGCACGGCAATTAAGAGGTTGGGTCAAGCTAAAATTAACAATTCAATTTACACAAAAGTATGTTTCTTGTATGAGAAAGCCCATTTTACTCCACATAATTGCGTGATATTCCTCTACTAGGGTTCGCAATGGCTGAGCGTTAGGCATTCCCTTTTGTTACGTTTTCTTATTAAAAATGCTCAAGCAGGTCCTAGGGCTGCTCAAACTGCTAGCTCAAGCGGCCTTGTTGCTGCATTCTCTGGAAAACAGCCGCTTGAGCAGCTTGAGAGGCCGAGTAAATACAAGGGCAAAAAATCTAGCATTATTTTGTCTTGAATGGTTGCAACGCTTCAACTTGATGGCTCAGGAGGCTGACTAAATAATTTACTTTAATAATCTCTAATGTTAGCATTCAAGAGAACATCAATATTGTATTGCCCAAGATCTTATAAGTTGGTCTAAAAATTTATTTTCCAATATGAAACAAGTGTATATTCTAACAGGCAAAAAATCTAGCATCATTTTGTCTTGAATGTTTGCAACGCTTCAACAACTTGATGGCTCAGGAGGCGGACTAAATAATTTACTTTAATAATCTCTAAAGTTAGCATTCAAGAGAACATCAGTATTGTATTGGGCAACACATGTGTTAAAAGTATACTCATTGGTTTAATGTAATTCCCTATTTCATGCCACTAGTTTAAGCAATATTCAAGTTGTTTCCTTATTAGATTAGTTTTCAGGTTTGCTTATTAGTTTTGTTCTCTATTCTTGGTCACCAAGTAATAATGTGGTATAGAAAGAAGGGATTAAGTATAGTTGCATATGAAAATCAACACTTGGATCGGAACGAGTACTAGCAAACATAGATGGATAACATTAGATCAAGACATAGTTCTGATATCATATTAAATAACTACTTAAGGTTCTATATTAAAATCAATTAATATTAAGTAAAATAGTCTATAAACTAATATACTAGTTTTAAAAGTTCTAACTTAGTCATTAGGAACAATTGTGATTCCAATATAATTATCTCTTGTGTAGGCATCTGTAGGGGGTTGGGCCGGTTGGTTGTGGGGGATGTATATGTACAATGTATTGCTAGTGTTGTAGTAGAAAATGGGAGAAGGAAAAGAGAGAAGGAAGAAAAACGAAAGAGAGGGAAAAAGAAAAATTAAAACAAAATAAAGGGAAAAAGATAAAGAAGAAGTTTCCCTATTCTTTCTCAAGACCCGCATTTGAAATTGAGTTAAAAATTCGTTTACAAAAATGGTTAATTATGCCATAGTATCTAATGTTGTTACTCAGTTTCAATTTTATTCACATTATTTCAAAGCATTTATATACGTTCCTATTGTTTCACAAACTTATTTTAATTACTCATTTTCATTATAAAAAAAAAGGTGTTAATTTTATTTGGGGGTGGGGGTGGGGGTGGGGTTGGGGGTCAAGTGATGTAGTGGGGTGGTGGTTCAATTTTTTATTATTTTTATGTGTGTTTGTGTGATGTGTATGTTGTGTCTATACGATTGAAATTTGTTAAATAATTAAAGTATTTTATTTGTTTTTCATCAATATTAACCCGTACTGAGCAAGAATTACAGATTAATTTACATCTGTCGGAATAATTATCCCTTTACTGGAACTAAAACTTGTGGAGTGATGAGTTTAACATTTAATAACCCTCCAATTTATAAAAAATTACAAGAGCCTTCTGGTTGCTGAATGATGCATCTCCCTATATCCATGGAAAGAATTTGTGAGGTCAAGTCAAGTCAACTTCATTTTTTGGGTACAATGAAGTGTGCCACAATGAAGTAAAGTCAAGTGACATCAATTGTGAGAGAGAAGTGAATTTCACATGTCTAGCTCACATATGTGAGAAAATTAATATCAATTTAAACTAATTAAATAACAATCCAATTCATATGAATGCAAATCAGAAGATAAATTCTATCTTCCCCTACCCCCACGTCAAGGTTTATTATGAGGTCAAGTCGAAGCCTAGCTACTATTGTTTTTGTGGTACAAATGAAGTCTTCTACTACTTTCAGGTGTCAATTTCCTGTTGACATATCACAGTCATGCTAGCCTATGGCAGCCTCTTCTCACGCGGTTGCATTACTTACATTTACATGTTGACCTCTGCCCCAAGTACATGCGAAGACTTGGTAGTTATTGCAATGGGGTAATTAAATTTTTCATCATTATCTTCTGTGCGATGGTTCTTTGAAAATATTAATTATCAACGAAATGCAATTAGGATAGCCTACTCTACAATAAAAATCATAAAAAGTACACGCCCCCTTAAACTCAAATATAACCAAGTGGTAAATTACTCCTGTGACAATGCCAAAGTTAGAGTCTGATTGGGGATGGGGGTTTTTGGGAGGGGAGGGGAAAAAATAAAAAAGTACACCCCTCCCCTTCCCCCACCAAATAATAAAAAGGGACTGAAAGTCGGAGTCTTAACTTTTGTGGCAATTATTCATAATGATTGAAGGAATTACTACCATAATAAGATATATATAAAAACTACCACATAGTGATACAAATTTGTAGTTTTATAATCTAGTTAAACCAATATTAAATATTTATTGAAAAAAATTATCTGATCAAAACAAGTCAACAAATTTTTTTAATTAGAATAGAGAGAGTATTAGCACTAGCACATATAAAAACAACTTAAACTATACATACTGTTAAGGTGAAATTCTGTTGTTCGGGCTGAACACGCATTCTGTAAAACATAGGTACCACCGATGGTTATTTTTGGGAACTTCTTCAAACGATCAAGTTTGTTAATGGGTCTGAGCGCGAACAGTATATATGTAACAAGAATTTAAAGTGTAGCTATTTTTTCTTTTAAATTTAAGGAAGACCTAAATCGTATAACACATATTAAAGACGCCACCCACTAGAATTAATCTCACAATCTCTTGCTCTTACAGTGAGAATCATACCACTAGACCAAAGGCCTATTGGTAAATGTGCTATTTTAGGCTAAAAAAAAAGTTATAATTTGTGACTGTTGGAGTATTATTTATAATATTGGTAAGGAATTTTTTAGGATATATGGTAGGTCCCGAAGATTTAGAAAGATGTCTTAAAAGGGACATGTCACCTGAAAGGACATTTGAAAGAGATCGGTCTATTTGGTGTCCTCAAAATCTATCTAGTCTTACAGAATTTTACATTTTTCATGCAACACTTAAAAGAGGTGACTTAAATAGTTCAAATGGTGGGCATAATTATATATATATATATATATATATATATACAAAGAATGCATGCATAAAGGATACACAAATGTTAACACAAGCAAACCTAGTATTTTTTCTTTTTGGGGTTTAAGATCAAGTAATAATTTAAACTAATTTTTTGTCAATCATACGAACCATAGAATGTTACGCAAAATTGAAATTTTCATCATAGACTACAAAAGAAGTCCAACATACTTTAATTTGCATAATAGTTTTAGGGGAACCTTGTTAGAAACAGTGCAAGCAATAAATAGTGATTAATATAAGTGGTAAAACCAAACCAAAATTGAGTCTTATCCCGCTAGGTGAAATCGGTTATATGGATTAAACGACGTCATTTATTTATGTTAAGATCTAACTTTTCTGTAAGCTCTGTACATGCAAAGTCTCGTCTGAGTGTCTCCGTCCAAGTCAACTTAGGTCTTCCTCTAACCCTCTTTCAATGTGCTATCTCTAAACCTTCACACCGTCTAACCGGCGCCTTTACAGGTCGTCTCCTAACATGCCCAAACTATCTCAAACGATTCTTCCTCATCTTATCCTCAATCGGGGCCACTTCTACTCTTTCACGGATTACCTCGTTCCTAACCAACTCCAACTATTTGGACAGTTCCCAATTAGGCCCTATTTATCTTAAGTCTATATTATAGTTGACTTCTCAAGTCGAACATTTATCATAAGATTTTTAGACATATTTTACCAATCAAATATTAATCTCTCTATTTCCACATTGCCCAAAACTTAGTTATTTGGTAAATTACTAGAATAACCAAGTGTTAGCGAGGGTTTCTCACCCTTATATCTCCTTAGTGTAAATTTCTTATGACAATCTTGTAGGTTCAAGAACCAAGTCAGTAATATTTAGAGATTGGTACCAAAAAACTCCTCTCTACCATAATCCTTTTACTTGCTATCAGTCGAGATTAACATTTAACAACATTTCTTGATGACCAAATATCATGAATGTTTAGAAAATGACCTCTATGTAAGGGCATAAAAAAGCGAATTCCACCTAACTGACTTCTTTTCTTGTCCTCTTGGGCCGCCTAGGCCATCTAGGGCCTGATTGATTTTTTTAGTTGCATGCAGGCCAGTTTTTTTCACTGTATTGGAAAGTCTTTGTAAGGAAAATTTATTACAAAAACTTTTAGTTGAGTAGTTACTATGTAATGCATTTCTTCCACTAAAAATCCCGAACAATCCTAAGGCATGGAGTATTCAAAGTCAAAGCCCAATAGGTTATCACTATATTTTTACATCTTATATATGCGACTTTTTTATAATTTCACCATACTACCGTGACCACGGACTTGCATAGCCGACATAAGTATAAGACAATATTGAACATGCTCTTTTTATATCCTAGGTAACAAATCCCTCGACTTACACTAGTAAGGTACTCAAGTAGTTGACAACGATCAATCTCTTTCTGAGTTGGACTTATTTCCTTTTTATCTAGAGTCAAAGAACAGTGAGTTGCTTAAAAGTTATTATAATTCCTTTAGATCTGAGACGTATTTTGCACAACTATCACCTAAAAACCTACTTAGTGACTTTGGTGGATGGAACCTCTATTAGGTTTTCTCGATGAATAGGTTTATTAAATACATCTTATATAAACTTATGCATTAACTTCAGTGTTCCACACCAGTGATCAATGAGCCACGGTCATTGTACTCCTTCATAAAGTAGGTTTAAATGCATATAGGTCTTAAAAAATTCATGGATACTGTGTCTTAATGAATCTTATGACCTAGAACATATTTAGGAATATCTCAAACTTCCTCTCACTAACTATAATTCTTATAGTTCCTCTAATTCACTAATTTCATAGGCTTCGTAAAGAAATGTTCAATGACACATTTATTATTAAAACCATTTTACAAAGAGTGTTAATTACAAAATATCCCTTATCATTTACACCAAATAATTAGCTTGGCGAACATATCTAAATGATCAAGAAATACTTGGAGATACAACTCTCCAACAACTAACCGAGATATATTAGACTTTTGAGTTCAATCGTAAGATGGGGACGCAAATAGTTGAAATGGGTAGAAGGCTAACATCAGAAGTGGAGCCATGTATGCACCCCATGAAATTCGTGAAAAAAAAATATCTTTTTTTTAATAAAAAAATTCTCTTATTTTTATTATTTCTCTTTTCTCATGCTTTTCTCTCTTCTTTTTTCACTTATGTTCTCTTATTCTTAAATAGGTTATCAATTTATTTTCTATATTTTGGAGACTATTCGTGTTTATCATTGTGTATGAATTTCAATTCATTTATTTTTGTAATATTTTTAACATTTTAGTTAAACTTTCTAGTTTAATTGTAGGTTTATTTCAATTTTAATTTTTTTTGAATGATATTTAGATTATTTTTTATTTTTAATTGATTATTTTGTATCTTTAATTAAACAATTCAAATTCGAATACTCGTGAATTCTTTATTTTTAAACATTGTGATTTTTTATCATCAAAATCATGATTTTAGACATAAAGGCAATAATTATTTTTGTAGTTTATATAATTTTTTATTTATTTATTTTTATTTTTTATAAATGAGTGCCTCTGACCCCGATTACTAACTCTGCCATATAGTGCCCCCTAACTCCCGGTGCTTGGCTCCACCACTAGTTGACATAGTCGCGTACGTGATGACAACATAGTTACATACTTATGCTACGTAAAGGATCCCCTAATGATAAGGCAACAGATTAAGTAATTTTTTATTTTTTCATTGAGATCAAGTAATAACTTAAATTGAACTATTTTTAGGGTTTGTATGGCTCAATTTTTAGGTATTAGGTATTTAAAAGTGTTTTATTGTGAGTTTAGAGTGATATTATATAGATATGGTCCTTCAATCCTAGCTAGGATACTTCGATATATGAGTTTAGTTTCAAGACTAGACTGTACCAAGTCAACCCATGGACTTGGGGCAGAGTTCAACTTGCTAATGTAACAAATGCAACCGCGTGGGAGAGGGGGTATGATTGTGATATGTCAATAGGAAATAGACAGCGAAATTGTACCAGAAAAAACAAACTAGACTTCACCTCCAGATTTCGTCGGCTTGTAGTTCAGTCGAGTAGCGAATGCTTTGCTTTGAGACCTTATATAAACAGATAAACAGTATCTACATTGTTACAAATTAATATTCATTTCAAACTGATTAGTATTCTTAATGATAGTGATTATTTAGTCAACCTTGACTTGGTGAGTCGTCTCAACATATATATGTAAAACCCTGCAGAGTTGTGCTCTTCAGCTTCCAAAACTTGACTGCTGTGAATGAAAATGTTCAAATACTTTCTTCTCGAATTGCTTGCCGGTTTTGCTCTTGTAGCAGCTGTGCCGGTAGTCCTTGCACAGCCTGATCAATCAGGTCGTTAAGCTCAAATCCTTGAAATTCATTTCCCTTCTTTCTTTTATTACTAGTTGCTTATTTCTAATCTCTGCTCTCTCTTCCCCTCTCAGGATTCATAAGCATAGACTGTGGTTTATCTGAAAGTTCCAATTACACCGATCCAGACACCGAAATCTTCTACACTTCAGATGCAGGCTTCACAGACAGCGGTGTGAACATGGCGATATCATCAACGATCGAGGAAAGTAGAAAGCCATTCTTGACTGTAAGAAACTTTCCTGAAGGAAACAGGAATTGCTACACTCTAAGACCTCAAAAAGGGAAGAACAATAAGCATTTGATAAGGGCACGTTTCATGTACGGAAATTACGACGGCAAAAACCAAACACAAGAATTTGATCTCTACCTTGGAGAAGATTTCTGGGACACTGTGAGTTTGGAAGATGCAAACGATGCATTCAAATGGGAAATTATACACACCCCGTCGACGGATTATATACACGTCTGTCTTCATAAGACTGGAGAAACGATTCCTTTCATATCAGCATTAGAGTTGAGGCCATTGAATAATTCCTTATACACAACTGAATCTGGTTCATTAGGCCTTTATCGACGGTGGGATCTCGGCTTTGTGTCTGGTGATCCGGTGAGGTGTGTCCCGTTATGTAATTGTTTTTTCTATGCTTAATTCCAAACATAATATTCTCGGGTCTTTATATTTATTCTGGAAACCAAATTCTTCTTTAGGTACCCGGATGATATCTATGATCGCATGTGGAAGGCCGAGAGATCCGGATCTGGTATTGCGTCATTAAGAACTAATCTTACAGTTGATACGAACGATTTCCAAATACCATCTGCTGTCATGAGCACGGCTAGCGCACCCCAGAATCCACGTGCCTCTTTGTACATGTCCTGGGAGCCTTATAATTCGTCTGACCAATTTTATTTATACTTGCATTTTGCTGAAGTTGAAAATCTACAACGCGGTGATTTCAGACAATCTCAAATCTATTTGAATGGCGAACCCTGGTCCAAAGAATTCTCGCCATCTTATCTCAAGACACTCACTGTATTCAGCACGTCTCCTGAGCTTGTTCAAACCAAGTATGTGCTCTCTGTAAATTCAACTGAAAACTCAACGCTTCCTCCAATCATCAATGCTGTAGAGATTTATATAGTTAAGGAGTTCAAAAATTCAGGGACCAATGATAGTGATGGTATGTCCTTACCAACTCACGTTTCCAATATTTCCTTACATATAGCAAAACATGTTTTTAATTTTTCTATATTTTTATATCATTAGTGGCTGCCATGTTTGGCATCAAGTCATACTACGAACTGACGAGGAACTGGCAAGGTGATCCATGCGCACCTCCAAATTTCACATGGGAGGGTCTCAGCTGCAATTACGATCATAACAATACTAGAATTGTCTCCTTGTATGTTTTCATGCATAAATTAGACGTCCAATATATACATCTCATCTTATTTTGAATTCCTCAAATACGTCATTAAATTGTATCAGGAACTTATCCTCAAGTGGATTAAACGGATCAATAAGTCCTCATATAGCTAATCTCACATATATTCAAACGCTGTAAGTATGCCAATTTACTTTACCTCTAGAGAAATTTAAGATAATGTCTTATCATTTTTCCTTTTTTTACTATAAACATTGAGAAAATTGTGTGAATCAGATAATTTATAATTATCACTTATGATAGTAAAACATGATTATTCCAGGGATTTATCAAATAACAATTTGGATGGAAATGTGTCCGACTTTTTGGTGCAACTAGCTTTTTTGACAGTCTTGTAAGTTCTAGTAACCTTTTACTGCTCTATGGCATGAGCAAAAGTAGAGTAATTGGTCATTTATGTTTCACTTTCTTGCAGAAACTTAGCCGGCAACAATTTTAGTGGGCCAATACCAGCAAAATTACAAGAAAAAGCAAAACATGGATTGTCTTTGAGGTCCTCTTTACTACCACTGATCTAAATTTGATGTTTATTGATATTTTATACTATTAGTATAAGCCATGTTTGGGGCGTGTGTACAACATTGTTACTCAGCGGGAGCTAAAATCACATAATTGAACACTTATATATAAATAATTTTTTTCAATGAGGACTACATTAATTTTTTAATTTAAAAGTATCTTAAATATACACACATTTTTTAAAAATACAGGTCCAATTCACTAATTAATAGTTCTACTTTTGAGGGTTAACCCTAACTGACACCATATAGATCCACCCTGCCATGCACTTTTACCACTAATATGACTCCTTCTTGTCTAGCTTTTTTATCTTGTATATATAAGAAAAACGTTTCCTTCCAACATTCAAAATCAAATCTGATTATTTTACTACTGCTAAGGGACCAATAAAGGAAAGAACTACAAGAGTGGATTAATACCAAAATGCCCCATGAATTTATCAATAAATTCCAAGTAATCCTATCCACTTTTAGAATTTAGTAGATTTCATCATGTTGTTTAATCTATTGCTATAGGTTTTGTATAATTAATGAACATTATGCCCATAATCCAAATATATATTTCTAAATGACAACACATTGAATTCAATCCACAAACCCAAAAACAAATATATAAATATAAGAGAAACAAGAATCCAACATGAGAAATTACATTAATTAAGGATAACTGTTTACGTAACCTAACAAATATCTACAATTACTTAAAAAGAAATATGAGTATAATACTATAAGAAGTTGTCATTCTCATTTAGATATCACGTACACATCATTAACGACATTCATAAAGCCATATTCACATGATTTTAGATTACACCCAACATGATAGTGCCATTGATAACAGACGTTAAGATTGAACTCCCATCTTACAACAAATAACAGTGTATATGAAAAATAAACAATAATTAAAGAAACTAGTCAGAAAGATCTAGTTTGCACAAAAAGTTATAAAAACACGAATTAACTTCCGCGTGAACAATTTTCAAGACCTTAAGAGACTAATGTTATTATAGTAAGATTGTTGTTTAGAATACAGGTTCAAATAGGAGCATAATGGTTATTATTCAATCCGAAAGCTAATCGAATTAATATATAACGAAATTTAGGTAATTTTAAAAGTTAATGGGGCTATTTGGAATTTACAGATAGACTCATGAAGCATTTTGACTTTTACCCCTATAAGAGCACATATTATGCAAATTCTGATAATATGGGGCAATCAAAAACTTGTTTTGGGATTACAATTTCTAAAATTGACGTTTTTTGTCCTCTTGAAACAGTATCGATGGACTGCTCAACAAAGCAAACAGTGGTACCGGCAAAAAGGAGAACAAGATTGTCCTTCCAATAGTAGCATCAACACTTACTGGTGTTTTTGTTCTCTTTTGTTAGGATTCATAATAATTATTATTCCTGTTTATTTTTATGGTTGTATTGTTTCAACAATGCTTTGGTTTAAGATTCCGTCATGAACCAAGACCATTTAATTTACTCTTCTTAGTTGCCTTGGTTTTCTTAGCTATCAAGTTTATGAAGGGTTAGAACTGAAAACTCTTATATAATGTAGGGTAAATTATTTTAGGGAAAATGTCATTTTAGTCCCTGAAGTTTATGCTAAAGACCAAATGAGTTCCTGTGTTTTGAAAAAATTATCATTTTAGTCCCTCCGTTAAGTAAAGGGATGTTAACTTTAACTGCTTAAGGGCAAAATAGACCAAACGGGATTTAAAAGAATTGGATTTAAAAAAATAAAATTAAAAAAAAAGGGGTCCCTATTTTTTTTAACACTCCAATCTCTCTCCTTCTTCTCCAAATCGACACACACTCACACACACTATAACAACACAGACACCCACGGCTAGAAACCTAACCTCCATTTTTGGCATTGAATCTTTCATGCATATATGATAATAAAGCTAAACAATTTGAGAATATATATGTATAAGCAAAATTCACTTAAAATGGCGAAAGATTCAATGCCAAAATGGTGATTTAAGGGTTTCTAATAAGACCCATATGGCCAAACCACTCAGGTTTGAATAAAGGCATTGACTTTATACTTACTCGGTATGCATAATAATCTTTGGCTTGGATTTTAATTTGTTGGACTTATGTGAAATCTTGGTGAAGTTCTATATTTTGTGTATGTATGTGTGTTTGTATAGAGATTGGTTTGTGTTGAGCAATTGAGAAATTTCATTAGTGGGATGAGAAGAATTACGGCTTTCTCCGTTGAGGATTAAAGTTGATTGCTTTTTTGGGTTTTTTATGTGAAGCATTGAGTGATTTCGTGACGTGTGTATTGAATTTTGAGGGCTAATGTTTAATGGGTGTTTGATAGTTTTAGCATTTGTTTGAAACAATTTCATCTTCAATGGAACAACACCCAACCCCATTTTCACTCTCAATCAAGCTTATGATGCTCATGCAGAACTTTTCGCAGCCCAAGCTCAGAATTTTATTCATCATCAAACAAACACAGCTCCAAGCCACAATCATTACCCAAGCAGTTGGATCCATCCTCCTCACAATCACTACAAGCTTAATACTGAGAGAAAAAGAAACCGATAAGAATAAAAATTTGGCACCCTCTTTTTTTGGGTCAGATTTCCAACGGCTGAAACAGAGGGCAAATTGGTACTTTCGCTCGGTCAACGCTTTGACCGTGAATTTGAAACTGATAAAGAGACTAAAATAGTATTTTTTCAAAACACAGGAACCCATTTAATCTTTAACATAAATCTCAGGGACTAAAATAATATTTTCCCTATAGTAGTTACATTCTTATTTTGATCATTATAGTATTTTGATTCTAAAAAATGTTTAAATGCTTTTTGATTCAGTCAGATGTGGCATTGTGCTGATTCGAGAACAGTTGCTTTTTCTTTTTGCTTCGACAATAGATCAAAATAGAGGCAACAAAGCCACCCTGAAAATGAATCCGGGACTTTAGGACATTCTTATCCTGAGAGAGATTTGAGATTCTATAAGTAACTCTGTGTTAAGAAGGGTTTGGAAATAAGGTGATCATTTTCAGGTCGTTTTTTTTTTGGACAGCTATTCGCCGTTGGATCTCGCCAATACAGCTCTCTATAATTTTCGTTACCGAGATATCTTTTTTTATTTTTATTTTTATTGTTCTCAGGGATATAAGCGGTAAAGGGGTAGTAATATGTCATATAGAATCAATGGATTCATGGTCAAGTAAAATCTTAGTTATTATTTATTTAAAGTAAATTATATTAACCCATTCCATTAGGTTTTTATTTAAAATGGACTAACAAGCCGTTCCATTAAGGGTGAAAAGTAAAAGCGTGCAAACAATTTGCATATTTGCTATTTAGAAAAGATTATTTATAAATCCGGCTGAAATACCCCTTATTATAACTCCCTTTCTTCAAATTGATTTTGAAGCTACATGATTCTAAACCAACCTATGGTCAAAATAGTACTATGAACGTAGTAGAAACTAAATCGTGCATACAGGATTCAGGATTAAGTTACATTCAGTCACTAATGACTAATAACAAGTAATCAGAATTATTACCTCAATTCGTTAGCTTTAGAACTCAACGACCAAATTATAAGATCCTCTTTGAGTACTCTACACATGACCCTAGGTGCAGGATGATAGATTATATTCTTTAATAGTCTTCCTTTCTATGACCACGATCCTTGCAAAACTAGCATCGGATTGAATTGTGGGATTCAATCTTGAATTGCTTATAGTGTTTTTTGTATGAGAGAAGCGAGAATAGCGTGAGAGAGAGATTGTGTGTGTGGCATGTGAGAGAGAGCCAGGCGAAAGGCTAATTAAAATTATGCTTGTTTTGAGTAATTAAAAATATAAGTTATAATGTCTTGTTCGACTCAGGAACGTATCTAGACATTCCTAGCGAACCTAGACTCTGGCTATAGTCTTGCTTATCCATACTCCCGTATGGCTAGCATAAGCTTCCACATGCCCCATACGCCTACATATCATTTTTAAGTAATAAGTTGTCATAATAAGCTCCAACTGTCCAAATAGAAACCTCCACTGCCAAGTGCCAAGAATGTAAATTGTTTCTTATTTGAGACTTCTAGTTGCATTAGGACTCTCCAAAAATATCCTCACACTATTAAAAATACCATATCATAAGCAACTACGCTAAATAGGAAAATGGCTAGAAGAGAGATCAAAGAAATAATCGTCTCACCTCTTAAAATGACCAAAATACCCGTACTAACCCCTAGCTGCATTTTGACATTTTTAACCTTTTTAACCTTAACTCATTCTACTAAACAGTAATGGTTGCACTCCAGGATGATTATTGTATCCAACAGAAGCTTGTTATACATGGTATAACCTTTGTCTTTGACCTAGTAAGTAAAACTATCAAATTGCTCCTCCATGTAACATCCACAAACAAGTGAGATTTTTATCTTGTATCACCTACTTGATTGTATCTTATCCTTAAGACATTAATCCATAAAATGACCATCTTCCGGGTACAAAACACTTAATCTAGGGAGCGTCCTCAAGCTAAATACTCAATATACCCCCGAAAGAAATATACCACTAAGTTTAGATTTAGATGATCTTCCGGATTATTTCAAGGGGGCAATTACTTTATCTCTATAATGGATTCTATATTGCATATGCACGTTCCAACTGATCAAATTCATATACCTAAAATACGGAACTATTGATCCACGACTAAGGTCTCACTTATAGTGAATCAAAGTATATGAACTTGAATTCGTTAGTTCATCCACATATGCTCAAGATTAAGAGCACTAACCACTTAGTAGCATAAGGTATATTGATCTCTATATTTGACAGTACTTTTTCAGATATCATACCGAAGTGGTCCGGTTCAATGCATGAAAAATGCACTAGTAAGACAAGTCCGAAAAGACCTTCAATGACCAAAGTAGATCACCCTAGATATAGGAGACTATCTCACTATAGTCTTTACATAGTTGAAGTGTCCAACTTCACTATACGATTATGAACAAATTTATGACACATGTATCGATGACTTAGACCTTTTGCGCAGCACCACTACGCATCTAAGCTATCTACATGAGCCAGAGACCTTTATACATGCATTCATCGAAAAGCTATAGAGAATAAATAGAAATTCTCATTAATACTTAAACAATTACAAACAGATGTATCCAATATTACTAAAATATTCTAGTATTAGTGGTCTTTAGAGCATACTAATCTAAACAGATTTACCCCTAAATCAAACTTGGTTTTAAAATAAACACATTCATCTAAGTTCTCTACTACTACATAATTTTCAACAATTCAAGTTGTATTAAACTTTGCAGATTATGGCTAGCAAATTCATTTTCACTCTTTATTTTAAGTAGATGTGAAGTATTACCTTGTTATCGGACGATCCCATTTGGGGATGATCAAATTCATTTTTAAATACGATTTGCGTACTTAAATGAAAACTGTGTATATAGCAGCACCAATAGAAATGCCATGAAAATAGAGAAAGAGCGAGAGAGGAAGCCATGGCCAACCCATCATTCTCCATCAAAGTGGCCTTCGTTCTCTCCCTCTCTTTAGCAGCCACCTACACCACCTCCTCCTCCTCCCCTTCTTTCGTTTTCCTCAAACGGCCAGTCAAAGTCAAAGTCAAACCCACCTCTGCATCATCATCTTTACCTTCTGGGCCTACCGTACCCAGAGCCACAACCTCGGACTTGCTCGCCCTATTGGGCCCACTCAATCATGCCTCGTCTGTCAATTCTCAAGAGGCACAACAACTCTGGTCTTGCTTCAAATTCCTCGTCCCCTTTTCTCCATACCCGGGTCAACTCGCTACTCACTCCATAACTCGACGTCCGCTCAGTTCTAACCCATTGACTAGTGGTAGAATTACTACTATTAAGCGTAGTAGGGAAGAAGAGAATGTACTTGTATGGTGGCCGCCGGCGCCGGTGATGGAGCTGGCTCGCCTCGCCGTTGACTCCGGCGCCGATCCTGGGTCCATTCACGGAGCGCTTGATCCTACTCCTATCACCGTAATCATTTTCATTTATAAGTTTTTTACGTGTGCGTTTAATAGTATGTTTAGTTTGTACTTAGTTTTGTATTACTCAAGAAGGGATAATAAGTTGTTGTCGTATTCGAGTTGTGAAAATATATATATATATATTTTTTTACTTGCTACAATTCAATGTAACGTTATATATACAAACTAGGTATGATTCTTATCCGGACTCGATATAGTAGGACTTTTGTGCACCGACAACCCTTTGTATGCTTGTATAGCATTAAAAGCAATCACATTCTTGACTATTATATATATGGGCAATGCTATTTGTCAGCAGGTTTGCGTGAGAAAGAATTCCTCTATTTAGTGTCAAATCCCTGATTTCTTACACTGAATCATCACCCAATTAATATATATATATATATATATATATATATATATATATATATATATATATTGCTTTTTGACTGCATTACATTGTACAGGTTCCAGATGTTGAAGGATCGAAGGAGGATCAATGTCAACTTACGAGAACTCCATATGGGTGGCACTTTATTAATCAGGTAAACATTTGCTTAGTTAAACTTTTCTTAGTCATTGTATTATTTTCTGGTTGAGTCTCATGATTGATGGTCTATGTTCCTGTCATTTTGTAGGAGTTGAATTCATAATTAGAGTCTTTATTTGAAATTATACTTGACGGTGGACCAAGCGTTGGGCTGAACGTGTCCTTGAGTCGCAATGATCTATTTCACGGTCACCTTTTTATTGCTGCAGATTCTAGAAGAGTTGGTATTTTGTAAGTTTGCGTTATCCTTAATTTTTGGTGTAATGTGTTGTGGTCTAAAATAAATGGCTTTTGCATCTTAAGATCTCTATGAACAGTGGTGAATCCAGACTACGGGGGTCAGTGCATGCACCACAAAGATATAGTGAATAATAAAGGTTCAAGTAAACTTATATATACGTAAATAAATACATATTAAGCACATTTTAAATACAAAAGAGAGGAAAAAAGTAACTTTAAAGTATCGCAATACAAAATGTACATTTTATAATTATCCCCGGCGTGAATGTATTTTTTGAAAGTGTTGAATAATCAACTCATTGTCGATGCCTTTCAAATACATCTTTTTTTTATGTAAGGGACTAATAAATCTACCCTCTCTTGAACAAGCCATCCATGTTCCACCTGCAACGTCATCTCTTCCACCCAATATTTCACCACCTTCCCACCATGCCACTTCTTTTGTAGGCCTTCAAGCAAAACAATTTCAACATAACAAAATCTCAATAAATTTCCATGCACACTAAAGGCAAACAAAATAAACAAGATTGGAATTGCAAAACGTGTATGTTGTGATATTCATCTTTGTTAAGCAAAAGAAGAAATGGATACTTAGGATGAGCTTGCCAAATGAACACAGCAATACACATTGTCTTAGGAATTGGTAGAGCCTAGTAACTAGATGGTATAAGAGATTCAAGCTTGTGATCAAAAAGAGGAAGAATAAATTGTTATACTCGAGTGATAATAATCACGTTTGTAAAGGAGAGAAGGGTTTGGGTTTGTGCGTGTGGTTGTAAAGGATAGAGAAGGGTTTGGGTTTGGGTTTGATTTGAGAAAGTGAGCGAGTTTTTTTTTTTAAAAAAAAACATTACAAGCGTGCACTGCAACAAAAATCTGCAACCTGAAGCACTCGAACCCGTGACCTGCAGCACCAAAGAATTTTAAAGACATTTCTCTAACCACTGAACCATATTATCTTTTGTTCAGTGCACTCGCATACATAAGGCTCAATGTAGGTCCGCCCCTGTCTATGAGACTCGTTTCATGAAAATAGAAAAGAGAAGGCGGGCGGGGAAACAATTTCTGGAATGGACAAAGTTTATATCTTCTGATTAATTGGTAAATGCTATCATTTACACTTGTGCTTCGATCAAATTTAGTTGTCCCTTTCGTTCTGTTTGACTAGCAGTGGAATATCTTAATCTCAATCATGAGTAGTATGTCATAGATGGTCAATCCTGTCTCAATTGATGGACTTACCAGCCTCTTCCCTCATCCCCCAGGCAGAGTATGCCAAGGGGTAAAAGAGAGAAGAAAGAACTTGACAAGAAAAAGTAGGAAAAAGGAGAAATAGGTACATGAACAGCCGTACGTAGTTGGAAATGGCATCGTATTACCTAGCAGCTATCCTATAAGATGCCTTTCACTTGTTTCCAGCTCTGTAAATTTCCACAACTTAGAGCTGCTACAATAACATAGATTCTACGTGCCAAGTGCCAACCACTGCCCCTCCCCACTTTATACCTGCACAAAAAGATCCTTCTCTTTCTTCTTGTTGCAGTAAGCTCTAAATACAAACCTAATCACGCACTGAGTTGTCAGGGAATAAAAAAGACAAGACGTATGAAATATTCAAGCCATTCTTAGGTAAAATCCCTAATGGATGCGTTTGTTCAAAGTTATTGTCTTTAAGAGTTAGTGATGAAAGTTTTGCTAAAGGAGACCTTGTATTGAATCACTAACAAGGAGGCCCAATCTGTGTTTTGGTTAGCATGGATTTAGTGATCTGCTCTCGAAAATCTGTCCACTCAACCTTTAACTATCTGGGTACGTATTAATTCATTAACGGGGCTTCAGAACACACTGTGATGAGACCTGAGAGCTCTGGCTTTTGAGGTTCTTTTGTGAGATCAAGTTTCTATTGAAAGCTCCTAATGCATGTTGCAGTCGATATTCTCTGAGAATTGTTACGTCCTAATGTAAAGCTAATTTCCACTATCTTGGTTAATGTTTTACAATTACTTACTTCTTAAACTATGTTGTCTGCGAAAGTAGTCCCTAGTTTGATTTCACTTAAACGCATAGCTTTTACTTATCTGTGCTAAAATTAGTACGGAATACATACTGGTTTATTTGTATAACTTAAAAGTTTAACAGAATATACCGTAGTCATGTTCTACCTTTTACAGGAACTAGAATGAGAGTATACTTAGACTATGATATACATATGGAGTGATGCGGAAACCGTTTCCTGCCATGGCCTCTGCTGCCTTCCACCTTGCTTAAAGTAAATCTCATTTTTCTGTTAACATGCCTATGGGATCTGGTACAAAATTTTGCAGGTTTCATGCAAAAGAATACCCAGCCTATGACCAAGAAGTATTCCCATATAATATGGGTTATTGCCAAAGAGGTATGTTTAGATCCGAAATGTTTTTCGTACTAATCCGGGTGTGTGTTTGTGCAAGTACTTGTGCATAGGATTCTGGACTGGGCCAGTAAAGCCAGAGATTGTTTTGCTCGTGTACAGTTTCACTGCTATAACTTGTAGATTGTATCCATAACTGTTTCAATATCTGCATTCTCTAGTTGCAGTGGCTCATGATACGTATAGAAGCAAATTTCAAAAGCATTATGGAGAGTTGTGAGTATTTGTTGTTGATCTTATCTCTAATGGTTGACCTCAGGATCTAATGTAAAATATGATGAAGCAATGAATTTGCGGAACATTTTATGGCTAGCACCGTTGCCAAGTAATTTTACGGAAGCATGGTTGGCACCTGGTACTGCTTCTTGCTCTACCTAAATCTGTACCTTAAAATGGGGCAAAATGTTTTCCAACTTAGACTCCATTTGTATGCCGTAAAATATTTTTTCGTAAAATATTTTTTGAATTTTACGGTGTTTAATAATACTGGAAAATTAATCAATAGTAAAATATTTTTCGGTCAATAATTGCGGCTGTTTTTTTTTAATTTTACGGTGTTTGGTAACATCGAAAAATTGGTCAACCGTAAAATATATTCCGGTCAACAATTGCGGCTAGTACAAAATTTTGTAACATATTTTCATTTCCTTTGGTGGAAGAAAATATTTTACGGAACTCACGGTACATCTAAACATCAGAAAATATTTTTCAGTATTCTATTTTCCAGAAAAATATTTTCTTCCAACAAGTTATTTTACGGCAAACAAACAGAGTTTAGTAAAATATTTTATTTTCCTGGAAAATATTTTTTACGGAAAATATTTTACATAAACAAGTTATTTTACAGAAAATATTTTTTGGATTTTATGGTATTTAGTAACACCGAAAAAGTGGTTAACTGTAAAATATTTTCCCGTCAATAATTGCGGCTAGTACAAATTCTAGAAAATGTTTTTATTTTCTTTTGGAGAAGAAAACATTTTACAAAACTCACGGTACATCTAAATACTAAAAAATATTTTACAGTATTCTATTTTCTGAAAAAATATTTTTTTTTAATAAGTTATTTTACGACAAACAAGTGAAGCCCTGTAAAATATTTTATTTTTCAAAAAAATATTTTTTACAAGTAAATTATTTTACGACAAACAAACGGAGCCTTAAGGTCAACGGTTTCCTACTTTTGCTTTAACTATTAGGTTTGGTTTGATGCTCAACTTCTTAGTTGAAATAACCTGCTAAATTCACTCTAAAATTATAAGCTTATGATATAACAACATGTTTCAAAAAATAATTCAAGTTAATTAAGGGCATCCTCAATGGAGTCTTCAAATGCAAAACTTTCCTAATTTAGGTGTTTCTAGAGACTCCAATCTCTAAAAACAACACTATTTATAGCAAAAGTACGTTAGGTTCACCACTTTTGGCTTAAAAAATGCCAAAATAAAGACCCATTCTTTATTTTTTTTCACAAATTTGTTGAAAAAAATAGAGACTAAGTCTCTATATTGGCATTTTTTAAGCTAAAAATAGTAGACCCCACGTACTTTTGTTATAAATAGTATTACTTTTAGAGATTGGAATCTCTAAAAATATCTAAATTAAAAAAAATTTATATTTTAGAGACTCTATTAAAAATAACCTAAGAATCAAATAAATATTTATGATCGAAGAATTTTTATGAGTTAGACTTGAAATTTGACCTAAACATTAGCAATTACTATAAATTTTCAAGTCGACCGCGTGTTAATGGGACAGAGATCAATCTGTTACTGTAACACTAATTCAATCTCGTGGAAAGAGGGGACCGCCAAAGTCATAGACTTCAGTTCTCCGAAAAAGCAAAGCTGTAGACTTGCACACATTTTAAAGTTTAAACAATCTCACCAAGTGACATATACGATCTAGATGTATGGCTCTTTTGTGCCCAAGTGTCTTTCAAGCATCTACTCTAAACTGCAGCATTTAAGACCTGCTGCACTTTTTTTTTTTTTTTTGCTTTTGAATCACAAGAACCAGCTCTAAAACATAGGATGCTTGTCTGATCATATTTTTCCTAATTGAACTCATTAAAAAGCGAAGACCCACAACTGAGGATTTCAGCGGCAACATTTATAATTTAGAATTTATTCGTATTAAGAACTGAAAATTTTGGTGACAACATTCATACGTTAAAAGGGGTAAATTGTACAAATAATTTTTAAAGTTGATACATTTTGTAGTTTTTATTATGTCAAATTATTCAAAAAAGTCTCTAATATTTTCAAAACATATAACAAATAGTATTAAATTTCTAACCAAAATATGTTTAATGACTCAAATGCCCTTAAAAAATTAAAAAGGAAAAATACTACCTTGCCCCCCATGCACCGACACTTGACCCCCTACCCTCGGTCAACTATCCCCATTCTAGTCAAACCTCCCATCTAAATGACAAATTCTTGTATGGTTTAAGACAATGTCCCTACATATGGTCTCATTAATTATATTTTATGCAAATGACTCTTAAATTCAAAATATTACAAAAAAGGCCCCAACTTAAATCCCTACCATCTATCAATATCTTGAAACCTTCACCAATCTCAAACCAAAACCGGAATGCTGCCGCCATCATCCTCACCATCGCCGACGAAAATTCTGTGCTGTCCTTTTTATCTTTTTGTTTTTTTTCCCCTCAAACTATGCTTTTATCAACAATGCACTCATTGTGTTCATAAAATAATCATTTATTTTTGTTGCATTATCTTCTCCATAAAACCACCTACAAGCTCACAACAATATTATTTCATCCTTCCTAGACCTGAATTCAAGTAACTGCTCATTAACTCCTACCCAAAGACAATGTTCCACAAAGGTAATATTTGAACATAAGAGATGAAGATGTTCGCCGTGGAAGGGAAAGAGCTCGAGTGTTTAAGAATAGAGATAACCCACCCACCCACCCCACCCACCAAAAAAAAAGGTCTGAAATTCAACCATTTTGAACTTAACTGCAAACAATTTGAGAAGCAAATCATGTTTGCTGGTGTGGTGATGGGTTTCTAATATGGTGACGGGAGGGGGTTTTTATGGTGCTGACGATAGGTTAAAGTTGGGGATGGGTTTTCACCGGTGTCCAGAACAGGTCTGGTGGTGCCGGCGACGGGTATTTGGTGGTGTTGACAACGATGGATTTTTTTTGGGTGGTGCGGGGAATAGTCTTGAGGTTAGAAGGGCTTTTCAGCAAATTGTTAAACTTAAAAGATTTTGTACAATTATTAACTATTAGAATTAGTGACATGGCAAAATATGATTGAGTGAGACCTTATGTAGAGACATGCTTTTAGACTGTACAAAAATTTGCCGATCTAGACACGTACCCACGCCTGACACCAACCCCGTTTCCGTCCCTACAGGGCCCCAGCCCTCTGACCACCCCACCCCACACCTTTTCCAACCACATTACCACCCCATTCTACCCCAACCCCTACCCCCGTTACCCTTACCCCACCCAGCCCACGACTCCCCTATCCCACCCCCACGACCCAACCCTCCTCACGAAACACTCTCCCGCGGCCTTTGTCCTAATTGTGGTGTGTATGCATATGCATGGATTGTGTGTCTGTGTATGTGTGTGAGTGTATGCATGCGCGTTGTGTTTGTTTGGGTGCTTTGTATGTTTTCTATGTTTGTGTTTGTGAGCTGTGTATGAGTGAGAGCTGCATGTGTGTGTGTGTGTCAGTGCTTTGTGTAAGCATGTGAATTGTGTATGTGTGTTGTGAGAGAGAGAGAAAATTGTGTGTTTGTGTGAGAAAGAGAATTATGTGTGGGTTTGATGGAGAAGAAAGAAAACTAAAGAAAAAATAAAAAGAAAAAGCAATTGTGAAAAGACTAATTTACTCTTATACTTAATAGAAATTTTGTTAAAATTAATGGTTTTCTAATGGTGGGGACTAGTTTGAATAAGTTAAAACAATGGGAACTAATATGCGCTTTTGAAACAGTACAAACTATTTGAACAAAAAAAAAATTGAGATTAATTTAAAAAAGCGTGACAACATTAGAGCACTTCCAACAACATTGGTATATTGAATTTTTAGCCAAATTAGCAATGAAAACTACAAGTTTGCACTCCAACAACCTCTTCAAAAGCTTCACCAAATATTTTCGCTCGCTACTCCAAAAGTTTTTGTCGCTAGAATTAGCGAAACAACTTTCCTCTCTATTTTGCTTGACAATAGCCCCCACAGTCACAAATTGAAAGTTGGTGCTTTCATCCAACATACCAGCAATACACTACAAAAAAACTGAATTTTGCGACGGACCGTCGCCATCCCATCACCAATACAACGACGGCTTGGTGACGGGAAAGGTTGACACCAATTTTGTGACATGACAGTGACGGCATAGTGTGAGACGCAAAAAATCGTCACCAAGCCGTCACTCTTAGTGACGACATACGTTGCCGTCTCCAAAATTAGAGACGAGAGCGCCTCCCGTCTCCAAAATTGGATAGGGGAAAGCCTCCCGTCTCCAAAATTGGAGACGGGAGGGCTTTCCCGTCTCCATTGAAGACGGGAGGACTTTCCCGTCTCCAAAATAGACAGTAATTTCAAAAGATGGAGACGGAAATGCTTCCCGTCTCCAAAATAGGCAGTAATTTCAAGAGTATCAATGGGTTCGAAGTTCTGACCCTTTTAAAATATTTGCTAAGGCTTAACCACTAGGGCACCAATGTTAACTTTTTTTCCAAATTTTATCTACAAAAGCATTCCTTCTTTTTCCTAAAAACCCTATATCAAGCACCATAAGCTCATTTCTCACTGTTCACTGTCTCTTCGCTGTCTCTCCTCACACATTTCTCTCTCTTCACTCGAGCTCAGACTCTTCGCACACTCTCTCTCTTCTCACACTTTCTCTCTCGGTACTCGTAAGCTTCTCCGATTCCGATCAACCATAAATTTCTCCGATCAACCTATAAATTTCTCCGATCAACCGTAAGTTTCTCCAATCAATCGTAAGCTTTTGCTGCATGTGTCTTTTACGTGCGTATGTGTATGTGTATGTTTTTAATGCTTAATATTTATATAAATGCGTATGTGTAAGTATATATTTTGGTGAACTTTTGAAATGGCAAGGGTTTCGAAATTTTCTTAGCAATTTTTAGGGTTTTTTTTTATGATTAATGTTTATGAAAATAATAGTATCTTTTAGTAGTTCAATTAGTCTATATCGAATTATGATGAGATTTTTGAGAATTTAGATTGGCAAAATTGGATCGCGTATGATATTTGCTTCCGTTAAGAAATGTTTTAGTAGATGTTGACTTGAAGCTTCTTGAATTATGATTGAATTAACCTCAATGAGCTATTGGTTTCGGTAATTTTGTCACTTTTTATTGAAATTTGAGTGTTTATACCAGTGTTTTGTGTGTGTATATCCTCCATTATGAATATTCTCCTTATTATTTTGGATTCACTTTATGTTGCAGATGGAGTTTGTGTTCAAAGCATAGAGCATCTTGGTTGTGTGTGTCTCCGTCAAATTTTTGGAAAATAGGGACATTGTCACTGCATGTTCTGATGGTGTTGTGCGCGTCTAGACAGTACATCAAAATAAGATTGCTAACTTGGGAGAACTTAAATCATATGCCACCTTACTTTCTGAGTACAAGCTTAGTAGGTACTAACTTTCTGAATACTATTAAAGGAGTAATTTGTGATTTTTCTAGATATTTGGTAGTTGGTTGTTGAATGTTAAAATTAAATCAATGGTTTTTTTTTTT
Source organism: Ehretia macrophylla (assembly GCA_037974665.1). Taxonomy (NCBI): domain Eukaryota; kingdom Viridiplantae; phylum Streptophyta; class Magnoliopsida; order Boraginales; family Ehretiaceae; genus Ehretia; species Ehretia macrophylla. The sequence continues at coordinate 43,139,971 of CM075780.1, read as the reverse complement.
TCGGGGTCAAGAATACTGTGTTTTGAAATGAATTATCTAGGTCCTTCCTCCTTTGAAGAACTGACTACCCTTATTTTGCAGGCCTTTGCTTTCTTTTTGTCGATTCCCAATTGCTTTTTGTTGGTGTATATAGTTTTGTGATTACTCCTAATTTCTTGATATAGGTTGGCGAAGTTGTTGATGGACCTGATGATAGCATGAACCGTCCTGTTCTTGATGGAGTCCAATATGACTATGGTTAGTTTTCCTATTGTGCATTTCTCCTTTTTTGCTTTTGTTTTTACTTTTCCTTCAAATGACAATTTAGTGCACTTTGATATTCAGTATTTGATTTTGATATTGGAGATGGATAGCCTATGCGTAAATTGCCATACAATCGTTCAGGTACAACTTTATGAAGTCTTGAGCTTTGTCAGTATATTGGGCTAGTGATACTAATTATATTTTCTTTCCCATTATGTGCATTTAGTGGTAAATCTTTTCTGCTTCATTGAATTATTCTCTATAAAATGGAAGAATGTCTCTTGATATCCAAAACAAGGTGGTAAATTTCAAAATAGAACTTGTAGAAACTCAATTTCTTTTGTCTTTCACCTTCATATGTTGCGAAAATTGATTATAACATTTCATTTCTCACTTTCTTTGATTGAGTATAACATTATCAATAAGTAATATATTATATCTACCACTCACTAAATGCAAACACAATAAGCAAATGCTTTATTGATTTAATTTGAATTTTAACTTTTGACTTGGTATGATGTTTGAGAAAAGTTGAAAATAAATGTTGGTTGAAGAAAAGAGAATTGGAAGTTTGTGTTTCAAACAATTGATAAGTGAACATAGAGAAGTGATATATATGAGTTTATTGTTCCAAACAATGGAAAAGTTTCTATTTTAGACATGTGGACATTTAATTGGGGACACAGGCAGTAGCATCCATCCATTGAGTTTTCTATCATGATATTATCTTTGCTTGGGGACATTGAACAAAAATATGCATACATGTTTCTGATTGGTCATCTATTTCTTGCTTTATTCAGCATATAGAGTGATAATACTTATACTTTTTGGAGTTTAAATCCTTTTCTCAAGACCGAAAAAAGAAAAAAAATAGAACTTGAATTCTTTTGAAAATGAGGGGAAAATTGAACAGAATTTAGAAAAGAATAGTTACTTAAATTTAGCAATGGCTCTGGTTTGATAAGAGTCTAAGTAATTGTTAATCCAGTTTGAGCTGTGATAAAGTGCTACACTGTGTCATCATCACAGACCAAATTTATTCCTTTTAGATGTGAAACTAATCAATCATATTCTACATGGCATTTCTTATTCTGCTAGACTTTGCTATATATCTAACTAGATAATTACTTCTCTACTGTAAAAGCAATAAAAGAAAGATTGAAGGAACAGATTAAGAATGTAGATGCTGCACAATCCAAAGAGGTTTTTCTATTTTGGTGTGGCATGGCAAAGGTTAGTAAGCTTCAATACTTTCTTTATTCATCATTATGTTGTAGTGTTTTTTTTTTCCAGCTTGTGCTTTTAATTTATTTTCGGACAAGTATCCCATTGGAGTAAGAGAACAAGGGGTAACATCGCTTGGCCCCATGATTTTTTAGGGAACACTCTCTACTATATTTACCTAACATGTGTTGATTATGATTTTTTGATCAAATACTCATTGATTATGCCATATAGCTATTGGATTATTTAATCTTGAATTTGATAGATAAACACCCTTACATAATAAAGGATTTATTATGGTCTACTGGATCTGAACTAAGAATAGGGGTTTATTGTAGGCCTCCTAAGCTAATTTTTGCAAAATATAAGAAAACTTATCTATTTTTTCCTTTTAAATTCTTTACAACTACTAAAGCCAAATTCTATTGGATTTTTTGTATGACTTTTGGTTTATGGATGCTTTTTTTGATTTTAATTTTGCTTATTTGATGTTGGTGATTTTGTTCTTTGTAGGAGTTTTCTTATTGTGGTGATAGTAAAGATGGTAACGAGGATTGTGTCAGATTCACTTGAAGATTGGTTTGTAAAAGTTTAGTTTATGTCATATTTTATTTTCTCTTTCGGCACAAGAATAAGAAAAATGAAAGTTAGTACTAATTTCCTATTTATGTTGGATTATGTTCTAGATGTACATTTATGTTTTATGTCTTATGTGAGTGTTGTGATAATGTAAGAATTGACAATGGTGTATAGAAGAACTTGACTTGAATTTAAAAAGCATATTAATTTTTTTTTCAATATTATAAATTTTTTGTATATACTAATATTTGTACATTTAATTTTAATTCTTTTGTAATATTTGAAGGGAAGGGTTAGTGACGGATTGACAAGGGAAAAGGTTGGTGAGGGCTTGGTGATGACACTTTTTGTGATGGTTTGTTGAGGGGTTAAGTTGGCGAGTGCTCGGTGACAGCTATTATTGGTGAGGGGCGGGTGAGGGAAAAGTTGGTGAGGGTTTGACGATAGGGAATTTGGTGACAGTTTTGGGACGGCTCCAGCTTACGAGGGCTTGGTGACGGCAAACTGTGGTGACGGCCTGGAGACGGAAAAATATGGTGAGGGCGTGGTGACGGAAGACTTTGGAGATGGGATGGAGATAGTTTAGCAGCCGTCACCAAATTGGTGACGGTTTGGTGAAGGGAACGATTTTGGCGACAACCTCGTGTCTGACGGACGTTTCCCTTCACCGTGCCGTTGCAAATTCCAAATTGGCGACGGCACAGTGAGGGAAATCGTCTATCGCAGAATTCAATTTTTTTTGTAGTGATAGAATTTTGCATAAATAGAGAGATTTGATATGTTGTTTACACTATGTCAATAAACTGATTTTTTTTTTTTTTTTTTAAAACAAACAGAAAAAAGAGACACATTGGAGAACAAAACCCACCTCAAATGTGAAAGGTATGGTAGCTTTGTTTGAATTTTCCACTGTGGTGATGGTGCAACTGATTTCCAGGGAAGCCGATGAAAGAAGGGGAAGAAGAAGAGGAGGGGCTCTTTTTAGGGGTTTTGGATGGTCTTTTTACAAACATTTATTTTTCGGTCATATTTTTGCTAACATTTTGTTGGGCTCTTTTTATTCTAAAAAGATGTTTTGTTTTGCCAGGTGTAATTATGATTAATTAGAAAATAACCACTATTGCTTTGCCAATTATTATTTTGTCATAGAATTTGGATTTAAATAATTAATAAAACTAACAAAAAATAGTATTAATAAGTAAAATGATTAATCATTGGAGCATAACCATTAATAAGTAAAGAATTGAAATTTAAAACAGATAACAAGGTAAAAATAATATTAAAGTAATGTTTTAGTTAAAATAGGTGTGTGATTAGAGTGAAATAGAAATAGAAATTTCTGTAAAGTAGGGAGTGTTGTTGGAGTTGAAACTAAAATAGAGTCTCTAAAGTAGAGAGTAACATATTTCACTCCCTAAAATGAAGAAAAAATGGAGTAGCTATTGGAGATGCTCTTAGGATTAATAGCATAATTTATCTCTTTAGAAACTTGCAAACTTAATTAGCAAAAAAGAAACATACAAACTCCCTAAACAAATGAAGTTTGTGAAGCCTTGTTAAATGTCATTCAATTTTTATCACATAGCTACATATATGATACATATGGAATCTATGTTAACATTTAGGATACATATGGAATCAATGTTACGCAGCAAAAAAAAAAAAAAAAATGGAATCTAAGTTAACATTCAGCTTTCTGAAACCCTATGGATCTCAATCATTAACCAAACTCTTCTACCAGCATTTTATATTTTATGCGAAATCAAAATATTAGTGAATTATTAAGTTCCTGAAAAGGGAAAGAGGATAGTATTAAGTTTTACTACAGTTTTTATTTGTGATTACCGAAATCAAAGTATTAGTTAATTATTCTGACCTTGTCTTTATTTTTAGGCTCTGTTTGTTTGCAGTAAAATATTTTTTTAGAAAATATTTTTTCAATTTTTCGGTGTTTGGTAATACCGAAAAATTGGTCAATTGAAAAATATTTTCTGGTAAAAAAATGATGGCTTCTTTTGTTTCCAATTTACCACCGGAAAATTGGTTAACTGTAAAATATTTTTCGGTCAAATATTATGGTTAATACAAATTTTGAAAAAATATTTTCATGTCCTTTGGGAGAAGAAAACATTTTTCGAAACTCAAAAACTAGAAAATATTTTCTAGTATTCTATTTTCATGAAAATATTTTCTCCTAACGAGTTATTTTATGACAAACAAACGGATCCCAGAAAAATATTTTATTTTTCAAGAAAATATTTTTAGATAAAAATATTTTTTACAAATAAGTTATTTTACGGCAAACAAACAGAGCCTTAATGCGAGCATTAATTTATTTTGTTATATAGTTAAATATATGGAGTCCAGTGTATATATTAAATAGGCATAAATATTCTTGACAATAACATCATGCCCGATATAGGAAACCAGAAATTAAAGTCAAAACCATACTTGAAACCTGCCAAAACTAATATAGTAGTCCTAGTGGAGGATTCTTAATTACCGACTTTCAAATCTCAATATATAAGTCGTCCTAAACTCTCCACAAATCTTATTAGCACATTAACTCTTTTTCTCTAATTAATTATACATATATATATCAATTGCAGGATCTAGGTGGAGAACTTTGATCATAAAAAAGGAAGAGGGTGAACACGTTTGTAAGGACGAGACGAAGATGTGGTCAAGAGAAAAAAAGGTAGAGGGCGAACATGTTTATGAAGACGATACCAAGATGTGGTCAAGAGAAAATCAATATCTTGCTTTGTCTGTATTTGCGCTGCTGATGGTAGTATTTGTGTTTCCTCAAATTACAAAGCTTACTCCCCAGGCCATACTAATTGCACTATCTTATCGTATACGCTAATCCTAATGCTTGTTACTTGGCAGTGATCATCCGTCAGCTGCCACTTCTTATAATACTATATACATTTGGCACTAACTAGCTAGAATCTGTAATAGGATATTATGAATTCAATTGTTTAGCAATTAGTTATACGTCAATTTGATAATTGTTTTTTTTTACATTATGCAATTGTTTTTCAATTCGTTGATTATAATTATATATACGAAATAAGTCATGTGCATCTTGTTAGTTTTGCAGAGTTTTTGCTTCTTTAAGTTTTATATGTATTCGAATATCTTAAACGTTATATATGTAAGAAATAGTTTTGCTTCACAGAATTTGCATTGTTTTTATTAGTACTTAAAGATACACTGATGCACTATGATAAGAATTTTATAACCATAATTGTTACTAGTAACAATAATCGTAACTTCTTAACTTTTTAAAAAATAATTATTTTATTTTATTTTTCTTAAAAAAGAAAACCTTAAAAAATGTAAAAGAATTCAATTTGCATGTCGAAAAGCACAACAAAAAAATGAATCAATTTTTCTTTTTCTTTTTGATGAGCTAATAAAAAAGTTAACTAGTTAAGAACATGACATGCGACAGAAGAAGAAAAATATGGTACGGTTTGGAGTTTATATACGTTATGCTTGTAATTTTTTAGAACTATAGCAAGAGTAGTAATATATATGGGTCATGTGCTTTTATATGCACACACACGCACACACCCACACATATGTATATAATCGATAAAGACATAAGAATCATGACTCTTCAATCTTCATATGTGACAATTTCAAATCTTTCGTGTCAATACACCTCTCTAAATTAGATGCATACACATTAGAGAGTCATCATAAAGATCTTTTTATGCCTTTGCTTTAATTGGTCTCACTAATTACCTTTTTGGCTTCCTTTTTCGCTACTGTATATTTTCCTATATTCACTAAATTATTGACTTTCTGAAGGGCTTATAACGTTCTATCCTATAGTTAACTTAATTTTGAACTTTCTTACTCTGTCACCATCGTTTTTTTTTTAGTCGGGTTGTTTTTTTGGTAGGAAAGTAAAGTAATTCATTAAGCTCAACTCAAAGACAAATACAGTCGGGTTGTTTCCTTTAAATTCTCTTAAAACTTTCTTTCTTACTTATTCCTATACAATCTGTCGCTTGATCCAACATAACATTATGGATATTCCATTTTCCTCCCAAACACTTCCTCTCGATGCTTTCTCTGTAAACAATATTTGTTTATCGCATTTCTCAAAATTCTAACATTTATATTTATTCTTGACTAACACTCAATACATGTTTGCCAAGTTTACAAAACTTGCACTGGCCTCAATCAGTACCTGAAACTAGCCAAACAAAATCATATGCAAGTATGAAATGATTTTTGTTAACTCCACTTTACCTTTCTAGATCTTGAGGATCATATTCTTCCTCTAAAAACGAAGATGTTACACTGTTTGGTTCTGTTTCGTGATTAGGCATCTCTTGGTTACACATCTCTATTGCCAAGCACTCTTTCAATTTAATCACCACATCATCCATGGTTGGCCTTGTAGTAGAAGGACGAGAGACATAAGCAATTGCTAATTCAACAGTTTTCCAGACAGAGTCAATATTGAAGTTGTCTTGTAACCTTTGGTCAACAATTGTTCTGATGTCTCCATTTTCAACCAAAGGAGCAACCCCATCAATTATGTGTCTGCCTTCATTGTTTACTACTGGCCCGCCAGTGATGATTTCCAAGAGGATAACCCCAAAACTATAGATATCATTTTTCTTCATCAATTTGTGGGAGAAGAAACACCTGCGAGCTTCTTCAAATTAAAACATGACATAAAATTTTTATTAGTAGCCTAATGAAGCGTAATACTTACTCAGGATCCATATAACCTGGAGAGCCAACAATTGTGTTAACTGACACATTCGTACCACTTTCATTCGCCAAGGCTCTAGATAGCCCAAAATCAAATAATTTGGCTTTGAATTTTTTATTTAGTAATATATTTGTAGGCTTGATATCTTTGTAAACTATCGGTAGTTTGCATCCATGATGCAAGTACTTCAATCCTGCCAAAATAGTATTTCAATTATAACATGATAAAATTACTGCAATGCATTGGTAGGAAAATCTGATTCAAATTCATTTATTCTCTCTTCTTGTCTTCATAGTTTATGATTAACTTAACTTTTAATGTTTACCTGATTTTGGAAACTAATGTTTTTCTTTTTCGACGTAAACATTTTAATCAGACACTAAAGATGAAATTACCTTGTGTTGCATCTACTGCAATTCTAAGTCTTTGTTCCCAACTCAATTCTGCACCCAATAAGACAACCCTCTAAGATTATCTCAAGTCATTGTTCATAAATGTACACACATAGTGCAAAATTCTCAATTCCATATGCCTGATAGATGCTGTTTTAAGTTACCATTCGCCATGTACTCGTAAATGATGCCAATGTTACTGCCTTCATCGCAGTATCCCATAAGAGAAGTCAAGTGTTTGTTATGGATGTTCATAAGAACATTGGCCTGAATATTGAAAGTAATTGTAAGCACATATGCATCATATGTTTGACCTATTTATTCACCAACTCAAGAATTGATGTGTAGATTAAGAACTCGTAAGTTACCTCTGCCAGGAATTCCTTGTGTCCTTGAGTCGATGAAGGGTTGAGCATCTTCACTGCAACTTCAGTGTCACCCATAAGTCCATGTTAGACTCTGCCAAATCTTCATTTTTCTAGAACTCTCTCGAAGTTATTTGTCATTTTTAAGATCTTTGAGTATATAATTACCAAATTTTTACTCTGTACGTACAATTGCTCTTCTTGATCACTGTGTATAGGAGATCTGACAAGCATAAGTCAACGAAGAAAAGAAACCTTGGTAAAAACTATTTGTTGAAAGGCTAACCGGACTCAATAGGCTTTCTAATAGGTGAGACCACAATGTTTGTGAGAGTTGTTGGGTATGACAGCCAAACTCAATAACTGCTCTATTGAAATTATATTTTCACTCAATAATCCCATCCTAATAAATTAGGATGAATTTTACTAACAATATTTTCTTTGTCTTCTGATTGCGCACATGGTAATAAATACCAAGAGGACAAGAAGAAAAATGGCAAGTGTTGATGCTCCTATTGGAAAGATAACCTTGTTCTTCTTTTTACCAGTATCATTGTGTTTTTCATTGTTGGGTAGTCCATCGATACTGCTTGAAAAAGGACAAAAAATGTGGACCTTAGAAATCACAGTTCCTGGACAAAAGCAGTCAAAATTTGCATATAATGTGCTTACAGTGTTAGAATTTTTAAATTATGGGCTACCACTGATTGACATATTTTGTTATTTCGAAAAACATGTTGAGATTGACTGGTAAAGCCTAGTATATAATTTTTGTGATCCACTCCAGTTGAGACTTAGTCCGCCTCATAGATACTATTTTTAGTGGTGTGGTATGTAAGGTGTATAGCCTATTTTAATATTAGGACAACTTGGTGGGGCCCAATAACGATTTTAGGGTAGCCTTCTCTCCAATCCAGAATACTAGTAATCTATCTAATAGACTACATATTAGGTTGGTTTGCCCCATTAAGGGCCACCATACAGGAGTTGGAGATGGAGCACCTAATTTAGATGTGCCTACCACAACATGTCGCTCAAGGTTTTCTTGTAGGATTAGCACAAGAAGTTTCCGGCAAATTAAGAAATATGGCATGTATTCAGGTATTCTTTCAAATTTTGAATTGAATGTGTTTATGATGGTGTTCTATTTTCTGGTATTAGATCTTATATGTTCTAACAAGTAGTATTGGAACCATAAATATTAAAAGTAGAACCCATAAAGAAGCTTTCAATTGACTGTATAATATTGAATGTATTTATCTAATTCGTCCTGGACAATGACGTTTACGGATGCCGCATACAGTAGTGCATTCAAAAGGCAATCTATTTCATACAGTAAATTCATATGTGACGAATTCAAGTGTTGACACTATGGATTCAAGAAACAGTGTGCAAAGTCGGCATGCATCAATTTCATAGTATGCGAACTTTTGCTTCCACGCTTAAATTTGTGTCTAGATTGTTGTCTGCCACGTAGTCAACGTCTCAATATTGGCTTGACTCCAATCTAGGCATCAAAACTAAGCAGCTCTAAAGAGACTAATGTCTCAACTTGGTTTTCACTTTAGGTTCGACACACACACAAAAAAAAAAAAGAAGGAATGGAAGAGATAATTGATTCATATTGGTAGGCAAAAGCTTAGAAACTCTGAGGACTGTATGAAAGATAAGCCGAGTGTTGGTCCTTTTTCTTATTTTATTTTTCTTGGGTAATTTTAGTGTAACTTATGATGCATTATTTGAATCCTATTATTGTTTTTTAATTGATTCCTCTTCATATCCTATATGCAATTCTTCTTAAGGGTAGCAGTAAAGTAAACATACTTCCAAGTTGGAGGAAAAGTAGGGATAAAACCAAAATAATATACCATAAACAATTATTTCATGGGCAAGCACTAAAACTCTATATGTTTATCTTGTACGTGATTTTGTAAAGCATAGTTGAAAACTAATTCATAAATTTGAATACGGTGAGTTCACTGTTTATGTGAAACCCCAATCAAAATATGAAAGAAGTATATATGGCTGGCGGATGCATGTCCGAAATAGTCAATCGTCCATGTAGGTACTATGAAATTGATGCATGCCGATTAGTAATTATTGTGGGGTCTCGATCAAGTTAATTTCATACAGAAGCAAACTTGAGATTCTCTAAATTATTTAAAGTTTTTAAGACTATAAAGTTACTTAAGGGGATGTGGTGTTATATTATAGTTGGAAGTGCTTATTGACTTTTCCCCAGCATGTGTGAAGAGTATGATATAATTCTATATGTGGAACTATTAAATAATTTAGGGTGAATAACTTCAGACTCTTCTGTGGTCAAGCGAAACTAGTTATAACATTTCTATGGTCCAAAAAATATAGTCGGACCCTCCTGTAGTCTACCCGTTGATGCACACCGCCCATCTCTATCAAAATTTTCGTCATTTTTTATGGAAAGTGTGACAAACGCGTGTAAAATGAAATTTTTAATGATTTTTAACATATTTAATAATAAAATAATATTAGTAATTAAAAATTTTTAATTTTTTTTGCTGCTGCTGCGTCAACGGCAGTAGCAAGAAATGTGGTGGGGGTGGGGGTGGGGGTGGGGGTTGGGGTGGAGAGGTGATATGAGGTAAAATTCCAAGTCTAAGAACAATTACCAAAATACCCCTAATAGGTCCATTAACTCGAGGCCGAGGTCCATTAGCCCGAGATCCAGTCCTGAGGTCTAGTGCCCGAGGTCCAGTCACGAGGTCTAGTGCCCGAGGTCCTGAGGTCTAATGCCCGAAGTCCGATCCTGAGGTCCACCAGTTCGACGTCTGTCATGAACCTCAGACAATATAATTATAACATATTATATCCAAGAGGCTTAGGAAACACTCTATTAGGGGAACATGTAGCAGTTTCTAACAACTGGAAGATTAATATAAATATATGGACACCTTTTCAAAGAGGGGAGGAACAAATAGAAAGTATAGACACTATAATGCTACTCTTTCTCTCTCTCTCTCTCTCTCTCTCTCTCTTATCTCTTATTACTTTTACTCTATTTTGCTCATATGAAATTTGAGATCCCGAACTGACTTGATTGTCGAAGGGGTCCCTCGAGGCATACCTCCAGTGGGCCTTGTTTTACAAGTTGCTCGTTGACAGGACCTCGTTTTGAGCCCAACTAGAGAAATTGAGATCCAGATATGTCCCAAGACTGGGGCCCATAATTTTTGACTTTAACAGGTTGGCGTGGTTTGTGGGAAACGAAAGATTACTCACTGAGATTACCACCATGGTTCAAACACGAAGCCACAATCAAACTCACACACTCTATACACTTTTCTAGAAACTTATCTTTCTTCTTCATCAAGTACATCACTAACTTGATAGTCGGAGTACTCACGTGGGTTCAACCCACAGTGCTCGTTTTGCAAGTCCAGTCCAATCCAGTTCTCCGGCATTTTTCTACCTTAACAGATTGGCGCCGTATGTGGAAAAGAAGGATAATCCCACTGAGAAACCACTAGCAACACAAGATGAGTAACAATAATGCTCAAACCTTGCCAATTATTTGATGTTTACACGTTAACATTTCCATTGGAGGTGTTTACCCCACAATGTGACTTTAGCTCGTGATACATAGACGAGCTCAATTGATATTATTTATTGCATTTTTTTTTAATTATTTCCAGCATCCTAGTTGTTGTCCTATTTGCAAAGCCATGTGCTTACACAAAATACTATGGCATTTATTAGTTTTTAAGACTATATTGCATATTTGACAGTTGTTTACCTCTTGCCATGGTGTTTTGGCATTAAAATTATATGCCATTGTTATGTGCTGACAATAAATTGTTGTTAGCAACCTGTCTTGAGAACAAATTTTCGGCGGGCACGAGTTGAATTTTTTAAACAAAAATATGTGTTTGAAGTGTGCACCCAAGGTGTTTGGTAAAATGTTAAGCTACTCCTCTACGAAGCGTCATATGAACAGTTTGCAGGAGACCGCCTTGGTGACTTCGCCCAAGAAGTTGGCGTGAAGGAGACTGGTTTGAATGATGAAGATGCCTGGCTAATAAGCACTTCTTGGTGGTTTAAGAGAAACACTAGTTTTTTAATTAATCATTGATTTAAATCTTATAAATTTGATGGAAAAATTACATCTGCATAACCAATAAGTTATTCAGCCACAAGTAGTAATATGTTTTACCATGTTGCTTACTAATCTATTAAACTATAAACTCTTGAGGGGGAACCTCGAGTACACATTATTCTTTTTTGTCATTCTAAATTTGGTCTCCTACTTTCGACAGATGGTAGACTTATATGCTAAGTCACACTAGGCTTCGGATTACAAGCCTATTATTGGTTCAAATGCATTGGGCAGTAATTCCATGCTTTATATCTAAATCCTAGTCAGCAATACTACTAATGTGCACCTGTACGTTCAAACATGGTGAACTATGTCTTCATCTTTTATCTTACGAGCAGTAAGATTCACGACACTATTTGGCTAAGTGGCTTTTTATACTAACATATGATTCATTATTTGAGCATCTTATCAGTTGATTTTCTCGCCTCTGTGTTAAAGTATGTATTTGGCAATGATGTTGTTCACCAAAATTGGTTGGTAACACTCTTGACTGCTGTTAGTATCTTTTTGCGTTCAGTTTCATTTTTTGTTGCCACACTTATCTTGTTCACAAGAGTATCTATTTATACATTGTTGCCACTCCACTACACGTGGGACAATCATTATGTGAAAAGCGCACAGCCCATGAAGTGCATAGAGCATTAGATTGCTATTACAGTAGCATTCTTCACTGCGCACTTGGTTGGAAATATACCTCCTAAAATTCTGTAAGCACGTGGCGTAAGATTATTTACAGGAAGCTTGTGGACCTTGATTCACAAGTTAAAATGACTCTCAAAGCACAGGTGATTACTTGGAGGCAGATAGAGATGCATATCATAAATCATGGCTGAAACTAATTAAAAGCTATTGTACATGATAATTTTCCCTGAAATAGCCATGCAAGACTCCGCTTTACTTCAAGGGCATATGGAATTACATCTGGACCTTTCCAAGATTTCAGCAACAGGTAGGCATTTGTCCACTCTTGAATGTTATCAACTCAAATCCTTATCTCAAGAAGAGAGGAGCAAGATGAAGCATAGTTACTAGTAATAATACTATATTACTAGTAACAACAAGAGAGGTGCAGTTGACATTGAAGCAAAAGATAACAACATGGTTTCTGCGCCAGGGAAAGATCCATTCGATGGAGTTCAAGTAAAAAGATGTTCTGGTATTTTAAATCGAAGCTCTATTAAGGTAATGATAACAATTATCACATAGATCTCATTACAAATTGGAAAACATGAGGGCAAGGAACTGCAGTATCCAGAGATGGATAAACTCGAGGCAAGATTAATTGCACAAGTTCTTATTGTGACTCGGTTAGAAAACCGACAAGAAAGCCAGTCAGTTCTTCCATAAGCAGCAATGCGTCTGATCTGTCCAGGAGTGGCGGATTAATATCAATGAGCTTTTTTTTTGCTTAATTAACATGCTGCGCATTTCAGGTCCTCTCTACAATTGACTCATCTGTACAAACACCTTGTCTGGTCAAAAGGATGAGGCATTGGGAAGAAGAATCTCTTCAAGTGGGGACAGACCATGATTTTCACCGTCAAATTAGCGATTTCTCCAGTTCACTTTCGGAATGATATTCGATATTCTAAATGCAAAGCCACAACTGTAATACCCACAATTTCCTCTATTTTACTACATTAGCTTCATTAATCTTCCTTGATATTTCAGGATAGATGAGATGACATATATGAAGCTATTGCATAGACAAAGAATGGGAAGGAATTGCTAAAGCGAATTCGTGACCAAGTTGATTCCCAAAAGCGTAATGAAAACAATGGCCGGCAAATCAGCCCGACCTCAACCTTAATGAGGCTGATCAGATTAACGCAGCCTCGACCTCAACAAAGATGATTGAATTAGGTCAACTAACACTCAGTAAAGCTCTCCCGACCTCCATTAAAACTCCGGGAAGTATCATAAACATACCATGCCGATAAGTTCGAACCACCTACTTAGGCACCCACAAGAGTTTCAACATATCTACGGGCTTCATATGCCTATGGGCCACATTAGCTTGCGGGGTTCTTGAAAAGAATCATCAACGACAAAGGCAATCAAATTAGCTCAACCTTGATCTCAACCGGGATTAGATCAACTACACCCCCGCAGAGATCTCCCGACAAGACTACATCCCGAACCTCCAAGAAGGTAACAATAATTTGATTCTTTAATAAATGAGAATATATTAGCATTGTCTACTACTAACATGGCAGGACTGACCTGAATACCATGACCCACCGTTACCCGAGGCCAAGGTCAACCAAGCCGAGGCTGAGGTCTGCCAAATCGAGGCTGAGGTCTACCAAGTCAAAGCCAAGGTCAACCAAGCCGAGGCTGAGGTCTACCAAACCGAGGCTGAGGCACACCAAACCGAGGTCGAGGCCCACCAAGCCCGCCCCAGGAAGGTATCAATAATATATTTTTCAATGATAAGTATGCGTTGTTAGTTACTAACATGGCGAGGATTGACCCAAAGACGAGGGCTTGGTTATAAAAGATTTCTACGGGAACTTAAAAACCACCTCGGACAAGGGCCAAGACGGGAACCTCACAACGTTCCTAGCAACCCCACATCCAGGGCCAAGACGGGAACCGGACAACATTCATACCAGCCCCACCAGCTATTAATAGCCACCTCGGGGGGTTAACATTCCCCCTACCAAGGGCTTCGATGGGAGGCAACAGGTTTCCCACGAGAAACTCAACACTCCTATCTGCCCCACCAAAGGCTATGATAGAAGGCAACGGGTTTCCCATGAGAAACTCAACACTCCTATTAGCCCCACCAAAGGCTACGAAGGGAGGCAACAGGTTTCCCACTAGAAACTCAACACTCCTATCAGCCTCACTAAAAGCTATGACGGGAGGCAACGGGTTTCCCACAAGAAACTCAACACTCCTATCAGCCCCACATCAAGAGCCACGGTGGAAAACTTGATAACCACCTCGGAAGATAAAGACGAGGACCAAGCTATAAGAAGTTCTTACGAGAAACTTAACTGTTGCCGGTTACAGAAAAAGACTCTTACAAAAGGCTAGAGATCCGGTTATGAAGACTTCATCCATGCAACAATGGCTAAAACAAATACCTTATGAGGACTTTTCAGCCTATCTCAGACATCCGAGCCCAACAGAAAATCAAAAGTGGAAAATCTTACGGGGACAGACCCTTCAACACTAGAAGTCCTGACAAATACGATAGTGAGAAGCATTAAGCGGACCTCGGCAGTCAACTATATGAAGTAAAACCAGTGCAGGAAGTAAACCGAGGTCAGATCAATGCAATTGGGGATGATACTGATCTTCCAATTACTCATATCTGTAACTCTAATCTTGTCACTCCTCATGCTAGTTTTAAACTCAATAATGTGTTATGTGCTCCTTCCATCTAGCGAAATTTGTTATTTGTCTCCCAATTCTGTAATCAAAATCAAACCTCTATTGAATTCTTCCCTGACTGTTTTCTTGTGAAGGATTTGAACATGGGGGCAACGCTTGTTCAAGGCCAGAGTAGGGGGAATTTGTACAAGTGGCCAAGTTGGTTCACTACACCTCAAGCTCTCACTGCTTCGCGGGTCTCTCTTGGTAATTGGCATTCACGATTAGGCCATCCACATCATTGGGTGTTGCGACAGATAATTTCTAGCAATAATCTTCCTTTGTCTAATTCTTTGCTTAGTCATTGTAATGATTGTCTTTCAAATAAAAGTCATAAACTTGTGTTTGGTGATTCAACTATCCGTAGCACTCGTCCTCTTGAAATTATTTATTCTGATGTATGGGGGCCTTCTCCTGTAACATCATTTGATGGTTTCAAATTTTACTTAATCTTTGTTGATCATCACACAAAGTACATATGGCTATACCCTTTGAAAAGGAAGAGTGACGCAACAATAATTTTTCAAGATTTTAAGGCACTTGTTGAAAATTATTTTCATACCAAAATTGCTTCTTTATATTCTGATGGAGGTGGGGAATATGAGGGTCTAAGTTCCATTCTCCGTCAGAATGGCATTCAACATCTAATTGCACCACCTTATACTCCTCAACGTGTAGGTCTAACGGAGAGACGACATCGTCATGTCATTGAAATGACACTAACCTTGCTCTCTCAAGCTGCTCTTCTACCAAAATTCTTGTCCGCTGCTTGCCAAACAGCTGTCTACCTCATAAATAGACTTCCTATCTTGACAATTGGCAATAGAACTCCCTTTGAGGCCCTATTCCATGCATCGACAAATTACTGCAACTTAAAGGTTTTTGGGTGTCTCTGTTACCCATGGCTCAAGCCTTATGCCCGTGATAAGCTTTCTCCAAAATCTAGACCTTGCATTTTCATAGGCTATTCTATTGTTCACCATGCATATAAGTGCTTTGTTCCGCAAACAGAAAAACTTTTTATTTCGCGACATGTTTTTTTTGAAGATATTTTTCCAGCGAAATCTTCTCCTATTATGTCTACTATACACCCTAACTCCATCCCACAATGGTTGTCTTGTTCGACCTCACAGTCGTCACCCTCTTCTTCCGTATCGCCCACTACTTCTCATCTTTTCTCTTCAGATGTTCCAATTCCAATGGTGCCATGTACCTCTAGCTCGTGCTCAATTTCTCAGCCCGCGAATGTGTCCAATGTGCAAACCTTTGATTCTCCATTAACAACAATGGCCCCTTCTACTTTGGTGTCACCAAGTTTGCCTTCAGCTTCTGATCCTCTGGTAAAACTCATTTCTTCATCTCTTAATGGTACTCCATCTAATTCTATTTCATGTGTTGTTCCCCAATCCTAACACCCTATGATTACGAGATCCAAAAATAATATCATTAAGCCACTTCATAAACTATGTCTTACTGCTTCATCAAGTATGCAAGGTTGCACAGTGGCGCAAAGCTATGTGTGACGAGTTTGATGCTCTTGTCTGTAATGATACTTGGGAATTAGTACCATCCTCCAGTACTCAAAACGTAATTGGATGTAAGTGGGTTTACAGAATTAAAAGAAAGCCCGATGGGACTATTGATCGATACAAGGCCCGCCTTGTAGCAAAAGGATTTCACCAGCGTCCAGGAATTGACTTTCATGCTACTTTTAGCCCTGTGGTTAAGCCTACCACAATCAGATTTGTGCTTAGTTTGGTTGGTTAACTCGACAACTGGACATTAATAATGCCTTTTTGCAAGGGTCACTAAATGATGAAGTTTATATGAGTGAACCACCTGGGTTCAGTGACTTGCATAATCCAGATTATGTGTGTAAATTACGCAAAGCTATTTATGGGCTGAAACAAGCTCCTCGGGCATGGTATACGAAGTTGAAACAGTTTTTACTTGCAATTGGGTTTGCTAATTCTCGTAGTGATGCCTCACTTTTTATTATGCATCAAGGTTCACTAACAGTTCTCCTTCTAGTCTATGTGGATGATATTCTTATTACAGGAAATAATTCAAGAGTTGTGCAAAATATTATTCACAATTTGGCAGCCCGATTTTCTCTCAAGGACTTGGGACACTTAGATTATTTTTTGGGACTAGAAGTTTGCCACACTAAGGAAGGCATATTTTTATCTCAGCGAAAATATGTCACTGATCTTTTAAGTAAATTTAACATGGCAGAGGCAAAAGGTGTACAAACTCCTATCTCCACAGCAACGACTTTGACTCTTGTAGATGGGACACCTCCAACTGATCCTAAGCAATATAGGAGTCTAATTGGTGCCCTTCAATATCTTTCCTTCACACGTCCTGATTTGTGTTATGTGGTTAATCGCTTATCTCAGTTTATGCATAACCCAACAGCCACACACTGGACTACCGCTAAAAGAGTTCTCTGATATCTCAAGCATACTATATTTCATGCTCTTATCTTACGTCGTTCCTCCCATCTACGTCTAAGTGCTTTTTCAGATGCAGATTGGGCAGGAAATCCCGATAATCGTTGCTCGACTTCTACATATGTTGTATTTTTGGGAATGTTCCAATTACTTGGTCCTCCAAGAAACAAAAATCAGTTGCTCACTCTTCTACAGAGGCCGAGTATCGCGCTGTTACAAGTGCCACTGCAAAAGTTAATTGGCTGCAAAATTTGATTGGTGAATTACGAATTAAAATTTTAGGTGTACCAACTATTTACTGTGATAATGTGGGAACAACATACTTGTGTGCCAATCCAGTGTTTCACCCTCGCATGAAACACATTGTTATAGATTTTCACTTTGTGCGAGATCAAGTGGCCAACAACTCTTTACGGGTCTCACATGTTCATTCAGCTAATTAGATTGCTGACTCACTCACAAAGCCTTTGTCTCGTGCACAATTCCAACAACAACGGATCAAGCTAGGCGTCATTGATGGTACGCCTATCTAGAAAGGGCATGATAGATCAAAGACAGTCAACCCTTAGCCTAACAACCATACTGCACGATATGGTTTCTGATAAGCTTATCTTTGTATTCAAAGTTTTAAATTCCTTGATATATGCTTGTAAGCAGGAAGTTTAAACTACCCTTCTTCTTGTTGTACTATATATTTATATGCAGAGTTACAATGAATGAAATGTGAAAAATATCTACTTTATTCCACATATCAGTTTCTATAAAAACATGGCCAAAAATGATCTTGATAGCGCCTGGTAACATGGACTTGTGAGATTGATGGCTCTTTTGTGCTATAACCATAATGCTACCAATTTGCTTAAGATATACTATTTTAATAAAAGGTGAAACTATATGCTTAAGTGTCATCCAAAAGTTTGTGCAAAGACATCTTTGCCTTAGTTTAGTCTTTAGTTTTGATATAAAGGAGAAGAATGAAACTTGCAGTGAGCCGTACAAGGCTAGCATAAGAAATTAGGGATCCAACTTCTATTATTTGGATTTGGTGACTTTTGGCATCTAAAACTTTTGGTTAATTTTTGTAAGTAGTTTACCTTTCTTTTTTATTTACCCCATATGTTGTTCTGCAAATATTGTTCAGTTCGTTATTCTATTATTCATTCGTGATTCTTGTTCAGTTATCTATATCAATCCTTCTGATAAGTCAAATATGAGCCTTTGATTTAGGTCCTACGAACTATACAAGCTATGTACCGAATCCTATGCGACTGGGAGTTAATTAGCCGTCTCTTGTTGTCAACTACTGTTGTCGACTATTATGAACATATGAATCTAATTTGTGATCGTGTTGCTATTAAGCAGCCACGGCTTGTTATAATGTCCCGTAGTGCCTGATATTATTTCGTGATTATTTGGCTATTTATTGATCTTTGAACCCTGGTTTTCTTCGGGGTAAATCTACTTACTGAGCATTGTTCCGCTCGCTCCTTTCATTTTCTCTTTGCAGACAACAAAGTTAGATTTGGGTTTATCAGGCTAGAAATCACTTGACCAGAGCTAAAGATTCGATTGGATTTATTGAGAAATATGATTATTATTATTTTTGGAGAACTCTGATGTAATTAAAGATTAAATGTTTATTTTTGGGACTATAGAAGCTCTGAATTATTTATTTATTAATGGATTATAGCTTGTGTTATTAAGAGACTTGAGCCTTGTTGGCTTAGGAGGACTTGTCTTTCTAGGCGCGCGGCGGTCTCGCCCCGGGTTTACCTTGTTAAATTTCTGAAGGTGGCAGAATAGTATCAGAGCAATAGGTTATGATCATTTGAGGACTTGTGGTTTGGGTAACTAAACTTTTGTTGCGTATTATAAGAGTGATTAGGCTTAAATTTATTATTTTGATTATAAGAGTACCTAGATTTTTATTTATGATTTCGAAGTTCTAAATTTTGTCTTGCAAGATTTTTATTTAAGAGATTAAGTTTCGAGGATGAAACTTTTTGAAGGGGGAGAGAGTGTAATACCCCAACGTTTAAAAAAAATTAAAGAGATAAAACCATTAATATAATGGTATATTAATTTATTGCCCAAATATATCAATGGATTTGCTTGCTAATTCACTGCATTACTTTGAAATTTTTATTTTCTCTTAAATAATGTAAATGGGGAACAAGATCATGCAAAGATAAGTGGTGTTTATCATCATAGTGTAAGTTATAATATTTTAAAATGATAAAACATGGCAAAAAATGATCTTGATAGTGCCTGGTAACATGGACTCGTGAGATTGATGGCTCTTTTGTGCTATAACCATAATGCTACCAATTTGCTTAAGATATACTATTTTAATAAAAGGTGAAACCATATGGATTATTTTAATGAAAATGTACAATCATTTTGGCTATAAATTAAGTGTCATCCAAACGTTTGTGCAAAGACATCTTTGCCTTAGTTTAGTCTTTAGTTTTGATATAAAGGAGAAGAATGAAACTTGCAGTGAGCCGTACAAGGCTAGCTTAAGAAATTAGGGACTTCAACTTCTATTGTTTGAATTTGGTGACTTTTGGCATCTAAAGCTTTTGGTTAATTTTTGTAAGTAGTTTACCTTTTTTTTTTATTTACCCCATTTGTTGTTCTGCAAATATTGTTCAGTTTGTTATTCTATTATTCATTCGTGATTCTTGTTCAGTTATCTGTATCAATCATTCTTATAAGTCAAATCTGAGCCTTTGATTCAAGTCCTACAAACTATACAAACTATGTATTGAATCCTATGCGGCTGGGAGTTAATTAGCTGTCTCTTGTTGTCGACTACTGTTATCGACTATTATGAACGTGTGAATCTATCTTGTGATCGTGCTGCTATTAAGTAGTCACGACTTGTTATAGTGTCCCGTAGTGCCTAATATTATTTCGTGATTATTTGGCCATTTATTTATCTTTGAACCTTGGCTTTCTTCGGGGTAAATCTACTTACTGAGCATTGTTCCGCTCACTCTTTTCATTTTCTCTTTGCAGACAACAAAGTTAGATCAGGATTTATCGGGTTAAAAATCACTTAACCAGAGCTAAAGATTCGATTCAATTTATTGAGAAATATGATTATTATTATTTTTGGAGAACTCTGATGTAATTAAAGATTAAATGTTTATTTTTGGGACTATAGAAGCTCTGGATTATTTATTTATTAATAGATTATAGCTTGTGTTATCGAGAAACTTAAGACTTGCAGGCTTAGGAGGACTTGCCTTTCTAGGCGCGCGGCGGTCTCATCCTGAGTTTACCTTGTTAAATTTCGGGGCGTGACACAAGGTATTGAAAAAAGACCTACCTAAAGTGAGGGGAATTTTCATGAGTTAGAACAACAATATGTGACAAGTACTTTTCGAGAGAGGTTGTCTCCCTTATGTGTACAGTGGACCTCGGGATAGGTCTCATGCCAATGTAAATCCTAGTGGATCCTTTTTAAAGTAGTATAAATACGTCATTCATAATATGAAAAGGTAACTCATTTAAAACACAATCACTACTTCTTTGAATTTATTTTCTCTCAGATTTATAACGATCAATAACTTGATTGTTGGATCTTCTCCCACAGGCTAAGCCTACATTGTTCATTTTGTAGGTATCTAGGTCAGATCATTACCTGATAAATCTATGAAAAAATCTACAAAAACCACATTGGGGAAGAGCATTAGCCCAAAAGACACTCAAACAAGGGTAATTTTGGTCGACTATAAAACAAGATGTTAAAAAAAGGGTTAAAAAGTAAGACATGTGTGAGGGATTTGGAATTCCAAGGTACAGAGATAGTTGGTAACCTACCTAACAACCATCTCTATCCTTTGGCCATTTGCTTGGTGGGGCTTGGACATAGTCGGGCCACTTTCGACCAGTACAATTGTTGGTCCAAATTACCCTAGGGGCATAAATTACGATAGGGAGACAATACTACTAATTTTTTGAATATGCCCATGACTAGTTATTTCTTTCAAACAATTTAACAAACACAAGATATGCAACAAATAAAAGAGTAGAGAGAGAGAAATGAGTCAGCGAGTTTAGGGCGATTCAATACTCTACTCCACCACAAAAGGTATCCTTTCCTTTGGATTTTCTACAAACTCCACTAGAGGTGTTTCTTTACAAGTTGGTGAAGCACAAACCAACTCTAATAAATTCACTCTTGAATTTGCAAGAACAACTCAAGCTTCTTCAAATGTAGGTAGAGCTCAAACCTACTAACAATCATTCTTGAAATCCACAAGAGCAATACAAGACTTTTTCACTATTTGAATCTACAAAGAAAGTCTCAACCTCTCTCTTAAACTATGAATCCTTCAATGTTTAGCTCTAGAGAGAATACAAGTAAGTAGTGAGAATAATGTTTTTGCATGCAAATAATATCTCCTCTTGAGATAGATGAATACAAATAAATCTCAGTTGGTAGCTCAAAGATTTTTGCAAGTGAAAGCTCAACAAATGCTTTTCATAGAGATATGAAAGTGTTAACACAAGCTTTTAAATACCTCACAAGAGTTTTATTCAGATTATCAAAGTTCTCAGAGTTATTTTTATCGAATAGTAGTTTGGCTTTAAAAAAAAAGAACTTTGTAATGATACCAAACAGCTAGTTGAACTGCCATAAATTTAAAAGTTGTAAGAGCAGCTGGATGATCCCTTGTGAAACCCCAGTTTTCGTTTTTACCTCGATTTGCGTGTCTTTGCCTCGATTTGCGTGATTTGACCTGTTTATGTGTTATATGAATTAGAATGTGCTAAATATGTGATTTATATTCCTAATACAAGCTATGTGTGCATTCATGAAATTTTCATCAAAAACGAAATCAGAAATTTTATCGATGATTTTTATGAATAGTATTTTGAACACCTGTCAGCTAAAATTTTTACAAGGGTGTTTTAAACGTCTTAAAATATAGTCCTCTATTATTAATAGACCCATGTTTGATAAAAATTGATTCTGAAACGGAATAGTAATTTAAATAGACTTTTTGGGCGAAAATAGCGTTTTTGAGCCAAATAATAATTTCTTCTAAACCCGATTCTTGCATTGACTTTCGTTGACCTAGTATATATTAATATAAATGTATTTATATGTGGTATTAAATGATTTTAGATTAATTGTGCATTCAAAAGACATTTGAAAACAAATAATATGACTTTTCACCTTCTTTTGCAAAAAATCGCGTTTTTAGCCGAGTCGGGTGAAAGTCTTTGCATAAGAAAACTCTTGTCACCTAAAAATAAACTACTTAAAATAGTCAAAGTGTTAAATTAATGTTTTGAGCAAGAAATAGTCTAAAATGGAATTAAAAGACAAGAAAACACTAAAAATAACTAAGTGTCAACTTTGACTTTCTTTTATTTGTTTGACCTTTGCTTAATATATCATCAACACACATTAAAAGCTCACAAAACATACTCATTTTACACACACATTACCGAAAATACATGAGGGAGAAGAAAGAAGGCATTTTCAAGGCTTTTCAAAGCATTTTTCTCATAGATTTTGCAATTCAAGTCCAAATCACTTCATTCAAAGCTTGATTTCACTTGTTGGACATCCATTCTACATCTTTCTTGCATCAAAACACATCAAAGGTGAGAGAAAAATTCTAGATCTCAAAAGTCATATTTTATGTTTTTGCTTATAATTACATTTTGAACCGTTAGAATGTTAATTTGAAGTTATATTATTGCTCAGTGCATGCTACGGATCGTTTATATGTATTCTTGTGAGATTTGAACCATTGTAGCATAAATTTTTATTTTCGGGTATTTAAAGTTGATAGATTGGCCATTTGTTAATTATTTTGAGTTGTAGTAGTTGGAATCGATTGTCGTCAATTTTTAAAATTTTGTTAATTACATGGTAGCACCGTTATAATGCCGAATTTTTGATTGCGATGTTTGTGTGAAAATTCAAAAATTTCAGCCTAGGTGCATTGAGGTTTTAGGGTTGTTGGGCTTGATTTTGATGTGTCTTGGTTGGTTTCCAAGAGGGCTAATGTAGTTGATTGAATGGGTGAGTGTTAGAAACTGATTTGGAGTTGTTTGGATTAGTAGAATGTAAGATATGATTATTTGAAGTTTAGGTTGTCTTTCTTCAAATTGTTGAATTGAGCCTTTAGTTGATTGGGTGGTATTTGAGTGATTGAATTGTGAGTTGTAAATGGTTAGACTAGGGTTAGATTACGTGTTTAATGCATGTTAAGTTGGATGGCCTACTTTGTCATCTAACTTAGTTGTTTGTTGTTTAATTGATTACTTGATGTTATATTGATGGCAATTGATGATAATTGATGATTATTGATGATTATTGATTGATGATTGATGAACCGAGAGATATGCAATTCTTCTAGATTGTCTTCTTGTGAATGATGTTTATTATTATTGCTGAGTCTTGGTATGTGTGTGCCACATCTCGGGCAGCGTCGGGTTGATAACGGCATGACTACCAGAGACTACCTCCAGCTCGCATGACGGAGGTGTCATGGAGGGCGAGGCTAGTGAGGTACCTCGGGTGCGTGAGTAATGGGGAGTTACAAGAAGAATGGTTGAGATCGTGATGGCGTTTGGAGCTACACCAACTAGAGTATCCTTTATTGATTGGTCATTATAGTTATGTGTTTATATTGTTATTGATGTTTTATTGTGTGTTTACTGCTCAAAGGATCATTTCCAAGGAGTATAGTAAATACTGTTAGAGATCTATCGAATCATTACTGAGCTTGTTTTATATAAGCTCACTCTCAATTATTGCATGCATACAGGTGTTATTGAGCAAGATTACGGGTACGTGCCTCAGGAAGCTGAAAATGTGCCTTACGTGGATGAGTCTTATGTGCAGGAGTCTTTGCCATGAGATTGTTTATAGTTATTGTAATACAATGTATTGTCTAACCTATCTTAATATAAAGACATATGTATGATGATTTAGTAGTCTTTGTTTTGATCATGATTAGATTACTAAGTTGGTTTTAACCTATTTCGAAATGTATGTATAGCCTATATACTAAGTTGGAACGGAGGCGTATAACTATGAATGGGTTGTTGAAGGAATGATTATTGTATAATATGGTTATGTTGTATGTTGTTAATTTAATTGAGGAGTTGATTGTTGAATGGTTTGTGGAGTTAGTTGTATGATACTGATAAGAGGTTGGTTTAGAGCCTCGATGTCTTAATTGCTGTCGTTATACTGCTAAAATTTCGTTGCGTCCTGACAGATTATAGGTGAGGTCGAGTTGGGGCGTGACATTTAAGTGGTATCAGAGCACATGTTAGCTGTCAGCCAAGGTATTCTCAGAATGTGGGTAGTGGTCTAAACATGCAAGGATGTATTAATTGAAAGAAAAGTGAAACATATGTTAATATATTTATGTGATTAATTTACTCATGTGTCTAACTTTCTATGTGATCAATAAGCTTTATGTGTTAAGTGAACTAATATGGTCAATATGTTTTATGTGACAACGTGCCTTACATACTCAATGTGTTGTAATTAATGTACATTATGTGATTAATGTCCATTATGTGATTAATGTGTATTATGTGACAATTGTGTTTTATGTGATCAAAGTGCCTTGTGTGAAGTTAGTTGTTTATGTGATTTTAATTGTTTATAACTAGCTTATGTGAAACAACATGCTTTAGGTGCTCAATGTACTTTAAGTGACCAATTTGAGTTACGTGATGAGCTTATCTTATGTGAAGTTTGTTGCTTATGTGACTTTAATTGTTTATAACTTACTTCTGTGATATAACCTGTTTATGTGATGTTGGCTTCTTATATGTTGAATTGTGTGTTATGTGATAATGTTGCATTGTATGATAATTGCGCATTACGTTGTACTTGTCTTTCATATGATATAGTTGCATACATGTTTTAACTTGTGAGTGACCTTTTAATGTCTAGGGTAGTTGTAAGAGCTTTTGGAACTAGAGGTAGGCCGTGATTTTGAATTATTATTATTCTGGTAGTTTAGCATTGAGATCTTGATTATTATGTTTATGGATTTTAGTTTCAGTTTAATAGATCTGTTCTTGATGTTCCTTTAGCGAGAATGAAGTTGTTCGAGGAAATAACAATGTATCTTGATGATTATAATTACTTTTATTGTCATGTTTAACTTGTTATTACTTGGAGATGGGTCATAAGTTGAGGTTTCCGTGAGGTTGTGATTAGACACTTTTGGAGTCTCAATTCAGATTATACTTTCTTGAGGTTATTTTAGAATGAATTTATTTAAGGAATTAGTGATGTATATTTGTGAATGGAATTGATTGTGGTATAACATGTAAATATTTCTACTATTTGGGATTGCTATATTATTAATGGATATTTTGGAGTTTTGATCTCTAAACCTTGGAGACAATTGGAGTGATTCCTGACTAAAGTTACTTTATTCGAAGATGTAATTGTTCGGAGATAGAATTATTTGAGGAAATAAGAATGCATTTTGGTGACTGAACATTTACTTGCCTACATCGAGCTTTAGAGTTCTAGGTGGTATGACTTTCTAAATTGTTGATTAAGGATTCTCTTGTGTTATAATGAGTTAGTATGAATCTGTATTGTGTTATCATATTTTGGAGTCTTCATTAGTTAATCTTGTTGGGTAATCGGTGATTTATCTTGTTTAGTGATTGGTCTGGTACAGAATATAAATTTTGGAGTGATTTATCTTGTTTGGTGATTGGTATGACTCCTTAGGTTCTCTAGATCTCCTTAGTGTCTTGTTTTAGAGGAAGATAGATTGTAGGATTTGACTTGTTGGTATTTAAATGTGTAGGTGGGACATTCCTTTGTGCTTCATATTCTATTGGTCTTATTATTTTTTTCTACTCTATTCTCACTTATTTGAGAGAGACTTACACTTCTAGCATATCAATTATTTATTGAAAGTTTTGCTTATTGGATTAATGGATCCTATACTCATTTGACATTGTTTCTATTCTTAACATTCATATTTGCTTCTTATAGCAATGTCACTTATTGGAGTTAAGTTTTAGACTTCTATATTGCATTCTATATCTCCAGCCATACCTTTCAGTATTTTATTTCATCCTATTACTATTCATTTGAAAGTAATCTCTCCGTTGGTATACCATTTTACTTATTTGAATCTCACATGCTTGATGTACTCCTTACCTAAGTACATCATTCACATTCTTGTTGATCTTTGTTAATCCTATTGTTTTATATTAAATCCTGAGCCATTACTTTGCTTGTAATTGCTCATTTAATATACTCAGCACTGTCCTTTCTTATTTATACTTCTTTGGTTATTGCGTGCTGAGATACTCATTATCTTGACACTCATATTTTCTATTGAATTAATCATCTCTTATTTCTTAATTTCATTTCACCTCAAGTACAACCTACTTGTTGGTTCCTTGAACAATCATCGAGAATTGAAATGTCTACTTGTTCAGGAATTTTGTTCAACAAACTCAGCACTGTTTTGACTCGTCATCATCCTTTGTTCGTACTTATTTAACTGATAGGTGCTGAGACATTTCTTATCTTAGTTATCATGCTTCCTTATTAAACTATTAGCCTCTTGATTCTCCAACCTGTTTGACCTCTTGTTCACTTGATTGTTAGCTCGAATATGACTTTCCATATTCTTATTTCCTTGTAAATTTCATAAGAGCCATATTATGACCAATGTCACTTTTGATATATTCCCTTGATCAGTAATCATTCATGTTATCGTGAATGAGTTTTTAAACCCTCGGGGTATTCATAGAGCTCTTTTGTGTAGTAGGTGATGATTGATAAGTAGTGGTGTCATGCTAAGACTTTGGAGTTGCGAATTCTTTCATATACAATATGATATTAGGTAGGAGAGAATTATGAATTGAAGATTGTCTTGGAATTATGATAATCATCTTGTAGTCAACGAAGTTTATTTCTATTGAGGTCTTTGGTTAGGTGTCATCCTAAGAGATAAATGAGAACTAAGAGAAGTATTGTTAAGTGTAACGATTGAGGATTAGTCGTCTGTCAGTTCGAGAATTGCGCGGACGCAATTGTTTTAAGGAGAGGAGAATGTGAAACCCCAGTTTTCGTTTTTACCTCGATTTGCGTGTCTTTGCCTCGATTTGTGTGATTTGACTTGTTTATGTGTTATATGAGTTAGAATGTGCTAAATATGTGATTTATATTCCTAATACAAGCTATGTGTGCATTCATGAAATTTTCATAAAAAATGGAATCAGAAATTTTATCGATGATTTTTATGAATAGTATTTTGAACACCTGTCCGCTAAAATTTTTACAAGGGTGTTTTAAACGTCTTAAAACCTAGTTCTCTATTATTAATAGACCCATGTTTGATAAAAATTGATTCTAAAACGGAATAGTAATTTAAATAGACCTTTTGGACGAAAAATAGCATTTTTGAGCCAAATAATAATTTTTTCTAAACCCGATTCTTGCATTGACTTTCGTTGACCTAGTATATATTAATATAAATGTATTTATATGTGATATTAAATGAATTTAGATTAATTGTGCATTTAAAAGATATTTGAAAACAAATAATATGACTTTTCACCTTCTTTTGCAAAAAATCGCGTTTTTAGCCGAGTCGGGTGAAAGTCTTTGCATAAGAAAACTCTTGTCACCTAAAAATAAACTACTTAAAATAGTCAAAGTGTTAAATTGTTTTGAGCAAGAAATAGTCTAAAATGGAATTAAAAGACAAGAAAACACTAAAAATAACTAAGTGTCAACTTTGACTTTCTATTATTTGTTTGACATTCGCTTAATATATCATCAACACATATTAAAAGCTCACAAAACGCACTCATTTTACACACACATTATCGAAAATACATGAGGGAGAAGAAAGAAGGCATTTTCAAGGCTTTTCAAAGCATTTTTCTCATAGATTTTGCAATTCAAGTCCAAATAACTTCATTCAAAGCTTGATTTCACTTGTTGGACATCCATTCTACATCTTTCTTGCATCAAAACACATCAAAGGTGAGAGAAAAATTCTAGATCTCAAAAGTCATATTTTATGTTTTTGCTTATAATTACATTTTGAACCGTTAGAATGTTAATTTGAAGTTATATTATTGCTCAGTGCATGCTACGGATCGTTTATATGTATTCTTGTGAGATTTGAACCGTTGTAGAATAAATTTTTATTTTCGGGTATTTAAAGTTGATAGATTGGCCATTTGTTGATTATTTTGAGTTGTAGTAGTTGGAATCGATTGCCGTCGATTTCTAATTTTTTTTTTAATTACATTGTAGCACCGTTATAATGCCGAATTTTCGATTGCGATGTTTGTGTGAAAATCCAAAAATTTCAGCCTAGGTGCATTGAGGTTTTAGGGTTGTTGGGCTTGATTTTGATGTGTCTTGGTTGGTTTCCGAGAGGGCTAATGTAGTTGATTGAATGGGTGAGTGTTTGAAACTGATTTGGAGTTGTTTGGATTAGTAGAATGTAAGATATGATTATTTGAAGTTTAGGTTGTCTTTCTTTAAATTGTTGAATTGAGCCTTTAGTTGATTGGGTGGTATTTGAGTGATTGAATTG
Organism: Ehretia macrophylla; assembly: GCA_037974665.1. NCBI lineage: Eukaryota > Viridiplantae > Streptophyta > Magnoliopsida > Boraginales > Ehretiaceae > Ehretia > Ehretia macrophylla. Next base: position 43,110,882 of record CM075780.1, on the reverse strand, counting down.
TGAGTTGTAAATGGTTAGACTAGGGTTAGATTACGTGTTTAATGCATGTTAAGTTGGATGGCCTACTTTGTCATCTAACTTAGTTGTTTGTTGTTTAATTGATTACTTGATGTTATATTGATGACAATTGATGATAATTGATGATTATTGATGATTATTGATTGATGATTGATGAACCGGGAGATAGGCAATTCTTCTAGATTGTCCTCCTGTGAATGATGTTTATTATTATTGCTGAGTCTTGGTATGTGTGTGCCACATCTCGGGCAGCGTCGGGCTGTCGGGTTGATAACGGCATGACTACCAGAGACTACCTCCAGCTCGCATGACGGAGGTGTCATGGAGGGCGAGGCTAGTGAGGTACCTCGGGTGCGTGAGTAATGGGGAGTTACAAGAAGAATGGTTGAGATCTTGATGGCGTTTGGAGCTACACCAACTAGAGTATCCTTTATTGATTGGTTATTATAGTTATGTGTTTATATTGTTATTGATGTTTTATTGTGTGTTTACTGCTCAAAAGATCATTTCCAAGGAGTATAGTAAATACTATTAGAGATCTATCAGGTCCTCATTGAGCTTGTTTTATATATAAGCTCACTCTCTATTATTACATGCATACAGGTGATATTGATCAAGATTACAGATATGTGCCTCAGGAAGTTGAAAATGTGCCTTACGTGGATGAGTTTTATGTGCAGGAGTCTTTGCCATGAGATTGTTTATAGTTATTGTAACATGATGTATTGTAAAACCTACCTTAGTATGAAGACATATGTATGATGATTTAGTAGTCTTTACTTTGATCATGATTAGATTACTAAGTTGGTTTTAACCTATTTTGAAATGTATGTATAGCCTATGTACTAAGTTGGAACGGAGGCGTATAACTATGAATGGGTTGTTGAAGGAATGATTATTGTATAATATGGTTATGTTGTATGTTGTTAATTTAATTGAGGAGTTGATTGTTGAATGGTTTGTGGAGTTAGTTGTATGATACTGATAAGAGGTTGGTTTAGAGCCTCGATATCTTAATTACTGTTGTTATATTGCCGAAATTCCGTTGCGTCCTGACAGATTGTAGGTGGGGTCGAGTTGGGGCGTGACATCCCTCAACTAGTAAAGTCATCCGGCATAAACTGGAATACAGCCAGGTGAGTAGCCGGAGGAATGCCTTGACCGGTTGAGGTCATCCACCAGTCATTCAAGGTAGCCGAACGATAGTTGTCGGATGACATGTTAACCAGCTACTCGTCTGGTATCCATTGACTTGCCCAGTTAAGCCAAGTCGGCTGACTCCTCAGCTGGCTTTGCTCATCCAGCTAAGCAGGATTAGCCAGACAATCTTTTTTCAACCTGTTTTGAATTGATTTAAGCTTGAGATAACTTTTAGAAACTTTTGGAAGACTTTTTAAGATTCAAAAGGATTTTTGCAACAAGCCTTTTTGAGAGCATGTAAACAATTTTAGCACAAACTCTTGAGAACGAAAAGAGATTTTAGAAAGCTCAAACACATTTAAAGAATTTGAAAAAGGATTTATGAGTTTTCATAATGCAAGCTTAGGCATACCACATAAAAGGCCGTTACCCCTTATGTTGTCACGTTTCCTTCCTTGTGACTTTCTCTTCAATCTTTGACATTCAATCTTCATAGTTACATCTCTATGGAAAATTGCACTAGAATCATCTTGGATTTTCACTACCATAGAATTTGAGCTTGATCAGTATCTTGAACTTATTTGGTGCAGATGAGCTTTGTATGACACTTTTGAGATTGTATAACATTGATATTCACAAAATGCTTGATCATGTCCTTAATCTTCTTTCTTTAGGACAAGATCTTAGCTAGGAAGTTCACATCTTGAATCTTCATAGATCTTGACCATCAAAGTGCTTGAGCTTAATCAGACGATGTTGAGCTTATGCACTGTTAAGCTAAAGTGATCTTCACCTCTTTTGGCACTTGAAACATGTTGAGAAGTAAAGAAATTTATTAATATATACCAAGGGGGTACAACCCCAAAAATATTTATATCAACCACTCAAACTATCTATAGAATCTTGAATGTTGTCTACATCAACTTTACATGAACCTCTAATCCAAAAACAAAGATCATGAATCCAATGATATTTCAAAAAACAAAGAGATAATTTCTTCCCTTCAAAGCCCTTCAGTTCTGTTCTTTCCATAAGATCCAGTGATATTTAAAAAAAGCAAGAGGTATTTCTTGATGCACATATTTCATTTCTAAAGGAACAATGCTTATAATTCCTTCCCTTCAAAGCCCTTCAGTTCTGTTCTTTCCATAAGATCCAGTGATATTTCAAAAAAGCAGGAGATATTTCTTGATCACTATAAAAAAAAATTAGATTTTGCGATGGACCGTCGCCATCTCGTCACCAATACGGCGACAGCTTGGTGAAGGAAAATGTTGACACCAATTTTGTGACAGGACAGTGACGATATAGTGTGAGACGGAAAAAGCCGTCACCAAGCCGTCACTGTTAGTGACGACATACTTTGCTATCTCCAAAATTGGAGACGGGAACGCCTCCTGTCTCCAAAATTGGAGACGGGAAAGTCTCCCGTCTCTAAAATTGGCAACGGGAAAGCCTCCCATCTCCAAAATTGGCGACGGGAGCGCCTCCCGTCTCCAAAATTAGAGACGAGATAAATTGGTGAAGGTTTAGTGAAGGAAAACATTGTCGAGGGCTAGGTGACGGCAATCATTGGTGACGAGCCATCACAATACGACGACAACTTGGTGATTGGGAAGATTGTGGCAACCACCTCCCGTCTGACAGACGTTTTCCCTCACCGTGCCATCGCAAAGTCGAAATTGGCAACGACACGGTGAGAGAAACTGTCTATCGCAGAATTCAATTTTTTTTGTAGTGGATGCATATATTTCCTCTCTAAAGATGCAATACTAACCGGGACTGTCGTTTGCATTGCTGGAGAGGTTTTTTGTATTGGCTCATGCTTGGTGTACTTAAAGGCTTGTCAAAAAGATATTTCAAATGTAGGCAAACAATTAACTTATAGTTTCTACGGTAGTTGTCGGATGTAAATAAATAGAAACCCCATGTTGCTTTTCATAATGTGTCCCCATTTTTTGGAGAAGTTTGGTACCTTTAATTTTGTGCTTACTAGCATAGATTTGCATTTATTTTCTCAAACATGTCCTCTGGGAGAGTTAACCACCACTAGTAAATTTGAATCACAATAGAAAGACCGTGCCTAGATTTTTGGCTTCTTGGTGAAGATGAAAACAAGAATAAACTGTGGGTGGGACATGAGGATGTAAAAAATGGAGCATCTGGGCAAAATCTACCACTAAGTATTTGGTCAAATTGGTGTTGAAACAAATTCTGTGATTGAGCTTCTAAACCCCAAAATGCGGCCATATGATTAATGTCAAAAGAAGTTGATTCTTTTTCATTTATTTAATAGAAGTACAAACTTAGAGTTGTTTTGCAACCTCTGGCATGCTAACCTTTATGCAAATTTTACTAACCCATTAATTTTCTAACTACAAAGCACAAACCAAATTGTGCTACTTCTCAAAAAAAAAAAAAATTGTGCTATTCTTTATGATCCTGCAGCATTCCCTAAGTCATTTTAGCCTATATTATCTTTCATGAAGACTGAGCTTTACAGATTCCTCACTTGAGTTGTTTTGGGTGGAGAAGTTGACATAAGAAGCATGTTCATAGCAAGCCATGCTGGAAATATTCAGTAAGGTGATAACCCAGATAGCTGAACATTTATGTTAACTATGTCTTAGAACCTTTTTGCTGGCTGTGGCTCTTTGGTCCTTCCGCTCTTTCCATCTTCAAAGTGATTCTTTAAGAAAAATTTCAAGAAAGAATCACGTGAATAGAAAATGTTTTAGTATTTGCAATAAGGTCATGACGTTAATGTTCTTAATCATTTTTGTTTACCTTTACCTGAATTTCTGTTTATTTATTTGTTCTTTTTTTGGCATAAGTTTAAGGTGAATTTATGTTAAGTTTCACGATATGCATAATAAAACATTTGCTCATTTCTGTTGGTGCCAGCAGTCACAGAGCTTGTAGTTGCGGAGTTGATGTATCTACAATGGATGGATCCCAAAGAGCCGATATATATTTATATAAATTCCACTGGAACTACCCATGATGATGGTAAAACGGTAAGCTATGGATTGTGAATTATGATTCCGTCATTCCTTTTGTGAACTTATATCCCACAAGTTGTTCTGAACAATATAGTTAGAGACATTTTTACATTTTCATGAAAGTAATTAGCATCTTTAACTGATAAATAATGTCGGTGGCTGTTTATGGTGCATATATTTAGAGATATAGTTAATAGATTCTCTTGTAAGGTTGATTGCAGCAATTTTATTAGTCAGCTTCCCATTCTTCACTTTATAGTCATTTTCCTCCTACCATTAAGCAAAAATTTTGTATCTGGAGTGGTTGGCGTTTTCAGTGAGCATCTACCCATGCTCTTTACACTCCGTTGTTACCCCTAGGTTTTTGGGATTCTCATTCTTCAGCTATCAATTTCTTGTACTGTGCACTTATCCGTCATTTTGTACTTATAAAGTCTCTCCTTGGACCATATAGGTTGGTATGGAAAGAGAGCGTTTTGCAATCTATGATGCAATTGAAGAATGAGGTATGTTCTTTCATGCGAATATTTTGATTCCAAAATAGCCCTTTATTTTGGTACAATGTAGTCTGTTTCATGCTCGTTCTTCTGAAACTCCCTTATTCACCATACGGTATTGATCTTTGTTGTTAAAACTCATCCTTTGATTAGTCAAGATTGTAGTAGAAATTCTATTTGAATGTTTTACGTTTTGACTAGAATGAATAACCGTGTCTTGAGCTACTATGGGATCTAGTATGTTCAGTCATGAAATATTTCATTTGAGAGTAATTGAAATGGATGAGTGGTAAAGGAAGTAACTTTGTTTTTTATTTTAACTCGGGTACAATTTTGCTTGCTGTTTAGCAAATGCCTCAACAATTATGGAATGTCTAAGTCTACTCGGTTGTCTTCATTGTAATTTTGCTTCATATGAGCAGTTTCATGAAATTTGAGATCATGATTGGTTACCAAAGATGTTGTAAATTTTCTTATCTAACTCTGATGATCCTAATGTTTAATCCTATATGAAGATCCATACAGTTGTAGTTGGAGCTGCTATAGGTAAGGCATGTCTCTTACTTGCAGCAGGAACAAAGGGCAACAGGTTTATGATGCCACATGCCAAAGGTATGTTGTAATGCCTGCTTGTGAATCTTACATGGATCCTGTCTCAACCATGATTCAACAACCTCATGTGCCATCATCTGGCTTAATGCCGGCTAGTGATGTCCTCATTCGTGCAAAAGAGGTACGCTGTTGACTTACTTTTTCCTTGATTTTTTTTTATGGAATATAACTCGCAGTAGTATCAACTATTCAAAAGCTTCTTTATCTTTGCTTTTCTGCTGAGTCAAAGGCTTCCTGAATTTTGATTTCAAAAAATTTGATGTGCACATAAAATTCAATTTCTATCATAAGAATAGTTGCTTGAAGTCAATTTTATCAGCAGAATTGGGGTCTTCGTATACGTATCGTATCCGTCGTTGCAAATGATATGAAAAAGCTTCCTACCTGATGATAGGAATTCTTGAGAAAAGAACTACCCAAAAAATGACATTGATGAAATTGGATTTAGAAGAGCAGAGACCTTGTTCTTTTAGTTTGTTAAAAGTGATTTCCCATCAGTTATTGAACACTTTATCCTTCAAATTCTGTTAGTGTAATAGCATTAATCTCCTAGAACTTGTCATCAATTGTTCTATGTTTATTGTTTTGCTTACAGAATTCCCTTCTATTAATGCTAGACTTGAAAGTATAATTTCTGTGGCATAACAAGAGAATTTTATGCTGTCATTTATATTTTGGCATTTTGTGCTTCGCAGATGCTGTGTTATGTTGCATCGTTTTCTCAATTGATGGCTCTATCATGAAAATAGAAACCCCTTATGGAGAATGAGGGGAGCGGTTTCACTTTGTCTTTTTCCTTGCATTGTTTTTTTCTATCTGCATGCAACTATTTGCAATTTATAGTGGTATTGGCATTCCTTTCCATTTGTTCAGTTCCAAGTTTCTAAGAGCTTCATCATCTTTATGAAACGCTTTCAAATCTCAATTACGTTAACCACCGTTTTTTCTATGGGCTACCCAGGATGCAACACGTTCTTTGAGACTTGCAATTTTTGCCCTTTCCCATGGGTTTTGCAAAGAAAAGGACATCCTGGTACACTAAGTTCCAGCCCAACATAGGGTCCAGGGAAGGGTCAAAGCCGTTTTACACTGCCTTACCTTACATTTTACAAGAAACTGTTTGCATGACCCGAACTTGTGACCTCTAGGTTACACAGTGAAAAGATATGTAATAATTTAAGTTCAGGGTTAAACTATGTCCCATGGAAGGGAAAGAAAAGGTGAAAGACTTGCTAGAGTGTGTGAGGAGAAATTGTTTCAGATTGTGATTTAAAATTAGGATAATGTGTTACTTTTCTTTGTCATCCTCCTCCTTTAGTTTTGTTGCTATCATGAACTATTTTTCTTCTTGAAAGAAAAAGAAAAAGGTTCTGCTCCACTTGCTTTTGGGGCGTCAGAAGGTAAGATTGTAAGAATATATCCTCCCCATTCCTATTCTTCAGATATTTGTGAAGCAGCATATGTACTCATGGGCAAATGTATAACATGAAATTTACATTCAACCTTCATGCTGGCTAAATTGCTTTTACATGTAATTATAAATAGGGATACGCTTGTTGAACTTTTGGCCAAGCATACTGGAAATGTAAGTATCACATCAAAGTATATGTTTCTTCATTTTCACTACATTAAAAGAAGACAAAAAACACTCATTAACTTGAACTTCTATGTCACCAGCCTACAGAGGCTGTTGCTAACGTGATGAAAAGACCATTTTATATGGATGCAGCCAAAGAATTTGGCGTCATTGATAAGGTAAGTTGTTTATCTATGCTATAGCACTTTTGGTTTTTGGGGAGATAACACACGTGAAACTTGTCCACATGGTCATTTTGTTTCAATCCAGTTCACAATTCTACTTAATGTGGGTCTGATTAGTTTGGAAACCTCAAATATACTGATAGCGGATTTTGCACTTCAGATACTTTGGCATGGGACAAAAATGTTGGCATTAAAGCCCTTGATGCATTATGATCTCCTTCCTAGAAATGCTTACATGGTAGGTTTTTCTTCTTAGCTGTTAAGAAAATTTAACTCTTTTCAGCCAGAGGTGTTCACAATATATGGGAACATATTTCTAAGTGATAGTTGCACAATAAGGGCAATTGATGCTTTTGGTCATTGGGTAATACATTTTTTCAGTGCCCAAGAGCTATGTTATGAATAATGGAATTGACAATGGAATAATCGAGAATCCTGAGTAATTGACAATAGAATAATCGAGAATCCTGAGTAATTGGCCCATCCCCTAAAGTAGGTAAAGTAGTGATGAGTAGTGACAATTAAACAGATAATGTACGATTGAGTAGTAATATATGTATGCTAATTGAATAGTTTAAGTCTATTTTGTGGTACACTGATATGTGGGTATTGATGTATGCTACATTATCTGACCGTGCTTTCTTTAGGATTGTACGCTTGAGAGAGCTAATTAGCTCCTCGTTTATATGTCTTCTTTATAGGATGTGATCGTCTTATTGCCTAATAAGTCTTCAGGAGATTGAAACTTTTTCAAATTCTAAATGGAATGTAGATACTATAAAAGCATATGGATTGACAATGAGGATACCATCTGTCGTCGACCGAAAGTCAGGGTTGATGTAATTGCTGAATCATTTAAAGATTATAACCCATGTAGGAAACAGCTTCTATATATGGGAAAAAATTAAAACTATGGAAAGAGGTATGACATAAGGAATTGTCCTCTAGCTCATAGCATTATCAACTTCTAGTGTATGTACAAAGTTTTACGTAGAAATTTCTTGTGCTTTACTTTCCTGTATCATTGAGACGTAGAGAACGTTCCAAATAGTTTCTTTATTAAAAGAGCGATTTGCTGATTAATTTAATGTGATGTGATCTGATCGCCTTTGTTATGAATTAGGAATATGGTTCTTTTAGCGCTTGTGCTGATTTATAACCAGCTTGGAAGTTTATGATAAGGCTACTTGCCAAACCAAATCAAACTTTAATCCACTAGTTTAGGTTCGGGTAATATAAATATGATGATATCGTTCATTTTTGTTGAGAGTTATCTTTAGTGTAAGCATTATACATGAAAATTTTCATTTAAGTATCTCTATCTATTGGAGGTCTTCTTCTACTCCTTTTTGAGTTACTACCTTTTTAATTTTGTTCAACATAGTTTTGCTATACATTGTTCTTAACGTTCTATTTTTGGCCAAAAGTTCGGCCACTAAGATCTTTTTTCCATGGTTGTATGTTATTGGTCGACATTCTGAACTGTACAACAAAGTTGTCTAATGACAATCTTATAGTAGTATCCCAATAGAGGATTAGAGATGCATGGGAGAGGGCGGTGCAACTTCGTTTATAGAAATTTTTAACGTAATTTTGAGAAGTATGAATATACTTAATGTTTGGTGGATGAGTACCTTAATATCCATTCGGAAAAATAAACGGACATTTAGAACTGTATTACCGAGGGATCAAATTAATGAGTGATATTATGGAAATATGAGAAACGGTAATTGAAAGAAGAATAAGAAAAAAAAATACAAATGTATTAAGAGAGTTGATTTAGTTTCATACTCATGTGATGAATAACAGAAGTTATCACTAAATTAAGAAGAATGCATAAGAATATCAAGAGAAACAGAAAGAAAGACTTATATGTGGTGATTGAGTTTCTAGTGAAGTCTTAAGGAGAGTATTGGAGAAGAAGGGTATATGTGTGACATATATTGAGGTGATAAGAGAGGTATAATAGAGTGATGAATTGCGTAGGGATGATAGGTAGTGGCGAAGCCACAGCTCCTCACCCAGCAACCAATTTTTCTCTTGGGTCACCTTTTGACCAAAGGCTTTCAGGTAATTCTGGCAAAATGAGTTGAATAGATCTTTATTAACTCCTTTGGAAGAAAACATCACAAATGCACATTAAAGTAACTAGGTAATGAATCTGAGCATGTTCAGTTATTAGATCAACTAATCTAATTTGGAAACTCAGTACATTATGATTCAATTGAAAGGATTGATCTTTATTTACCAAAAAAAAAAGATTGATCTCGCGTGGAAATATAGCCCATATACATACAAAGACAATGTTTGGATATTCTCTTATTTCAAGCATATTTTTTTCCATTTGCATCTCTTTATAAGAGCTCTAATGTGTTTAAATATTTTATTCATAGATGAGTGTTCCGATTCCTAGTTATTAGCCCTTGACCCAGGGTTCCGGTAGTGTACACACTAACCCCGGGTGCCTGACTCCGCCACTGATGATAGAAGGAAATTTTTTTTTCTTTTTTTGCTCGACACAACAGATATACACCAAGGATCAGGCTTGAGTTCATATCTTTTTGCAATAATAACGGACGAATGCAATAAATGTTTGCCAAGTTTATAAATTTTGCACTTGCCTCAAACAATACCTGATAAAAATTTTAACCCTCGATGCTAGTATGAGAAACCAGCCAAACAAAATCATATGCAAGTATGAAATAATTTTTGTCGACTCTGGTTTACGTTTCTAGATCTTGAGGATCATATTCTTCCTCTAGAAACGAAGATGTTAGACTATTTGGTTCTGTTTCGTGATTAAGCATCTCTTGGTTAGGTATCTCTATTGCCAAGCACGCCTTCAATTCAATCACCACATCATTCATGGTTGGCCTTCTAGTGGACGGGCGAGAGACGCAATCAATTGTTAATTCAACAGCTTTCCATGCAGAGTTGACATTGAAGTTGCCTTGAAACCTCTCATCAACCATTGTTCTTATGTCTCCATTTTCCACGAAAGGAGCAACCCATTCAATTATGTGCGTGTCTTCATGGTTTACTACTGGCCCGCCAGTGACGATTTCCAAAAGGACAACCCCAAAACTATAGACATCGCTTTTTATAGTTAATTTGTGGGATGAGAAACACCTGCAGGCTTTTCCAAATTAAAATATGACATAAAATTTCTATTAGTAGCCTAATGACTTATAATACTTACTGAGGATCCATATAACCTGGAGAGCCGGCAATGGTGTTAATTGACACATTCGTAACACTTTCATTGGCAAAGGCTCTGGATAGCCCAAAATCAAATAATTTGGCTTGGAATTTTTCATTCAGTGATATATTTGTAGGCTTGATATCCCTGTGGACTATCGGTAGTTTGCATCCATGATGCAAGTACTCCAATCATGCCAAAATAGTATTTCAATTGTAACATGATAAAATTACTGCAACGCATTGGTCGGAAAATCTAATTCAAATTCATTAATTCTCTCTTCTTGTCTTCATAGTTTATTATTAACTTAATTTTTAATGTTTACCTAATTTTGAAAAATAATGTTTTTCTTTTTTGACGTAAAAATTTTCATCACACTAAAGATGAAATTACGTTGTGCCGCATTTACTGCAATTTGAAGTCTTTGATCCCAACTCAATTCTGCACCCAATATGACAACCTTCTAAGATTATCTCTAGTCATTGTTCATAAATGTACATGCAGGGTGCGAAATTCTCAATTTCATATACCTGATAGGTGCTGTTTTAAGTTACCATTCGCCATGTACTCGTAAATGATGCCAATGTTACTGCCCTCATCACAGGATCCCAAAAGAGAAGTCAAGTGTTTGTGATGGACATTCATAAGAAGATTGACCTGAATTTTGAAAGTAATTGTAAGAACATATGCATCTTATATGTTTGACCTATTTATTCACCAACTCTAGCATTGATGTGTAGATTAAGAACTCGTGAGTTACCTCTGCTTGAAATTCCTTGTGTCCTTGGGTCGATGAAGGGTTGAGCATCTTCACCGCAACTTCAGTGTTACCCATAAATCCATGATAGACAGTGCCAAATCCTCCTTTTCCTAGAACTCTCTTGAAGTTATTTGTCATTTTTAAGATCTCTGAGTATATAATTATCAAAGTTTTACTCTGTAACGTGCCATTGTTCTCATTTAAATCAACATCTCTTTTTCCGATCACTGTGTATAGGAGACCCAACAAGTATAAGTCAACAAAGAAAAGAACCCTTTTGTAAAGATTATTGCTGAAAGGCTAGCCAGACCCAACACGCTATCTAATAGGTGGGACCCATATCATGTGGGTCCCACAATATTTGTGAGAGTTGTTAGGGTCAGGAAGCTAGACCCAATAGCTGCCCTTGCTGAAAGTATCTTCGGTCAAGCATTATTTTACTAACCTGTTTTTCTGCGTCTTTTGATTGTGCAGATGGTAATAAATACAAAGAAGAAAACTAAGAAAATGGCGAGTGTTGATGCTAATGGAAGGATAACCTTGCTCTTCCTTTTGCCAGTCTCATTGTTGGCATTGTTGGGCAGTCCACTAATACTGCTTAAGTAGGATAAAAAATGTAAGCTTTTAGAAATTGCAATTCCTAAACGAAAGCAATCTTGATATTTATTATTTGTAAAGTTGCTGATTAATTTCCGTGTAATATGCTTATAGCTCTTTCCTTTTAGTGCTCCCTTAAAATTATTGAGATAATTAGATTGATTTCTGAATGTTAGAGGGGAGCAAAATAGTTTAACTTAAATGGTAGTACGAAAGATCATTAACAGTCCAATTAGATTTATTTCTGTGAGTAAAGTATACCTAAAAGACAATCCCTGCTTTGCCTTCTCTTGTAGTTTTGTTGGTATCGGCCCACTGAAATTGTTCCCTGTTAAGTTTCTATAATGGAGTGAAAAATAAATGATTTACTCGTCTTTCATTCATGCCATGGAATAGTAAAATGCATGTTAGCAGAAACTTACAGGACAGTTAAATTAGTTAGTTGAGCCAAAAAGTCTGGCACATGTCCACTCAAATTATTATTTGACAAATCCCTGGAACAATCAGATTTTACTACCATAAGTGACAATTATGAAAATCTGTGATTCATTTTGGCTGCACAATGTCATCTTAATTTTTTTCGTCAGGTCAAGTAAATTGGCATACTTACAGAATCTGAATAGATGTGAGATTAGCAAGGTGCGGAGTGATTGATCCTGTTAATCTGCTTGATGATAAGTTCCTGATACAAGTTCAATGATATATTTGAGAAATATAATTGAAACTGAGATAAGAAGTGTTGGGATGTCTAAATGCATACAATGAGACAATCCTAGAACTGTAATCATCACTGCAGTTGAGACCATCCCATCTGAAAGCTGAAGGTCCGCATGGATCTCCTTGCCAGTTCTTCTTCAGTCTATAGTATGACTTGATGCCAAAAATCGCAGTCACTAGTATCATAGAAAATAGAGTAGAAAAGGCACAGAAGAAAAAAAAAAGTTAAACACGTGTTGCTATAAGTCAAGAATTGAAAATATCAGTTTGCAATTATGACATACCATCACTATCATAGGTCCCCGGTGTTTTGAAATACATTACCCTATGAATTTCTATGGCATTAATGATGGGAGGAAGCGTTGAATTTTGAGTTGAATTTATGGAGATCTCATACTTGATTTGAAGACGTTCTGCACCCGGGCTACATATAGTATCTGGCTGTAGATATCGTGGAGAGAATTCTCCAAACCAGGGTTCTCCGTTCAAATACATTTGGGATTGTCTGAATTTATGGCTTGGGAGCTCTTGAACTTCGGCAAAATGCAAGCATAAATAAAATCGGACGTCTGAATTAATGAAAGGCCCCCAAGACATGTACAAAGAGCCATTTGAATTCTGGGGTGTGGCTGCGGTGCTCATGACAGTAGATGGTAGTTGGAATTTGCCTATACTTAGTGGATGATTAGTACTTAACGACGTAGTATTAGACCATTGAACATAGGAATAGGTAATGGGGTCGAAGGGCGGCCATATGCGATCATAGACATCATTCGGGTACCTAGTAAACCAGAATTTGGAATAAGTTTATCAAAATGTTGGAATGCTAGACATCCATAATTACAATTATATATCAACACTCACCTAATTACCCGTTCATCGGATTCAGAGCCGAGATTCCACCGTCCCATAAGCCCTAATGATCCAGATTGATCAGTTGCGTATAAGTTATTATTCAATGGCCTCAACTCTAATGCTGATATGAAAGGAATTGTTTCTCCCGTCTTTTGAAGACACACATAATATGTAGTTGGAGTGTGTATTATTTCCCAATAGAATCGATTATATGTATCTCTAACGCTCACAGTACCCCACAAATCTTCTCCAATATTCAAATCAAATTCTGGTAGTCGGTTTTTTCCGTCGTAATTTCCATACATAAAACTTGCCCTTATCAAATACTTGTTATCCTTCCCATTTTCAGGTCTTAGGGTGTAGCAATTCCTGTCTCCTTCGGGAAAGCTTCTTACAGACAAGTATGGCTTTGAATAGTTTGAAGCTGATACAGCTACGTTGACACCGCTGTCTGTGAAGCCTTCGTCTGAAGTGTAGAAGAGTCTGGTGTCCGGATGGGTGTAGTGGGAAATTTCAGATAAACCACAGTCAATGCTTATGAATCCTGAGAGATTAGAATTATAAGCCAACTATAAATTCTAGTAGTAATAAAACAAACAAGGGAAATGAACTTCAAGGATTTGAGCTTTACAACTTACAAGTACCTGATTGATCAGGCTGTGCAAGGACGATGACAGACACAACTGCTATAAGAGCAAAACAGGAAAGCACGACTTGGAGAATCAAAAATCTGTACATTTTCATCTCCAAAATCAACTTCTTGACGAACAATGGACTTTTCCCTCGATGTCTAATTAGAGCAAAATAATCAGCACTTGCCGAGTAATAACCTGCGTGAGGTAAATTGAGTGGAAGTATCAGTAGTAGCTCTCAACGGGCCTACGTTGGGGAACAAGGAGGCCATTTCCGTGTTTGTGTTTGTCAACGAGAGAAGACTGAGTCGGACCGACTTTGTAGACCATTTTTCATTTTTAAATATCATGCGTCAATTTCAAATATATTTATAATATTTGGACAAATATTCAGAACTAATTTGAATATTTTTGCAAACTTTTAAGACCTAATTGAATTTTTCTCTTTTGCACATGCTATTTTTCAATTTTGTCTCTCAAACTATGATCTAAAACTTTTAGTTAAACAATATGTAAGACTAAATTAAGACTTTTATGTATATAAGATTATTAAATTGAGACTTTTGAAAGTTTGGAATTATTATATACAATGAAATGACTATGTTATCCTGTTGACCAATCAGTCAACCGCTCCGATGCCGAACGTCACAGACCTTAACTAACGAGTCTTCTGTAATTGCAACATCGCCTGTGACCCACACGCTGTCCTCTGTATCGCGTGTGTCTCTAGACCAGCAATCGTCTTCCTCTAGCTTCAACTCCACGTGTTGTCACTATTCAAGTTGAAATTTGTCTATTTGAATCAATAGAGACCTTTACCAAAACAAAAAAACAAAAAAAAAAATCAATACCGACACTACTTTCTTTTCCTCTCAAGGTCTCAAAGCAAAACTCTCACCACTCGAGTAAACGATACTCTTTGCAACTAGTAGAATTGAAGTTTTTGGTGGGATAAAATTGAAATAAATAATATTATTTTAATAAAATTAAAATAGAGAATGTTGTTTTAATAAAATTGAAATAAGAAGTAACTAAAATAATAGATATTATTACGGTGAAATTAATGAAATAGAAAATCACTTATTTCACTTTCTATTATTAAAAATAAAAAATAAAGAACCTATTTGAGATGACCTTACCTACTTGAGCTTTTAAGCACCATTTAAAGTGTTGCACATAAAAGTTAAATATGTCCCAAGAGCTAGTGTATGATTTCTGCTGTTTCTTAAGGAATACAACTCACTATGTTCCAAGTAAATATTTTTGTTCGCAATTTAGGGAAATAATTTGTTTCCAATAAGTATCTAATATTTATTTAACAAAGATTTTTAAAACTACAAAAATTTACTACACTCTGGTAGTATTTGATTTGTTTTATTATTATCATAATAATACCTTCAACAATTGAATCAATTAACGAATAATTGCTCCAAAAAGTTAGTATTTTGATCGTCAACCAAAACATTCAATCCTTGACTTATACTTTGTATGAGTTTAGCTTTTTTCTTTTTGTCAAAGTATGAGTTTAGTTTCATTACCCTTGAATCGATATCGTTTGATGGAAATTTTTGCTTTACGCGGGCCCCATTACTAGAGATTTCCAAGTCACGGCGTGTAATTAACCGCGTGGAAAGAGGAGGCCTCTTTTTGTTCTTTTTTTGTGAAAGTAGTAGACTTCATTTCACCGAAAAATCAAAGTTGTAGACTTACCTCTATTTCTCTTTTTCTAAGTTTCTTCATAATAGACTTGACCTTATTACAATAGGATGGGGCGATGCAATTCATCTTCTGATACACTTGTTGGAATATGTCTCCATTATATGTGTTGCCGTTAATTATTTTTAGTTTATAAAATGGGCTAAATATCTTATTCATAAATTGAGTTATGATTATATTAATTTAAGTTCACCTCATAAGTCTATATACGATTAACTATGTGTAGGCTTATATATTCTAACAAAACCTTTTATGGGAAAGGTCTGTTAGAATAATCTATAAATATATGACTACGTCTCCTCTCCTATTTTAGTCCTAATTGACTATTCCCATAAATGGTAGTTAATCCATAATAGAGCAAGGAGAGGAACTTTGTCAGTAATTGGGTAACAATTACAACTTGCTTTTATGCTTTTGTCATGACTAAAATAGGTATGTGATTCTACTGCTAATTATATTTATATTTATTGTGCTACAAAGTTATGCATATTGGAATACATACATTTATATATATATATGCTTATATGTGGTATCAGAGCCAATTATGCATGATTTTTCAACCATTAAATTAAAAATTTTGTGATGCTTGTTTGATTATGTATAAACTAAGAAAGTTCTTAATCTAATTCATGATTATCTTAATGTTGTTTCATGAAATTGATTGAGAGCTTTTATAAATGTCTTTTTACTCATTTGTTTGATATGTATAATGTGCTATTTGTTGTGATTAGCATGTTATTATATGAGTTTGCAATATTCTTTTTTTCGATTTTCGAATTTCATGAGTATATTGCGTGATTGATGATATATGTTCACTTATTCGAATTTATTTAGCTAACTTAGATATTCCCCAGTTGTAGATTGTTGCTGAATTATTTATAAGGCTGAAAATATTAAGGACCCTAAGTTTTGGGTTTAAATACAAGATCCACTTGCATAATTCAGTAAAATCTAATGATTAATTAGTGAAATAGATGTCAAATTTGAATTCTTTGGTATCAAAAACCTAGAATTAAAGTATTTAATTGTAAAAAACACATCAAATTTGAAGGATTTACATTGTGCATTTAGTTTTGCGCTTTAAAGGCCGTGTGGGACTGAGTTATGGGAAGATAGAATTCATGTTCTGATATGTATTCATACATTAAGCAACACGGATCTTGCAATTTTCCACACATCGGAGGGTTATTCCATGTGGTACATCCCACACCACAATTTTTAGTATCCCCTTAGTCTCTGAATTGAACTGAAGCTTGTGGATTGAGGAGCGTCACATATGAGAAATTGTAAGACCCTTACTGCTTACTGAGAGAAGGGTTAGGTTTAAAAATAATTATGTTATGTGTTTCGCGTATGTGACTTACGTGTCTCGTTGAAAAATTATTATTCCCGGTTAGATTTAAAAATAATTATGGTATATGTTTTGCGTGTGTGAGTTACGTATCTCTTTGGAAAATGATCATTGCTCCCAATCAAATTATTTGCAGAGTGAATGCATCAACAAACCCACACGATGGTGTTTATGAAGTCAACTCAAGTCAACTTCTTTTCCCCATGCGGTTGCATTAGTTACATTTACAGGTTGACCTCCGCACCAAGTACATGGGAAGACTTTGGATAGCAATGGGGGTAATAGTTAAATTTTTCACCATTGGCTTCTGATGCGATTATATGTTTGAAAATGTCAATTATCAACATGTAATAGTCTAGTCTAGTCTTGAAGCGAAACTCAGAAATCATAAATGAGATTGAACAAAAAAGGAAAGAACAGAAATTATTCATAATGATTTATCCAATTTTTGAAGAAATTATTATCAAAATAAGATGCACATAAAAACTACTACCTAAAGACAATAGAAAGCAATTGTATTGAATTCTTTGCCACACATTACAATGTACAGAGGTATTATATATATACATGTAGTTTGCTATTGTTGAGGGATTTGTTGTCCTCAATTACACGCCTAAATGTGAGCTCTAGCCATATTTTACAGCTATAGTGATTGATTAGATTTGCTTAATCTATGCCAAAGGCTGATTCTTTGGTCCAGAAATTGTGCTTGTTTGTTCCCTTGACTTAGGCGTAGACATATTCTTATTATGCCCCCTCAAGATAGGTGTTCCATCGAGTATACCTATCTTGCTGCATTGTTGTTGGAGGAGGTGTCGTGGCTACTGTTTGGTGAGAGAGTCAGCTAACTGGTTTGCCGAATGGACATGAGCAACTCGAAGTTTGTTATGTGCTACCTGATCCCAAACAAAGTGAAAATCAATAGCAATGTGTTTCATTCTTGAATGAAACACTGGATTGGCACATAAATATGTGGCCCCAACATTGTCACAGTAGATTATAGGAGGCTGAGATGTCGTAACATGAAGTTCCTGAAGACGATTTTGAACCCAATTGATTTCGGTAGTAGTAGATGCAATAGTCCGATATTCAGCTTCAGTGGAGGATCTTGCCACGGTCTTTTGCTTTTTGGATGACCAACTGATGGGAATTTCTCCAAGAAAAACAATATATGCAGTGGTCGATGTTCGATTATCAACTTCCCCGACCCAATCCGCATCAGAAAATGCATGCAATGTAGTACTAGATGAGTGATGAACAAATAAGCCATGACAGAGGTATCGAAGAGCTCGTTTGGCAGCTGACCAATAAGTAGCACTTGGGCAATGCATAAATTGGGAGAGTTTGTTTATTGCAAATGAAATATCTGGTCGAGTTAAGCTCAAGTATTGAAGGGCCCCAATGACTTTTCGATATTGAGTTGCATCAGTTTTAGGAGACCCATCATTAAGACGAAGGACTTCTTTGGGTGAGAGCGGCGTTTGGACCTCATTAGCCTTATGCATATTAGTTTTGTGTAATAAGTCCAAGATGTATTTCCTTTGTGAAAGAAAGATGCCTTGTTGTGTACAAACCACCTCAACGCCAAGGAAATAGTCTAAGTCCCCTAAGTCCTTCAATGAAAACCGCGTGGCAAGTGAATTGATGACTCTTTGGACAGCCTCATAATTAGTCCCTGTGACTACGATATCATCAACATACACCAGTAAAAGAATTGTGAGTTGTTCTCGATGAAGAAAAAAAAGAGACATATCACTAAGAGAACTGGTAAAGCCAAGAGAAAGAAGATATTTTCGTAACTCGGTGTACCACGCCCTTGGGGCTTGTTTCAAGCCGTAGATTGCTTTACGTAATTTGTAAACGTGATGAGGGTATTGCTCATTGACAAAGCCTGGTGGTTGTTCCATGTAGACACTATCCTCAAGAGTGCCTTGAAGAAAGACATTATTAATATCAGGTTGGTGAAGAGGCAACCAAATTGGATCGCCAATGTGAGGACAAGTCTAATTGTTGTGGGTTTGATAACAGGACTAAATGTGGCTTGAAAGTCTATCCCCAATTGCTGATGAAATTGTTTCGCGACATGTCTGGCTTTATAACGGGAGATATTCCCATCCGGACTCTGTTTAATCCTGTAAACCCATTTGCAACCAATGACATTAGTAGCATCTGTTAGAGGAACAAGCTCCCATGTTCTATTTTTTATTAAAGCATTGAATTCCTCACTCACAGCTGCTCGCCACTCGGAATGTTTATGAGCTTGCAAAAAAGTCCTTGGTTCTGAAAGAGCAAGAGGATTAGACATAGCAATAAGACATTTTCTGAATGGGTTTATAAATTTGATTTTTTGAGCGAATCACCACTGGATGAGAATATGGAGGAGGTTCAGTACTTACATTACACGGGGCTGAGATTCCATGATGAGGATCTGATTAAGGGGCCACATCTGTCGAAGGTGGACTGTGGGAACTTGTGCTCGTGAGTTGTTCCAAGACTGGTTCCTGAATTATAGGAGGCTGGAAATGAGTGGTAGAAATAATTGATGGTGCATCGGAGTGTTGTGGTGGTGTAATAGATGTTAATGCAGGAATGTTTGATGACGTAGTGGCAGCTGGTTGTTTTGGAGATAGACCCGATTGTTGTTGCAAAGGATGAGGACCATCGTGAAGCCATTGATGAAGAACTGATTGTAAATATGACTTAGTAGAAGACTTCTCACTATATGGAAAGATTGACTGAACAAAGACAACATGTCTTGAAATGAAGTACACCTACTATGAAGGTCAAAACATTTATATGCATTATGTTGAAGAGAGTAGCCTAGGAAGACACAAGGGAGAGACTTAGGATCTAGTTTATGATTTGTATATGGTTTTAACCAAGGGAAGCAAAGGCACCCAAAGATTTTTAATTTATGATAGTTGGGTCATTCATGAAAAAGAAGCACATATGGAGACTGATTGTGTAAGTTTGGCGTGATAAGACGATTTATTAAATAGACTTGCCATTTGACATGCAACAGTCCAAAAATGTAGAGGTAGTGATGCTTGACTAAGAAGGGTGAGAGCAGTTTCCTAAATGTGGCGATGGCAACGCTCGGCGGTGCCTACAAGTTGAGGAGTGTGAAGTGGAGATTGTAAATGTTGAATGCCATATTTTTTATGAGTAGCAGTAAGACCAGTAAATGTTGGGTATCCACGCAGTGGAATGGTCGGGGACAAGCAATATCACGCAGCTAAAATATGAATGAGAACAGAGAAAGTAGAGACACAAGATTTACGTGGAAAACCCTCAAACAAATCGAGGGAAAAACCACGGGCAAGTAATGGAGGATTTTACTATGAGGTGGAGTATCTTGCAATAACCTTCTCGCTAGTATAAGGAGAGAACAATATCACTCTCTCAAATAATAGGAGAAACTAACTCTCCCTCACAAATATAGAACAACAAAAGAGGAAGAAAAATACTCAAGAGAAAGCTTATGTTTTCTCTCTAATTTGGAATGTTTTGGTGATGCTCAAATGGTGAAGTTTGAGCCTCTATTTATAGGCTCATCTTGCACAAAAAGTCTTCCCACATGTAGTGTGAAATCAACCCAAAATTGTGTGTGCCTAACTTTGCAACCAAAGATTTTTCTTCATTTCCCATTGCTTTTTGTCTTTTTTTGACTTGCACCAAAATTTTATTGCTCACATTCTCCCACTTAAAATTTTGGTGACACTTCAAATCTCTCCATACTTGCCAATTCCATGTTGCTTACGTCTTTGCTAGGCCAAAGGAGGATCTACTCCAAACAAACTTGTCAACGTTGATTGGCTTTGTCATGACATCTGCTAGGTTCTCGTTGGTGTGAATCTTCTGCATATCCACACTCCCTTCCTCTACTACTTCTCGAACAAAGTGATATTGAACACCTATGTGTTTCGTCCTGGAATGAAATGCTGGATTCCTTGCAATGTGCAAGGCACTCTGACTGTCACAAAACAAGGGAATTTTCTTTTGTTTGTGCCTGAGCTCCTCCATTAACAGTTTAATCCAGATTGCTTCTTTACAGGCTTGTGTAGCTGCCATGTATTCAGCCTCTGTTGTAGATAGGGCCACAACAGTCTATAATTTAGATATCCAGCTTACCACGCCGCCTGTAACTATAAACACATAGCCTGTAGTGGACTTCCGTTTATCGGCATCACCTGCAAAATCTGAATCAACAAAACCCTTGACAGTAAATTTTGATCCTTCAAAACATATTGCAACATCTGAGGTCCCTTTGATGTATCTTAGGATCCTCTTAACAACATTCCAATACTTTCTACCAGGATTCGCCATGAACCGAGTGACCGTACCAACTGCTTGAGCAATATCTGGTCTCGTGCATATCATAACGAACATGAGACTTCCCACTGTTGATGTATACGGTACTCGAGATATTTATATCCTCTCTGTTTCAATGCTAGGGCACATACTTGAGGATAATTTGTAATTGACAGGAAGCGGGGTCGAGTTTAGCTTACACTCTTGCATTTTGAACCGCCGCAAGATTTTCTTCAAGTAATTCTTCTGGGAAATCCATACCTTCCTGCCTTTTCTGTCTCGGTGAATTTGCATCCCTAAAATCTTGTTTGCTGGTCCCAAATCCTTCATATCAAACTCCCCAACCAACTGTGCCTTCAGTTCTTGGACCCGATCTTTGTTGGGACCTGCTACTAGCATGTCGTCCACGTACAACAGTAGAATGATAAAATCATCATCGCCAAACCTCTTGTAGTATGTACAATGGTCTGAATTGAGTCTGTTGTACCCGAGGCTAATCACGAAGGAATCAAATCTCTTGTACCAACACCTAGGCACCTACTTTAAACCGTACAGAGATTTGGTCAACCTGCAAACCAAGTTTTCTTTTTCTTTCTCAACAAAACCTTCTGGTTGTAGCATATAAATCTCTTCTTCAAGCTTACCATGAAGAAAAGCCGTCTTTACATCTAATTGTTCTAGATGTAAGTCTAACACAACACACATGGCCAAGACTACTCTGATAGTTGTAAGTCTTACCACATGAGAAAATATCTCGTTGAAGTCAATTCCTTCTTTCTGAGCATATCCTTTCACTACCAGTCTTGCACGATATCGCTCCACTTAGTCATTACCATCTCGCTTGATCTTGTAGACCCATTTGTTACCAATGGCTTTCTATCCAGGTGGTAGTGGAACAAGCTCCCACGTCTTGTTTCTATGTAGAGCTTCAATTTCTTCTTGTATTGCTATCATCCACAGGGCAATATCGGGGCTTTTTATAGCCTCGTGAAAGGTAAATGGCTCTCCATCCTCCGTTAGAAGACAGTATGCAGCATTGCTCGCCATGATAAAATCTGAATGCCAAGTTGGTCTTGTTATCTGACGCAATAAACGTCAGACTTTTGTAACCTCAGCATCATCTAGTACTTGTTCCTCATGCTCCGGTGCAGCTTCAGAAGAAGCATCTCCTTGTTTTGACTTATCTTCAATTTGTATTGTAGTAGTCTCCTTTGAAGTGTTGCTGTCATTTTCACTTTGCAGTTTATCTTCTGCAAATATCACATCTCTGCTAATGACAACTTTGTGGGCAGTGGAATCCCACAGGCGATACCGCTTAACACCATCAGCATTTCCCAAGAATACACATTTCCTGGATTTTGGATCTAGCTTTGTTCTTTCTAGGGAACCATACATAACATATGCTGGACACCCAAATACGTGCAAGGTAGAATAATCTGTGGGTTTTCCGGTCCACATTTCCATTGGTGTCTTCAACCTAATTGCAGTTGACGGTGACCGGTTTATCACGTAACAGGCAGTTCTAGCTACTTCTGCCCAAAATGATTTGGCTAGACCTGCAGTTTCCAACATAGCTCTCATTCTTTCAAGAAGAGTTCAGTTCTTCTGCTCTGCTACACCATTTTGCTGAGGTGTATGTGCAACAGTAAATTGCCTCTGAATACTCTCTTGCTTGCAAAATGCCAAGAAGCTCCCGTCAGTGTATTCTCCTCCATTGTCCGTCCTTAAACGCTTGATCCTTTTCCCGGATTCAAGTTCCACCAGTGCTTTAAAAGTTTTGAATATTGGAAACACATCTGACTTGTTCTTGATTGGATACACCCATAGTCTCCTGGAGTAATCATCAATAAATGATACAAAGTATTTGGCTCCTCCTAGGGACAAAACCGGTGATTCCCAAATGTCTGAATGGATCAAGTCTAGAATGTGTTTGCTTCTGGCAGTAGATCTCCCAAATTTCAATCTATGCTGCTTACTGGTAACACAGTGCTCACAAAAAGGTAAGTTTACCATCTTGAGCCCGGGTAGGAGATTACGTTCAGCAAGAATCTTCAAGCCTCGTTCTATCATGTTGCCCAATCTGCGATGCCACATTATAGTTGATTCTTCTTGACCGGCTGATGCAACTGATACATCTGCCTCGTGCAACGTATCTCCCAAAAACATGTATAGATTTACCCCGATCTTTTCTGCCTTGATCACCACAAGCGCTCCTTTGATAACCTTCATGATTCTATCATCGATATGGGTCTTGCAGCCAAGGTCATCTAATTGTCCAATGGACAATAGGTTCTTCTTTAAGCCCTTCACGTGTCGTACCTCTTGAATGGTGCGAATGGTACCATCATACATTTTAATTTTGACGGTACCGATGCCAGCAATCTCCAAGGCATGATCATTACCCATGTACACAGATCCTCCAGAGACAGGTTCATAGGTGTGGAACCATTCTCTACGAGAGGTCATATGCCATGTTGCTCCCGAATCCATTATCCAAGCATCAGTGAGCTCCTTTCTGCCTTTTGATACAATTGCTGATTCGTTGTATAAAATATCTCCATCATTTGGTGCAGTCGCCATACATCCCTGAGAATTTGTCACCTCAGGATTTCTTTTGTTGCTCCAACAATCCTTCTTGAAGTGCTCTTTCTTGCCACAGTTGTAGTATTTGATATTTTTTTTACTTCTTGATTTTGATCTACCATGGTTGTTGCTCCCACTAGAGCCATATTCTGTTTATCTGCCTCTCACCATTGGTAGTGCCTCTGCTTGTTGTGAACTTTCAGCTGTCTTCTTTACTCTTGCGCCTAGATTGCTCTTCTAGAACAGCAGCTGCAACATCATCAAAAGTAATAGATTCTGAAAGAACATTGTTAGTGTAACTAATGATGAGTTGATCATACGAATCAGGTAGACTTTGAAGTAGAATCTCCGCACGTTCAAGCTCCTTTATTATCTGTCCCAACGCAGTTAGTTGAGAAAATAATGTATTTAAGGTATTGATGTGATCAGTTACCGATGTGGATTCACTCATTCGAAGAGTATACAATTTTCTCTTCAAGAAAATCTTGTTGTGAAGTGACTTGACCTCGTACAGTTTGGTTAGAGCATCCCAAATTTCCTTTGCTGACTTCTTTTCCTCCACGCTTGATAGTACTGAATCTGCCAATGCCAAATGCAAATTAGCCATAGCATTGTTATCCATTTCTGTCCACTTATTGTCATCTGTCACCTCCGCTGGTCTGTCTCCTATTATTGTCAAGCAATTCTTCTTTCTCAACATTGCATTCATCTTTAATTTCCAAAGGAAAAATTTGCTCCCGTTGAACTTCTCGATTTCAAATTTTGCCGCCATAGTGTTAATGACTGCTTCTTAACCTGAATTGGCTCCCACTATTTCACTGTGAATAGTACCGTATACGTGAATAGTACCAAACCCGTATACAGGAATAGTATTGATACCATATAGGTGAATAGTACTATACCGTATGTGTGAACAGTAATCCCGTATGTATACCAGTGACCCGTAACCAGGCTTTGATACCACTATTAGGTATCGGCGCAACGGAATGGTCGGGGACAAGCTGTATCACGCAGCTAAAATATGAATGAGAACAGATAAAGTAGAGACACAAGATTTACGTGGAAAACCCTCAAACAAATCGAGGGAAAAACCACGGACAAGTAATGGAGGATTTCACTATGATGTGGAGTATTTTACAATAACCTTCTCGCTAATATAAGGAGAGAACAATATCACTCTCTCAAATAATAGGAGAAATTAACTCTCACTCACTAATATAGAACAACAAAAGAAGAAGAAAAATATTCAAGAGAAAGCTTATGTTTTCTCTCTAATTTGGAATGTTTGGTGATGCTCAAATGGTGAAGTTTGAGCCTCTATTTATAGGCTCATCTTGCACAAAAAGTCTTTCCACATGTAGTGTGAAACTAACCCAAAATTGTGTGTGCCTAACTTTGCAACCAAAGATTTTTCTTCATTTCCCATTACTTTTTGTCTTCTTTTGACTTGCACCAAAATTTTGTTACTCATAGTAAATTCCCCACCCCCATCAGAATAAAAGTTCGAATGGGAAGTTGAAAGTAATTCTCAACCAGCTTTTTAAAATTATTAAATACTAAGATGGTGTCGCATTTCTACTTTAGTGGATATAACCATGTATATTTAGTAAAGTGATCCACAAAAATTATATAGTACTTGCAGTTATCAAAGGACAAAATTGGCGCAGGCCCCCAGACGTCACTGTAGATAATTTCAAGAGGTCTAGTACTAGAGGTAGAACTTGCACCAAAAGGGAGCCTGTGGCTCTTATTACACAAGCATGAGTTACAGTGACTGAAAAGAGATTTAGAAACTGGAAGAGAATTATTGGAGAGAATTTGTTGCAGCATTTGTGTGAGGGTGTCCAAGCCGTGAATGCCATTGAGAGAGAGAAGCTCATGTAGCATGCAAGGCTCGAGGTGAAACATGGGAAGTAGGCCACTCGTACAAGTTCTCTTTATTTCGGTCTTGGACAAGTATTGCTCTCGTATTCAGATCCTTCACCACAAAGAAACAAGGAAAAAATTCAATGGACGTGTTATTAGATTTGCAGAATTGAGAAACAGATAGAAGGTTATTGAAATTGGAAGGTGCACACAGAACATTATTTAGAACAAATTTAGAATTAGGTGTGACAATTGAAGTTGTTACAGTGTGAGTAATCGGAATACCCGTGTCGTCGCCAATTAGAATACCATCACCTCCGCCATATTCAGAATGAATGGCCAGATTTTGCAAGTCTGATGTAATGTAGTGAGATGCACCCGAGTCAACAATCCAATTATTGGTTGGGGAAGAATCACGATAGGAGATGTTAGCCTGTGGAACCTGAGGTGGCGTGTAGCGCAGACGACATTGCCTAGCTGTATGGCCAAACTTTTCACATATTTGACATTGGATCTTAGGATAATTGGTTTGAGCATTTGATTTCTAGTTGAAGTGTTGATAGCCTTGAGTGAAACCTTGATTGGAGTTCGTTCCTTTCTTGTTAGAGAACTGATTCCCTTTGCCTTTATTATTTGATTTTTGGTTATATTGTGCAGTAATAACAACGGACTCCTTTCGCGTTTCTTCCCTTTTGAGAAAAGACTCATGATCAGCTAGTTTATCTGCAAGTTCTTCAAAGGTTATGGCAGCGCCACAAGCCCGTACTGCTGTACTGATTTCTTTATAATCATCACCAAGGCCGGACAGGACAGTAATGACAAGCTCATCTTGACTGAAGAGCGAGCCGGCAAGAGCAAGTTCATTAATAATTGACTTGATTTTGCTCAAATACTCGGCAATTGATTGATTATCATTTCTGGTCTTCACCAATGTGTTTCGCAAGCCATAAATGCGAGTTTTTGAGGTTTTGGCATATGTAGTTGATAATTTAGTCCATGCTTCATGGGCTGTACGTAGTAGCCATGCTCACGACTGGAGCAATGTGTGGAGTTTGGAGCTAAGCCCTCCAAGTAAAATAGTTGGAGCCCTTGAGTTTGAGGGGAAGTTGAGCAGCGGCATTTATAGAGACAAGATTGGTGGAAATCGAAGAAGTATTTGGAGTAGTAAGGGTGGGAGATGATGTAGCAGCAGAGGTTGTAGACATGGTAAAGGAACAAAGAGAACCAGAGATGAGAAAAAAAAAGATTGGATTGTAACCAAGCTTGTGATAGCTCTTTAGTTGGTTCTATATACCATAAAGACAATAGAAAGGAATTGCATTGAATTCTTTACCACACATTACAATGTACAGAGGTATCATATATATACATGTAGTTTGCTATTGTTGAGGGATTTGTTGTCCTCAATTACACGCCTAAATGTGACCTCTAGCCATATTTTACAACTATAGTAACTGATCAGATTTGCTTAATCTACGCCAAAGGCTGATTCTTTGGTCCAGCAATTGTGCTTGTTTGATCCCTTGACTTAGGCGTAGACATATTCTTATTACCACCTACTAGTACAATTTGTAGTTTGACAAATTTAGTGAAATAAATATTAAATATTTCCAAAAAAAAAAAATATTTGACCAAAAGAAGTCAAAAAAAAAATGTTTAATTGGAATAGAGAGAGAGAGAGAGTAGAAGCACTAACACTGACGGGAACAACTTAAATTGTACCACCACTATTGCAACATATTTCACTTTTTCGTCGTTTGTTGCTTGTATCTTTCAGTAAATCAGATTGAAAATTCTTTCTTGTAAAATTTTTTTAGATACTGATACAAATAGACTTCTATGTAGAAATTGGAGCCTTGAAGGCATCCTTAGATAGACTACTCTTTTATACTCTTGTCGTTTGTGTTTTGTTGAGTTTAATGAGATGAACTTTTACTTTCCTAGCAAAAATATTTCACTTTTTCATACAACATTTGAAAATGGTAACTTAAATAGTTCAAATGGGTGGCATAACTTTCTTTTTGCCAAGTGAAATAGGTGGCATAGTTGTCAAATGGTAATATATACAAAGAATGATTTCACAGAAGATGTTTCGAAATGTATGGGCAAATTTCACGATTTGTCTCTAATATTGGCTCGAATTTTAAATTTAGTTCCTAACATTATAAAAGTGGAACAATTTGTCCCCAATGTTACCAAAACTAGTACAGTTAGTCCTTACCGTTATGTTAACGTTATAAAGCTAATATTATGAAGGGTAGGAGTAAAACAGTTTTTTTATCACAGTGTTATTATCTAGAGAAGATACTTGACAAGTTTAACAAATATGATGATAGTCTAGCGATGAAAAAAATAATATTTAAAAGAAAAATTAAAATTAAATATACATTAATTAATATTTTAAGTTTACAAAAAAATCTAAAATGATCTACTGATTGTCTTCCTCATCATCTTGCTCATGTGGTGGACGATTTGTTTTCAGCTTGTTGATCTCCTCCTACTTAGTTTGCTAACAATAAATATTGTTTTGGGCCTGGTGCAATTCATAATATATACACTAGACTACCAATAATCATTGAATACTCTATCGAGCTGTTTCCCACTAGCATTTTTGGCTAAATGTACATTTACATTCATAAGTGTCTTAGCTAGACTATCATCATTTCTATTAAACTTGCCCAGTATCTTCTCTAATAATGATGCTATGATAAACTAGTCCATCAAATGTTTTGGTGATTTTAACATACCCAGAATCACATCTGTTACACCCACATCCTTTATATCAAAGTTACTGGATAGGATCAAATCCTTTTGATAGCCTTAATGATATTATTATTGATCCCAATAATTAACATGTCATCTACATAAAGACAAATAATGACATATTCTTGACCCGTGCCTTTCACATAAACATACTTGTTACATCGTTAATTTTTAAAGTCATTTGTTATCATGACTTTATCAAGTTTCTCAAACAATTGTTAAGGTACTTGTTTTAATCCGTAAAGAGATTTTACAAGCCTATAGATTTTCTTCTCTTTTTTTGGAACCACAAATCCCCATGTTGTTCCATGTAGATTTCCTTATCTAAATTTCTATTTAAGAAGGCTTTACATATAATAATAAAAAGGACATCAATAATTAAGAAAATATAATATATAAAATAAAAAATTATTAAATTATATAAAAAAAATAGAATGTATTGATAAGGTTTTTGGTGGCAGTGGCGTTGATAGCCACAATAATCTTTAATTTAAAAAAAATCACTAAATTTTAGAATAATATAAAATTACATTAAAACCACAATATATATATA
Organism: Ehretia macrophylla; assembly: GCA_037974665.1. Lineage (NCBI taxonomy): Eukaryota > Viridiplantae > Streptophyta > Magnoliopsida > Boraginales > Ehretiaceae > Ehretia > Ehretia macrophylla. Next base: position 43,081,949 of record CM075780.1, on the reverse strand, counting down.
TATATATATATATATATATATATATATAGACATATACACACATATATACATATTACTAGATCTAGTAATATAATATTTATATACGTATATTACCTAACACACATATATATATAACATAAATACACAAATAAAAAATAATTAAAAAGTAAAATTTAAATAAAAATTTTGTATTAAAATCACAAAATATACATAATATTACACGACATTTATAGTAGATACATACATATATATATATATATATATATATATATATATATATATATATATATATATATATATATATATATATATAATATAAACAAATGGCAAAAGTTAAAACATAAAAAAGGAATTTAAAAAAAAAACATAAAATCGTATTTAAACCGGAAAATATACACATATTACAATAGATCTATGATACATACATACATATATATAACAAAAATAAAATTTAAAGAAACCATAAAATCGTATTTAAACAAAAAAATATAAATATATAACAATAGATCTATGATATATACATACATATAGAGTATAACCTCTTTAAATTAGGGTATTTTTTACTGAGAACCTTTTTCACTTTTACATATATGAGTTTCAAACCCCAAACTTATTGATAAATGAGAGTAATACCCCTAATGTTAGAATTCGATTAAATATTCTGTTAAATTTATACAAAATGACTTTCTTACCCTCACTATTCCCCTGTTGGGATTTATGCCCTAAATACAGGGGCGAAGCCAGAAAACTAATACTTGGGGGGGAGGGGGGGCGAGATTCTGATTCAGTTTATTAGAAGATTCATGATATTAAATTTTAGACATAAATAAATATAAAAAATATTATTTATCAAAAATAACGTAAGATATACAAAGTAATGTTTACCTGTTCAGCCAATGAAGTTGAGCTCGTATTTCCTTCATGGAATAAAACTCATCAATTATTGTATCCACAAGAACATCTTTGGCAATTTCTTTTTCTATATAGATAATTAAGCTATCTTTGAGAAATTCATCCTCCATTCGATTTCGAAGTCTTGTTTTGATAACCTTCATAGCAGAAAAAGCTCGTTCTGTAGTTGCTGTCAAGACAGGAAGAGTTAAAATCAATCGTATCAACCTTTCCACTAAATGATAAGCTTTTGATTTTCCAGTTTCTACCAATCCTCTACACATATCTGCTATGCTAGTCAAAATTTTCAAGTCATGATAATTAGGCATATCAAGCTCATAATGCTGCAATTCGTAACTTAAATGATTCATCTCCTGTTCAGAGAAGTCAGAAAAATAAAAATTTTCAGCAAGTTTGCATATATCATCTACTGTAAATGACTTATAACCATCCTTAGGATCCAAAGCTGTGCAAAGAGTGAGAAGCTCAGTTGCTTGCTCATTAAATCTGCTGTTTGACTATTGCAATTGTTGATCTATAGTAGTTGTAAATATGTCTACTCGATAATGATGCTCAATTGTTATAACATCCTTTTGACGACGACATCGGAGTATGTCGGAGTAAAAAGCATTCATATCAGGAACTTGAATATTTCGATGAGAACAAAAAGATGTCACATTCTCTATAAGAGTTGCCCAACCAACATCTCTAAACTTTTGCAGGAATAATTTTCAACTAGAAACCATATGTATGCATTTAAAATGTCCTGAGATTTTTGTTGCAGAACTTGGCAAAGCACGTTTGTGATCCCCATAATTTCTTTCATCACATGCAAGATCAATACAAAATCAACTGACATCAATAGTTTAATAGCACAAGTAGCATCTCCACGTTGAGAGTAGTTAGACCCTTTAATAGCTATATTATGGAGAACTACACAAGTGGCATCAAACATTTTTATCAAACTACAAATTGAATTAAAATGTGAACTCCATCTAGTATCTCCAGGGCATTGCAAAGTTCCTATTTGATTGGCCCCTCTACCAGTATTAATTTCACCACGTTCAATTAAACGTGAATTTTCAATTACTTGGGCAGCTTGTAATTCATCATTGTGCTTGGAAGAAGACCCCACGATGTTAACAATGAAACTCAAGTTTCCAAAAAAAGTATGTATATCAGAAACTTCTCTAGATGCAGCAACAAGAGCTAGTTGTAACTGATGAGCAAAACAATGCACATAATAAGCATAAGGACAATCTTTAAGAAACAAAGCTTGCAACCCATTCCATTCTCCACGCATGTTACTAGCTCCATCATACCCTTGACCACGAATATTAAGAATATTGAGGTTATGATGAGATAATGCACAAGAAATTTCTCTTTTTAGAGTTAATGCTTTTGTGTCTTTCACATGAATGAAGTCCAAAAATCTTTGTCTTATGAATCCTTCCTTATCAACAAATCTTATAACAAGAGCCATTTGCTCTCTCTTAGATTCATCTCGAGCTTCATCAACAATTAAACAAAACATTGTTTCACCAATCTCTTTACGAATATTGTTTTGCACATTTCTAGCCAAAACTGATAAAATTTCTTTCTGAATAAAATGTGATATGTACTTAGCATTTTGTGGAGTATTATCCAAAACAACTCCATGCACTTGCTCATTATAAGATGCTAACACCTTTATCATTTCAAGAAAGTTACCTTGGTTTATTGAATCTGAACTTTCATCATGCCCTCTAAAAGCACATCCTTGAAATGTTAGGTATCGAACAACATCTATGGAAGCTTTAAGGCATAAGCGATTATTCAAAATTTGTGAAGAAGTTTTCCTCTGCATCACCTTTTCAATATGAGAATACTAGTTCTTCAAATTCTCACAATATTTGACAGCTGAAATTATGAACTGAATTGCTATCCTTCCCCATATGAGATAAAAAAGCACAATCTTTTCTGCTATTTACTTTATTCCAATTTTTAAATCCCTTAGCAGTGAATACATATGAGCCAGATTTTTCATTTGATTCTTTTGCAAAAATGTAGCAAGGAAAACAGAACACAACATCTTTTGCAGGTGAATACTCCAACCAAGGAAATGTTTTAAACCAATAAGCTTGAAACCGGCGTGGATGACTCTCTTGTCCAGAATATGGATAATGTGATTGAATATGATGATATGAACCAAATTGAATATATGCTCTACGAATTTCATCTCTTTGACTCACTGGATACTCACAAATTTGAGGGCGTAAACCCGGGTCACGCACTAAAGAACTCATATCAATTGTCTCTTTTTCAATCCTTTGAAATTTTGTTGGAGGTTCTAAAATCACATTTGTATCACTATCAGATACATAAGATTATTCTCTAAGCTCAGAGTCAATAATCTTTTCTTTTCTTTTAAAGAAAGAATAAATTGTTTTTGACTTACTCATATTTTTACTTGAATAAGCCATAAATACTTATAGTAAGCCATAATTTCCAACTAATAGTTGCATAATAGTAAAGACAGAGTAAACATAATTATGATCAGATGAAATAAGCCATAAATACTTACAGAATTTGATCCTGTCAGGAAACAATTAATAACCTGCCTCCTGCCATGTACAACATTTATTACTACATTAGACCATTTTTCCTAATTGCACCAAGATAGCAAAGAGATGCGCAAACAAATGAAAAGCAAAGAAAAAGCCAAAAAAGGGAAATTGTCTTGTGGAACTACCAAGGAAGAAAGGAATCCAATGAAAGTTTCTTTCCTTTTATGTATCTATCGAATTCTTCTATTAAGTAAAATCATCTCAAGTAGTACATTATATAATCACAAATAAAGTTTATGTATAGCATATTTCTTCATTCACTTTTGTGTATTATTAGCTTTTTATGACTCCATCTTCATTAGTTTTTGTCTACGCAATTTTAAAATATAGTTGACCATCAAGTTTGATTCTTTCACGCGTTCACCTATCTTGTCGTTCTTAGGCATTAATAATAGGAGCAGAAAATTGATTGTCTAACCACATTAAATTGAACTACAATTCAAACCCCCAAATAAACTCTACAATTCATTCACAAGTCAAAAACGAATTTTGATCTTCTCCTCTACTTAATTTTTAATTCTTTTTTTGTCAACATGACAACCCCTAAAAAGCTAAACTTAGTAAGAAAAGCCCAAAGCTTAATGTCACAAGGTCTCTCAAATCTCAACTAACATTTGGTAGACATAAATAGAAGAAACCAAAAGTGATTAATCCAACACTAAATACAAGTGATAGAAGCATACAAATTCTTCTAAAAAAATGTTTAAAAACAATCATAGACTTATAGGCTTTTTTTTTCCAGGCCTGCATACTCCATACATATACACTAATTTTTTTTTTGCTAAGTGGAATGGCAGATTTAGTCTTGAGCTAAAAAAGAACAGAGCAGCTCAATATGTATATATACACTAATACACACATACTATTGAGACAACTCGCTAGCCATAGTCCACAGTCCACTCATACACGTATTACTCGTTTATTATCTTATTGAGCTGATAGAACAGTGATAATGTGATATAATATAAAATCAATGTATTGGATCAATTTTATGTATCATTCCATATGTCAAGACCTAGTCAATTTGTTAATCAATTGTCATTTTCTTTTTTTTTGAATTCAATCGAGGCTTAAACTGTACAACACATATCGAATATCAACCAAGATAATTGATCTCGCAAACTCTAACATTTACAACTAAAGAAAGGTGGTTGAGTACAATTAACCTCTCGCATTTTCTTTCTTTTTTGGCCCTTATTTTTTATAACGAGAAATTCAATTTAGGTATTATTACATCAGATTCACTTTAAACTACTAATTGTATTAAAACTTGTTTATGAACTGGTACATGAAACAAACAAATTTGACCCAAAAAAAAAAAAGAACAAACAAATTAAACTTGATCATCACTTTAAACACTTGTTACTTGTACAATTAAACACAAAATTTAGTCGCTACTACCTACTAACATCCTAAAATCTACAAAGTTTGAGAAATTAACAAGTTTACTTCACAACCCCATGAAAGGAAAGAACATCTCGTTGATGATACAAACTAATTACCTAATTTACTATTTTTTTTGTTTTTCCGGTTTGATATTTTCTTTTGGTCAGAGATCTATTACTTAGCTAGTACCTCAATTTCAATTTAAATAGTTTTGAGTCAATATTGAAGCTATCATAGAAACACAAAAGCTCTTGCACAAACTGCAACTTAGTCTCATTCCTTTACATACCCAAGTATCACGTTTCGTTTTTTTTGTTTTTTTTGTTTTTAAGCATAACAACCTTCTTATCATCAGTTAACAATCTCTTCAATTTTTTTAATTGATGATGAAAACGGCTGGGGGCTAAAACATACAGTAGGAACACAAGCCAAGTATTACTTACAAGTTACATACATAGTTTTATTTAAATAAAAAAAAAAGATGATAGTTTTGTTTTAAAAAAAAGATACAACATTTAGGGTATACTTTTTAACTTCAGATTTGCAGGAAGATGTGGGGTAATATAGTTGAGATTTGTACAGAAGAAATTTTGAGAAGAAGATGAAGAGATGATAGTTTTGTTTTGTTTTTTTTTTTAATAAAAAAAAGTGCAACCACGGCTTTTAACTTTGTTTGATTGTTTCCCACTTTGTTTCCCGGCAAGACAATTGGCAAAGGAAGTGCCCACGTGGCACTTCCCTAGCCTTTCTTTTTTTTTTTTTTTTCTTTCACCAACTTACAGGTGGCTGCAACAAAAAAAATATACATGAAGCCACGGTGATTCGAACTCACATCAATCGTATAAATAATTTTGTGACTAACCACCAAGCTAATTCATAACTTGTGAACTTTAGCAACATTTATAATATTTATTGGGGGGGGCCAAATCTATTTTTTTAAAAAAAATACATTAAGTATTTTTTTTTTATGTTGGGGGGGCCATGCCCCCCCCCCCCTATCTCCGCCCCTGCCTAAATACCACCATATACTAAGACATCTCAATACAAGTGAATATATATAGTTATATATATTCAATGCATCATTATGAGCATCTTATATTCTCTTTTTATTTGATACACATTTGTATGCAAAAGGCTCCATAATACGAGTGAATGACATAAGTGCGTGGTGATCCGCACAGAAAGGTCTATGCTGTGAGGCTTGTGTCAAAACTATATATTCATAACCGAATAGTGAGGTTGGACACTTCACTATGGTAAGGTTATAATAAGAGGTCTCCTATTTGGTAGGATGACTTACCTTGGTCATTGGATGGATTTTCTGGTCAATTCTGAGTAGTGCATTGAACGACACCTGAGTAAATGCTATCTCAGTGACATTACTATATATATCAACAAATCTAAGAATTTCAAAACAAGATAAAAACTTTGAAAATGCAAGAATATGCAATCCCTCACCAACTAAGGGTTGAAGAAGCAAGGAGCAAGCATGATTTGCCTTAGACCACCTCCAAAATGCCTAGAAGATCACACAAATGCTAGCCCTAAGAATTTTTCTTCCTTTTTTCCTTTCTTTGAAGCTGACGACCTCTTAGCCTTTTGTGGACATGTGCTTTGATTCACTATGGATGAGATCCTATGTAGAGGGTCAACAGCTCGTGTTTTGGGTACGTGGACTAGATCCATTAGATGGCGTGCATATGAGTCATGATTCTATGACTATCTTAATTGATAGTGAGCTATTCGCCTGGAGTTATCTATATGATCGTCGAAATCTAAGCGCTTAGTAATATCACTATTGCTATATTAAATACTAGACTTGTGGGTCGCTCTCGGAAACAAGGGAATAGTATCTGGGCGATGATTATAGGAACAATAAAAGGTCCAAGGTTTAGTTCTAATCAAAGACAATATGATAGTACTGATGCATAACCTGCTCTTGATTACATATAAAATATAGAGGGGTATTTCGGTCATTTATACTTAGTAGGGCAAAGACAAAATATCCTAAAGAAGTTTATTAGTTGTCATGGAGTGCAACCCTAACTCTTTAGTAGAATGAGTTAAGGTTAAAATGGTCCAAATACTGTTAAAGTCTAGTAAGGACAATTTGGTCATTTTGAAGCCACAACAACTATGTCTTCAAGTCCCTCTCTTAGCCACTTTCCCTTTATGGTGAACTGTGACTTTCTTATTTTGGTCTGGAGGTATAAATTGAGTATGGTTTCCTATTTGGTAACAGACAACTCAATTTGGAAAGACTAGGACATTAGGACAAGAAACATTGCGTAGCATGTCTAGATGGTGTATGCCAAACATACTCCTGTGTATGGAAGGCATGTGTAGGCATGTGGATAGAGTCCGTTGAAAGAGATAATTATCTTGATTTTATTAATTAAGAGATAATGTGCATTATCTCCAAGATAATTGATAAGAAAATCAAGAGGCAGTAATCTAATCTAACTAGGACACTCTACCTTTATCGCCTAACTAGCATCTATAAATAGATGGGCTGCTTACACCATTCTAGATACCACACTCTACATACACACACATACAATACATGACTATAGTTAGTAAGAAAGGCATAGACGAAAAATCCCACAATTTTTCATTGTCATTTGCAAGGGAGTTGGAATAGGGGAGAAGATTCAGAGTGCTCGTGCCTTGGAGGACTTCTCATAGCTTGGAAGAATTTTCCAGCCATATTCCGGACATAAATCGTGTATGTGTTGTGTATACAAGCCAACACAAAAGGTATTAATCACATTTTTTACTTATGAGTACTTGTTATTGATTTCATTGGGATGTTTATGCATGATTACATGTGTTCCTGGTGTGGATTATATGGCTGATGTTTATTGTTTATAGATTCCACATGTAAACTGAAATTAGCCTAGATGCCTAAGAATCCACATCTTTCATCCCCAACATCATCATTCTAACCAAAAACCCCCATCTCCTATCTACTGTACCCTGCTTCCTGCCTCTTACAAACTTACCACACACAATGCAATTACATAAATAATTCCTACACACACACAGGGCATCACACTTACACACAAAGATGCCAATATACATGTATACTACACCACAAGCGCACACTGATACACGCACAGAAAGCAAACACTTACACATATAGATACACACTTTGATTCACATTGATACATTCACTTTGACACACAAACATAACAAGGAAGAACAAAAAAAAGAAGGATGTGTGGATCTGGTTAAAGGTTCGATGTTTGATGTTTGGTGTTTGGAATTAGAGAAAAGGATTAGTTGTTGTAGGGGTGAGAGTTGGTGGTTGGTGGTAGCAGTATTAGTAGAGGGTGTGGAGGGATTTTGGATTTTTGGTTGTGGAATTTGGGTTTGGGAAAAGAGGCTGCAGTTGCAAAGGAACCAAAAAAAGAAAGACAGAGGTTGCAAAATGAGTTACAAGGTGGTTGAATAATGATGGAGGTAGGGGGAATGCAACAATGTCTTTCTCTTTTCTTTGTCAAATTTCAAGGGTGTTTCTGCTGAATGGATTTTTGGGAAAGAATGGGTATGTTGATGTTTGGGAATGGTGAGGGTACAATTGCTATTTAATGTGAAGTTAATAGAAAATTTAACAGAATTTTAACTGAAGGGGTGTTAGTTTTATTTATCAATAAGTTTAGGGACTGAGACTCATATATATGAAAGTGGAGAAGGTCTCAGTCAAAAATATCCCATTAAATTAATAATGTTAGGACTACCTAAATTTTATTAATTTAGCGAGATATCAATTTATTGAAAGACATAACATAATGAATAAGGGTCGTAATCAATGAGTTGGGGTATTATAAAAAAATATATGTTAACCACTTCTTGAATTTCTTCAATGAAAATGAAATCAATACATAGATTATTAACAATATTATAGGGCATTCTTAAGATGTAGCTGAAGTTGAAGTTGATAATTTTACACAACCTTTGAAACCAGTGTCATGAAAGAAACCACTCAAAGTATCAAAGACACTCCAAATTTTTTTGTTGTAATATGAAAAAGCAATCTCAGGACTTTGAGGCTCATTGCACACAATTAAATATGAGATTCAACTAGATTTGAATTTCAACAAAAGACAATCTACTATTGATTCATATTATGAGAAAACCTCATAGTAAATTTATTATGTTTGTTTTAGCTAATTATTGATTTATAAAATATTTAGATCTATAAAATATGAAGAAATTATTTAAAATTTATTATCTTATAATTTTATCGAGATTATTAATTTAAAGAAGTTTTATATATATATATATATATATATATATATATATATATTTTTTTTTTTATTTTATTTTATTTTTATTCAAGGGAGGCATATGATTGTACAACACATATGTAATCAGTGAGAATTAATCCCACGACCTCTAGTAAATAAGCGAGTTTATATTATTTATAACATCCATATATATAAAATACATGTATATATATATATATATATAACAAAAAAAATCTGATTTTTTTTTAAAACATAAAATTGTATTAAAACCATAAAATATACATTTAGTCTACTAGATCTATGATATATACATACACAAACGCATAAATAACCACAAATAAAACTCAAATTAAAAAGAATAATAAAATCAAATTAAAATAACTAAATATACATACATGTATAAAATAAAATTATATATATACCTTAAAAATAATGGAGCAAACTTTTTTAAAAAGAAAAAGAAAAAAAGCCAAATGTGAGGTGAATGAAGCCTTGAAGCCTTTAGGGTGGGTGTTGGGAGAGGGGGGGAGGGGGTTAGGGGGCGTGGGTTTGGAAAGTGGAGGTGGGGTGGGTAATTTTTTTTTTCGTGTTCTAGTGCCTGTTGAGCCACTGGAACAACTTTAGAAAGCCCAATGGTCCGTCGCCATATGGACACGGGTGATAGTGGTCTATCACTCTTTAGTTTGGGCCAGTGGTCCGCTGATTGGTCTAATTAGAGATAGACCTGCTGGTCATTGTCAATTTAGAGTTGGACCAATTATGGTCCGTCTCAATTTTTTTTTCTTTTTAATTTAATATTTTGTTTTTTTCATTTTTTGTTTTTTTATGTTCTATTTTTAGTGTTTGTTTATTATGGTTATTTTTTTATTCTTCTTCTTATTATTATATATTTATTTATTTATGTTATTATATATATATATATATATATTATTTATGTGTTGGAATATGTGTCTTTTTATTTAAAAAGAAGTTCCTATTCGAAAAGTATTTTTTTGCAATTTAACGACAAACTAAGAGTCACAACAGACCTGATTTTGTCTATCTCTATTAGCAACATATCCAATGGTCCATCTCTAAATATAATCTAGTGCTTTTAAACCAATTAGTAGTTCACTATAGAGAATTATATGTTATTATGTCAAATTCTTTATATTTTGTGACTTGTATTCATAATTATGTTCAAAATTAATTTTTTATACTTTCAAATTAGTTTAATAAAAAATTATAATATTTAATTATTATTTTCAAATGTTATTATATATTGTCACTATTTAGCGATAGATTATCCACGAAAGGTGAGTTAGCGACGGAACTTGAAAAGGTCGTTGCTAAACTGTTGCTAATTAAGTGATGGATTAGCTATGACCTTTTCAAGTTTCGTCGCTAATTCATTGCTAGCTCACCTTCAGTGGCTAATCCATCATTAAACAACAATGAAATTTTGGCAATTAATTTTAAAAAATAAGTATTATAAATTATAATCTTTTACATATCACATTTTAAAGTCCATTGAAAATATAATCTAGAGTTTTTTTTAAAACTTAATTTGAGGTTACCTTCGGGATGAAAATTGACACCATTGGATTAGTTGAGATATAACTACTAATAGTTCGCACTATTGAAAATGATATGTTATTACATTAAATTCTTTATATTTCGTGGCTTGGACCCATAATTTTGTCCTAGATTAATTGTCTATACTTTCACATTTATTTTGTAAAATATAATATTCAATGGCTATTTCAAACGTTGTTACTAAATCCTATCGCTAATTAGCCTGGAATCCCTAGATAGTGAGTTAGCGACAGAACTCAAAAAGATCATTGCTATTCCGTTGCTAATTTAGCGACAGATTAGGGCCGGAGTTTTGAAGTGTCATTGCTATTTCGTCACTAATTTAGCGACAGATTAGTGACGGAGTTTTGAAGTATCGTTGCTATTCCGTCACTAACCCATTTTTTGTCCCTAATCCATCACTAAATAGCTGAATTTAGTAGTAAAATTTTCCTTCCTTTGTCGTAACTAATTAGTGACTGAAAATTGAATATTGTCCTTCACTAAAAATGTATGGCACTAAAATTCGTCGCTCACGTTTGTTTTTAATTCTTATAGTGCTCCACCAAGCACTCCTTCAATTCAATTATTACATCGTTCATGGTTGGCCTTGTGGTGGAATGACGAGACACGCAAGCCATTGCTAATTCAACAATTTTCCATGCAGAATTAATATTATAGTTGTCTTTTAACCTCTCATCAACAATTGTCCTAATGTCTCCATTTTCAACCAAAGGAACAACCCAATCAATTATGTGCTCTCCATTTTCATGGTTTACTGCTGGCTTGCCAGTGATGATTCCCAAGAGGACAACCCCAAAGCTATAAATATCACCTTTTTTGGTCAATTTGTTGAAGGAGAAACACCTGTGGGCTTCTCTAAATTAATAAATGTACATAAAGTTTCCATTAGTACCTTGATGAAAATAATACTTACTGAGGGTCCATATAGCTTAGAGAGCCAGCAATTGTGTTAATTGACACATGTGTACCACTTTCACTCGCAAAAGCTCTGGATAGCCCAAAATCAGATAATTTGGCTTTGAATTTCTCATTCAGTAATATATTTGTAGGCTTGATATCTCTATGGATTATTGGTGGTTTGTATCCATGATGCAAGTACTCCAATCCTGTCAAAATAGTAATTTTGTCAAAGCATCCTATAATAGATGAAAGAGGCATGATAACTTAATCGCCCTTTTTATTTTCGTAGTTTATGATTAACTTGACTGTTTTGTTTATTAGATTCTGGAAAATAATGTATTTATTTTTTGACGTAAGAATTTTTTATCGCTAAAGTGAAATTACCTTGTGCTGCACCTATTGAAATTCCAAGTCTTTGTTCCCAACTCAATTCTGTACCCAATTGAAACCATTGAAGATCATCTATGGTCATTGTTTATAAATCTGGACGCATGATGCAGAATTATCAGCTCCAAACTTGATAATTGCTGTTGCAGATTACCATTTACCACGTACTTGTAGATGATGCCAATGTTAGCACCCTCATTCCAGTATCCCACAAGAGAAGTCAAGTTTTTGTGATGTACGCTCATAAGAAGAGTAGCCTGAACTTCGAAAGTAAAGGTAAGCAAGCACATATGCATAATGCGAGTGTATAAAGGACAGATTGGCATGATTGATTGCCAATGATGCATGGGTCATATGTTTGACCTATTAACGAACCAACTTTAGAATTATGGTGTAGAAAGCTCTCAAGGATTCGTCATTTACCTCCGCCTGAAATTCTTTATGTCCTTGAGCTGATGAAGGATTGAGCATCTTCACAGCAACTTCAGCGTCACCCATAAATCCATAATAGACTGTGCCAAATCCTCCTTTTCCTAAAACTATCTCGAAATTATTTGTAATTTTTAAGACATTTGAGTATGTAATTACCCAATTTTTATTTTGTAGTGCACCATTATTCTCGTTTAAATTAACATATTCTTTCTCGATATCTATGTATAGAAAATTCGACAAGCATAAGTCAATGAAAGAAAAAAACTTTACGTAAAAACTATTATTGAAATTATCTTTTCAGTCAAGAGTCCCATTCTAATAAATCAAGAAGAATTTTACTAACCTGTTTTTCTTCTTCTAATTGTGCACGAGATAATAAATACAAAGAAGACAACAATGAAAGCGGCAAATGTTGATGCTACAATTGGAAGGACAACCTTGTTCCTCTTTTTGTCAGTCTCACTATTTACACTGTCGGGCAGTCCATTGATGTTGCTTAAGTATGACAAAAAAAGTTAATTTTAAGAAATATTTGTTTCTACAGGAAAACAATCTCGGTATTATTGTGAAGTTGCTGATTGGTTCATCTTATCAGAATTTGCATACAATGCGCTTATAGCACTTTCCACTTGTTGGTCCCTTAATTTAAGATTGATTCTGAATGTTGGAAGTAGAGATAACAATAGATATGATATGCTATATGGATGGCAATAGATATGGGTTTTGTTGGTATTCGTTCGATAAGAGTTATTCTCATGCCCTAGATTGGGAGGTTTTCAGAGTGAAAAAATGTGAAAAGGGTGAGGGATTGAAATTAAAATTTAATCCACGCCTAAGGGAGAGGCAGGGGGACCCCGATAAGCATTCTTTGTCTCGTGTGGTCCACCTTGCATACATGCAAAGTTAGTTTATGCTCTTTTCTAACATGTATTAAAATTTTGTGGTTATAAATATAAAGGGCTAGAAAAATAACACTAGACAAAGTTTTATTAGATTTTGAGAGGAAAAAAAGATAACTCAAAAGAATTTGTAATTATTATTTTAATCAAGAGACTATACGTCGTTACTTAGACTTTGCTATCATTTTATACGAATACTCTTTATTCATTGTTGATCACAATGAATTTAAGAAATTTGTTAGTAGTCTTTAGCCGTACTTCATGATAGTTTCAAAAACTATAATTGAGACTGATGTTTTAAAGATGTATGATGTGAAAAAAAATAAAAAATATGTCAGTATTCAAATAGAGTTGTGACCAATATTGATATGATGATATCTAACAAAAACAAAAGGAAATATATTATGGTAATCAATGCACATCAAATAACATAAAAAATAATTTTTCCATATGTAGTTCTCATATGTAGAGGTTTTAGCCAGAATTTGGGTTTTAGAACTCAGTTATTGTAATGTTATTTTTTTCTATTTGGAAGCATACAACTCGATATGTAATTTATATTTGATCTCTATTTATCACCTATATTTATATTAATCATTTATTATAGTTTTAGCATTGTTATATACCACTCTATTTTTATCACTCAAATATCACATCTTATATGGATGCTTAGTTGGCATGCTAAAATAACAAAATTTTTAATTTTACTTTTTCTTTTAGTATACCAACTAAACATCCATGTAGTAAATGATATTTAAGTGATAAAAATAAAGTGATATATAGCATTTCTCTTATAGTTTTAGTTTTTGTATTGAAGTTATAAGTGTTAAATTAAACCAATGTTGTGTGATTTAAAAGAACAGAAGAAACTCGTGAGTAATTCCCATTCCTTAGGAATTCAATGATAAGACAGAGGTGAAAAAGGGGGTGAAGGGTCTGGAGCAAGATGGGTGTTCAAATGACCTGTTATATGGGGGGCCGAGATGGGTGGGTCAGGGGTGGGGGTGTTTGGTATAGGTCATCACCTAGTTATCATACAAACAATAGTTATCATACAAACAATAAGTATAATATTTGCATGGTATTGATGGAATTTAAAGAAATAGTTTAGTCCTAAAATAGTTTGGTTTAAATGGTATAGAATAAAAGATCAACAAGAGTCCAATTAGACTTCTGGCAATAAAATAAACTTGAAAGACAATCCTTGCTTTGACTTCTCCAGCAATGTTGCTGGTATTGGCCCAGTGAAATTGTTCCCTACTAAGTTTCTGCAATAGAGTGAAATATAAATGACCAACTCTTTTTATTTCATTTCTGCCATTGAACACCTAAAATATTTGCAGAACTTACAAGATTTTCAAATTAGCTAGTTGAACCAAAAAGTCAAGAATACTTCCATTCAAATTGTTATCTGACAAATCCCTGAAATAATCAAATTTTACTGCATATCATAAGTGATTGTTACGAAATATCTGCATCATTTTAGTTGCACATTTTTCTTCAATGTTTACAATAAAATTAAAAGAACAAAGAAAATACGTCATCTTAAATTTTCTCTTGAGGTCAAGTAAAATGGCATACTTGCAAAGTTTGAATAGAAGTGAGATTAGCTATATGAGGACCTATAGATCCGGTTAATCTACTTGAGGACAAGTTCCTGTTACAAGTGTTAATGTATATATTATAAATTGCATTATTATTCCGTGTACAGCTAGGTGTACTATATTTAGGTTTACCATATTTAGAGTAACTTGGGGAGCAAGTAATCTAACCCCTATTTATTGAGTCACCTATTGTAATTGTTGTATCACTTTTCTCAATATCAATACATACAGTTCTTGTAAACATGTCTCTCTTCTGGTTCGACATGGTATCAGAGCTACCATCCTGGTAGCCTGTGCCACTATCATCATGTCTTCTCTCTTGTCACAAATTTTTGCAAATCAAACAGCGTAAAAATCATATTCAGTCAGGCTGTTCCGGGTCTTTTTGATATTTTATTTTCACTACCTCGGGCCACATGCCACATCATAGCGTAGAGCTTGTCGTAAGGAGTCCAGCAGTCCAAAAATCACCAAAAACGGACATTGAGCTCGCTCTCACGTGCCTCCCGAAGTTTCGCCGTCGTTGTCTTTTGATTTTCTATTTTCTGTCTGCCGAACAGCCCCTTGCTGACATCTGTCCTTGCATACATCAGCTGACATCAACCCTTGCACACATCAGCTATCCAGTCAGCGCTGACATCATCTGTCTGCATCCAGTCATCCGCCAGCTCAGCTTTCTGCCACGTCAGTGGACCCAAAAAAAAAAAACGACCAGAACTTTTCCCACATTTTTCGATGTCCTTAGTTTATTTTTGCAGTCCGTTTCTCCAAATTCTCACTCTAAATATCCCTTTTGGACATCATAATAGAACGATCAGATGTTTCACAACCTATCTCTTTGCTTCTTGATGGTAGAAATTATATACCATGGGCTCAGGCCATGATTAGTTTTCTTAAGGGTTAGAAATTATGGCGGATCATAACAGGGGATGTCAAAGAACCAAGGAAAAAATTCAATGAATCAGATGCAAAGTTTGCCGAATGCCTTGAGGATTGGGATAGCAAGAATCATCAAATCATCACTTGGCTGCGAAACATATCTGTTATCTCTATCAGTCTTCAGTTTGGGCATTTTGATACAACGAAACAAGTTTGGGACTTTCTAGCACAAAGATACACCGCTGCTGATGGAGCACATCAATATCAGCTTTCCACTACTCTTCACTACATGTATCAATAATCAGGTCAATCAATGACCACTTTTCTATCTCAGATGTATGCAGCTTGGGATCAACTCACGGCCTCAGAGCCTATTTGGGATTGTACTGCAGACGCTAGCAAATTTAATACTTGTCGCGATCGTAGACGTCTTGTCCAGTTTCTCATGCCCCTTCATGATGATTTCGAGCCTGTTCGTGCCTCTCTCCTTTATTGTAGCCCATTTCCTACACTTGAACAAGTAGTCCAGGAGCTTATTTTAGAAGAGACTCGTCTTCAATTTCGAAGATCTCGCTCAACTGATGTAGTACTTGTAACTCCCAACGTTACATCCAAGAAGAATTCAGCCTCCTCAATTGAATACAAGTATTGTCATCTCCCTGGTCATATTCTCTTACACTACCCCACTCGAATATGCTCATTTTGCAAGAAAACAGGTCCTGGTCACTATCCACAAGAGTGCTATTGCAACCCTAACAGGAATTCTCAAGGTAATCGACCCAAGGGTGGTTCTTCCAAGGCCCACAATTCGTCAATACCGCTATCACATTCTACTGCCACAACTGAAGGTTCCTCTGCTTCTCTCAATGATCCATCTACCTCCTCTATCTCTGTTGCTGACCTTCAGGATATTCTTAAACAGGTTTTAGCCCAGTCTGGCTCTCCTTCTTCCACTGCTCTCTCAGTCACTTCCGGTAAGTCCTCATGGCTTTTTGATTCTACTTGTTCTAATCACATGACCTATGACTTCCATAGCTTGACCCATAAAGTTGTCAATTAATCTGCATCTGTCATTTACACGGCTGATGGTACATCCATGCCCGTCAGTCATATCAGCACTATATCCACATCTCATGCCTCATTTCCTGATACTTATCTTGTTCCAAAACTTACTCTTAGCCTTATCTCTGTTGGTCAACTATGTGAACTTGGTCTCACTGTCATTTTTTCTTCTTCTGGTTGTCGTGTGCAGGACCCTCAGACGGGATAGCTTCTCGGCCGTAAGGTTGGACGTTTGTTCGAGCTTGTCAGCCTGCATCTTCCCTCTTAACTCTTTACTGTCGCTTCTGCTACTACTTCGTCAGGCTCTACCTCTCTTCACCTATGGCATTCTCGTTTAGGTCATGCTTCTTTAGGCAAATTATAATCTTTAGTTTATAGAGGCTCGTTAGGAAAACTTGTTGTCCATAACTTTGAATGTTTATCTTGTCAACTTGGGAAACAGTCTGCTTTGCCATTTAATACAAGTGATTCCTTATCATCTGCGTGCTTTGATTTAGTTTACTCTGATATTTGGGGCCCTTCTCCTACTCCTACCATGGGGGGATCTCGATACTTTGTCATTTTTGTGGATGATCATTCTCGTTTTACATGGATATCTTATGCATCATCAATCTGACTTGCCATGCATATATTCTGAATTCACTGCTATGATTCACACCCATTTCAATCAGCGCATAAAGATCTTTCGTGCTGACAATGCCATGGAGTATCAAGAGTCCACTATACTTGCTCTTTTTCATCAACATGGAATTGTCTCACATCACTCTTGCCCTTACAATTCACAACAGAATGGGCGAGCTGAGCGAAAACATAGACACATTCTTGATATTACTCGCACATTCTTTATCTCCTTATCATGTCCTGAGCGCTTCTAGGGCGAAGCTGCTCTTACAGCTGTGCATGTTATTAACCGTTTACCTTCTCCCACCATTGATAATCTCACTCCTTTCGAACGATTGTATGGTCATTCTCCAGATTATGATCATCTTAAGGCTTTTGGTTGTGCATGTTTTGTCTCCCTTCCCCAACATGAACGTACAAAGCTTGAGCCACGAGCTCGGTTATGTTGCTTCTTAGGTTACGGTATTGAGCATAAAGGTTTTCGGTGTTGGGATCCTTTTTTTAAACGTCTCCGTATATCTCGCCATGTGATTTTTTGGGAAAATAAAATGTTCTCATCACTCTCGTCATTCTCTCTTCCTCATGCTGTCTCTACCCCGTACTTCACAGATCCCTCTCTTCTCTTATTTCCTACTGATGACAGTGACACAGGTTCCAGTACAAGCACCAGTGCCGCCCCTGACGTGCCCCATCTTGAAGAGACTGCACCATCTAATGGTCCTGTGCCTAATGCTGAGCCCCATGACTCTCCTGATCCCCCACTCCGTCAGTCTACACGTGTAAGAGCTATCTTTCCTCACCTTTTTGATTATCATTGTTTTTTTACCATTCTCTCTCTCCATGAGCCTCAAACTTATCGTGAGGCTAGCTCTGATCCTCTTTGGAAGCAAGTTATGAAAGATGAATTACAGGCCTTGGAAACTAAACACACTTGGGATTGGTTGATCTACCCTCAGGAAAGAATGTCATGGGTTGCAAATGGGTGTACGAGGTCAAAACTCGCTCTGATGGCTCTATAGAGCGCTATAAGGCTCGATTAGTGGCTAAGGGCTTTACTCAGGAGTGTGGGATTGATTATGAGGAGACATTTGCACCGGTTGCTCGTCTCACATCTGTTCGGACATTAGTTATTGTTGCTGCTATCAGATAATAGAAGTTGTTCCAGATGGATGTTAAAAATGCTTTCCTCAATGGTGACCTTACTGAAGAAGTTTTTATGAAGCCTTCTCCAGGCTACTCTCATCCTCCTCATAAGGTGTGTCATTTATGTCGTGCTCTGTATGGTCTCAAACAAGCTCTACATGCCTGGTTTTCTAAATTCAGTTATGTTATTACTGACTTCGGCTTCACTTCGAGTAATCATGATTCTGCATTGTTTATTCGACATTCTGAGTTTGGTGTTATTATGTTGATCTTATATGTGGATGATATGATTATCACTGGGGATGACTTGGCTGGTATTTCTGATCTCAAGCAGTTTCTCCGTCACCACTTTGAGATGAAAGATTTTGGTCCTTTGAGTTACTTTCTCGAGATTGAAGTCTCATCTAATTCAGCTGGCTACTATCCCTCTCAGGCCAAATATTCTTCTGATCTTTTGGCTCGTGCATGTCTTACTGATAGCAAGACTGCATCCACTCCTCTTGATACTAATGACCGCCTTACCCCCTGGATGGGACACCACTTCCAGATGCATCTTTATATCGCCAGCTGGTTGGTAGTCTTATCTATCTTACTGTGACTCGGCCTAACATTGCCTATGTTGTTCACCTAGTTAGCCAG
The DNA here is from genome assembly GCA_037974665.1 of Ehretia macrophylla. Taxonomy (NCBI): domain Eukaryota; kingdom Viridiplantae; phylum Streptophyta; class Magnoliopsida; order Boraginales; family Ehretiaceae; genus Ehretia; species Ehretia macrophylla. Next base: position 43,062,693 of record CM075780.1, on the reverse strand, counting down.
TTCATGTCTGTTCCTCGTACCACACACTATGCTGCGGTTCTCTGGATCATTCGCTATATCAAGGGCACCTTGTTTCATGGCCTCTTCTTCTCTACCAGTTCATCTTTAACTTTGCGTGGTTACACAGATGCAGATTGGGTTGGTGATCCTACTGATCGACGTTCTGTTACTGGATACTATTTTCTCTTTGGTAATTCTCTTCTTTGTTGGCGTAGCAAGAAACAGACTGTTGTTGCTCGCTCGAGTACTGAAGCTGAGTATCGTGCCCTTGCTAATGCTACTCAAGAGGTAATCCGGCTTCGTTGGCCTCTTATTGATATGGGTATTTCTCAACTTCCAGGCACTGTTCTTCATTGTGACAATCAGAGTGCTATCCAGATTGCGCATAATGATGTTTTTCATGAGCACACTTAGCATATAGAGTGTGACTGTCATTTCATTCGTCAACATGTTGTCTGCGGCACACTCAAACTTCAGTACACTCCCTCTGCTGATCAACTTGCCGATCTCTTCACTATAGCACATCCTCCCAACCGTCTTCAAGATCTGATTTGCAAACTCAAGTTAGTGTCCTTTGCACCACCTTGAGTTTGAGGGAGAGAGAGGGGGAGGGGGGGGGGGGGGAGGGTTAACATATATATTGTAAATTGTATTATTATTCTGTGTACAACTATGTGTACCATATTTAGGTTTACCATATTTAGCCTAGCTTGGGGAGCAAGTAGTCTAACCCCTATTTATTGAGTCACCTATTATAATTGTTGTATCACTCAAGTTTAATGATATATTTAGAAATTGGAATTAAGATCAGAAGTGTTAGATGTCTAAATGCAGAAACATACAAGGAGACAATTCTAGAATTAATATCATCATAATTGCAGCTGAGACCCTCCCATGTAAAAGTTCGAGGGGTGCATGGATCTCCTTGCCAGTTCCTTGTCAGCCTGTAGTATGACTTGATGCCAAAGATGGCAGTCACTAATACCATAGAAAATAGATTAGAAAAGGTATAACAAATAGAGAAGTTGAAACATGTGTTATATATCAAGAATTGGAAATATGAGATGGTGAGGACATACCATCACTATCATCTGTCCTCGAATTTTTGAAATTCTTCACTACATAAATCTCAATGGCATTAAGGATTGGAGGAAGCGTTGAGCTTTTAGTTGAATTTATGGAGATTTCGTACTTGGTTCGAAGAATTTCAGGAATCTTGCTAAATAGAGTCAATGTCTTTGTAATAGGTGGAGAGAATTCTTTGTACCAGGGATTCCCAGGATTGCCTGAATTAATCGCTTTGGAGGTTTTCAACTTCTCTAAAATGCAAGTATAAATAGAACTGCTCAGATGAATATTGAGGCTCCCAGGGCAAGTACAATGAGTCACTTGTATTCAGGGGTCTAATAGCCGTGTTCATGACAACATATGGTAGTTGGAAGCTGCTTGTGCCTACTGTAAGATTAGCACTTAGTGACGTAGAATTAATAGGCAAGTCAACAGAGAGGATGGGCTGCCATTGGCGATCATAGACATCGTTCGGGTACCTAATAAAGAATTTGTTCATTTTTCCGGATAGGGTCAAGATATTATGTTCATAAATTTATTGACACAACAGAAATGTTGGAACAATAGACATGACAATATATAAAAAAGACTCACCTCACCGCTTCAGGCGACTCAAAGCCTAGATTCCCCCGCACAAAAAGTTGTAATGATCCAGATTGAGTTGTGTATAAGGTATTAGTCAATGGCCTCAACTCTAATGCTGAAATGAAAGGAATCGTTGCTCCTGTCTTCTGAAGACACACTTGTATATGATCCGTTGACGGAGTGTGTATGATCTCCTTATACGTTTCAACATCAGCATCTTGGAAACTCACAGTATCCCAGAGATCTTCTCCAATATACAGATCAAATTATGGAAGTTGGTTTTTGTTGTCATAATTTGCATACAGAAAACGTGCCATTATCAAATACTTATTGTTCTTCCCTTTTTCGGGGCGTAGGGTGTAGCAATTCCTGATTCCTTCAGGAAAGATTCTTGCAGACAAGAGTGCCTTTGGTTTATTCTGCAGTTGATAATGATATTGCCAAGTTCCAACCGCTGTCTGAGAAGCCTGCATCTGAAGTGTAGTAGATTCCAGTGTCTGGATCGGTGTAGTTAGAACTTTCAGATAAACCACAGTCTATGCTTATGAATCCTGAGAGGGGTAGAGAGAGTAGAGATTATAGATAACCAAGTATAAATTCTAGTAGTGAAAAACAATGAAGGGAAAATGAAGTTCAAGTTGAGCTTTACAACCTGATTGATCAGGCTGTGCAAGAACTACCGGCACAGCTGCTATAAGAGCAAAAGAGGAAAGCAATTGGAGAAGCAAATATTTGAACATTTTCATCTAAAAAATCAACTTCTTGAAGCTAAGGAGGCCAACTCTGCTAGAATTTATATATATGTTGAGACTCATTATCTCAAAGTTGACTAAATAATCATCATTATTAAGGATGCTAATCAAGTTGAAATGTATATCTGTAACGATCTTTGTGACTAGCCGACTAATGCGACTTGTAAATTTACCTGCAGGGGTAAATTAAGTGAAAATCTCGACAGCGCTCAAAGTATCATGGGGGCCCAATGTCGGACCTACGTTGGGGGATCAAGGGAGAGGCCGACCAAAGGAGACCATTTCACATTTGCGTATGAAATTTTTTGATTAGATAAGAATGTCAAACCATTCAAGAGTTTGGTGGAAAAAGTAAGTAGCGACTTGTTGTAATTAAAAATTCTAAGTACAACCTCCGTCGTATTAAAGCCTCCGTTGTAAAGAAAAAGAGTGTGTGAAACTGATAAGTGTAATGAAATCTCATAATAAGTAAATATCTGAGTGTAAATTAAACTAACTCTTAACTGTGAGTACATATAATTCTGAGATAGATAGTCAGCAATTGTTAAACACTACATGTAGTAAGGAAAACTAACTCTAACGGTACACTTAAATGATTCTATATGATTTTCAAAAGTTTTTTGATTCGAGGAGGTTTAAGTTACATAATACATATTAAAGAATTACATCCACAAGAATTGATCTTAATCAAGATCTCTTGCATTGACAAAGAGCATACCACTAGACCAGAGGTTCAGTGGTTGATTTTCAAAAGTTACCACCACATATTTCTTGTCATGTTAAAACTTACTGCCAGAATTGGTCTAACTTACCAAAGCAGTTGATTTATGTTATCTTTTGATGTTTACCGTATCATCACTATTTGTTTGTTTTATCACTTCTCACACACTCTGCCCAGACAACAGCAATTTCCGACAAAGTTCTATTATAAAAATTGGAGTTTGTTCGACTTCTTCTGTAGTCTTGGATGAAAATTCCTAATTTTCAGAATACATTGTATGGTTTGTTTGATTGACACAAGTCTAGTTTAGTTATTACTTGATCTCGATTTAAAAATAAAAAAAAAGATTACTTGATTTGTTTGCGTTATCATTCAAGAATCCTTTACGTTATTTACCAGTGGCGGAGCTGGGGGGCTAGGCCCCGCTGGCCCCCTAAGGTTTTTATTTATTTATTTATTTATCAAAAATATTTACGTAGTATCATTAAAAAAAATTATTGATACTCCCTATTTTTTTTTCCCTGTCACCAATTTTCTTATTTGAATATTAGTCCCTCAATATTAATTAAATTTCTAACTCCACTCCTGGTTGTTACTTCCAATATGTTACAAAGAGATGAATATCTTACCCTCTTGAGCCATTTAAATTACCGTTGTAAGTTTGAACCAAAAAGTTAGAAAAGAAATCCCGAGCATCGTCGTATCGTTTCAGTTTGTTTCTGAAGAACTACTACTATCTGTGTTCCAATTAAATATATTTGTTGACATTTTGGTGAAATAATTATTTTCAAATATAATATTGATTTTACTAGATTTTTAAAACTACAAAAAGTTTACTACGTACAATGTGCTAGTATTTATATATGTTTTATTATTATCGTAATAATTCCTTCCAAAATTGAGCAAATTAATATGAATAATTGCTCTGTGAAATTTGTACTTTGACCATCAGCCAAGACAACCAAGATATTCAATCCTACCACTTTTCTTTTGGTTTACTGGTATGCTCTATACTATAAATGCAAGATTGACTTTCATAGTTAATATTTTATGTGTTGTACTACTTAAACTTCTGTTAAATAAAAAAATAGAAAGACATTCTATCCTCGAATTATGGTTTATATAAGTTTATTTATTTATTTATTATTGGTTTATGAGTTTAGTTTCAACTGTTAAAAAAAAAAATAGAAAGACATGCTATCCTTGAATTATGGTTTACATGAGTTTATTTATTCATTTTTTGTCGGTTTATGAGTTTAGTTTCAACGCTAGACTATACGATGGCATTTGGTTGATAAGTAATATTATCAAAGAATGATTTTATTTGAAGCTTTTGATAGAAATTTCAACTTTACATTGACCCAAAATTTCCAAGTCTACCGCGTTTGATGGGGATAGAGATCACTCTGTTTCTATAAATTCAAACGCGTGGGCCGTGGAGAGAGGGAGCCGCGGGCTAGTATGACTTTTTGTGTCAATAAGAAACAGACACCGAAATCAGAAGTAGACTTCTTCCAAAAGGTAGTAGACATCATTTCACCCAAAAAATGTAGTAGATACCATGAGGGTAGTATATCACTCAAAGTGTTTGTGAGAAGTTGTAAGTTTAAGTTTCGCTAGCTACATCTTTACAGTCTTAGACCTCCTTTACACCTCAAAAGAAATATATATATATATATATATATATATATATATATATATATATATATATATAGTAGACGATTTGACCTCTTTTTTCATTTTTTTTCTTGTTTATTTTTGTAAGAATAGACTTGACCTAAATAAACCCAATGTAGTGATGGTGACAAATATAAAAAATATAATAGACGACTTGACTTTTTTTTTCATTTTCTTTGCTTGTTTATTTTCGATCGTAAGAATAGACTTGACCTAAATAAACCCAATGTAGTGATGGTGACAAATATTTCATATTCTGATATGAATTCATGCAGTAAACATCTACGGTGTTTCTCATTTAGTATTATCGATGTTGGGTGAATTATTTACATGTTATTTCAATGTCTTTTTACTTAAGATTTGTTAGTTCTCAAGAGTTTCATGAGCAATCTTACGGGTTTTGTGTTCTTTCTTGTGGAATAGGTTTTATTTGTGAGAAAGAGTGATTTTGGAGCTAAATTAGAGAAGAATACAAAGGTCTGAACATATATTTAAGCTTGGAAAATACCAGACGCGTGAATTGACATCTAACCAGCCATAGCGCAGCTGCACTGCATCATAAGGGCTGAAAAAAGAAATTTCCTACACATAAGAAAGGGAATTTTTGGCATGAAACAAAAGAGAAGAAAACCCTAGCAGAATAAAAAGTAACATATGTGGCTGAAACAAGGGGGAGCCAATTTGGGAAACAAGAAATGTTCCAGAGAGAGAGAAACTTCAAGATTCACGAGTTGAAGATGGAGAAATAATTCAGAGATAGACTTCTGCCACGATTCTTTTTCAAATCCTAGTTTTCTCTATCTCTCTCACCATGAATTATATTAAGTTTTGGACTTTGTTTACTTTCGCTATTATGTTCTAAGTTACTTTTCTAGGGCTACGATGTAGCCGGATGAAGAACACTTGAATGCTTTTGTTTTGATTGATTGATGTACTATTCCAAATATATGTTGAGTATTTCATTTTGAACTTAATGCTTGTGATTGCCTGATCAACATGAATTGCATGATTTGTGGTTTGGTTTGAGACTAAGAAGTGATAATCAAATTAGACCACGTTTGAGATACCGTTAGATTATCATAAGATAGAAATATTTATGAAATCTTGCGCAACACTTGAATTTCTAGGGCTTAATGAGTTCCATAAGTTCACAGTTATCACAGTGATATAGTTAGGTTGCTTATTGGAACATGTTATTGATACTTGAGAAATATTAATAACCACTTTAGGAAAATTGTTGGCAACATAGGGAATATGCATTAGTTAATTCAAAGCAGTAGATTCAAGTGAGATTAATCTTGGTGAAGTCGAAAACCCTAGAACCTTTTAATTATTGATTTATCTTCTTTTATTGATTTCGTAATTGCCTTAGTTGTTAATTTCAGAAGTTTCTTAGTTATTAGTTTTTATTTACATTCTATCATTATTTGGTTGTCCAAATAAAGTTAGAGCTAAAATAATTTTGGTAGTTAGTAATCACAGTCCTCGTGGGAACGATCTCTATTCACTACTTTATTACTTGGTGACAAGACATACACTTGCGCTAGATTTTGCACAACAAGTTTTTAGCACCGTTGCCAGGGATTGTATCATTTATTAATATCGATACCAAATAGCTTTAATTTTACTATGGATTTTATTTTATTTTGTTATTCGTTTTCTTATTTTGCAAAAGACCATGACTGAAATTGTGCAAGGACAAGAAGGAAATAATTTGACAAATCCACCTGGAACATTATGAGATTATGCATTGCCACCCACTGGTGTTCAACCTGTGATTAGAAGGCCAGTGATTCAAGCGAATAGTTTTGAGTTAAAGTCAGTAACTCTGCAGTTGATTCAAGCTATCCAGTTTCATGGACTGCATTCTGAAGATCCTAATCAACATATTGTAAACTTTCTGGAAGTTTGTGGTACTGTTAAATACAATGGAGTTACGAATGAGCCCTTGCACTTTTGTTTGTTTCCTTTCTCATTGAGGGATCAAGCTAAGGTGTGGTTGAATTTGCTACCTTCAAATTCAATCACCACATGGGATGACTTGGTGCACAAATTCCTATCGAGATTATTCCCATCTGGAAAGACAGCGAAGCTGTGCATTGAGATCAATAACTTCGCTCAGCAAGAAGGGGAGACTCTTCGTGAAGCATGGAAAAGGTATAAGGCTTTGTTGAGAAAGTGTCCAGGTGGATGCAAGTTCATAATTTTTACAACGGGTTGATAACTACGAGGACTTTGATTGATGCATCAGCAGGAGCAGCTCTGATGAATAAGATAACAGATGAAGCTTATGAGTTGGTTGAACATATTGTCATGAATAATCTTCAGTGGCCAAGTAAGAGAACCACGCCAAAGAAGACAGTTGGAGTTCATGAGATTAATGCAATAACCGCCTTAGCAACTAAAATTGACAATCTTACTAAATAGCTGCAGAACAATCAAGTGATAGCTAATACTATTCAGATGACAACAGTGGTGTGCAAATTTTGTTGTGGTGCTCATTATAGTTTGGAATGTCAGGTTGATAATCCATTTGTGTAGACCACGTTGGAGCAAGCATAGTATGTGAGAAATTTTAATGGATAACAACACAATACTTACCCTAATAGATATAATCCAGCATTGTGTCATCACCCAAATTTGTCATATAGAAATACTCATAATGTGCTGCAGCCTGAACAGAACAACCAACCACAAGAGAAGAAGGTGAACCTGAAGGAGGTAATTGCTCAATTGGCGACTTCACAAACTCAGTTAGCTAATTCTCCAACTCAGTTCATGAATGAAACGATGACAAATTTCCAAAACCAATCAGCACAGATTAGAAATTTGGAGGTACAAATTAGTCAAATTGATACTATGTTCTTTGAAAGGCAACAAGGAAGTTTACCTAGTACTTCTGAGGTGAATCCCAAAAAAGATGACACGGAGCATTGCAAAGCGATCATTTTAAGAAGTGGTAAAGAATTAGAGAATTCCGTGAAAGTCAAAAGTCCTGAAAAAGGTGAAGAGAAACGCAAGGAAAAAGATGATGAGAAAGTGGAGGATCAACCATAACCTTCTCAGGAACCATCTTTGAAAGTTCATTTTCCACAACGTCTGAAGAAGAACAAGTTTGATAACCAGTTCTCTAAATTTCTTAAGGTCTTCCAGAAAATTCACACCAACATACCATTCGCAGATGTTCTTGAACAAATTCCAACCTACGTGAAATTTATGAAGGACATTCTTTCAAATAAAGGAAGCTTGGAGACTATGAGACAATTGCACTTACTAAGGAGTGCAGTGCCATTCTGCAAAAGAAGTTGTCGCTGAAGCTTAAGGATCCAAGGAGTTTCACCATCCCATGTTCAATTGGGAACACTATTTTTCAAAAGGCTTTATGTGATTTCGGTGCAAGTGTCAATTTAATGCCGCTGTCTATTTTCAGAAAGCTTAGTTTAGGTGAAGCAAGACCAACAACAGTTACACTACAGCTGGTTAATCGTTCTCTCAAGCACCCCAGATGAGTCACTGAAGATGTGCTTGTCAAGGTCGATAAATTTATCTTTCTTGTAGATTTCATAATACTTGATATGGAGGAAGACAAGGACATCCCCATTATTCTTGGAAGACCATTCCTTGCAATTGGGAGAACACTTATCGTTGTTCAAAAATGTGATCTTCGGTTGCGAGTACAAGATAAAGAGGTAATTTTTAATGTATTTAAGGCTTCCAAGCACCCAAAATCCAACGACAATTGTTTTCATGTTGATGCCATACAAGCTATAGTGTCTAATCATGGGGGTCAATTGGATCCCTTGGAGGCTAACGTGTTGCAATGTGATTCTTTGGTTCTAGTGGGATTGGAGCATAAATAATATTGGGCTACTAAACAATTGAACATGAATGTGCAATTAGCGGGTGAGAAAATACTCTTGCAAGGGAATAAACTAGAAGAATTCTATAGTGGAGCAGATGAGAATGCAATAAGTTACAAGCAGATGACAAAAGAGTGGCATGACAAACCCTTTTTGGGAAAAGATTTCTCTCATGGGCAACAAGTATTTCTTTATAACCCATGGATTCCTAGAAAACGCAAGTCAAGATGGTCAGAGCCTTTTGTTATGACTAAGGTATTTTCCTATAGTGCTGTAGAAGTCACTCATCAAGAGAAATGCACATTCAAAGTCAACGGACAACGGTTGAAGATTTATTGGGATGATGGTTTTGATAAGCAAAAGACCGTTGTCTACCTCAGCTCGTCATAAAAAGATACTACATCGGGCTGTCGACGTTAAGATAAGCTCTTTTTGGGAGGCAACCTAAGTGTTCTTATTTTTCTTTCTTTAGTATTTGCTTTCTTTTAGTTAATTTTCTAGTCATGTTTGTAATGTTTAATTTTTATGGTTACTACACAAACCCATTTTGGGAAAAGATTTATCTCATCGGCAACAAGTATTTCTTTATAACCCACGGATTCCTAGAAAACGCAAGTCAAGATGGTCAGAGCCTTTTGTTATGACTAAGGTATTTTCCTATGGTGCTGTAGAAGTCACTCATCAAGAGAAATGGACATTCAAAGTCAATGGACAACGGTTGAAGATTTATTGGGATGATGGTTTTGATAAGCAAAAGACCGTTGTCTACCTCAACTCGTCATAAAAAGATGCTACATTGGACTGTCGATGTTAAGATAAGCTCTTCTTGGGAGGCAACCTAAGTGTTCTTATTTTTCTTTCTTTTAGTTAATTTTCTAGTCATGTTTGTAATGTTTAAATTTTTATGGTTGCTATATGTTCAGAACAAGTTTGGTGGTTGAAAAGCGGGAAGAGAGGCCTCACTAGGTGGTTCAAAGGCGAGATGATGCAGAAGTTGTGTGTTGGATCGTGTTAAGTGTTTGTGTGGGCAGCAGGGGTACAAGAAAAAAGAGTTGTGACATAGCGCTGTTGCGCTAAAATATAGCACAACTGTGCAGGCAGTACCCAAATTGACATTTTTGTGGGAGCTGAAATAGTGGAAGCAGCAGTGCAACAACGCTGATGTCCTTAACTTTTGACGTCCATTGGAATAATAATGAAAAAGAAACAACGCAACTGCGCTGATGAGAATCTTTGACATTTCACCCATCCTACCACCATTTCTACCTACCAGCACCTATACCCCTTCAGACGATGAATGACATGGATACTCAGGGAAGTCCTCTATTTTTTTTTCATTACTTTTGCCATTAAGGACAATGCCAATTCTCAAGTTTGGGGGTGTTCTATTTTGTTTACTTGTTCTACCTAGTACTAGTTTGATTCGTTTTTTTTTTCTTTTTTATGTGTTTTGTTATTTCTCTTATATTGAAAAAAAAAAGACAATAGAAAGTGATACTGAAGAAGACAATAGAAAGTGATACTGAAGGATAAGAAACTAGGCCGATAATGAGTAGAATTGAATAACATTTTAGTGATGGGGATGTTTGACTGGAAAATAGTTTTGTTTTACTAAAATCCCTACATTTTGCCCACTTAGCCTCGCCTGGTCAGTTTGTTACTTAGAGAAGGTTTATGTGAGTTTAAGTGAACAGAAACATGATCGTAAGACTTTAAAACTTGCTTGATTGTCACTCGAGGTGAAATCCTAGGTTACATAGCATTAGAGAGATGATTTAGGTCATCTTTGGATAGTTTGAGCCTTTCAAGCCAACCCGTGTAATGATTGAATATCCCTAGTCCACCCCTTTGAGCTTGAATTAGCCTTTTCTTTCTTTGTGTAGCACGTGATAGCTTCATTAGCTTTTCAAGTTTACTTTCCCAAGTAATAACCTTCCTACTCGTAGCATGTGATTATTCTTGGAGGATTATTTGGAGCTATGTTTGTGTTCAAGGGCGAAAGGTGTTATGACTGGGTAAAATGACTTGTTGTTGTCAAAAAAAGAAGAAGAAAAAAGCTGAAAAAATACTTGAAAAGGAAAAAAAATGAAAATAAAGGAAAAAGAGCCACAACATTTGTAGTGATTATAAAAATGCAAGTTTGGGGAAGTGTGGGCTCTATGTGTAATTGTAAATGTTGTGGATAAATGTTGAGGAAGTGAAAAAAAAAAAATGAGATGTGTTGATAAATTTTTGGGTGTGAAAAGTAGAGTTGGCATGTGCTTAATTGAAAATCCTAGAATGGTTGTGTGCCTATGGGTAGTTTAGTCCTACATTGATATCTATTATCCTACCTTGACCCTAGCCGTACATTACAACCAAATGTAAAGTCTTAATGACATGAAAAGTGAGCCTATGAAGTCCTAAATGAATTATCACTAAAAGATCGACATAAACAACTCATTTGCTTGCATAAACTCATCCGAGTACAATTAATTGGGGTAGAGGCTATACACGCACTCACTAGTAGGATTTGAAGTAAGATGAAATTTATTTTGAAGTTGAGATTCCTCATGCTCATGATTGCTGGAAGTATCTCTTGAGTTTGAATTTTGAAAACTACTACTAAGGCCATGGAAAATTGACTATCCTACAGCGTTACTGTTATGAGTTATTTTGTTGAGTCTTTAATCTTTCGGGTTGTTTTGCTTTAGTTGTGTCTTTTGCTTGAGGATAAGCAAAGTTTAAGTTTGATGCTGTTTGTTGGGTGAATTATTTACATATTATTCAAATGCCTTTTTATTTAAGATTTGTTAGTTCTCGAGAGTTTTATGAGCAATCTTATGGGCTTTGTGTTCGTTCTTGTGGCATAGGTATTATTTGTGAGAAAGACTGATTTTGGAGCTAAATTGGAGAAGAATATCAAGGTCTGAACGTGTATTGAAGTTCGAAAAATACCAGACGCGTGAATTGACATCTAACCAGCCATAGCGCAGCTGCACTGCATCATAAGGGCTGAAAAAGAAAATATTCTATGCATAAGAAATGGTATTTTTGGCATGAAACCAAAGAGGAAGAAAACCCTAGCAAAATAAAAAGTAACGTATGTGGCTGAAACAAGGGGGAGCCGATTTGATAAACAAGAAATGTTCTAGAGAGAGAGAAACTTTAGGATTCACGAGTTGAAGATAGAGAAACAATTCGGAGATGGACTTCTACTACGATTCTTCTCCAAATTCTAGTTTTTTCTATCTCTCTCATCAGAAATTATATTAAGTTTTGGATTCAATTTACTTTCGTTATTATGTTCTAAGTTACTTTTCTAGTGCTACGATGTAACCGGATTAAGAACACTTGAATGCTTTTGTTTTGATTTATTGATGTACTATTCCAAATATATGTTGAGTATTTCATTCTGAACTTAATGCTTGTGTTGTCTGATCAACAATTGCATGATTTGTAGTTTGGTTTGAGACTGAGAAGTAATAATCATATTAGATCACGTTTGAGATACCATTAGATTATCATAAGATAGAGATATTTATGAAATCTTGCGCAACACTTGAATTTATAGGATTAATGAGTTCCATAAGTTCACAGTTATCACAGAGATGTAGTTAGCTTGCTTATTGGGATATGTTATTGATACTTGAGAAAGATTAATAACCACCTTAGCGAAATTGTTGGCAACATAGGGAATAGACATTAGTTAATTCGAAGCATTAGATTCAAGTGGGATTAAGCTTGGTGAAGTCGGAAACCCTAAAGCCTATTAATTATTGATTTATCCTCTTTTATTGATTTCGTAATTGTCTTAGTTACTAATTTCAGAAGTTTTTTAGTTATTAGTTTTTATCTACAATCTCTCAATATTTGGTTGTCCAAATAAAGTTAGATCTAAAATAATTTTAGTACTTAATAATCACAGTCCTCGTGGGAGCGATTTGTATTCACTACTTTATTACTTGTTACGATATGTACACTTGCGTTCGATTTTGCACGACAAGCGACTAGTATTTTTTTTTCTTTTTTTTGTTCAATTGGTAATATGTATTACGAAAGCATAAATACAAGTCAAACATCCAACTCCAAAAGGATGAAAATCAGAAGAAAGAAAATACATCAATTGAGGGTAGAGATTAGATGTCCGGTCAATAATTAAACAAATAGTTCTTGAGATGACTTATAGTGACTCGAAATGCAAACTTAATTAGCAGTTTTCCTAATGTATTGAAAACTCACCAACAAGCTTTTTGTAGCAATATTTCGAATCTCCTCTACAATTGGACAATTGGTCTTGCTTTTGATAGCATAACCCGGGAAATTGATGGTTGGTGTGGGGTGCATGTATGATGTAGTTGGTGTGTGTCATGTGTGTGATATATGGCCAGTGTATGTTCCATTTGTGTCTGATTTGTGGTGTGCTCATGTGTGAGGGGTAGGGTTTGGTTTGCCGGTTTGGGGGGTGGTTTTTTTATTTCCTTTTGTAGTAAAGGGTTAAAAAGACTAAAATGCCATTTATCTTAACACATTTGTTAAGCTTGCTAGACGTCAAGGGAGAATATGAGTAAATGTAAAAACACAAGAGGGAGATTAAGATTTATTGGTGATCTTAAAGGGTAAAATGTACGTCTTTAACCTGTTTCTTAATGTTAAATAGTTTCGATTGAAATTTATAACGGCTAGAAAAGGCGTTTGTGTCTCTCTTAATGTTTAAATTACTTTAATTGTACTCTAGTAAAACTCAATTCAAGTACCATTTATAGTTTACTCATCCATATATATATTATTAAACATGCAGCTATAATCAGAATGTATTCTTGACTAAACACTCAATTAATACACTTTTGCGAAGTTTACACAACCTTCACTACATCAATCACGTGCTATACACGTGCCAGATTAAAGGTTCAACACTCAACTACAAGTATGATAATACCGACTAAAAGAAAGGAAAAAGGATACAAGTATATATGAGAATAATTTTTGTCATGTCCACTTCACCTTACCAGAGGTATATTTTTACGTGGAAAACCCTCAAACAAATTAAGAGAAAAATCACGGGCAAGTATAGGAGGTTTCATTATAATGTAAGAATAAATTACAATATCATTCTCTCTAATATAAGGAGAAACTAATTCTTACTCACAATTTAAGACAATTAATATGGAAGAAAACTCTCAGGAAAAACTCACTATTTTCTCTTTGATTTTCTCTCTGAATTCTGGGATATATCTCTTACAATTGAACTGAAGTAAGCCTGCTATTTATAGTTGAATGCGGCTGAGTGGCATCTCAATCTTGTACGTTACAGAGTTGAGCTGCATCGCTGACTTGAGCTGGAATTCACGTTGCAGACACCACATTCTTCTTCAAAGTTGTAACTTTTTACCATGTTCTATAATGATGACTTAACATCATCATTAGCTACAACATGTTTGTCTCCCATTTGCATTTCCCAAGCCAACTCATGCAATTCTTTACAACTCTCAAAATGACTTTTTCCCAACATACCTCATGTGAAGCATGCCTTATCTCATGTGCATATTCCAAAAGCTAATTTAACACCTCACATTCTCCCACTTAAAATTTGCTTTTGATAGTCTGCCAAATCTCTCCATACCTGCCATGCATGTTGTTTACGTTTTCTCTAGGCCATAAGAGGATCTACTCCAAACGAATTTGTCAACGTTGATTAGCTTTGTCATGACATCTGCTAGGTTCTCGTCGGTGTGGATCTTCTGCATATCCACACTCCATTCCTCCACTACTTCATGAACAAAGTGATATTGAACCCCTATGTGCTTCGTCCATGAATGAAAGGCTGGATTCCTTGCAATGTGCAAGGCACTCTAATTGTCACAAAACAAGGGTACTTTCTCTTGTTTGTGCCCAAGCTCCTCCATTAACCGTTTAATCCAAATTGCTTCTTTGCAAGCGTGTGTAGCTGCCATGTATTTAGCTTCTGTTATAAATAGAGCTACAACAGTCTGTAACTTAGATGTCTAGCTTACCGCGCCTCCTGCAAGTGTAAACACAAAGCCTGTAGTGGACTTTCGTTTATCGAAATCACCGGCAAAATCTGAATCCACATAGCCCTTGACAGTAAATTTTGATCCTCCATAACATAATGTGTCACGCCCCAACTCGACCCCACCTACAATCAGTCAGGACGCAACGGAATTTCGGCAGCATAACGACAGTAAATAGAGTACCGAGGTTCTAAACCAACCTCATTAATAACATTAAACATTCAATTCCATAACTATACAAACAACAACTCCTCAACAGCATAACAACACACAACATAACCGTAATATACAGTAATCAGTCTTCGTTATCTGCCTCCGTTCCAACATAACATACAATACCTCAACCTTATCATACATTTCAAAAATAAGTTGAGACCCATCTAACAACTTAACCATAGACAAAAGAAAACCACTAAGTTAACATCATTTGGATCATCATCTTTTCAACATCTATTACAATAAGAACCATAAAGCATATAAAAGTCTACTAAGCTAATGTACATAACATTAAACAACATAGAATCATGGATAAGACTCAGGAACATATGACTCGTCCACGTAAGGCACATTTTCCTCCTCAGGAGGCACGTACCCGTAATCCGGCTCTGCAACACCTGTAAGCATGCAATAATAGAGAGTGAGCTTATATACATAAGCTCAGTGAGGATCCGATAGATCTCGAGCAAGGTCTACTAAACTCCTTGGAATAATCCTTTGAGTCAGTAAACCCACAATAACATAAATAATACTATCATCACATAGCTATATAACCAATCAATAAAGGATACTCTATTTGGTGTAGCTCCAAACGCCATCACGATCTCAACCGTTCTTCTTATAACTCCCCATTACTCACGCACCCGAGGTACCTCACTAGCCCCTCCCTCCATGACACCTCCGTCATGCGAGCTGGGGGTAGCCTATAGCAGTCATGCCGTTATCAACTCGACAGCCCAACGCTGTCCGAGAGGTGGCACACACATACCAAGACTCCATAATCATCATCAATCATCAATCAATCAATTGGGAGATCAGCAACGAAAGTGCCCGATTCCCGAACTCAATAATAATCAATCAATAACTTAGTTAGATGACAAAGTAGGCCATCTAACCGGACATGCATTATATACACAATTAAACTCTAAATTACTCATCAATAAATCACCATTCAACACTCAAACACAACCCAAACATCTAAAGGCATCGTTCAAGAAATTAAAGAATGACAACCTAAACTTCTAAAATTCATAACTTACAATCTACTAATCCAAACATTGCCAAATCAGTTTCTATCACTCACCCATTCAACCTACTACATTAGCCCTCTCAGAAATCCACCATAACACCTCCAAATCATGCCCGATAACTCTAAAACCCTAGGATGTCTTGGCTGGATTTTCCGGATTTTCATACGAACATTGTAATCCAAAATTTGGCATTACAACAGCGCTAACACATAATTATCAAGTATTTAGAAATCGACGGCAATCGATTTCGATCAACACAACTCATTTAATTCAACTTTGAACATTTTAATCAAAATTAAATACCCAGAAAATAAAAATTATGCTACATCCGACAGAAATTCGTAGTATTGCATCAAAATGATCCCTAGCATGCAAGGAGCAATAATCTATCATCAGATTTCAATTCTAACTGTTAAATTTTCATTTATGAGCAAAAGTATAAAAATGACATTTTGAGATCTAGAATTTTTCTCTCACCTTTGATGCGATATAAGCCTAGGAATGCGTAAAGTACGTGCCCAACAAGCAGAATCCAAGTCGGTGCGAAGTTCTACGGACAAAAACCAAGTTTTTCTTTGAAAAATTGGATTGAAAAGCTTTGAAATCTCTTTTCTTTTCTCTCCTTCTTCTCACGGCAATGTGTGTGTTTGTGATGGTGTTTTGTGTTATTTTTAGTGTGTGTAGGTGATATAAGCTTATATGGTCAATAATTAAATAAAGTTCGTAGTATTTTTGTGTTTTAATGACTTTAAGTGCATTTTCTTGATCACCAAAGTTCAAAACATTTATTCAACACCCAAGCTAGCTCAAGTAAATTATTTTTAGGTGACAAGAAGTTTTACAATCAAACAATTTCACCCGAGTTGGCTTAAAACTCGATTTTCGCAAATGTCGGTGTAAAAACCCTAATAAATTCTTAAGCCGATTTGAAATCCGTTTTCATCAAACACAGGTCTATTAAAGTCCGTGGACTAGGTCTAGAAGGGTTAAAAAGACCAGTTTCAAAATTTTAGCGGACGTGCGTCCAAAATACTATTCACTGAAAATCGACGATAAAATTTATGATCTCGTTTTTTATGAAAATTTCATGAATGCACATTTAGCACGTATTAGGAGTATTGACATCAAAATTATAACTTTCTAGGTCCTATAGCACATAAACATATCATATGCACGCAAAACGAGGTATAACACGTAAAACGAGATAAGCAGAAAAGTGGGGTTTCACATAATGCAACATCCGAGGTTCCTTTGATGTATCTTAGGATCCTTTTAACCGCATTCCAATACTCTCTACCAGGATTCGCCATGAACCGACTAACCGAACTGATTGCCTGTGCAATATCTGGTCTCGTACATATCATAGCGAACATGAGACTTCCCACCGCTGATGCATACAGTACTCGAGATATTTCCATCCTCTCCGCTTCATTACTAGGGCACATACTTGAGGATAATTTATAATTGACAGGAAATGGTGTTGAGATTTTGTTACAATCTTGCATGTTGAAGTAACGAAAGATTTTCTTGAAGTAGTTATTCTAGGAAATCCATACTTTCCTGTCTTTTCTGTCCCGGTGAATTTGCATCCCTAAAATTTTGTTTGTTGGTCCTAAATCCTTCATGTCGAACTTCCTAGCCAACTGTGCCTTCAATTCTTGGACTCGATCTTTGCTGGGGCCTGTTACCAGCATATCATCCACGAACAACAACAGAATAATGAAATCATTATCTCCAAACCTCTTGTAATACGTACAATGGTCTGAATTGAGTCTGTTGTACCCGAGGCTAATTATGAAGAAATCAAATCTCTTGTACCAGCATCTCGGTGCCTGCTTTAGACCGTACAGAGATTTGGTCAACCTGCAAACCAAGTTTTTTTTTCTTTCTCAACAAAACCTTCTAGTTGGAGTATGTAAATTTCTTCTTCAAGTTCACCATGAAGAAAAGCAGTCTTTACATCTAATTGTTCTAGATGTAAATCAAATACAACACACATGGCCAAGTCTACTCTGATAGTTGTAAGTCTAACCACAGGAGAAAATATTTCGTTGAAGTCAATACCTTTTTTTTTGAGCAAATCATTTCACCACTAGTCTTGCATGATATCTCTCCACTTGGTCATTTCCATGTCGCTTGATCTTGAAGACCCATTTGTTATCGATGGCTTTCCATCCAGGTAGTAGAGGAACAAGTTCTCACGTCTTGTTTCTATGCAGAGCTTCAATTTCTTCTTGCATTGTTGTCATCTACAAAGCCATATCGGGGCTATATATCACATCCCTGCTGATGATAATCTTGTGGGCAGTAGGATCCCACAAGCGATACCCCTTAACACCATCAGCATATCCCAAGAATATGCATTTCCTGGACTTTGGATCCAGTTTTGTTTTTTCTTGGGAACCATACATCACGTATGTCGGACATCCAAATACGTGCAAGGTAGAATAATCTGCGGGTTTTTCAGTCCACATTTTCATTGGTGTTTTCAACTCAATTGTAGTCGATGGTGACTGGTTTATCACGTAACAGGCAGTTCTGGCTACTTTTCCCCAAAATGATTTGGCTAGTCCTGCAGTTTCCAACATAGCTCTCATTCTTTCAAGAAGAGTTCTGTTCATCCGCTCTGCCACACCATTTTGCTGAGGTGTGTGTACAACAGTGAACTGCCTCTGCATGCCTTCTTGCTTACAAAATGTTAGAAAGCTCCCGTCAGTGTATTCTCCTCCATTGTCCGTCCTCAGATACTTGATCCTTTTTTCGGATTCAAGTTCCACTAGCGCTTTGAAAGTTTTGAATATTGGAAACACATCTGACTTGTTCTTGATTGGATACACCCACAGTCTCCTGGAGAAATCATCAATAAATGATACAAAGTATTTGGCTCCTCCTAGGGACAAAGCCGACGATTCCCAAACGTCTGAATGAATCAAGTCTAAAATGTATTTTCTTCTGGCAGTAGATCTCCCAAATTTCAATCTATGCTGCTTACTGGTAACACAGTGCTCACAGAAAGGTGAGTTTATCATCTTGAGCCCGGGTAGGAGATTACGTTCAGCGAGAATCTTCAAGCCATGTTCTGTCATGTGCCCCAATCTGCGATGCCACATAATAGTTGATTCTTCTTGTCTGGTTGATGCAACTGACGCGTCTGCCTCCTGCAACGTATCTCCCAAAAGCATGTATAGATTTACCACTATTTTTTCTGCATTGATCACCACAAGCGCTCCTTTGACTACCTTTATGATCCCATTCTGGATCTGGGTCTTGCAGCCAAGGTCATCTAATTGTCCAATAGACAATAGGTTCTTTTTCAAACCCTTCACATGTCGTACTCCTTGAATGGTGCGAATGGTACCATCATATATTTTTATCTTGACAGTACCGATGCCAGCAATCTCCAAGGCATGATCATTACCTATGTATACAGATCCCCCAGAGGTAGGTTCATATATGTGAAACCATTCTCTACAAGAGGTCATATGCCATGTTGCTCCCGAATCCATTATCCAAGCATCAGTAAAATCTTTTCTGTCTTCTAATACAGTTGCTGCTTCGCTGTATAAAATATCTCCATCATCAGGTACAGTCGCAACACATTCCTAAGAATTTATCACCTCGGGATTCTTTTTGTTGCTCCAACAATCCTTCTTGACGTGTCCTTTCTTCCCACAGTTGTAGCATTTGATATTCTTTCTACTCCTGGACTTTAATCTACTATGTTTGTTGCTCCAGCTCAAGCCAAGTTCTGTTGATCTGCCTCTCACCATTGGTAGTGCCTCTGCTTGTTGTGAACTTTCAGTTCTGTCTTATTTACTCTTACACTTAGATTGCTCTTCCAGAACAACAGCTGCAATATCATCAAAAGTAACAGAATCTGAAAGAACATTGTTAGTATAACTAATGATGAGTTGATCATACGAATCAAGTAGACTTTGAAGTAGAATTTTCACATGTTCAAGCTCCTTTATTATCTGTCCCAACGTAGTTAGTTGAGAAAATAATGTATTTAAGGTATTGATTTGATCAGTTACCGATGTGGATTCACTCATTCAAAGAGTATACAATTCTCTTCAAAAAAATCTTGTTGTGAAATGACTTGACCTCGTACAGTTCGGTTAGTGCATCCTAAATTTCCTTTGCTAACTTCTTTTCCTCCACGCTTGACAGTACCGAATCTGTCAACGCCAGATGGAAATTAGCGATAACATTGTTATCCATTTCTGTCCACTTATTATCATCTATCACCTCCGCTGGTCTGTCTCCTATTGCTGCCAAGTAATTGTCATTTCTCAAGATTGCCTTCATCTTCAATTTTCAAAGGAAAAATTTGCTCCCGTTGAACGTCTCGGTTTCAAATTTTGCCGCCATAGTGTTAATGACGATATGCTTCTCAACTTGAACCGGCTCCTACTATTTCATGTATCTGTGAATAGTAACTGTGAACAGTAACCCCACAACCAATGGCTCTAATACCACTGTTGGGTAACGGCACAGCGGAATGTTTGGAGTGAAGCGGTATCACATAGCTTAAATAAGACTGTGAGAAAGGGATAATTGAGACACAATATTTTTACGTGGAAAACCCTCAAACAAATTAAGGGAAAAAACCACGGGCAAGTATAGGAGGTTTCACTATGATGTAAGAATAAATTACAATATCCTTCTCTCTAATAGAAGGAGAAACTGATTTTTACTCACAAGTTAAGACAATTAATATGGAAAAAAACTCTAAAAAAAAACTCACTATTTTTTCTCTGATTTTCTTTCTGAATTTTGGGATATATCTATTCCAATTGAACTGAAGTAAGCATGCTATTTATAGTTGAATGCGGCCGAGTGGCATCTCAATCTTGCACGTTACAAAGTTGAGCTGCATTTTTGGAGATTATATTGAGGATAACCTTACATTGTAACTACTCAACAAAAAATTTTTGTAATAAACTTTCCTTACTTAGACTTTCCAATTCAGTAAAAAACTTTGGCCTACATGCAATTGGAAAAATCAATATGGCCTTAGATGGCCTAGGCAGCCCAAGAGGAAAAGAAAAGAAGTCAGCTAGGTGGAATACATTTTTTAAACCCCCTACATACGAAAGAGATGTCATTTTCTAAAGCATTCATGATATTTGGTTATCAAGTAATATTGTTAAATGTTAATCTCCACTAATAACAACTAAAAGGATTATGGTAAAGACGAGTTCTTTGGTACCAATCCCTAGATATTAGTGACTTGGTTCGAGAACCTACAAGATTTCCATAAGAAATTTATATCTATTTTGACTTAAAAGTTGGCAAAAGTGGTAGATCCCATATATATTTGGATTTTACAAATCTCATTGGGGTTGTTTTTTTTACCATATGATCTCTAAAAATTTCAATTATTACCTTTTAGAGACCTAAATTACATTTTGGATACTCCAATGAGGATAACCTTATATAGTAACTAGTAAACTAAAATTTTTTGTAATAAACTTTCCTTATTTAGACTTTTAGCAAAGAAAACTGGCCTGCATGCAATTGGAAAAATCAATCTGGCCCTAGATGGCCTAGGCGGCCCAAGAAGAAAAGAAAAGAAGTCAGCTAAGTGAAATACGTTTTTTTAATCCCCTACATACAAAAGAGATGCCATTTTCTAAAGCATTTCAGATATTTGGTCATCAAGGAATGTTGTTAAATGTTAATCTCGACTAATAGCAACTAAAAGAATTACGGTAGAGATGAGTTCTTTGGTACCAATCCCTAGATATTACTGACTTGGTTCTTGAACCTACAAGATTGCCATAAGAAATTTACAACTATTTTGACTTAAAACATGACAAAAGTGGTGGAGCACATATATATTTAGATTTTACAAACCCCATTAGTGTTTTTTTTTTCTATACGGTCTCTAAAAACCTCAATTATTGTCTTTTGGAGACCCAAATTATATTTTGGATTCTCCATTGAGGATAAGCTTACATAGTAACTATTCAACTAAAAGTTTTTGTAATAAACTTTTGTTACTCAGACTTTCCAATTCAGCAAATAAAACTGGCCTATATGCAATTGGAAAAATCAATTTGGCCCTAGATGGCCTAGGCAGCCCAAGAAGAAAAAAAAAGAAGTCCACTAGGTGGAATACGCTTTTTTAATCTCCTACATACAAAAGAGATGTCATTTTCTAAAGCATTCGTGATATTTGGTCATCAAGGAATGTTGTTAAATGTTAATCTCGACTGATAGCAACTAAAAGATTATGGTAGAGATGAGTTCTTTCATACCAATCCCTAGATATTACTGACTTGGTTCTTGAACCTACAAGATTGCCATAAGAAATTTACATCTATTTTGGCTTAAAAGATGGAAAAAGTGGTGGACTCCATGTATATATGGATTTTACTGAGGATAGCCTTACATAGTAACTAGCCAACTAAAAGTTTTGTTAATAAACTTTCCTCACTCAGACTTTCCAATTTAGCAAAGAAAATTGGCTTGCATGGAATTGGAAAAATCAATATGGCCCTAGATGGCCTAGGCGGCCCAAGTGGAAAAGAAAAGAAGTCAACTAGGTGGAATACGCTTTTTTAATCCCCTACATACAAAAGAAATATCATTTTCTAAAGCATTCATGATATTTGGTCATCAAGGAATGTTGTTAAATGTTAATCTCAACTGATAGCATTTAAAAGGATTATAGGATTATGGTAGAGATGAGTTGTTTGGTACCAATCCCTAGATATTAATAACTTGGTTCTGGAACCTACAAGATTGGCATAAGAAATTTACAGTAAGGAGATATAAGGGTGAGAAACCTTGCTAACACTTGGTTATTCTTGTAATTTACCAAATAGCTAAGTTTTGGGCAATGTGGAAATAGAGAGGTTAATATTTTATTGGTAAAAAGTGTCTAAAAATCTTATGGTAAATGTTTGACTTGAGAAGTCAACTGTAATATAGACTCAAGATAAATAGGGCCTAATTGGGAACTGTCCAAATAGTTGGAGGAGGTTTACACTACAATATTTTTGACTTTTTGCAACCCTTAAACTGAACATGTATTTGACAAAACAAAAAAAAAAAAAACTGAACATGTACGAAAACCATTGCTATAAATGTCATTTTGCAACAGTTTTATAGCCGTTGTCTAAAAATAAAGCATTTTGCTATGATTTTAATTAAGTGTTGCAATATCTATAACCTTTTGGCAATGGTTTTAATTAACTGTTGCAATATCTATAACATTTTGCAATGATTTTAATTAGCTGTTGTAATATCTATAGCCTTTAGCAATGCTTTGCATCAGACTACTGTAATATCTATAATATGCAACGCTTTTTTTTTATGATGTGTTGCTTATGTCATTAATTTTTTTGCAACGATTTGTAAAATTATTGGTTAGTTGCAAATTATAAAATAAATTCTTTTCCAACAGTTTTACTAGTATTGAGTCTTACAGTTGCAAAATCTATGATATACTACCCTTTTTCTTAAGTGTTGCTTATCGTATTTGGTTTTAGGCAATGGTATGTAAAAGTATTTGGTTAAATGCAACGCAAGAAAACTATTGCTTATTTTATATTTATTTGGTGAGACTTGTTTTGATATTTTGTTTATAAAGAAATTTTAATTTTAGTTATTGAAAATGAGAAACTATCACAAGCATAGTTGTCGAATCGTGACTCGTATCATGAATCGAAATATCATTTTTTTAATCGTGAATCGTATCGATTCAGTCACAAATTTGAAACTAGTTGATATTTAACATATTATGTTTCTGTTAACAGTTTTTAGTTGAGATTCTTTATTTGAATTAATATTAATATATATTTTTGTTACTTTTCTAGATTATTCACTACTTCACTTGTTCCTAGTAGCCCAAACAATTTCTGCATCACAATATCATACTATTTTTTTTGGTCGA
This sequence comes from Ehretia macrophylla, assembly GCA_037974665.1. Lineage (NCBI taxonomy): Eukaryota > Viridiplantae > Streptophyta > Magnoliopsida > Boraginales > Ehretiaceae > Ehretia > Ehretia macrophylla. The sequence goes on along the minus strand of CM075780.1, from coordinate 43,038,869 downwards.
AACAATATCACATTTCACAAGTGTCCAAACTAGTGCTCAAAAGCTGTTGTAAACACAAGTGGTCTAATCAGTTACGAGTTTTGTGTCCTATTTTTTTACTAAAGTGGGCTTATTTTGTTATCTACTTTGAAATATTTTGGGCTTTTAAAAAAAAAAAAATTGACATGAATCGAACGATTTAGTGAATCGTTCAATTCACTAACAATTCACACGATTCGGTACCGATTCACTTGCGATTCACGTCGATTCACGATTCTCCTATTCGATTCGTATCGTTTTTTTAGTGAATCGTATCGAATCGTACAATTCGAATCGCGAATTGTACGATTCTGATTACACATATCACAACTAATTAATTGAAACAAAGAGAAAAAAAAACTGAAAAAAAGTTGATTAATTAGGTTTCATTTGTTACCCCTTTATTTTTACAATTTTTTTTTGGTCAAAATTTAGATTTTTCATTGTTTCTTAGTTCTAAACTAATGTCGAGTAGTTAAAAATTTGGAGTAGGTTTATGAAAAAGAGCTAAAAAATGTGGTAGTGTTAGAATAAAACTTAAGGCGTTAGATTTTTTTTTATGTAAGTACAATTATAAGCTGTAACATCACGATGACAATGCAAGAGACATATACATCTCTAAATACCCATGCTAACCACCATCCTCTCGTTCTCCCATACTCTCTGGCTGCTTGCTCCTCCATCGGTACTTAAAGAAGGCCCCTAGTTGTACTGTGATGTGTGTGAGAATTGAGATGTATAGAGACATCTTTATTTGTGGTATTAAATCAACCATTACCCGCAACCTAATCTAATGATCTTTAATGGTTGACCGAGACAACCAACTGTAATACAGTTACTTGTTAGTGAACACAATTTCTGCGCAAGAAAAGTCATTTAGCTAACCAAAAAAAAAAATCCGAAGGAGATATAAGGGTGAGAAACCTTACTAACACTTGGTTATTCTTGTAATTTACCAAATAGCTAAGTTTTGGGCAATGTGGAAATAGAGAGATTAATATTTTATTGGTAAAAAATGTCTAAAAATATTATGGTAAATGTTCGACTTGAGAAGTCGACTGTAATTAATATAGACTTGAGATAAATAAGGCCTAATTGGGAACTGTCCAAATAGTTGGAGGACGTTTAGAATAAAACTTAAGGCGTTAGACTTTTTTTTATTTAAGTACAATTATAAGCCGTAACATCACGATGACAATGCAAGAAACATATACATCTCTAAATACCCATGCTAACCACCATCCTCTCGTTCTCCCATACTCTCTGGTTACTTGCTCCTCCATTGGTACTTAAAGAAGGCCCCTAGTTGTACTGTGATGTGTGTGAGAATTGAGATGTATAGAGACATCTTTATTTGTGGTATTAAATCAACCATTACTCGCAACCTAATCTAATGATCATTAATGGTTGACCGAGACAACCAATTGTAATTATAATATTGTTACTTGTTAGTGAACACAATTTCTGCGCAAGAAAAGTCATTTAGCTAACCAAAAAAAAAAAATTCTTTTGGCATTCGCCGTGAGAAACTCTTTGTTAAATGCCAAATCATTTTAACTTATCAATAGAAATGATTTACGGAGTGGAGGACTAAAGCAAAAGTTTCGTGTGACTGAAAAATATTAGTTAAGGTAAAAGAGAAGTTTTATAAGATTGCAATTAGACCAGTTAGATTATATGGTTTTGAGTGTTACATGGTGAATATCAACAAGCCCATAAAATGTCACTGACCGAGATTAGAATGTTGAGATGGATTTGCAGAAAAATTAGGAAAGACAAGATTATGAACGTGATAATCCGTGAATGAGTAGAAGTGACCCCCATTAATAATAAGATGAGGGAGAACCGTTTGAGATGGTTTGAGCATGTTAGGAGACGAGATGGTTTGAAGCAGCAAGGCCGCTTGAGCTAGCAGTTTGAGCAGCCCTAGAATCTGCTTGAGCAGTTTTAATAAGAAAACGTAACGAATTGGAGTGCCTAACGCTCACCCACTGCGAACCCCTAGTAGAGGAATGTCACTCAGTTATGAGGAGTAAAATGGGCTTTTTCATTCGAGAAACAAACTTTTGTGTAGATTGAATTGTTAATTTTAGCTTGACCCAACCTCTTAATTGCCATGAGATGACTAGTTTGCTGAAAAAACTACTCCTACTAATTGAAAAGGATAAAATAGTTGTTGCATCTCCTAGAGTAGTCGCTTAGTTTCATTATCGACTTTTACCTCCTTTGTATTTTAGAAAAAGAATAAAAGTCTACTACCACGGTCTATTTCCTATCGAAATATCGCAGTTCTGCTAGCGTGACGGTCCCTTCTCCCCACGCCGTTGCATTACCAACATTAACAAGATGATGTACATATATTTGAAATTTGGAATTTTCATAAAAGGCCCCAAGGTAGTTCTCTGTCATTATCCGTTGCACTACATTAGTATACAAATTTGACGAACGAAAAAGAGATTTCTTTGGTCCCCAACATAGGTCGACCTTGGCTCGTGGTACGTTGAGAGCTAATTGAATCGTCCATTTGATTTACCTCACGTAGGTTTGAGTGCAATATGCATCACTCAGCTAGTCACAAAGATAACAGTCACATACAATCATTGTTCAGTCGAGTTGTGGAAATTATGCTTTGAGACCTTGAGATTTTGGAGTTCAAACTGCTAGATACAGAAGGTAGAAAATTAGATACAAATGACTGACAAAAGGAAAAAAAATAAAAAATAAAATGCACCATACCCCTATGTTTTAAAAACGTTACATATGACCCATCGCCGTCTATTTTTCTATTAGTATTAACGTGTTGTGTAATACACACACCTATGATGCAAATATGAAATTTATCAAAGGGGGTATTTGTAACATTTTTAATACGAGAAGGGGATATTTGCCACTTTTTGAATATCATAGAGAAGTATTTACAACATTCTTCTTTTGTAATATGATTGAGAAAATAATTAAACAGGGAAAATCAAGATGAAACTGATTCTTGCACGATCTTTTATTATGCCTAAATTGCAAACACTTCTTACAAGTATATGTAATAATTGTAGGAGTGCGTATTACATTTCATGTTAAAATTGACCCAAAAATAGACAACAAAGGGTCATACGCAACGTTTTTTATAATAGGATTTATAACACAACTTTTTAAAATACATAATTTATAATGCAACTTTATAAAAATACGAGGTATGGTGAAGCATTTACCATGAGGGAAAAGTATTCACTTACAACATAATGGGTTGATAGTCTGGGTTAACCATTAAAATCACAAGACTAGATTCTAACTAATGGTTGAAATTGCCATAAAGTTTTTCGGCCATAGCTTTTGATTAAAGATACCCAAGCAGAAAAATCTGTCTAAATCTCGGTTTCCATTTGCCCAACCATGACAGCTTTAAACTTCAGTCAATTACAGGTCTATATTTATCTCAAAAGGAATTAAGTCAGAGGCAACTAAAAATATTTTTGAAATTTTAATACCCACTAAACATTATTTTGTTATAAATTAACTTCTAAACTTTGTTTTTTTCCCCAAATAAGCATTTCGTCTATTTTGGGAATTATAAACGATTTACTAGGGTGCAAGGGCCGAAGGGTATGAGGCTAAGGGACGAGATGCTAGGGCTGAGGGTCAAGGTTTGTATAGAGTTTGCTAATGCGTAAATGACATGTTTGCCTTTTAGTACATTATTTTTGTACTTATATCTGAACGCAAAGACTTATATTGAACAAACATAAAATTTAGAGAACAATTTGTAACAAAAAAAAAAAGAAATAGTTGAATGGTCAATTTGTAACTTCTCATAAATATTTAATGGTCTCTGATGTAATTTACTTAGCCCAAATAAGTATAATGCTTCAAGTTATACACGGATTTTAACCTTACTATCCTAAGCATTTTTGCTTAGAAGCACTTAATTTTAAAACTTATCCAAGCCCTACGCTATCTTGGTAACATAAACTAGCTAAAGCTATTTTATAAATAATTAGCGATCACAATAAACTTTTTTTTTGGTTCTAAATCACCAATTGAACATAATTTTTTCATTCAGTCCATTAAGTTAATTTTAGTGCTTAAATCTAACAGATTCACATATTTCTTTTACGCACATGTCTATGTCAAGATTCTTTAGACTTACTCCCTAAAACTATTTCTTGAGTTAAATGAAATAACACATATTTTGGTGTACGATAAACAAAAAGGAAAATCTAGTGGTATAATTTGAAACCTTATACATATTAAATGAGAACTGGTGTAATTTACCAATTTGTAGATAATATGAAACCTACAAGTAGCTTAACTTGAATCACCTTCTAACCATTGGCGGAGCTTAAGCCAGCTCTGTGGAGTTGGGGGGAACAAATGATTTTTTTTTAAAAAAAAATTAGTGTTAAGAAAATGACAAGTGATGAGAATTAAGTAAAAGTGGTCAGAGGTGAAAAAGTGATGAGAGATATTTTATTCTTTCTTTTTTGACCAATCATGAAAATATAGGAAAAAATTGGGCCGTGTTCATCAAATATATGATCAAACGGTGATTTCTTATTCCATGATGTAGAAATTTGGTAAATAGGTTCACGACTGAAGTTCTAGAATCTGAATGGTGCATATCAATTTTTGGAGCTCTCTAAGTCCGTTTTCTACTTTGTGTATGTGAAGCCCTGAATTTGACCTATATGTGCAATTAAGTGTTTAATTGACTTTTTCGTGCAGATAACGCGTTTATTTGACTCTTATGTCCTAAAATTGAGTGTTTATTTATTTTAGTACCTAATATTTTCAATTATATGATTTATAAATATTTAGTAGTTCAAAATTGCATTTAAAATTCATTTGGTTTGCAAAATATTGTCTTTTCGTTTTCTTTGACCACTTAGGGATTTTATTGTATAAACTAGTTAAAAATAATGTCTAATTAATCTTTTACCATTTTAGACATTTATTGGAGTGTTAAAAATGAATTTAGAAACGATTTGGAGGACTAAATTAATTAAGTTTGACCAACATTGATCATTTGACTCTTCTATTTAAGCAAAATAACACCAAAAATAGCCGAAATTGCTCAAAAAAATGCCCAAATCAGCAACCCAACCCTTCATGCGTTAATAGTATTTTCAATGTCATTTTTGCTATTTGAAGGTGTTAGGAGTGGAACCAAAGGCCAAACCAAACTTTTTTCAACTCATCTCGACGTCTACTACCTTTCTATTGATTCATTTTTCTTTTATTTTGCAAAAAATTGGTATAAATGTCTACTAAAGTGTGGCTTCATTTGATAAGGAAAAGGTGAGGGGCTTCTCTAAACTCTTGATTTAAAGTTGAAGCATTTCTATTATTTATGCTTTATATTGCTATTATTGCCCTTGGTTATAACTTGAAGATGAATATGAAATGCAAATATGTTTGGGAAAACATCCTACTTTGTTGTTTTTCCCTAATTGTCTTGATTGCGTGAATATGATTGTCTTGATTGCGTGAATATGATTGTCTTGAATGCGTGAAGTGCTTGTCGTGAATGCGATGTGTCTTGAAAGGTTGCAACCTTTAAAATCGACACGGTAGGTTCATGTCGCCCTGAGCGGCATAGGGCTTACTAAGCGATGACATGACTACCGGGGTTTTAATCCCTATCACACATGGACGAAGAATATCCATGGGGTCTGGGTCATAAGAATTAATGTACATCCGGAGTACATCCGTGTCGTGTTGGCGTATAGGGGAAAAGTTCGTGATGGAATATAAGGTGGGAACGACATCAACAGAACGAGCGTATCCTTACTATGTGGTTATTTACATTCTCATACTTGTATACTTGTTGCATGTACTTGTTCATGGCATGCTTTCCACAAGAGGTTTTCAAAAGATAAAATGAGTTTCAAAACCTCCTTTATCCCTCTCTCACTGAGTTCGTCGAAACTCACTCCTCCTTACCAACCTTTCAAGTAAAGCTAAGATCGCGTCTCGGGATGATTAAAATGATGGATTACTTGACTTGCTTGGCTTGCGTAGATATTGTATATGTCACTTATGTACTCATTGTAATTATTATTATGGAGACTTGTTGTTTTATGTAATATATGTAACACCCGAGAATTTGCATCATATTCATAAATAATTGTAGCATATTTTTTGTGCATTTTAATGTGTTTTATTTCTAGTTTAATTATGCTTATTTGATGGTCACTATTCATAAAAAAATTTACTGTTTAATTTGCTCAGATTATATTTTTCCTAGGTAGTGTAACTTATAAAAGGAATCAGGAATTTGTGGTTTTGAGCTTTGGAGGTCGTGAACACACGTTAGGAAAATAATTCGTGCATCGTTGGAATAGTGAAATACTAGAAAAGTAGTATAGTTAATTAGTAGTCTTTTAATTGGAGTTTTACGCTTAGTTGACCATATATTACTAGCATTTGACTTAAAATAATACAATACACATATATTATATACATAATACATCACATATACATGCAATAGAGCTAAAATACAATTGAAGCAATTCCTTTTTTGTCCCTCCCCAAACCTGATAGCCATAGGAGATGGAAATAAGAGATTTTGCTCTTCAATCTTTGTATCACAAGCTTGTCCAAGCTAATCGAGGGTAGTTTCAAGGTTCCTAGGTCTTCTACAAGCTTCTACATACCTTGGTGAGAAAGTTTTTCTGCATATTTTGTTATTACAAGTTTATGCTCATATTATCACATTTCTTGATTTGCTAGTTTAGGCTTATGTATTGCTTAAATATTGTATTGTTTACCTTCTACATGATATTTAGACCTTGCTTGAGTAGTTTATTAGCATGTTCCACGGTTGAATGCTTGAAACACATAAAGGAGACAATGAATAGTACTTTAATCTAGGGTCTTGCTTTAAGTGGTTAATTGGATCGATTTGATGCTACCTATAGGTGCTCTAGATGATATTGAAACTAGTTAGATGCTCACGTGTAGTTAATTTGCCCGAGATTGAGTTAAAATGTTAATTAGCTAAAATTTCAAAAGAGGGTTTTTCATGAAATGTAATACGGGCACATTGGGACTTTAGACTAGGTATCCATGGGGTATGGAAGCACTTTTGGTGCTTTCGTTTGGGGGCCGGTTAAGGTAGTTGTAGTTAAAACCTACTCGAGACCTTCCCGAGCTTTGGTCTCCAAAGCGAGTTTTCAGGGCTTGGATATGTGTCTTTTGGTATCCTTAGAGAGGTGGCATGATTGGATTATAGAATTGGAACCTTGAATTGCATATAGAAGTAGAATTGGCTAGTTGTCAAAGGGAAAAATATGAGAATTGGTTGCCTTAGTGCTTGTATTGCCTTGTAGTTGCTTATTGTGTGTTTAATTACACTTCTATAGTATATTTGAGCTATTTGTAGAGTTTCGTGAAAAATGTGTGATGACCCTTTTGTGCACATATATAGTTATTCTCATGTTTAATGCTTATATCTTGTTATGATATTCATATTGCTTGTATTTAATGTTGCATGAGTGAAGTTATGCTAAAGACTAGTACACTAGACTACTAGAATGGTTACTTGAAACATATGTTAATTTAAAACATATAAGGTGCCATCTTGTTAAAGATAGAATTTTAATAGGTATTGTATGCTAAACGAGTAAGACTATAAGTTAGTTAACTTGGAGGAATAATTGATAAATGTTGTAGTTAAAGAATAATTGAAGTAATGTTTGGTCTTAGGTACAAGGTGATTGAGAGTGATGTGAATACAATCTTGTACCTTGGAGCTTGGTAAAGGTGAGAAAGTCTTCAACCCTTTTTGTGTGTCTTAGTTTATTTAATTGTTTTTAGATTATATGATTTAGTTAATTGATAAAGTTTACATGTACTATTTACTTGTTATCTCGTGATATCTTGTGTTTCCTCATGTTTATTTGATATTATCTCGTGAATTCTTGAATTCGTGTGGGTTGCGCAACCTTTTCAGATATGGTAGTGTCGAGAAACTCCGGGTAGCATCGGACTGTCAGTCTCCCTCAACTACCATGATACCTATTCTCTTTCTTGCCGAGTATACTCCACTACCCCAGAGGCATAATTCACCTCGTTGGGGCATATGGACCTACCTCAGGAGAAATGGGTTGTAGGATCGGGGTACATTCGGAGTACCCCATTTGAAAGAATAAGGGGTTTGCCGGCACTTGCTTGAAGATCGTGGCTCATGGTTTGAGATTGAAGATAAAAAGATGAGTCGTATCCTTTTTATACGTGTTTAAATACTCGTTCACTTAGCTTGTTATATTGTGTTGCTTATGTTATTATCTTTGTTTCATTGCACGAAACCATTTGCGAAAACACCCCGGTTTGCTGTGTCCCCTCCTTCACTGAGTAACTTTGGTTACTCATTCCTCATTTTAACACATTTCAGGTGCAGTTAGAACAACTACCTTGAGTACCGTGTTGCTGGTTGCTTATCTTGCTGAGGTTGGATACTTTTAAAGATGTGTGTTATTATAATATGTCTTATTTTGAGACCTTTGTGGTCTTGTATGTATTAGTGTTGGATTTGGTAGTTGGTAATAAAAGTTGTAATCTAGTATGGCTTGATAGCTTATTGGTTATGTAATGCCTAATAATAGACTTTACTGCCTTTAATTGCATGCCTGTGTGATAGTAGTTGGTGGATGGACTTAATATTTGAGTAAGTACGGTAATTAAAATTACTGTAATATAATAAGTGGATTTTGAAAGATAGGATTTCAACAGATTTTTAACCTTGCATGCCTGTGTGTTATATTGTTGGGTTCCAAGGCTCAGATGACCTTGAGGAGTTTGTTATATGTGATGTTAGAGGAAGTTGGGAATTATGGAGGAGGTAAGACTTTGATTTTGAGGTTAAATTGCTTGTACAGAATTTTGGATTGTCCTATAAACAGTGGAGACTCCATCCGTTTCCCCTTGTTTTTCGTGACTTGGGTATTGGAATCGGGAACTTCGGTCTCTAGAGGGATCGGGGCATTACAATATATATAAGTTAAGATGTTTATTTAAAATTGGTAGACTTTCTTTGGATGATGTATTATGTTGCTTACTTTTAAGTTGGGAGTTTTATGTTGTAAGCTACTTCCTATGCTGGTTTATTTTGAATGCATGTATATATGTATTATATAATGTTGTGGTTTACTTAAGTTGGTAGACTTGTAATCTAGTTTCATAGGTCTGTTGTTATGTATAAGTAGGTAGGCTTATGAATTTCATTATGAGGCTTTTATTTTCTTGTGGTTGGGTTGAAGTAGTTGTGACGGATGACTTATGCTTTGGTTGTTGTTGGAAGGTTATGTATGTTGGTTGGTTTGTTTGTGGTTATATGAAGTTGTTGTACAGATACTATTTGTTTAAGTGGCCATATTACAGATATCAATGCCGACTTATATTGTGGTTGAATGTTGGTTGTTGGTTGGTGGTTTGATGGACTTTTGTAGGAAGAAAGTAAGTTTGGCCATGTACATGTTAGTAGTCTTGAATTGTGATAGTTGGGTTGTTGAATGCTTATTGTTGAGTTGAATGAACAGGTTTTGGATTGTCCTCTGTATAGGGAAAACTTTGTCCGTTTTCTGTCGCGAGTCTCAAGGAGATTGTAAGTGAATGTGATGTTGGCTTGCTTATTGGAAGTTATTTATGTTGTTATGAAGTTATATAGCTTATATTGATATGAAGGACTCTTGGATTATGTATTATATGTTAAGCTTTAGTTGTCTATTTCGGGAGACTTTATTATTGCTTATATATTAAATGTTGGATTATGGATTTGTGGTATCATAAAAGGCTCAGTTGCTAGTTGAAGTTTTATTTTGGAGTCAATATAATTGTTATGATTCGAGTATAATGATGGACTTGGTATAGGTGATCATAAGGAATAAGTTTGAAGGAGGGTTATAAGCTATTTGTGAAGTTATGTTGGTTATGATACAATGGAGGATAATTTGGAAATGTATGCTTTGGCATTGAAGTATTGAAGTGAAGGATTGTTATAACGAACTCTTCAATGTATTTGAAAGGTTTAATAACTTTGTTGTATTATTTTATGGATAATAGTGCTCGGGCTATTGTAGTGTGCCTTAGTAGACTTAGGTTGATTGATCTTCTTAAACCTGTGGCAATACGATTCCAGGTTAATTGTGGTTTATGTAAGTTGGATATCATTTTCTTTCTTTATAGTATCAAAGACTGTAGTATTAGCGAAAATGGGGTTGTGACACTGCACAATAGCTCATATCTTTTTTTTTTTATTATTATTATTTCTATGTATAGCATATTATTTTAAGTTATACTTGTTTTGTTTGAAACTCTTTTAATCTCATCTTGAATTGGATTTATAATTTGTTGTTTTTTTAATAGGGCATGGATATTTTGTTTTTAAAAAAATAATTTTTAAGCAACAATTTTTCTCTGCATCTGAAAAAATGGACTTCTTTTACTTACAATGATTAGAATTATTTATTTTTCTCTATTTTGAATGTTATGTCATTACTATATTGAGGGATAACTACACATTGAAAACTCCATATATGTTTTAGTGCTTATATTTTTATAATTAGATATAAAATCCATTATATAATGGGGAGCCATACCTTAAAGACTTTGTTTGTGGTATAATGTGATTAAATTACTTATTGGTAGTTGTAACATATTATGATTTATCATCATAAAAATCACAATTTATAAATAATAAAAAAAAGGCATAAAGCCAATAGTTTTTTTTTCATAATTTATATAAAAAATTATGCCTAAATTAGTATCCTAATACATGATAAATGACTTTGCTACTGTAGTGCCCTTAATCCCTGGTGCCTAACTCCGTCATTACTTTTTTTCGAGAATTTAAAGCTATGCTAGGCCCCCTAAAACTCCACATATTTGCATTATTGTAACATAATCACGTCAATAAGTTGCCTCTACTTTAATGCATGGGTAGGTTTGAAAATTTAGAGCAATAGGCCTAAAATAATGTTAAAACTTTGCATCAAAGGCTTTAGATATGATAGTTTTTATCAAATATTAATTATGAGTTTGTTGTGGTGAGCCCAAAGAATTTGAGAACAAATAAGTTTTATCACACATGTATAAAACTCTACTATTGACCCAAAAGTTTAAGTTGTTGAGTCTTAAACCTATACATATTTATTAATAGCTCATTTTCCTTCTAATTTTTTCATGTGAGATAAATCCTTCTATTTTTTCTTTAATTCACCACGTGAAACTTCAAACAAGTTTCTCCATTTCACATATGAACTCCACGTTGGGCCTCAACCGCCCTTTGATCCATATTTCATTGCCGATGGATCCATCTTCACCACTTTCCCAAGCTTTTATATTTTTTATGCACCTTAGCTAACTTGTTGGCTCTAGCTCTTCCCTGTGCACCCAGATCAATTATGAGGTATTGCAATCTTATGCTCATACGAGCCTGCTTGGGATCTCAACTACCAAGCCTTGCTCCATTGTGTTATCGCAACCTCATACAACTTTGAGAGTGTAGCCCGAGAATTATACTTATCATGACCTTACTCCATCATTTGAGCCTTTCTGCCTAGCTCCACTAAGAGTCCATCACGATAGTATGACCACCATAATTCTTTGAGAGTTCGAGCCAAGATCTTCAAACCATCAGCTTTGATACCAGTTTATTGTGGTGAACCCTGAGAATTCGAGAACAAATTGGCCTTAACACATATATGTAGAACTCAACTATTGACCCAAAAACTTATGTTATTGAGTCTTGAACTTATACATGTTTATTAATAACTCATTTTTCTCCTTATCTTTTCATGTGGGAGAAATCCTTATATTTGCTCTTTAATTCATTATGTGAAACTTCTAACATAATGAAATGCAAAAGTATAGTCTAGTTCTGAAATTAAATTCATGAACAATAATGAATGTAAATATTACTTTTTTATATTTAAATTGAATGTCTTGGTTGACCATCAAAGAATTCACTCTTTAGGGATGATACGGGTAATTTTCCAACCCCTCGATTATTGGTGTACGACTACATTTAAGACATAAAAGAACTGGTGGAAAAGGCTAATGTCACGCCCCGAACCCAACTCATCGCTAAGTTAAGGCCGGAACATGACGTTCGAATCGCTTAAAACACGTAATTAATAACTTAACAAATGTACAACCATTTTAACCTTCATAAAAGTTCCAAATGACTACCAAACCATCAGCCTTAAAGGTTTGCAACAATTCAAAAATATTTACAAGACCTCGAATTCACCTGTTCACACGTAATAATTAACCAAAGATCAAGTTTCTAGGTCTCAGAAGAATAATCATCAACTTAAGGTTGTATTGTCCAATACTCACATTATACAAACTTCATCACTGGTAATTAAGATTACAATCATAATCCATCAAATTATATAGTGCTTATCACCGGATACATATATACAAGATCTAGATTCTTCAATTTACATTAGGAATCTCATGTACTTATACCACATTCTACCAATACAACAAGAAGTCTTTCACATATGCAATCCTTTTCATCATCTTGCAAAGTTAACTCAACTAGCCTTACCTGTAATTGTCATAAAAGAGGGGTAAGCTAATCTTGCATATAGCTCAATGAGGATGGAATATGAAAGGTTTTCACAATGGTTTTATCATTTTGCAAACTTCTTTACAAAATCGTGCCATGCATATATACACATATCCACAAGTAACAATACCTGCATATTCAATATGAACATCTAGTAAAACATGAATTGAAACAACAATTATAATATTTTAACAGCATCCAACTCTATTCTTCGAGGACCTCGAGGGAACAGGCAAGAGGAGGGAACACACATATCGAAGCATATATCCCGGGAATAATCAAGAGATTGATACAAAATAAGGAAGGTGGCTTATACGGATTCAAGAGGTGCCTCCTACTATCATAGTCGTGTGCACCGAAAGGTGTCTCCCACTATCCTTGTCGTGTGCACTTTGCTCCGTATAGCTTCTTATTCCTTTCCCATAGTCATATAGGAACCATAAGGGTAGAGAAGTGTCTGCCACTATCACAGCCATGTGCACCACAAAAGGGTGTCTTCCACTATCACTGTCGTGTGTATCTTTGATCTCATCCCTTAACAATTAAGTAGTTGCAACCAAGCTGAGCATATACAATTCAAATGCATTTGCAATTAGAGCAAAAATAGAGGAATTACCTCCATCTAGCAAGCCTTTATCATACCATAACATTAAGCAAGCTCATAATGGTACAATATCTTATCAAGCAATTCCAAATAGGTACGACTTCCTGAGGTCAAATGCATATATATACAAGCTAGAATGCCACAAGTAATATCATTTCATACTCAGTGATATAGCAAGTAAGCCTGTTATAAGCACATTTTAGTTATTTACTCGGGTTGACACTTATCATGGTGTACTTCGTTTAGCCATAAGAGCATACACAATCCTCTAACATGTAAAAGCATTTAACAATAAGGTAACATTACTAGTGTATAACCTTCACTTAACAACTTATAATAGGCACACCTTGATTAACCATTAACACCTAGCTCATAACCATACAACATAGATGATTGGCACCTTACATTAGAGAACACATAAGCTGGATCAAGGCAACATAATTTATCCTCCTTTAATGTCCATGAAACAAGTTCAAATAAATCTAATATAGGTACCATAAACATATTAAAATACCACAATTAAATTCTCCTATGATAAACTAGGGTTCGATATAGTTCTAATGCTTCTGACTGTGCCCCAATCCAACCTCTATAGCTCCCAGAATCACTAAAACAAGTTCATCGTATTTTGGTCAAACCGGTAGACCCTAATAAAACCGGTCGACCGGTTCACATAGGGTCTTCAGCTTGAGGCCTTACCAGTGGACGACCCCTCCTCCCCCACCGGTCGACCGGTAGAACAGGGGTCCCCTAGTCGTTCCCAGCTATGAAATTTTCAACTACACATTTTACAAGCTTTAGCAACATTTCTTCCTTCCTTTTTGCAACACATGAATATACACCACTTTATCAACACCTCAATTGCAACATTTGAACACAATGATTCATATACAAGCTTTACAACATCAACATCCTCAATAAACTCAATACACTTCCAATAAGTTCAAATGCGTGATATAGGCTCATATAATCATCTAATCTAGTTCAATATACAAGTATAACCACAAATCATGCTCAATGTATCTTTGCAAAGCATTTGAGAAGACAACCCTCACCTTAGATCTTGAATTTGAAATAAGATAATTGATTAAATTAGCTAGAGATGCAAGAAAATGGCTTGAAAATGGCTTAACACTCCTTCTTCCTCCTTTCTTCCTCTCTTTCTTCTCCTGATCGTCTAGGTGTCTATTTTTTGTGTGTGAGACGTGTATTGTGTGTGTTTGTGTGGTATGAGTGCGTTTTGTTTAGAAGAGTTAGGTATAGGATATTATAGTTTGCCAAAAGACAAGAATGCCTTCCAACTAAAAGCCTATTTTCTAGTTTGCCCTTCAGTTCTATTTCAACTTATCTAGTTAGCTATTGCAATGTAGTGTTGTTTATTTAATTCCTACGATACCTAAATCACGGAAATGCACATTATACGATGCAAATACACGTAAAATGAGGTAATTACACATAAAATTACTCAAATGCACATAAATCAATATAATTACATTTTAAATAATATGGTATGCATATGAGGTTTCGTACGAGGCTTCACAGCTGAAGAGTATATACATTGAAGTTCTGATTTACAGATAAACATCGAGGACATCAAAAAAACCGACCCCTCTCAAGTACTTGTCCAAGTGATTTGTCCTTTTTATGAGTTCTTTTCAGATCTCTGGGACCCACTATATATCTTAAAAGATTCCTTACTTAATAGTATAAATATCACTCTAACAATCACAAAAGGAAATGTCTTTACCTAAAATAGCTATTCTTAAATTCTTATTACGTAGTGTTCATGCTCGAAAACTTTAACTGACTTGATCGTTGGAGGAGGTCTCCGGAAATAAGTACAGGTGGTGCCTTTGTTTTGTAGGTCTCGTGCTCAACTTGGATACCAGATTACTACCTTAACAAGTTAGTGTCATCTGTGGAAAAGAACTTAATCCCACTAAGAAACAATCCGCAATAGTAAACACTAGAAGCCAAAACGATACCGGAGGTGATCAATCACTACCTAAGGTGGCAGATTCAACTATCCAAGGTCTTATGCCTCTTGATAACTTCCAGCTAAGGAATATTCCTTTCACTACTCCACCCACCGAAGCCTATACACAATCATTCACTACTCCATACTCTACCTCACTCCTAATACTACCTCAAATTCTAGTACCCATGTTGACAAGTGGCCAATCACCCCATCAGTTGACATTAATGCCTTATGCCATATGTTGCAAGATACCCAAAATGTGATAGCTTGGCTCGTACCAACATAGTCTTCGTCCATCCATACACAACTTAACCAACAAATCCACCTACTCAGCCCATAAATCATATAGTTCAACTACCAGCAAACCATACCTAGGTACATATAGTTGAGTCGATTGGCCCAACTAGGAGGGACAAGCATGTTAGAGCCTTTCCTCTGTAGAGGATGATAGATAGTACTTTGGATTATGAATAAGCTAGAAGTGGCCAAAGGAAAGAGGCCAATCATTCACCTCGGAGGACATGAGAGGTCCAAAACTGTCTTTTGGACCCGAGCATTGGCTGGACTGGGGGCAACCCTTTTACACCATGCGTGTTAGCCAAGCCCGTCCCTCAAGGGGATAAATTATCTACTTTGTTACCCTATAATAGGGTCGGCGACCTCGAAGACCACATCCTAACTTTTTCTCACAACACGACCTTCTATGATCCTCAAGACAAGGGGAAGAGGGTGGCGTCTAAATCCCCCAAATTACAAGAGAAGAAGTGAAAAACCGCCAGGTCGGGGATAGTTATCTCTTAGCAACCGACCACTGATATGGATTAGTCTCCAACCCCGTCCCTTAAGAAGAATCCTAAGAAGAAAGGTCCCAGCAAAAACAAAGACAAGGGGTTAGGCAAAGATACTCCATAGAAGCATCTAGTATTTGGCCCCATAAAGGTGCAAGACAAAGGCACCACTTGGCAAGTATTTCTCACCCACTTCAAGAAAAAAGCTCTCGGACGACAGATTTGAAAAATTATTTATATTTTTTAATTAAATCTTGAAAAACTTAAGAAGATAATTATAAAACAATTTAGAACTAATTTTTTGTATTTTAGAATTCTAGCAAAATAAATACCAAATATTTATTCAAAAAAATCATTTGAGGAATAAAATTAATTAAAATATCTAATTTGAATAAAGAGAGTGTAATATCTCATATTGAAACAACTAAGATAGCGATTAGTACAATGGAATGAATTTGGACAGGAATGGAATAAACTAAGGAATGAAATGAAACTGGGAATGAAATGAACTTCGGAATTATATTGACATGCTTGGCATGCTCTAGGAATGAACATAAGAAATTATATATTAATTCCAAACTCATGTTTGGTAGTCAGTATACAAGAATAGTAATGAGAATGACTTGTATAATATGATAGTATTACCCTTTTATTATAAGGGTAAATAACGTCTTGGCTCCATGTGGCTTACCATAAGTGCAAATCGAGTCTCTGTAGTTTCATAATTGATTTATAACCCGTTGTGTTTTTTAAAATTGAAGCTAACTCACCCTACACCTAAATTCCATTTGGTTCCTTTAACGGTTGCATGATTTGACAAAAATACCCTTGTTAAAAAAAATATTAATACTAATTTTATCTCCATAAAAAAAAAGTCATCTTCTTCGCTAACCCCTACCCCCAGCCTGCCGTCCCCCACCCCTTATCCCCTATAGTGCCCCCAGCCCTAGGCCCCCGCACCACAGTCCCTTAGCCCCCGCATAAAAGCCCTTCCCCCACCCCCTACCCCCCACCCCCCACCCCCCACCCCCATATCAGACCTCTATTCCCCAGCCCCTATAGCACTCCCAGCCCAGCCCCCCAACAGACCCTATCCTCCATTCCCAGCCCCCACATTACTAGACCCAGCCCAAGCCCCTAACCCTTGTACCCCTACCCCACCCTTCCTATCAACCCCTCTCCCTATATATATATATATATATATATATATATATATATATATATATATATATATTAAGTAAGGAAGGGTACTTCTTTTCGAATTTTATTAATAACAAAAAAAGGTACAAAAATCAAAAAAAAAAAAAAATCAAGCAAGGGTGTGTGTGTTTGTGCATGAATTTGTGTGTGTTTTGGTTGAAGATAACTGTTGAGGGTATTTTGGTCATGAGAGAAGTGACAAAAATAAGAAAAAAAAATGTAACACAGATGCATAAAAGGAACGTGTGATACACATTTCGTTTAAAATAACATAAAAAATAACAGGGGGGTTAATGTGCTCCAATTCTAAAAAACACAGAGGGTTGTAAGCCAATTATGAAATCACAAGGACTCGAATTGTACTTATGGTAAATTACAGAGGGTTGAGACGCTATTTACCCCAATTATTATAGTATTGAAAACAAGACTAAATGTGAACATAACCTTAAACAACATAAACATAATAAACAATAATAATAAAAAAATAAAATATTAATATTAATAAAATAATAATAATTAATAATAATTAATATTTATATTTATATTATTATTATTATTATTATTATTGTTGTTGTTGTTGTTGTTGTTAAATTCATTATTATTACTATTATTATTATAAATATTTTTATTTTTATTTTTAAAATAAATTTTATTTTATTATTATTACTTTTATTTTTATTTTTATGATTTTTATTTTACTTTTTATTTTTATTATAATTATTAATAAATAATAATGATAATAATAATTTTTATTATTTAATTTTTATTTATTATTTTTATTTTATTTTAATTTTTACTTTTATTAATATTTTTATTGTTATTATTATTTTTATTTTTATTATAATGATTATGATTATTATTATTATTATTATTATTATTTATTATTATTATTATTCTTTTATTTTTATTTTCATTTTGATTTTTATTATTATTATTTATTATTATTATTATTATTATTATTATTATTATTATTATTGTTTTATTTTTATTTTTTCTTTTATGAATATTTTTATTGTTATTTTTAATTTTATTATTTTTATTTTTTATTTTTATAATAATAATTATTATTATTATTTATTTTATTTTATTATTATTATTGCAAAATAAAATATATATAAAGTTATCTCTTTATGGGAATATGTTGGTTATTTTAGAAATAAGTACATTTTCAAGCACTTGGAAATGGGTTAATCCCATTTGTTTGCTCTAGAATGGCTAATCTCATGTCTAGAGGGATAGGATTACCTTGGGAATGAGATTTCCAAATTTATTATTTCATAACAAGCATGTGAATCGAAAAGAGTTAGAAATGCTATTTAATTCGTAACCCCGTTCTAATATACCAATCGCTACCTAAAATGATACTCTCAGTCTTCGAACATATTTACTAATTGTTCAAGCCTTAAAATGGATAGCAAAGTCAGTGTGATGGTAACATAATTACAAAAGTATCATAAATAAAGGATCCCTGATATTAACAAACACAGATCAACTATTTTTTTTTTTTTGGGTTAAAACAAACTTGACATTTAGGAGAGATCTTATTTATATGGAGTTAATTGAGGAAAAAATTCTGGACAAAAATAAATGCTATTGATAGATTCTTATAGTTTAATTTAACCCCAACTAATGGGAAAATATTTAATTTGATTTAGTTTTAGTCAAGAACAAGCTTGAGTCATACTCAATCATAGAATGTTCGAAAATTTGAGAGTGATATATATATATATATATATATATATATATATATATATATATATATATATATATATATATATATATATATTTTTTTTTTTTTTTTTAAATCAGGTTTACCATTGGTGTTCGTTTACCTAATAGTCAAAAAAATTGATTTTAGCGTTTAGATGTTTATCTTACCATCAAACGTAAATTGACTGCCACTTTCACACACTCTCTCCCTTTAATACATAAATTATCCAACTTCGCCTGCAAATGGTAAAGGTCTTTTTTTGTCCACCTCCTCTTAGCCCCCATCCTATGTCTGTCTCAGTCACCTCTTCTTTGAGACCTTGAGGAAAATAAAAGGAGAAAAAGAATAGGGTGTACGTACATTGTTACAAAT
This sequence comes from Ehretia macrophylla, assembly GCA_037974665.1. Taxonomy (NCBI): domain Eukaryota; kingdom Viridiplantae; phylum Streptophyta; class Magnoliopsida; order Boraginales; family Ehretiaceae; genus Ehretia; species Ehretia macrophylla. The sequence continues at coordinate 43,019,633 of CM075780.1, read as the reverse complement.
ATTCATTTAAACTTTGATTAGTATCCGTAATGAAAGTCATTATGAAGTTCAACCTTGACTTGGTGAGTCACAACATATATATATATAAAACCCAACAGAGTTGGCCCTCTTACACTAGCTTGAAGAACACATGATAATTGTGATTTGTTGTGATGAAAATGTTCAAATATTTGCTTCTCCAATGCCTTGCCTGTTTTGCTCTTGTAGCAACTATGCGTTTCGTCTTTCCACAGGCTGATCAATCAGGTTGTAAATTAAAGCTCAAATGCTGCAACTTCATTTCCATTCTTTGTGTATTATGACTACAATTTAGAGTTGGTTATTTCTAATTAATCTCTGCTCTCTCTCCTTGTATCAGGATTTGTAAGCATTGACTGTGGTTTATCTGAAAGTTCTAACTACACCGATCCAGACACCGAAATCTTCTACACCTCTGATGCAGGCTTCACAGAGCGGTGTGAACATGGCGATATCATCAACGATTGATGAAAGTAGAAAGCCATTCTTTTCTGTACGAAGCTTTCCTAAAGGAAAAAGGAACTGCTACACCCTAAGACCTGAAAAGGGAAAGAATAAGTATTTGATAAGGGCACGTTTCCTGTACGGAAATTACGACGGCAAAAACCAATTACCACAATTTGATCTGTATATCGGAGGAGGTTTCTGGGATACTGTGAGTTTACCAAATGCAGACGATGCATTCAAATGGGAAATTATACACACTCCGTCGATGGATTATATACACGTGTGTCTTCAGAGGACAGGACCAACGATTCCTTTCATATCAGCACTAGAGTTGAGGCCATTGAATAATACCATATACACTACTCAATCGGCCTCGGGATCATTAAACCTTTATGCACGGTGGAATTTAGGCTCTGAGACCGGTGATTGGGTGAGGTGAGGCTTGTTATATAATTTTCTTGATGTCTATTGTTCAAACATATTATTGGCTCTTTAGATTTATTTGAGCATAATATATCTTTCTTGATGTCTATTGTTCAAACATATTATTGGCTCTTTAGATTTATTTGAGCATAATATATCTTGATACTATCCGTAAACCAAATTCTTGTTTAGGTACCCGGATGATGTCTATGATCGCATCTGGCCACCTTTCCACCCCGTTGATTCGAGTGAGGATGAATGGCCTAATACTACGTCATTAAGTACTAGTCTTACAGTAGTTACAAACAGGTTCCAAATACAATCTGCTGTCACGAGCACAGCTGCTACACCCAACAATTCAAGAGGCTCTTTGAACATGTCTTGGAAGCCTGATAATTTATCTGACAAATTTTATCTATACTTGCATTTCGCTGAAGTTGAGAAGCGGCAAAGCGATGAACTCAGAGACCATGAAATCTATTTGAATGGGGAACTCTGGTGCGATAATAACTCTCTATCATATCTACAACCATTAACTACATTCAGCGACTATCCTGAAAGTGTTCAAACCAAGTACGAGCTCTCCATAATTTCAGCTAAAAATTCAACGCTTCCTCCAATCATTAACGCCATAGAGATTTATGTAGAAAAAGACTTCAAAAATCCGGGGACAAACGATATTGATGGTATGTCTTTACCAACTGACATTTCCAAATATATATATATATATATATATATATATATATATCAAGACATGTTTTTACTCTTCTATTTGTCATACCTTTCCTCCTCTATTTTGTTTAATATTAGTGGCTGCCATTTTCGGCATCAAGTCATACTCTGGTTTGACAAGGAATTGGCAAGGAGATCCATGCACACCTCAAGATTTCAAATGGGAGGGTCTCATCTGCAACTATGATGATGATTACAATCCTAGAATTATCTCTCTGTACGTTTGTGCAATTAGTCGTCCACTACTCATCTTAGTTTCAATTTCTCAAATATATGGTTAAACTTGTATCAGGAATTTATCCTCAAGCAGATTAGATGGATCAATAACTCCTCATATAGGCAATCTCACATCTATTTAGACGTTGTAAGTACGCCAATTTATTTTACCTAAATATAAAATTTAAGGTGATTTTCAATTTTTTATTTTTTATTTTTTTGTTACAAATATAATAAAACATTGTGCAACCGAAATGAGTCATATATTTCATAATGGAGTAATTCTTCAAACTACCCAAACTAACCATCAATTTACTTATATACAAGTGGATCCCATCTAGGACTGATAGTTAGCTCGGGTGGTTTGAAGAATTTTCATTCATAATGATCACTTACGATAGTGAACTTTTTGGTTACTCTAGGGATTTGTCAAATAACAATTTGAGTGGAAATGTGCCAGAATTTTTGGCTCAACTAGGTGATTTGACAGTCTTGTAAGTTCTACTAACATTTTACTATTCCATGTCGCGAATTAAAGAAGAAGAATAGGCCATTTATTTTCACTCTATTATTGCAGAAACTTGGCGGGGAATAATTTCAACAGGTCGATACCATCAAAACTACTAGAGAAGGCAAAACAGGGATTATTGTCTTTTAGGTCTAATTTCTTGCCAAAGATCTAAATTGAATTCTTGTAGTACATTCAAAAATGAATCTGATTATCTCACTATTGTAAAGGGATTGTTGTGGCGAGCTCTGAGAATTTGAGAATAAATGAGCCTTAGCACACACATATGAAGAACTCACTATTGACCCAAAAGCTTAATTATTGGGTCTTGAGCCTACACATGTTTATTAATAGCTTATTATTCTCCAAATCTTTCTATGTGGGAGAAAATCATTCTCTTTGTTCTTTAGTTCATCATGTGAAACTCATAATAAATCTTCCATTTTCACATGTGAACTCTCCACATTGGGCCTCAACTCCCCCTTGATCCATATTCATTGTCGATGGATCTATCTTCACCACTCTCACAAGATTTTAGATCTCTTTGCACCTTAGCTACCGTGATGGCTCTAGTAATTCTTCCCTGTGCACCCAGATCAACCATGGAGCACCGCGATCTTACTCTTGTACGAGCTCACTTGGGATCCAAATCAACCATGTCTTGCTCCATCATGTTATCATAACCTCAAACAACTTAGAGAGTATAGTCCAAGAATTATATTTATCGTGACCTTACTCCATCCTCTAGGCCCTGCTACCAAGCTCCACCGAGAGTTCATCACAATAGTCCACCATAATTTCTTGAGAGTCCGGGCTAAAATCTTCAAACCATTGATTCTGATACCAATTTGGGTTAATAGTGAGTTCTTTACATGTGTATTAAGGCCTATTTATTCTCGGATTCTTAGGGCTCGCCACAACATGGACAATTGGAAATTTTTATAACATGGGGATTGCTATTGTATAGGAAGTGCAAATTCAAAAAATTGACCTTTTTTTTTTATCTTTATATGAACAGTATTGATGGATTTCCCAACAATATTGAAAGCAAAAAGAAGAACAAGGTTATCCTTCCAGTAGTAGCATCAGCAGTTTCCACTTTTCTTCTCATTTCTTTGGTGTTTATTACCGTGTACACAATCAGAAGAAGAAAAAAAACAGGTTAGTAAAATTCATGGTCATTTATTCCAATGGAATTCTGGACAGAAAAAGAAAAAAAAATCTACAAATGGCTTTTTTCTATACACAGTGATCAAGAAGGTGGACATTAATGTAAACAAGGAGAAAGACACATTAGAGGCTAAGACTCGACAAGTTACATACTCAAAGGTCTTAGATATTACTAATAACTTCGAGAAAGTTCTAGGAAAAGAAGGATTTGTCACAGTCTATCATAGATTTATGGGTAACACTGAAGTTGCTGTAAAGATGCTCAATGTTTCATCAGCTCAAGGAGACAAGGAATTCCAAGCAGAGGTAACTAAATGAGTCCTTAACAACTTTCTGCATCATCAATTCTAAAGTTGGCACACATAAATAGATTAACAATATGATGCAAATGCACTGTTGCCAATCAATCATTGATTTCTCCTTAGCAATAAAAAATAAAATAAAATAAATCAATAGAACAAATTTTAGCTTTCCCTTTTGAACACATTAATATTTATAGAGTAAAATGCACTATAATCCCATATGATTTCATAAAATTGTATTATAAACCTTCTATTTTAAAAAGTCGCGTTATAAACCTTGTGTTATGAAAAATATTGCATATGACCTGCCGCCTGTTGGGTATCGGCGCAGCGGAATGAACGGGGACAAGTAGTATCACGCAACTAAAATATGAATGAGAATAAGAAATAATGGAGACATAAAATTTATGTGAACAACCCTTAAACAAATCGAGGAAAAACCACGGGCAAGTATTAGAGGATTTCATTATGATATGGAATATTTTACAATGACTTTCTCTCTATTATAAGGAGATAATAATTTTACTATCTCAAATAATAGGAGAAACTAACTCTCACTCACTAAATATACATAACAAAGAAGAAAAGAAACCTATAACGAGAAACGATGTGTATTTCTCTCTAATTTTTGGATGCTTTCTGATGCCAAAATGGTGAAGAATGGGCCTCTACTTATAGGCCCATTTTGCACTAGAATTCAAACCATTACAGCAAAAGTCTTCCCTCGTGAGTGTGCAGCCAACTGGAAATTGTATGCATTGTTATTTTCTGTCAAAATTGCATGCGCTGATTTTTCCTCTTCCATCACTTTTGTTGACAAAAATAATTGTCTTCTACTTTTGTCAACATCATCATATATCATCATCACCTCATTCCCCTTTAATTTTTGTCTTGTTTTGACTTCCACCAAAAAATTTACAGTTCATATTCTCCCACTTAAAATTTTGGTGACACTTCAATCTCTCCATACTTGCCAATTCTATGTTGCTTACATCTTTGGTAGGTCACAAGAGGATCTACTCCAAGCAAACTTGTCAATGCTGATTGGCTTTGTCATAGCATCTGCTAGGTTCTTGATGCTTACAAGATGGTCGTGTGAAAAATGTATAAAATAGACCAAGTTTAAATACCCACAAGTGCACGGATCTTTATAGTGTAGTATGCTATGAGTGTAAAATCGTACCACAGGGAAGCGCATTAGCAAGTTAGTGAAATAAAGTGCAAAAGTGTTTAAAGTAGAAGTGTAACAGTTTGCAAAAGGCGTTTGATTAAATTATACTACAACTAAATTAAACTAACTAAATATGAATACGAGGAGTAGTGAACTAGGGGTCGAATATGTAAATGAGGTAATTAATTTAGATTCGGTATTCAGAATTATCTGATTTTATGCAAGGGTTAAGCTACAAGCATATAACCTAGTCAATTAACTTCGCTTATCAAAATCCCAATTACTAACTCTAATGTATGTGGTGTGCCATCTACGAGCATTGGAGTCATAGTATGGAACTGTCCTTGCAACCGGTTGCAAAAGGTCTATTTCAACTAAGCAATCAACTTCTCCTTACTTGGTTTAAAAACTAAGATCTACTTAAAAATATTACCTATAGTTCATGGAATCTAAGGTTGTCAAGCTATTTTTGATTCATTGTTAAAGTATGGATACATGACACGAAAGTAAATTAATCATAACATCTACTTAAAAGCATTACGTTATGAAAGACAATATTAATAGTAAAACAATCATACATCTACTGAAAAGCATTACGTGTGAAAGACATTACTGAATTAAAATAAGACATATATTGCATTTAAAGCGTATAATCCGAATCCGAGACTGTATATTAAAAGATTAACATTTACAATATTCTCCCCTAAATGTCAATCTACTCAAACATAAATTAATACGAATTCTGTAAATAAAAGAGAGTCAAGAAAGGCTCCCCTGTATCGACGAACGCTTATTTTTTATTCCTGAAATTTGAGTAGAGGTCCAACGCAAAGTAGCTATTCGGGTGGAGATAATTTCCCCCGAATAAGAACTACTAGGGATGAGTTTCCCCCTTTCCTATTGAAAGTTATTCGGGCAGAACCTCCCCCGGATAATAACTACTTGGGTCGGACTCCCCTCTAGAAGTAGCTATTCGGGCAAAATTTTTCCGAATAAGAACTACCTAGGTGGGATTTTCCTCGTATCCTACTAATTAACTACAACTAGAACTAAAAACTAACTAGAATTAACTCAAAAATTGATAAAAATAACCAAAATCCAAAATTAATTACAGAATTCGGAGGGAGGGGGGGTCTATTTATAGACAAATTCTCAGAGGCGCGCTCGAGCGCGCTTATGCTCCAACATTGAATTTGCGACACGTGTTTTTTTTCTAGAACATGGTGGAATATTCTGATCTAGGGCACTCGAGCGCCTTTTTGCTGACGTTTTGGGCTTAAATGTTGACTTTTGACCGGGTTATGACTGAGAAATTTTTCGGCTATTTTCAGCGTTCCGAGTCTGATTACGCGCTAGTTTCGGCAAAATTCCATCTCTATCGGCTTCATTCTTCCACCGGTTGTCGTACTTTCCCTATTCTTCACTTATTGACTTGTATTTTGGATCATTTTGGGTCTGAACTTCCACTTTTCGGTATTCTCCTACATTGCATCGAAAGTATCAAAGTGTTGCATTTATTTCAAAGTTAAGATGCAAACACAGTATAAATACAAAGGTTTGAGTGCTACAAATACAGTCACATTAGTTCTCGTTGGTGTGAATCTTCTACATATTCACACTCTTTTTCTTCCATTATCACGAACAAAGTGATATTGAACACCTATTTGTTTTGTCCTGGAATGAAAGGTTGGATTCTTTACAATGAACAAGGCACTCTGACTGTCACAATATAAGAGAATTTTATCTTGTTTGTGCCCAAGCTCCTCCATTAATCGTTTAATCCATATTGTTTTTTTGAAGGCTTGTATAACTACCATGTATTCAGTCTCTGTTATAGATAAGGCCACAATAATCTGTAATTTAGATACCCAACTTACCGTGTCTCCTACAAGTGTAAACTCATAGCCTGTAGTGGACTTCCATTTATCGGTATCACCTATAAAATCCGAATCAACAAAATCTTTGACTATAAATTCTTATCCTCCAAAACATAATGCAACATTCGAGGTCCCTTTGATATATTTTAGGATCCTTTTAACAACATTCCAATGCTCTCTACTAGGATTTTCCATGAACCGACTGACTGTTCCAACTGCTTGAACAATATATGATCTCGTACATATCATAGCAAACATAAGACTTTCCATTGCTGATGCATACGGTACTCGAGAAATTTCCATCATCTCCGCTTCAGTGCTAGGACATATACTTGAGGATAATTTGTAATTGATAGGAAGCAGGGTCGAGATTTTCTTACAATCATGCATATTGAAGCACTACAAGATTTTCTTCAAGTAGATTTTCTGGGAAATCCATACTTTCCTTCCTTTTTTGTCTCGATGAATTTGCATCCCTAAAATCTTGTTTGCTGGTCCTAAATCCTTTATATCAAACTCCCTAGCTAATTGTGCCTTCAATTCTTGGACTGATCTTTGTTGGAGCCTATTACCAACATGTCATTCACGTACAATAGCAGAGTGATAAAATCATCATCACTAAACCTCTTATAGTATGTATAATGGCCTGCATTAAGTCTGTTGTACCCGAGGCTAATAACGAAGGAATCAAATCTCTTGTACCAACACCTTGGCACCTATTTTAGACCATACAGAGATTTGGTCAACATGTAAACCAAGTTTTCTTTTCCTTTCTCAACAAAACCTTCTAGTTTGAGCATATAAATCTCTTCTTCAAGCTTACCATGAAGAAAAGTCATATTTATATCTTACTGTTCTAGATGTAAATCAAACACAACACACATAGCCAAGACTACTCTGAAAGCAGGAGAAAATATCTCATTGAAGTCAATTCCTTCTTTTTGAGCATATCCTTTCACTACCAGTCTTTCACGATATCGCTACACTTAGTCATTGCTATCTCGCTTGATCTTGTAGACCCATTTATTACCAATAGATTTCTGTACAAATAGTAGTGGAACAAGCGCCCACGTCTTATTTCTATGGAGTGCTTCAATTTCTTCTAGCATTGCTATCATCCACAAAGTAATATCGGGGCTATTTACAGCCTCGTGAATGGTGGATGGCTCTCCATCCTCCATTAGAAGACAATACGCAGCATTGTTCGCCATGACATAATATATGTGCCAAGAAGGTCTTGTTATCTAACGCAATGAACATCAGACTTCTATACCCTCAGCCTCATCTGATACTTGTTCTTCGTGCTCTGGTGCAGCTTCAAAAGAAGCATCTCCTTGTTCTAACTTATCCTCAATCTATATTGTAGTAGTCTCCTTTAAAGTGTTGTTGTCATTTTCACTTTGTAGTTTATCTTCTACAAATATCAAATCTCTGTTGGCGACAACCTTGCGGGCAGTGAGATCCCACAAACGATACCCCTTAACACCATTAGCATATCCCAAGAAGACACATTTCCTAGATTTTGGATCCAGCTTTGTTCTTTCTTGGGGACCATACATCAAGTATACCGAACATCCAAAAACATGCAAGATAGAATAATCTGCGGGTTTACTAGTGTGAGACCTCGTACCGAGCCAGTATAGATCCACATGCATTTTAAACATTTCATGTATTTTTGCATCATTTAATATGAATTTATATTAATTAATATGTATTTACATTGTTTAATGTGTGTTCGTCTCATTTTACGTGCATTATATTTATTACGTGCATTTATGTGTCTTCACTGTCGTAGGTGATAATTAGAATTTACTACACTATAATAGCTAACCAAATAGTTGGAAATCAACTAAAAAGGCAAACTAGTAGTAGTGTATTTAGTTGGGGGGCAAGGTGGCCTTTTGGCAACCAAACTAAAATATCATGTCTATATACACACATTACACCACATACACACACAAAAATACTACACACATACACAGACACCCACATGACACACACACTACGCACACTCAGATTTTCAAGCATAGAAAGGAGAGAAAGAAGAAAGAAAATAGAAGAAGAAGGAAGAGGGAAAGCATTTCAAGTCATCTTCAAGCTTTTCTAGCCTTGTTCTTGCATTTGACCACTTGGATAAGGTGAGGAATGTTTTCATTCAAAATTATGGCTTTGTAAAGTTCATATCTAGCTTGTGTATGTGTTATATGTCCCTATAGAGCTAAATTTAAGTTTATACAACTTCATGATGTAATTGAGCTTAAGTTGCTAAGTAGGTTGCTATAACTTCTTGTGTAGTGTTAGAACTTGCTTAATCTTGATTTCATGAGCTAGAGTGGTGTTAGATGTGAACTGTAATACCCGAGCCCGGAATGTGGAATTTTCTTGTTTATTATTCTGAAAATTATATATTCTTAAGTTCTTTGAAATCAAATTGTTGCTTCTTTATTGTCGCAAGGTGCATTGCATTTCGAGAGCGATAGTTAGAGGGTGTCTTCTAGTCCTCAACAAATAGTAAAACTAGTATTTTAGTGCCTTAAATTTAGTATTTTAATTGTTGTTAGCTAGAATTAATTTGGTGATGGTTGTTATAGCTTTAAAATGCATAAAAATAGGCAATTTGACCAACTTAAGTTAGTTTGACCAAGGGGTTTGACCATTGACCAAGCTTGTCACCTTATTTAGCTAAAACATTGCAAAAAAAAGAAAAACAAAAGCTGAAAAACAGAAAGGTGCAGGCTGAAACCAAGAGGAAATGAAAAAAAAAATTTCAACCTTCCAAACTTCCAATCTTCGCGTCAGCTTGTGCGGGGTTGTTACCGAGGCATCCAGCGTGGTTTTCCTAGCAACTAGGAGTGTCTAAGGTGAGGGAAGCACGTTATTTGCGCATTTGAATAACATGTATATCAACTTTATCATTTTTGGATTTTATCCGTAGGTTATTATTTTAATCATTTTAATGCTTAAATAATGTTCCTTGCCAATTGTAGAACATATATTTATAGCTTTTTAACATTTTCTGTAGTTGAATATTGAGATTGCAATTTAAATTGTTAGTTGAATAGTAAATTATGAATAGCAAACCCTCGAAACGTACAAGTTGCTCCCTTATGCGTTCTGTTGATGTGAAAAGATGCTAGATATGCTAGAATGACTAAATGCATGATTTTTTTGGATTGTGTAATGGAAAAAAATGAGAAAAATGCATTGGTGAAAGTCGGGGTCTTTTAGGTTGAGTTTAGCTTTTTCTCGTTTTGCGTGATGGCATTGTCTCGGGAGGCCATGGAAGCACTTTTGGTATGGTTACGGCGTTGGTTGGGTGTTTGGTTAATATAGTTGTAGTTCAAACGAGCAAAGGGGAAAATCGGGGCTTTGCGTGAATTCTAGGGTAAAGTAGGGTTTCGGAGTCTTTAGACGTGCCTTATGGTGACCTAGGAGGGTTGGCGAAGTCGGTTTCCAGAACTCGTGGCTCGTTTGGAAATGGTAGCATTTTGATAGTTGGGGTCGATTTGTGATTTTGCTTGTTATCTTAATGTTATGCCTATAGAATGTTTAATATTGCTTGATATGCTTGTTAGAGTTGATTTTGGTTGAAATGCTTATCAACTGTTGCTATTGCGTGCAAGAGTAACCTACTTTGTTATTCTCTCACATGTGGCTTTATTGCTCGATTGCTTGATTGTTGCATTGTATATTTTATTGCATTCATAGAGTCAGGGGCGGTGTGATGGGCCTCTCTAGGTAGCCTCGAGTTGCCAGTATTGGTTGCCCTAGCTCCGTGTCCTATTCACTTTCTCGCTTGGGTTGCCTCCTAAGGAGATTTGGGTCGTAGATTTAATGGATACTTCCGGGGTATTCCAAACTGAAGTTATAAGGTGGTTTGGGCCGGCACGTCGTTATCGAATTCGTGATTGAAAGTTGCTCGTGGAAAGTGAACCGTATCCTTTGAATAAGTGTTTATAGTTTTAATGCTTGTCTTGTTTATTGTTGGCTTTGTTTGTATCTCTATATGATAATTGAATGAATTGCTTGACTATTTGCATTGCATTCTCCTCTCATCTCCGTCCTTGAGACCAATAACCCTCGCTGAGCAATAGTTTTTGCTCATTCCTTTCTATACTATATTTTACAGGAGTAGTTGAAGCGGACCCTAATGTGGTAATTGAGGAGGAGGAGCAAGTGGAGGTGTTTCCTTGATAGCACTTCTTTGCTTAGCTGGTGGTTGGTTGCCAGACTTTTGTGCGGGCCATGCTTGATGTGTTAATGCTTGGTTGTCTCTTCGTTTTGAGGCTTGTAGCCTTGTATGTAGTTTCTATTTTGAGGCCTTTATGGTCTTATGTTGTAAAAGTTTAAAGATTGTAAAGTTGTAAAGTTATACTTACATGACTATAAAAGAATTGCATACTAATGGTTTAACTGTTTAGTGGCATAAATACTTGTGTAATATGCATGGCATTTTGGATTGCAAAGTTGGTTAATAAGAAGATGTATGTTTTAAAAGAAAGTTGGCTTGTTTCAAATGTTTATTTGGAATTCGCAAGTATTATATTGAATGTAGGGTTTTCGGATCGTCCACGGTACAGAGGAGACTCCGTCCGTGTGTCGGGTCCGGGCTTGGCCTTTTGCGGGGTCAGGTCGGGGCGTGACATCTTTAGGTGGTATCAGAGCATGATAGTCTTGCATGAGCCGGGATATGTTTCTCGGTCTGTGGGGTAAAGGTCTAAAATGCTAAAGTGTTATTGTATGATTGTTAAGTGAAAAGTGTTATAGTATGACTATGTGAACTTGAGTGCTTATGTGTTCAAGTTAAATGGTTGGCATGTCAATCTTGTGTTATATGAATTGTGTGATAGGATATTTGATTGTTATTGACATGAGTGTTATCTAATCTTATGTGTTATATTTCTGTCTATAAACTGCTTTTATATGCTGCCAGCTATTGTGAGTTGTTACTATGCCGCCACGTCGTGGTACTCAAGGTCAAGGGGCAGATGAAGAGGCAGCGGAACAGGTTCAGCAACCGTTGCCTGAACAGTTTATGGCTACTATGACCACAGCAGTTGACCGGATTACATAGGTACTGCATGAGCAGAGGCAGGACAGGAATAATAATCCCCAGGGAAATCAAGCCAATCCTGGTAGATAGGGGCCTAGGGCTGAGAATAATCAGCTGGAGAAATTCTTGAGGCACGAGCCGGGTAAGTTCTTTGGAGAGCTGGATGACGAGGCAGCTGAGAGATGGATTAACCGTGTTGAGAAAATTTTCGCTGCTTTGAGGTACACTGATGAGGCAAGAATGGATTGTGCAGCATTCCTGTTTGAAGGCGACGCAGAACAGTGGTAGAACACTGTCAGGTTGAGGTGGGACTGTGAGGATGTACCGCATTTGTAGGATGATTTTGTGAATGAGTTTCGGGACAAGTATATTCCCGAGATGGCTATGGAAAGGCAGGAAGATGAATTTGTGGCCCTGAAGCAGGGAAACATGACTGTTGCACAGTATGAGGCTAGGTTTGTTAGCCTCTCAAGGTATATGCCTGAGCTGGTGCGGCCAGCTAGGAGGATGATTCATAGGTTTGTTTGTGGGCTGAGAATGGATATACAGCTGCATTTGACTGGGCAAACTTATACTACCTTTCCCGAGGCATTCCAAGCAACCTCGGAGTTTGAGAAACGTAAGGCAGAGATGATAGCTGAGTAGCCAGCCGAGTAAGAAATAGTACTTGGGCCACAGCAGCCAGAGCCAACCGAGGCAGTATCAGACTGTTGTTCAGGTTCCTCAACAACATCCGTATCAGCCTCAGTATCAGATTTAGGGGAGGCCAACTATGACTAGACCCCAGTGGGGAGGTATAGTTCCTGCCACTTCAAGAGCCCCCGCACCTACGGGAAACACTGTTGTAAGACAAAATCAGAAGTGTAACTTTTGTAATCCATCGGGCCATGTTGAGGCTAATTGCTCGAGGAAGAGTGGTAAATGCACCGGTTGTGGAAGTGATGAGCGTAGGGTGAAAGATTGCCCTAAGTATAAGAATGTTCAGGGCCGTATTGGAGGCCAAGGTGTGCAGAATAGGGCTGCAGGTGCAGGTCCAGCACAGAGGGTTCAGGCTAGGGTCTTTGCACTGGATGCAGAGGAGCTGCCCGATACTACCGCAATAGTGGAAGGTACCTTTCTTCTCAATACTCAGCCAGTTAAAGTTTTCATTCATCCCGGAGCTACACATTCCTTTATACCTCCTGCATGTCCACGATCTGTGAATGTTTGCATTGATACCCTCCCGCATGAAGTTCAAGTTAGTACGCCTTTGGGTGCGAAATTTGTTACTGAGTCTATTTGCAAATCTTGTGATATATGCATTGAGAACCGTAATTTTCCTGCTGATTTAATTATACTGCCCTTCCGTGACTTTGAAATCATTTTGGGAATGGATTGGTTGGGGAAATAGTATGCTCAGTTGGATTGAAGAACAAAAATTATTTATCTTCAGATTCCTGACCTACCGGTACTGGAGATTGTTGGAAACTACAGGGCTGCCCGGATACCTCTTTTATCATCAATCAAGGCTTCTAAGTTATTGAATAAAGGTTGTGAAGCTTACCTAGCTTATCTGATCAATCAACCTACTGATAAGTTGAATTTGAATGAGGTTCCAATTGTTAAAGACTTCCCTAGTGTATTTCCCGAGGAATTACCGGGTTTACCACCGGATAGGGAGATTGAATTTGTGATTGACCTTATGCCAGGCACTGCACCAATTTCTACAAGTCCTTATGGAATGGCATCGGCTGAACTTCAGGAATTAAAAATTCAGCTTCAGAACTTGCTTGAGAAAGGGTTTATACAACCCAGTTCTTCGCCGTGGGGTGCGCCTGTGTTGTTTTTGAGAAAGAAAGACGGCACGCTACGGTTATGTATTGATTACAGGGGACTTAATCAAGTCACGATTAAGAACAAATACCCCTTGCCGTTGTTTGAGGAATTGTTTGACCAGTTGCAGGATGCGAGTGTTTATTCTAAATTTGACTTGAGGCAGGGTTACTATCAACTCAGAATTCGGAGTGACGATATACCTAAGACGGCATTCAGGACTAGATATGGCCACTATGAATTTGTTGTGTTACCGTTTGGATTGATGAATGCACCAGCCGCATTCATTGACTTAATGCAGAGGGTCTTTCGACCTTATCTTGATCAATTTGTCGTAATCTTTATTGACGACATTTTAGTATACTCTAAGAATGAGGCTGAGCATGAACAACATTTGAAGATTGTACTACAGACTTTACAAGAAAACAAGCTTTTTGCAAAATTCAGTGAGTGCGAATTCTGGTTGAATCAAATATCTTTTCTGGGCCATATCATTTCACATCAAGGAATTTTAGTAGATCCAGCTAAGATTGAAGTTGTTTCATCTTGGAAGAGACCTGAAACGGTGTCAAAGATTCGGAGTTTTCTGGGGTTGGCAGGTTACTATCGGAGGTTTGTTAAAGACTTTTCCAAAATTTCTGGACCTTTAAGCCAGTTGACTTGAAAGAAGGTTACTTACAACTGGGATGCTAAATGTGAATCCAGTTTCCAAGAACTGGAGAAGAGACTAACTACAGCTCCTATTATAGCTTTACTTGAGGGTACATAAAACTTTGTTGTCTACAGTGATGCATCTAAAGAAGGTTTGGACTGTGTTTTAATGCAGAATGGTAAGGTGATTGCCTATGCTTCTAGGAAGTTGAAACCTTATGAAGTCAATTACCCTACACATGATCTGGAGTTAGCTGCAGTTGTGTTTGCTTTAAAGAAGTGGCGTCATTACTTGTGGGGTGGCAGATTTGAAATTTTTACCGACCACAAGACTCCCAAATATTTATTTTCACAAAAGGATTTGAATATGAGGCAGCGGAGATGGCTAGAGCTAATAAGTGGCTACAATTGTTCTATCAACTACGTGCCAGGTAAGGCCAATGTTGTTGCAGATGCTTTGAGCCGAAAGGCTACTGTTGCAAGTTTAATTATCAAGGATTGGGAGACTTTGGAGGAAATTTGTTCATGGAAGCCAGAAGCTACTGAGGTAGGGATTTGATTTGCTAGCTTGCAGATTCAGTCAGGATTGCTAGCACAAATCAGAGAGGCTCAGAAGACTGATCCTCACATCTTGAAAATCCAAGAAAAAGCAAAAACGGGAGAGTTGGAATTTAAATTACATGCAGATGGTATCTTTAGATTCAGGGACAGGGTGTGTGTTCCTGGTGATCCGACTTTGAAGAATGAGATTCTGTCCGAGGCACATAATTCAAGGTATACGATTCACATGGGCAGTACTAAAATATATAGAGATCTGAAACAACACTTTTGGTAGAACAATATGAAGAGGGAGATTGCTGGGTATGTATCCAGGTGTTTAACTTGTCAGAGGGTTAAAGTTGAGCATCAGAGGCCAGCCGAGCTTCTGCTACCGTTGTCGATTCCGCAATGGAAGTGGGTGCATATAACAATGGACCTTGTGACCGATCTTCCTAGATCTCCGAGAGGATGTGACTCTGTTTGGGTTGTTGTAGACCTATTGACTAAAGTTTCACATTTTATTCCTGTGAACAAACAGGATATCCTTGATAAACTAGCTGAGCTTTATGTTGCTAATATTGTGAGACTGCATGGTGTGCCACAGAGTATAGTGTAAGATAGAGATCCTAGATTCAGATCTCGTTTTTGACAGAAGTTGCAAGAGGCTATGGGAACTAAGTTGAGCTTCAGCACTGCATATCATCCACAAACTGATGGCCAGTCTGAGAGAACCATCAGGATCTTAGAAGACATGCTTCGGGCATGTGTGTTAGACTTTGGGAAGAGTTAGGAGAAGTTTTTGCCTTTAGCGGAGTTCGCCTACAATAATAGTTATCAATCTACTATAGGTATGACTCCCTACGAGGCGTTGTACGGTCGTAAATGCAGATCCCCATTGTATTGGAAAGAGGTTGGAGAGATGAGAACAGTTGATCCGACTGTGTTACCTGAGATGATTAAGATGGTGGATAATGTTCACCTTATTCGCCAGCGTATGCTTACAGCTCAAAGTTGTCAGAAGAGTTATGCGGATAAGGACCGTCGGGATCTTGAGTTTGCTTTGGAAGATTGGGTGTTTCTTAAGATTTATCCTCGAAAGGGATTGATTCGACACGGTAAGAGCGGGAAACTTAGTCCCAGGTATGTGGGTCCGTTTGAGATCACCGAAAATGTGGGCCCTTTGGCTTACCGGTTAGCTTTACCTCCGAGCTTGTCGAGATTGCACGATGTTTTTCTCGTGTCAATGTTAAGGAAATATCATCCAGATCCTTCACATGTACTTGAACCAGAGCCTTTGCAGATTGAGGAAAAGTTAACTTATGAAGAGAAACCGATTCGAATTGTGGATCGAAAAGTTCAGGAACTTCGCAGGAAGAGTATTCCGTTAGTAAAGGTTCTGTGGAATCATCATGGGTTTGAGGAAGCGACTTGGGAAAGAGAGGACCAAGTTCGGAGTCAGTATCCAGAGTTGTTTGTTGACCAGGTAAGAATTGCGTGGGCGCAATTGTTTTAAGGGATTGAGGGTGTAATACCCGAGCCCAGAATGTGGAATTTTCTTGTTTATTATTCTGAAAATTATATTTTCTTAAGTTCTTTGAAATCAAATTATTGCTTCTTTATTGTCGCAAGGTGCATTGCATTTCGAGAGCGATAGTTAGAGGGTGTCTTCTAGTCCTCAACAAATAGTGAGAACTAGTATTTTGGTGTCTTAAATTTAATATTTTATTTGTTGTTAGCTAGAATTAATTTGGTGCTAGTTGTTATAGCTTTAAAATGCATAAAAATAGGCAATTTGACCAACTTAAGTTAGTTTGACCAAGGGGTTTGACCATTGACCAAGCTTGTCACCTTATTTAGCTTAAACATTGCAAAAAACAAAAACAAAAGCTGAAAACAGAAAGGTGCAGGCCAAAACCAAGAGGGAAAAAAAAACATTTCAACCTTTCAAACTTCCAATCTTCGCATGAGCTTGTATGGGGTTGATACCGAGGCATCCAACGTGGTTTTCCTAGCGACTAGGAGTGTCTAAGGTGAGGGAAGCACGTTATTTGCGCATTTGAATAACATGTATATCAACTTTATGATTTTTTGGGTTTTATCCGTAGTTTGTTGTTTTAATCGTTTTGATGCTTAAAGAATGTTCCTTGACAATTGTAGAACATGTATTTATAGTTTTTTAACATTTCTGCAGTTGAATATTGAGATTGCAATTTAAATTGTTAGTTGAATAGTAAATTGTGAATAGTAAACCCTTGAATCGATGAAGTTGCTCCGTTATGCATTTTGTTGATGTGAAAAGATGCTAGATATGCTAGAATGCCTAAATGCATGTTTTGTTTGGATTGTGTAATGAAAAAAATGAGAAAAATAAAAGTCGGGGTCATTTAGGTCGAGTTTAGCGTTTTCTTGTTTTGCGTGATGGCATTGTCTCGGGAGGCCATGGATGCACTTTTGGTGTGGTTATGGCGTTGGTTGGCTGTTTGGTTAGTATAGTTGTAGTTCAAACGAGCAAAGGGGAAAATCGGGGCTTTGCGTGAATTCTAGGGTAAAGTAGGGTTTCGGGGTCTTTAGACGTGCCTTATGGTGACCTAGGAGGATTGGTGAAGTCGGTTTCCAGAACTCGTGGCTCGTTTGGAAATAGTAGCATTTTGATAGTTGGGGTCGATTTGTGATTTTGCTTGTTATCTTAATGTTATGCCTATAGAATGTTTAATATTGCTTGATATGCTTGTTAGAGTTGATTTTGGTTGAAATGCTTATCAACTGTTGCTATTGCGTGCGAGAGTAACCTACTTTGTTATTCTCCCACGTGTGGCTCTATTGCTTGATTGCTTGATTGTTGCATTGTATATTGTATTGCATTCATAGAGTCAGGGGCGGTGTGATGGGCCTCTCTGGGTAGCCTCGGGTTGCCAGTGTTGGTTGCCCTAGCTCCGTGTCTTATTCCATTTATCGCTTGGGTTGCCTCCCAGGGAGATTTGGGTCGTAGAATTGATGGATACTTCCGG
This sequence comes from Ehretia macrophylla, assembly GCA_037974665.1. NCBI lineage: Eukaryota > Viridiplantae > Streptophyta > Magnoliopsida > Boraginales > Ehretiaceae > Ehretia > Ehretia macrophylla. Next base: position 43,001,705 of record CM075780.1, on the reverse strand, counting down.
GGTATTCCAAACTGAAGTTATAAGGTGGTTTGGGCCGGCGCGTCGTCATCGAATTCGTGATTGAAAGTTGCTCGTGGAAAGTGAATCGTATCCTTTGAATGAGTGTTTATAGTTTTAATGCTTGTCTTGTTTATTGTTGGCTTTGTTTGTATCTCTATATAATAATCGAATGAAATGCTTGGCTATTTGCATTGCATTCTCCTCTCATCTCCGTCCTTGAGACCAATAACCCTCGCTGAGCAATAGTTTTTGCTCATTCCTTTCTATACTATATTTTACAGGAGTAGTTGAAGCGGACCCTATTGAGGTAATTGAGGAGGAGGAGCAAGTGGAGGTGTGTCCTTGATAGCACTTCTTTGCTTAGCTGGTGGTTGGTGGCCAGCCTTTTGTGCGGCCCTTGCTTGATGTGTTGAGTGCCTGGTTGTCGCTTCATTTTGAGGTTTGTAGCCTTGTATGTATTTCTATTTTGAGGCCTTTATGGTCTTTTGTTGTAAAGGTTTAAATATTCTAAAGTTGTAAAGTTATACTCACGTGACTAGAGAAGAATTGCATACTAATGGTTTAACTGTTTAATGGCATAAATACTTGTGAAGTATGCATGGCATTTTGGATTGCAAAGTTAGTTAATAAGAATATGTATGTTTTAAAAGGAAGTTGGCTTGTTTCAAATGTTTATTTGGAATTCGCAAGTATTATATTGAATGTAGGGTTTTCGGATCGTCTACGGTTTCAGAGGAGACTCTGTCCGTGTGTCGGGTCCAGGCTTGGCCTTTTGCGGGGTCGGGTCGGGGCGTGACATGAACTCTATTCATGATGTGTGCTATTAAATCTTCAAGCAACAAGGGGAATTTGATTGTGGAAGTTGAGCTTATATGTGTTGTAATGGTTGAATTTGATATCTTGCTTGATCTTTGATTTCTTGGTTGGTTAGTAAAGCTTTTAGTATGCCATATAAGGGTATTGGAATTGGTGTGATGTGTGGCAGAAGTGGTAGGCTTATAGCTTACAAGAGGAGAGAAGAGTTGGTGCTACAACTTGCAAAGTCCGTAGTTGATTTTTCCTTAGCTGGGCATGTCAGATGAAGCAAGTCGGATGAGTGACTCATCCGACTCCTCATTCATCCGACACCCACTGGAAAATTCGGATGAAGCAAGTCGGATGAGCCACTCGTCCGACTGTTCATCCGACTTCCTTGACCCTATTTGTGCAACAATCTTTCGAATATCATATCTCACTCATTTCAACTCCAAAATGAGTTCTGTTTAATTCTAGAATTATCTACTTTCTATAAACTTTAAATTTGTACCAAAATAATATTATTTGGAGTTTTTAAGCATAGGTTATTTAATAGTTTAAGTTAGGCTAATGGAGAAACATTGAGGTTGCTTCATAGTTTCGCACGTGTTTGTATTTTGCTGCTATTTTGAGTAATCTATTGATGACTTTCATTATTTTAGGGTACTTGGCTGTACTTGAGGCACTATAAATGCTTTATATGCCATTGATTAATAATTTGTTACTACAAGAGGTCTATATGCTTTCTTGCCATATCATTGATAATTACAAATGCATTTGCATTGTAAAAGTGTGTCGATTGTAACCATTGTTGAATGCAGTAGCAATGAGACCTCTGGGCAGCAACGGGCCCTCATGTATATCTCGCCTACCAAGGTAGAAACGAGATCTCTATTCAGAGGTAGGGCTTGCTGGTATATCTCGCCTACCAAATGTATTCATTATTTCTCTTACCAAGATCTATTGATCCTCCTACGGGTTGGGACCCAATGATATCTTGGAAGAGTTAGGTTATTTTAATGTTATTGAATCTTGATTATATATTTTGTATTCTCGTTTATAAATTCTTGTGTGCATGGCATGTTTTACTAACTGTTTATGAAAAGATAAAAATCTTTGTGAAAACCCTTCTTATTTCATCCTCACTGAGCTATATGCATGATTAGCTCACCTCTCTTTTGATAATTTCAGGTGAAATAAACCAAGCAAGCTGCATTGTGATTACAAGTTTTGTTGAGTTGATGAGATGGATTCCTGGTCATGTGATCTACATGCTTACGTGAGAAGATGTACTTCTTGTTATAAAGAGATGTTTTGTATATTGACCAAATATTATGTTGTATATTCTTTTGGTTTCACTAGGTACCTAGCTAAGTTGACTATTTTACTTATTAGATCTAGGGTTAGAATACTGACATGTGGATTCAGGTACTGTAACAGGTACTAGGGTGTTGTAATCCTTTAAGGCCGATGTTTTAGGAGAATTTTGGAAGTCTTTTGAATTTCTTGTGGTACGTTTCTATTTAGGTTGTTACTTTCATATCTTATAGGGGCTAAGTAACAATATGTTATGTTTCAGCCTTAGCCTAGCATTAGGTCAGGGTAGTGACGGTAGACTTAATTATTAGTGATGAAGTTTGTATAATAGGTATTATTGGATTAAAGTAACTTTGCAGTTTAAATTCTAATATTCAAATATTTTCGGCGAGCTTTGACATATTATGGATATTAGAGCTCGGGCTATTGTTTCGTGCCTTAGCGGACTTCGGATGAGTGATCTTCTTAAGCCCGTGGCATCACGACCCCAAAACGTTTGAGGATTCGTAAGCTTAAATTTTAATAACTTGTCATTATTATAGTATCAGAGACCGATTTAAGAATTAGAAAAAATGGAGTCGTGACAGAGTGGTATTAGAGCTTAGCTAGTTAGCTAAGTGTAGTCCGAGTTTAGAACTCTTGGTCAGTGGGTAGGAGACTTGGCTTAGGATAGAAACATGCTTTTGTAAATACATATGTTTACATGATCTTAGGTGTTATACGTGCTTGTGTGAATCTTATGTGACTTTCATGCCTTATATGAAATCTATAAGTTGGGTATGATTATAATATGTATATGTGTAAGTTGACTCGTACTAATCTCTTAAGGTCCTGAATGGATAGAATAATAATCAATGATCTATAAGGCTAATTGAATATGATGTTTGAGATGCTCATGAGGTTTTTGAATGATTTGGTGTACCGAGTTGCTTATTTTGGTTGATGGAAAGGATTATGAGAAAGACTTTCACATGATGAGGATCGTAAGCTCCAACTTTGGAGTACTTATAATCATTGACAATGGTTGATATATATTTGGAGTTATTTCATCTTTAAGGGTTACTTATGTATTTACCTATGGATTAAATTAAGATTAGACTAAAAATTTTAACCATTGTGGATCTTTGAGAAATTAAGAGAATATCGATAAGATTAATATTAACTGTTGGTGACTTTATGGCTATATAGTAGTATTATTATAACTTGGTTCTATAATTGTTATATGTAAAGGATTGTGAAGGTAACGTAGGGCTCTGGTGGTGTTAAGATCATGGAGAGTTGGAACGTAGATAGCTCATAGGCAGAGACAGAGACCCCTAAATTGTGGGTAGTAATCCATGAGTAGTACGTGCTTTGGGGTGATTATGCTTGTTTGATATGTATGTGTGCTACGCGCAAACTTGCCCAATGTAAATAATGTGTTCTATTTAATCAACGTGCCTAGGTAATCTATGTGTAATATATGCTTAAGTGTATGTTGTGTTACAATTGCTCTCTATATGTTAGGTTGCATATTAGCTAATAAGGTTGTATTATATAATAATTATGCATTAAGGTATAGTCACTTTTATGTGGTATGATCATATTAGTACATATTTGCTTCTCATGTAACATAATTGCATATGTACGTATCATATTGGTGGTGCATTTTTTTGGTGAAGAAAGAATGGCTGGAAGAACCCTCGGGATCAAGGGAAAACTTCGGAGGAATGAATTTATGACTTCCAAGCAGGGGGATTTGACTGTTGCGCAGTATGAAGCTCGGTTTAATCAACTATCACACTATGCTTCGGGGATGATACAAACTACTGAAAAGAGGATCCAAAGGTTTATTGGATCTCATTATTTGGAATTCTTATTCAGCAGTCGATATTAAGTATTTGAAATTTTACACGGTCTTCTTATTTGATATCATTCCTCGGCAATCCTGTTTGATCCTCTATTTCGGAATTCTTAATTGGGTTTTCTTATTGGGTATTCTCCTCTGGCGTTCATATTTAATGGTCCATCTCGGGATTCATATTTGGAGATCGTAACTGGCATTTGGTGACCCGGTAGCTGTAATCTTCTTCGTATGGTATTCTTATTCAGAGCCTTTATTTGGCCTCCTTTCTCAGGATTTTCTACGTGGTATTTTCTTCGGTATTTGGTGTATTTATTTGGAATTCTTATTCGATATACTTACGCGATAATCATGTTCGGGATTCTTAAACAGTATTATCTAAAATTCTTATTTGGGGTTATTAAATAGTATTCTCATTCGGCGATTGTTGGAATTTTTATAAGCGGTGATGCATTCGTGGTTGCCTGGCTATTTTCATGGAACCAGATTCTTATTCATTTGGTTGAGATTCCTAGGTTGCTCTCAGCATTTGAGTTGTTCCGAGAATGAAGGAGGAATTGCGAAGGCGCAATTCTATTAAGGAAGTGAGGATGTGAAATCCCGTACCGAGCCAGTATAAATCCATATGCATTTTATAGCATTTCATGTCTCATTTTACGTCTATTATATTTATTACATACATTTACGTGTCTTCACTGTTGTAAGTAATAATTAGAATTTATTACACTATAATCGCTAACCAAATAGTTGGGACACAACTAAAAGGGTAAACTAATAATAGTGTATTTAGTTGGGGGCAGGGTAGTCTTTTGGCAACCAAACTAAAATATCATATCTATATACACATATTATACCACATACACACACAAAAATACTACACACACACACATATCAAAAAACACATACACCCATATAACACACACTACACCCTACACACACTCAGATTTTCAACTGTAGAAATGAGAGAAAGAAGAAAGAAAAGAGAAGGAGAAGGAAGATGGGAGGCATTTCAAACTTTTGTAGCCTTGTTCTTGTATTTGACCACTTGGCTAAGGTGAGGGATGTTTTCATTCAAAATTATGGCTTTGTAAAGTTCATATCTAGCTTGTGTATGTGTTATATGTCCCTATAGAACTAAATTTAAGTCTATACAACTTCATGATGTAATTGAGCTTAAGTTGCTAAGTAGGGTTGCTACAACTTCTTGTGTAGTGTTAGAACTTGCTTAATCTTGATTTCATGAGCTAGAGTGGTGTTAGATGTGAACTCTATTCATGATGTGTACTATTGGAAATGTTCAAGCAACAAGGGGAATTAGATTATGGAAGTTGAGCTTATATGTGTTATAATGGTTGAATTTGATGTCTTGCTTGATCTTTGATTTCTTGGTTGGTTAGTAGAGCTTTTAGTATGCCATATAAGGGTATTGGAATTGCTGTGATGTGTGGTAGAAGTGGTAGGCTTATAGCTTGCAAGAGGAGAGAAAAGTTGGTGTTACAACTTGCAAAGTCCGTAGTTGATTTTTCCTTAGCTGGGCATGTCGGATGAGTGATTCATTCGACTCCTCATTCATCTGACACCCACTGGAAAAGTCGGATGAAGCAAGTCGGATGAGCCACTCGTCCGACTATTCATCCGACTTCCCTGACCCTATTTGCACAACAATCTTTCGAAGATCATATCTCACGCATTTCAACTCCGAAATGAGTTCCATTTGATTCTAGAACTATCTACTTTCAATAATCTTTAAATATGTATGAAAATAATATTATTTGGAGCTTGTAAGTGTAGTTTAATTAATAGTTTAAGTTAGGTTAATGTAGAAACGTTGAGGTTGCTTCATAGTTTCGCTCGTGTTTACGTTTTGTTGCTGTTTCGAGTAATCTATTGATGACTTTTCATTATTTTATGATACTTGGCCATACTTGAGGCATTATAAATGCTTTATATGCCATTGATTAATCATTTGTTACCGCAAGAGGTCTATATGTTTTCTTGCCATATCATTGATAATTGCAAATGCATTTGCATTGTAAAAGCGCGTCGATTACAACCATTGTTGAATGTGGTAGTAACGAGACCTCCTGGCAGCAACGGGCTCGTCAGTATATCTCGTCTACTGAGGTAGTAACGAGATCTCCAGTCAGAGGTAGGCTTTGCTGGTATATCTCGCCTACCAAATGTATTCATTCATTCTCTTACCAAGACCCATTGATCCTCCTACAAGTCGGGACCCAATGATATCTTTGAAGAGTTAGGTTATTTAAATGTTATTGAATCTTAATTGTATATCTTGTATTCTCGTTTGTAAATTCTTGTGTGCATGGCATGTTTTACTAACTGTTTACAAAAAGATAAAAACTTTTGTGAAAACCCTTACTATTTCATCTTCACTGACCTATATGCATGATTAGCTCACCCCCCTTTTGACAATTTCAGGGGAAATAAGCCAAGCAAGCTTTCTTGTGATTGCAAGCTTTGTTGAGTTTATGAGATGGATTCCTAGTCATGTGATCTACATGCCTACTTGAGAAGATGTACTTCTTGTTATAAAGAGATGTTTTATAGATTGACCAAATATTATGTTGTATATTCTTTTGGTTTTACTAGGTACCTAGCTAAGTTGACTATTTTACTTATTAGATCTAGGGTTGGGATATTGGCAGATGGATTCAGGTATTGTAGCAGGAATCAGTGTACTAGGGTGTTGAAATCTTTTAAGGCCGATGTTTTGGGAGAATTTCGGAAGTCTTTTGAATTTCTTGTGGTACGTTTATGACTATTTAGGTTGTTACTTACATATCTTGTGGGGCTAAGTAAAGACACATTATGTTTCGGCCTTAGCCTAGCATTAGGTCGGGGTTGTGACGATAGACTTAATTATTAGTGATAAAGTTTGTATAATAGGCATTATTGGATTAGTATAACTTTGTAGTTTGAATTCTAATATTAAAATGTTTTCGACGAGCTCTGACATCTTATGGATATTAGAGCTCGGGTTATTGTTTTATGCCTTAACAAACTTAGGAGGAGAAATCTTCTTAAGCCCATGGCATCACGACCCTAGAACGTTTAAGGATTCGTAAGCTTAAATTTTAATAACTTGTCATTATTATGGTATCAGAGATAGATTTAAGAATTTGAAAAAATGAGGCCGTGATAACCAGTCCATATTTTTATTGGCATTTTCAACCCAATTGTAGTCGACGGTGACCGGTTTATCACGTAACAGGTGGTTCTGGCTGTTTTTGGCCAAAATGATTTGGCTAAACTTGTAGTTTTCAACATAGCTCTCATTTTTGCAAGAAAAGTTATGTTTATCTGCTCTGCCATACCATTTTGCTGAGGTATATGTGCAGCTGTAAACATCTTCCGAATACCCTCTTGTTGGCAAAATGTCAGGAAGCTCTCATCAGTGTATTCTCATTCGTTTTCCGTCCTCAAACACTTGATCATTTTCCCGAATTCAAATTCCACTAACGCTTTAAAGGTTTTGAATATTGGAAACACATATGACTTGTTCTTAATTAGATACAACCACAATCTTCCTAATTAATCGTCAATAAATTATACAAAGTATTTTACTCATCCTAGGGATAAAATCGGTGATTCCCAAACATTTGAGTGGATCAAATCTAAAATATGTTTGCTTCTGGCAGTATATCTTCCAAATTTTAATCTATGATTCTTACTGGTAACACAGTACTCCCAGAAAGGTAAGTTTACCGTCTTCATCCTGGGTAGGAGATTACGTTCAGCGAGAATCTTCAAGCCTCGTTCAGTAATGCGGTCCACGATGCCACATTATTGTTGCTTTTTTTGATCAATTGATGCGATTAATACATCTACCTCCTACAACGTATCTCCCAAAAGCATGTATAGATTTACTGTGATTGTTTCTACCTTGATCACCACAAGCGCTCCTTTGACAACCTTCATGATCCTATCCTTGATATGGGTCTTGCAACCAAGGTTATCCAATTGTCCAATGGAGAATAAGTTATTCTTCAAGCCCTTCACGTGTTGTGCCCCTTGAATGATGCGAATTGTACTATCATACATTTTTATTTTGACGGTACCGATACTAGCAATCTCCAAGGAATGATCATTACCCATGTACACAGATCCTCTAGATGTAGGTTCATATGTGTGGAACCATTCTCTCCGAGAGGTCATATGTCATGTTGTTCCCGAATCTATTATCCAAACATCAATGAGCTATTTTATGCCCTATGATACAATTTATGTTTCGCTATATAAAATATCTCCATCATCGGGTATAGTCGCAATACATCCTAAGAATTTGTTACCTTGGGATTCCTTTTATTGCTCCAACAATTCTTCTTGAAGTGACCTTCTTGCCACAATTTTAATATTTGATATTCTTTCTACTCCTGGACTTTGATCTACCATGATGATTGTTTCCATGTTCCATTGATCTGCCTCTTACCATTGATAATGCCTCTACTTGTTGTGAACTTAGATAATTTAATGTTTGGAATGACTAAAATGTGGCTAGGACTTGATAGTGTTGATTTAAGTATAAAGGGCTTCTGAGATAAAGATAGTTAAAAGTGGATTTCCTTGGTTAAAAAGGGGCTCCTAGAGTATTCTTAGGATGATGGAATAGTTGAATTATGGTTTACATAGTTTTGGTTTAGTATAAGCTTGAATTGGACTAAGGCAGTTACTTAGAGTTTAATGTTTGGCTTGGGTTAAAGTGTGGTTTCACGTGGTTGAGATATATCATAAGGTGTTTGGAAGTGATTGGTGTAGTGGAATTGTGGATTGGGTAGCTTAGGAGTTAATGTGTTATTTGTATGTGACTTTTACATTGATATCAAATGTTGTTTTGTAAATTGTTATAATGTGTTTAATTATGTTGTATTGAACTCTAAGTTATGAATCCTATGTGAATTGCTAGCTTTGGCGCATTAAGAAAAGTTGAAAGAGTTCGTGGCTCCTTGAGGTGAAGGATCATTCCTATGTGCATTATTAGTGCTTTATTTTGCTAAATGATATATTTCATGGTTGTAAATAAGGAATCTCTTCAAGCCATGTAAAATAAGAAAATGTTTTCGAGTTTTCAAAAGAAAAGAATATTTTAGTGGTTGAGCGTTATATAAGTGTTAGCTTGTTAAATTATGTGTAATGTTGCCTTCAAAGCATACTTCTTAACTTTTAATTAAAGAAAAGCATGTCATTTAAACTTAGTATAAGAGGTGCATGTTTAATGTTTTCTAAAGCATGATATTTAACTTTAATGTATAGTAGCGCATGTTTAGCGAACTTAGTGCATGATAGTGCTATGTGCATAAGAGTGGCCTCTTTTGTCACTTCTTACTTACGTGTATTTAGTATGCTTAAATGTCTAAGTGCTCAAAAGTGTTACGTGCTATAAACTGTCTCCAGTGAACTAACAATGCAAACGAGTATTCAACGTGGCGAAGGTTGCAACCTTAGGCGTCGGCTCGTGTGAGGTCCAACCTCGATTTGCATGCGATGCCTCATTTCGTGTGCCCTAACCTTGAACTGTGTGCCTTAACCTAGGTTTGAGAGTCGTGTCTTGATTTATGTGCCTTGCATTGTGTTACGTGCATTCTTTTAGGGTTGCGTGCATTTACTTGAAATACATGCATTTGTCTCGTAGTTCGTGCCTTACCTCGTAGTACGTGTCCTAGACTTAGAAAAGCGTGCTTGCACGCTAATCAAGAAAGCATCCTATACAAAGCACTAGACTATTAAATAATCCTACAAACTCCACTAACTAATATTCTAATTCTAAGTCAATGCACTAAAAGACAAAACACTAAACACTAAACATTCTTTATTCCTTATTCTATTTGTAAAACCCATGCACCTAAAATACCACATCAACCTACAATAAAATAAAGCTTAAAACATGACAAAAATTCAGATTTGTGAGCCATGATGGCCGGCCATACCTATGTTCTTAAGCAAAAATTTGAACAAAATAATTTTATCATGCATGCTTAGACAAGAATCTTACACAATGTCATACATTTTCTTACACCAAGGCACCTTTTACTAAACACCAAGCTTTACATCTCGGCCTCCTCACCTTATGTCTCCTCACAATTCAAAATTGCTCAAAATAACAAAACAACTCAGCCCCTACAAGCTCAAGGCCGACACACTCACACACAAACAATTCATTCTTCTTAAACTTTCTCATTCTCTCCCATTCTCTCTCTCTCTCAGCCATGGCTGCTTCATGAGTCTCCATAGCTCAAGCACAAATTCTGAGAGTCACCCAGGCTCACAAGGATTCCAAGAGACTCGGCCTAAGCAAGTTAAGCAAGAAAATCGCAAGCAAGCTCACAAAGTTCATCATTTTCGGCCTTAGGTATGTCTCGATAGTTTTTCTTTCATTTCCTTTTGTTCTACACACATGCACACCATCCTCACATGCTAACTAAGTTAGAAATTAAGGGTAATCAAGCTATCTCTCTTGGCCAAAGCAAGGAAGAAGCCTTTGTGCATTTTGAAGAACATTTGAGCATCGTTAATCATCAATAGGCTAAGGTGAGGGTTAAACTCTTTTAACAGCTTTCAAAAATCACATGCATGCCTTCATATGACTATATTTACCTCTGTAGTTGTTGTATATGTGTGTATATGAGCTTATATAACCATGCATGGCTAGATTTTTGGCTAGAACTTGAAGATAGGTAAAAACGTGTTGCTGGCAGTTTTCTAATCTTGTAATACGAGGTGCATTTGGCTTACTAAACCTTGATTAAAATGTGTGAAAATTAGTAGGTTACTAGTTCTGCCAGTTCTCAGCATTTTTTTTTATAGAAATAGGCCAAGGCCAATTCCGATTCTAAGGCCTCCAAAATGGTCAAACATCGTGAGGTGTCTAAATCTGGAAGCATTGGAAAAATGAAATAAGTTTCTGCCAGATTACGGACTTTGTAGAACGAAGCATTTTTGACCTAGTAAATGTTGGTGAAAATGCATGCACATTGGTAGGTTGCTAATTTTGCAGTTTTGGACATTTTAGGCAGAAATAGACCAAAGCCAATTCTGACTCTAAGATCCTCAACAATAGCAAAAATCGTAATGTATCTAAAACTGGATAGTTTTGCGTAGTCTCACGGTTTTGGCCATAACTCCTAAGTCCGAACTCCAAATGAGGTGAGGTTTGTTTCTGGATTTAAATCATGCAGTAAGCTTCAATTTGACATTTGGTTCACTGAAATTGGAGATTGTTTGCTTAGCTAAATGAATGTGGGAAAATAGACCATTGCAGTGAGGTTTTTGTTTAGTAATACACTTAGAATCATGTTGAGACCTTGCTTGAGGCATTGAATGCTTGGAATTGTGGCACTTAGATGTTGTGTGGACTATTGTGGTTGGTTGAGGTTGCTTAATTTGATTGATGTATGTCTTGGGATCATTAATTGATTAATGGTTTGCTTAATCGCATGTTTAAGCACGGAATTGAGGCCCTAACGCTTATGACTATTTGCTAAGGGATGACCCTATGTTTAAACGTGTTAAATTGTGTGGTTAATAGGCTGCCCGTAGTTTTCCTTATAGCTCTAAATGTGATCCTGATGATTACATGTCGATAAGTAGACCTTTCTTGCACCCGGTCTTATGTAAACGTCGTTGCATGCTTGTATAATCTTAATACTTGATACGTGAACCCCGAAATGAGTTATATGACTTTATTTACATGTGTTACATGGCTGCCCGTTTAATATTCATATAACTCTATGTGTTTTACAAAGTGAAAATTCATGTTAAGCATGCCTCATTCGTTTACTTGGCAATATGTGATCTTGAAATTGCTCGGAGGCAACCTAATTTGTTGTCCTCCTAATGTGAATTGTTAAATGGTATAAATGTTCATTGTATACAAGGTTACAACCTTTCATTGTGGCATGGTAGCGTTTCACGAACGCTGGGCGGCATAGGGCTTGCCGGTGCTCCCGTGACTACCAGGTCCAATTCCCTCTCTTGCTTGGCATTCCACCCTCGAAGAGTTGGGTCGTAGAATTTTGGGCTATATCCGGAGTACACCCAATTGGGAGCGATAAGTGGATTATTAAAGTTGGCCGCACAATTGCTATCGAAAATGATATTGAGAGCAAATGTTCACCGTATCTTTAAAATTATTGGTAATTGTATCTGTTGTTCGACTTGATTCTTATACTTTGTGCACCTTATTACTTATAATATGTCATGCTTTCAAAAAGGGTTTTTCATAAGTTTACCCATAAAAGAGTTTCAAAACGTATTTCTCGTTTTCCCCCTCGCTGAGTTGATAAGGACTCACCCTCTTTTATCATCACAAGTGAAGAAGATCAGGATCAGGTACCCGAGAATAACGTGCCTATTGATGACTCCTTGGAGTGATTGCATTCCCTACGTGCCTTACTTGACTGTGGCTATTTTGTGAACAATATGTTTGTTTTGAAGACTATTTCTTATGTTGTTTGCTGTTGTTATTGTAAATGACTCCTGTTGTAATTTGGGGTCTAATTTTGGCTTGTATTGATTATGACTAGATGAACACTCTATCTTGTGGGTTGCTTTCACCATTTTGATTTAGTAACTACCGCAGGCAACTCAATCACTAGGTGAAGAATCAAATGATGTAACTCTATCTAAATTCTCTAGGTACTCAATAGTAAGTTAAAGATCAACAGGTACTTGTATAACAGGAATTAACAAATAAACGGGACATAATTATCATGCTAGGTTTGTTAATCAAACGAGACTTTGAGATAAATAGTAGGCATATCGATTGGTGATAAATAGTAATTTTAGTTGGAATCGAATTTGAGATTGAAAGTTTTGAAGCGTTTAGAAAATTAGGTCAAACTAAAGAGCCCAATTACAGCTATTATGCTGCCGGTTTTTCAAAAATCTTTTGGAGTTCTAGGCTAACGTTAAGTGTTAAATCTTAATGAATGATTAAGTTTGTGAAATGGTGTAAATGATTAGATCACACCATAGTCTAACCTCTATAGGTCGGGTTGGGGCGTGACACCTTATAAGAATGGTATCAGAGCTTAGATTGTTTAAGCCAGGTTTAACTCTCGGACCATGGGTAGAGCCCTAAGGTAATTACGATGACTTGTTTATGTGTGCTAATGTGTGACAATGTTAAATATGCCTTCTTTGTTTCTATGTGCTTGTGTGATTAATATGCCTTCATTGTTTGAAAGTTTTATGCCTACTTGAAATTGTATGTTGTATATTCTATGTCTTAATTTCTTATCTTATCATGTCCCGATAATTGTACATAATAAATTGTACCTATAGATGGTTGGCCCTAGCACCCGTAACACAAATAGGGACGAGGAACCTCAAGAAACCGGTGATGCTCATCAAACTAATTCCGGCATGGCTATGTTTAACTTAATGGCGAGTACTATGGATCGCGTGTTGCGAGTGATGGAACGACAGGAAGCACGTGAAGCAGCAATTAATAACAACAATGCAGTTGGTGGTAATAACAACAGGAATGGTGGTAACCATGGGAGAAACAACAGAATGCGAGAGTTCATTGACTTTCACCCATCCAACTTCTATGGGGAAGCTAATGATGAAAAGGCAGAGGCTTGGTTGTCTGAGATTGAAAGGATTTACGGGCCACTTGACTATACTAATGAAGAAAATATTGAGTTTGTTGTGTTTCTATTGCACGGGGATGCTGAGCATTGGTGGCACACCGTGGAGGCACTTTGGGAAACTGATTATACACCTCGCTTGTGGAGTAATTTCGTTAAGGAATTCAAGGAGAAATACATACCTGCAATTTCCAAACAAAGGCGAATTGAAGAGTTCATGCACTTGAACCAGGGTAACATGACGGTGGCTCAGTATGAGGCTCGCTTTGACAGACTGTCCTGTTATGCACAATACATGGTTAGTACCCCTGAGGCGAAGATGTGGAAATTTATGAATGGGTTGATGCCAGAAATTCAGGATTAGTTGGCTTCACATGACTTTACTACATATTCTGCTTTCTTTTCTATTGCTACCCGAGTTGAGAAAAGGAAACTTGATAGAGCCTGTTCAAGTCAGCCAAGCAAGAAACCATATCTACCTCAAGGGCAACAGAGGAAATTCCAGAGTTAGAGTCATAGTCAGGGCCAGAGCCAAAATAGACCAGTTAATAACCGTGGCCCGTCTAAAACACCATCAGCCTCTTCCACCCATGGATCCACAGGTAGTTCACCTGCTACTCAGTCTATCAACTGTTCTTACTGTGACAAGAAGGGTCACATCGAGGCCCAGTGCTGGAAGAAGTTCGGACGATGCGTGTGGTGTAGCAGTGATCAGCATTAGATTAAGGATTGTCCTAAATGGCAAGGAGGACAAAATCAGAATAAACCAGCTGGTAGAGGCAAAACTCCAGTTCCCAAAGTTCAGGCCCAAGCTTATGCTATTGAATGCGAGGAGCTTCCTGAGAAGACTGCTGTTATTGAAGGTACATTCTTGATACTGAATCAACCTGTTAGGGTGCTAATTGATCCAGGTGCTACTCATTCGTTTATTACTCCCTTATGTGTGCAACGTATGAAATTACAAGTTGAATGTTTGCCTTACGAAGTAGAAGTCGGTACTCCGATGAGGTCTAAACTTGTTACTAGCTCAGCTTGTAAAGCATGTAAAATCCAAATTAAGGATAGGGAATTCACAGCCAATCTCATAGTGTTACCCTTTCAAGACTATGAAGTCATCTTAAGGATGGACTGGTTGGCAAAGCATCATGCCCAACTAGATTACCGGACGAAGATTGTAACATTCCAGATACCTGGTCAACCAATATTGGAGGTAATGGGTCGTAGGAATTTCACCGGGAGTTCCATCATTTCATCTATGGAAGCAGTAAAGTCCCTAAGAAAATGTTGTAGCGGATACTTAGTTTACCTCATGAATAAGCCATCGGACAAAGCTAAATTATAGGAGATGCCAGTGATTAAAGAATATGTCGATGGGTTTCCAGAAGAATTGCCGAGTTTACCTTCGGATCGGGAGATCGAGTTCATAATAGAATTACTGCCTGACACCCAGCCGATATCTAAAACTCCTTATCGTATGGCACCAGCCGAACTACAAGAATTGAAGGACCAGTTGCAGGGATTGTTGAAGAAGGGGTTTGTTCAACCGAGTTCTTCTCCGTGGAGGGCATCAGTCCTATTCGTAAAGAAGAAAGACGGAATGTTGAGGTTATGCATTGATTACAGAGGATTGAACCAAGTGACCGTCAATAATAAATACCCAATTCAACTGATCGACGAGTTGTGTGATCAAATTCAAGGAACTAAAGTGTATTCGAAACTCGACTTGAGACAAGGGTATTATCAGTTGCGGATCAAAAAGGAGAATGTATCTAAATCGGCTTTCAGGACTAGATATGGGCACTATAAGTTTGTGGTGATGCCATTTGGGCTAACTAATGCCCCTGCAGCTTTTATGGACTTGATGCACAGGGTGTTTCAACCCTACTTGGACCAATTTGTGGTGATCTTTATTGATGATATTTTGGGATACTCGAAGTTCGAGGCCGAGCATGAACAACAACTGCGATTGGTATTGCAGAAACTTCGGGAGCATCAATTGTATGCAAAATTTAGCAAATGTGAATTTTGGTTGCAGCAGATTGCATTCTTGGGGCACATCATATCCCAAAAGGGAATAGCGGTAGATCCAGTAAAGATAGAAGCAGTAATGTCTTCGAAGAAACCAAAAAATGTTACGGAGGTTTGGAGTTTTCTTGGTCTAGTCGGCTATTATCGGAGGTTCGTGAAGGATTTCTCAAAGATTGCAGGACCGCTCACAAAGCTTACTCAGAAGAAAACAAAATTCGTGTGGGATGACAAGTGTGAGAACAGCTTCCAAGAATTGAAGAAAAGATTGACAACCACACTTGTTCTTGCATTTCCTGAAGGGAGTCAAGGCTTTGTGATCTATAGCGATGCTTCGAAAGAAGGATTGGGTTATATATTGATGCAGAATGGTAGAGTGATTGCATATGCCTCTAGGAATCCGAAGCCATGTGAATTGAATTATCCGACGCATGATTTGGAGCTAGCGGCTATTGTGTTTGCACTCAAGAAATGAAGGCATTATTTGTGGGGTAACAAGTTTGAGGTGTTTACGGATCACAAGAGCTTAAAGTACTTGTTCTCACAGAAAGAGTTGAACATGAGGCAAAGACGATGGATGGAACTTTTGGATGATTATAACTGCATAATCAATTACGTGCCTAGTAAAGCAAATGTAGTTGCGGACGCCTTAAGCCGGAAGTCGAGCATGGCTATAGTCGAGGTTAAGGTGCGGGAGATGTTCGAAGAAGCATTTATGTGGAAACCACAAGTGACTCAAAAAGGGTTACTATTTGTCACTGAACAAGTTCAGTCGACCTTGTTGTCTGAGTTACAAGAGGCCCAATAGAAGGATCAGCAGTTTCAAAAGATTAAGGAAGGCAACATAGATTTCAAGTTTCATGATAATGGTATTTGGAGGTTCAGGAGTCGAATTGTGTTCCTAATGATCCAGAATTGAAAAAGAAGATTCTTGAAGAAACCCATAATTCAAGATACACTATTCACCTTGGCAGAACAAAGATGTACCGGGATTTGAAGCAACACTATTGGTGGAATAACATGAAAAAGAGAGATTGCAGAATTTGTGGCTCGGTATTTGACTTGTCAAAGGGTCAAAGCAGAACATTAACGACCAGCAGGTTTACTTCAGCTGTTAGAAATTCCCCAATGGAAATGGGAACACATAACTATGGACTTTGTCATGGATTTGCCTAAATCACAGAAGGGTCATGATATCGTTCGGGTCATAGTGGATAGATTGACTAAGTCAGCACACTTCTTACCAATGAACAAGGAGGATAGTCTGGAAAAACTGGGAGATATGTCTGTGGCGGATATCGTAAGGCTACATAGGATGCCTGTGAGTATTGTATCGGATAGGGATCCTCGTTTTACTTCCCAATTTTGGAAGAGATTACAAGAAGCTTTAGGGATGAAGTTAAGTTTCAGTACAACTTACTACCCTCAGACTGATGGACAATCTGAGAAAACTATTCAAATCTTGGAGGATATGCTGAGGGCGTGTGTTCTAGACTTCGGAAAAGGTTGGGAGAAATATCTGCCTCTAGCGGAGTTCGCTTATAATAACAGCTATCAGGCCACTATCGGGATGGCCCCATTTGAGGCATTGTATGAACGTAAGTGTCGATCCCCAATATACTAGATGAAGTAGGTGAGACGAAGACTTTTGACCTGATCCTTCTACTAGAACTTATGAAGACAGTTGAAAATGTCCACCTCATTTGGAAACGGATACTTACCACCCAAAGCAGGCAGAAAAGTTATGCCGACCGACGGAGACGGAATTTGGAATTTGAGGTCAGCGACAAGGTGTTCTTAAAATTATTACCTCGAAGGGAACTAATTAAACATGGCAAGGGTGGAAAGTTGAGCCCGAGGTTTGTGGGACCATTTGAAATAGTTGAAAAGGTTGGCAAATTGGTGTATCGCCTGGAACTTTCCTAAAACCTCTCAAATATTCATGATGTCTTTCATGTTTCAATACTACGGAAGTATCACCCTGATCTATCGCATATTTTGGAGCTAGAGGCGTTGTAGCTTCGGGAGAACTTGTCTTATGAAAAGAAGCCCCTTTGGATCCTAGACCAGCAAGATCGGGAGTTGCGCAACAAATCTATACCGATGGTGAAAGTGTTGTGGGATCACCATGGAGTTGAAGAAGCAACATGGGAAAGACGAGACCAGATAGAGCAACAGTATTCGGCATTATTTCAAAGGTAATATTAAATTTTGAGACGAAATTCTTTTAAGGAGGGGAGGATGTGAGGCCCAACCTCGATTTGCGGGCAATACCTCGTTTCGTATGCCCTAAGCTAGAATTGCATGCCTTAACCTTGGTTTGAGAGTCGTGTCTTGATTTATGTGCCTTGCATTGTGTTACGTGCATTCTTTTAGGGTTGCGTGCATTTATTTGAAATACGTGCATCTGTCTCGTAATTTGTGCCTTACCTCGAAGTGCGTGCCCTAGACTTAGGAAAGCGTGCTTGCACGCTAATCAAGAAAGCATCCTACACAAAGCACTAGACTATTAAATAATCCTACAAACTCCACTAACTAATATTCTAATCCTAAGTCAATGCACTAAAAGACAAAGCACTAAACACTAAACATTCTTTATTCCTTATTCTATTTGCAAAACTCATGCACCTAAAATACCACATCAACCTACAATAAAATAAAGCTTAAAACATGACAAAAATTTAGATTTGTAAGCCATGATGGCCGGCCATACCTATGTTCTTGAGCAAAAATTTGAACAAAACAATTTTATCATGCATACTTAGACAATAATCTTACACAATGTCATACATTTTCTTGCACCAAGGCACCTTTTGCTAAACACCAAGCTTCACATCTTGGACTCCTCACCTTATGTCTCCTCACAATTCAAAATTGCTCAAAATAACAAAACAAATCAGCCCCTACAAGCGCAAGGCTGACACACTCACACACCAACATTTCATTCTTCTCAAACTTTCTCATTCTCTCCCATTCTCTTTCTCTCTTGGCCATGGCTGCTTCATGAGTCTCCATAGCTCAAGCTCACATTCTAAGAGTCACCTAGGCTCACAAGGATCCCAAGAGACTCGGCCTTAGCAAGTTAAGCAAGACAATCGCAAGCAAGCTCACAAAGTTCATCATTTTCGGCCTTAGGTATGTCTTGATAGTTTTTCTTTCATTTCCTTTTGTTCTACACACATGTACACCATTGTCACATGCTAACTAAGTTAGAAATTAAGGGTAATCAAGCTATCTCTCTCGGACAAAGCAATGAAGAAGCCTTTGTGCATTTTGAAGAGCATTTGAGCATCATTAATCATCAATAGGCTAAGGTGAGGGTTAAACTCTTTTAAAAGCTTTTAAAAATCACATGCATGTCTTCATATGACTATATTTACCTCTGTAGTTGTTGTATATGTGTGTATATGAGCTTATATAACCATGCATGGCTAGATTTTTGGCTAGAACTTGAACATAGGAAAAAACGTGTTGTTGGCAGTTTTCTAATCTTGTAGTACGAGGTGCATTTGGCTTAGTAAAACTTGATAAAAATGCGTGCAAATTGGTAGGTTACTAGTTTTGCCAGTTCTCAGCATTTTTCATAGAAATAGGCCAAGGCCAAGTTTGACTCTAAGGCCTCCAAAATGGTCAAACATCGTGAGGTGTCTAAATTTGGAAGCATTGGAAAAATGAAATAGGTTTCTGGCAGATTACTGACTCTATAGAACGAAGAATTTTTGACCTAGTAAATGTTGGTAAAATTGTATGATAATTGGTAGGTTGCTAGATTTTGCAGTTCTGGACATTTTTTTCCAGAAATAGACCAAATCCAATTCTGACTCTAAAACCCTCAACAATAGCAAAAATCGTAATGTATCTAAAACTGGACAGTTTTGTGTAGTCTCACGGTTTTGACCATAACGCCTAAGTCCGAACTCCAAATGAGGTGAGGTTTATTTCTGGATTTAAATCATGCAGTAAGCTTAAATTTGACATTTGGTTCACTGAAATTGGAGATTGTTTTCTTAGCTAAATGAATGTGGGAAAATAGACCATTGCAGTGAGATTTTTGTTTAGTAATACGCTTAGAATCATGTTGAGACCTTGCTTGAGGCATTGAATGCTTGGAATTGTGGCACTTAGATGTTGTGTGGACTGTTGTGGTTGGTTGAGATTGCTTAATTTGATTGATGAATGGCTTGGGATCATTAATTGATGAATGGTTTGCTTAATTGCATGTTTAAGCACGGAATTGAGGCCCTAATGCTTATGACTATTTTCTATGGGATGACCCTATGTTTAAACGTGTTAAATTGTGTGGTTAATAAGCTGCCCATAGTTGTCCTTATAGCTCTAAATGTGATCCCGATGATTACATATTGATAAGTAGACCTTTCTTGCACCCGGTCTTATGTAAACGTCGTTGCATACTTGTATAATCTTAATACTTAATACGTGAACCCCGAAATGAGTTATATGACTTGATTTACGTGTGTTACATGGCTGCCCATTTAATATTCATATAACTCTATGTGTTTTACAAAGTGAAAATTCATGTTAAGCATGCCTCATTCGTTTACTTGGCAATATGTGATCTTGAAATTGCTCGGAGGTAACCTACTTTGTTGTCCTCCTAATATGAATTGTTAAATGTATAAATGTGCATTGGATGCAAGGTTGCAACCTTTCATTCGGGCATGGTAGCGTTTCACGCACACCGGGCGGCATTAGGCTTGCCAGTGCTACCATGAATACCATGGTCCAATTCCCTCTCTTGCTTGGCATTCCACCCTCAGAGAGTTGGGTCGTAAGATTTCGGGGTACATCCAGAGTACACCCAATTGGCAGCGATAAGTGGATAATTGATGTCGACCACAACAATTGTTATAAAAAATGTTATTGAGAGTAAATGCTCACCGTATCCTTGAAATGATTGGTAATTGTATCTGTTGTTCAATTTGATTCTTATACTTTACGTATCTTATTACTTGTAATACGTGACATGTTTTCAAAAGGGGTTTTTCATAAGTTTAACTGGAGAAAGAGTTTCAAAATGTATTTCTCGTTCCCCCTCACTGAGTTCATAAGGACTCACCCTCTTTTATCATCACAGGTGAAAAAGATCAGGAACAGGTACCCGAGGATAATATGCCTATTGATAACTCCTTGGAGTGATTGCATGCCCTACGTGCCTTACTTAACTATGGCTATTTTGTGAACGATATGTTTGTTTTGAAGGCTATTTCTTATGTTTTTTGTTGTTGTTATTGTAAATGACCCCCGTTGTAATTTGGGGTCTAATTTTGACTTGTACTGATTATGACTAGATGAACACTCTATCTTGTGGGTTGATTTCACCATTTTGATTTAGTAACTACCATAGGAAACTCAATCACTAGGTGAAGAATCAAATGATGTAACTCTATCTAAATTCCCTGGGTACTCAATAGTAAGCTAAAGATCATCAGGTACTTGTGTAACAGGAATTAACAAATAAATGGGACATAGTTATCATGCTAGGTTTGTTAATCAAACGAGACTTTGAGATAAATAGTAGGCATATCGATTGGTGATAAATAGTAATGTTTGTTGGAATCGAATTTGAGATTGAAAGTTTTGAGGCGTTTGGAAAATTAGGTCAAACTAAAGAGCCCAATTACAGCCGTTATGCTAACATTAAGTGTTAAATCTTAATGAATGATTAAGTTTGTGAAAAGGTGTAAATGATTAGATCACACCCTAGCTAACCTCTATAGGTCAGGTTGGGGCGTGATAGCCCAGATGTGGTGACCATCCACTAGGCGGTAGTGGGCTTGCCAGTGGATGCTAACCCGCCGAGGACTAGTCCCTAGTCGCATGGACAGAGCGTTCTGTGGACGAGGTCATCGGATCGGGGTACATCCAGAGTACACCCAGCGGAATAATAAATTATGCCAACAAGCGAAGTGAAAGAGAAAGAGAAGCGTAGCGAAAGATAAGTGAACCAGCATGGAGGGAGCATTTCATGGGGTTAGTGATATCCTTTTTAAAGTGTTTATTTAGCGATTAATGTTTTAATGCTTATAATGTTAGCGCCTCAATATTAATGTTTTCAAGTGTTAGCATATAATGATAAATCCTTGTGTTCATAAATGTTTAGCTAATGTTTTAGAGTTCTTAATGCCTTATAGCTTATCATGTTAATATAGCTTTCCGCGTAGCTTATAATGCTTAGTTAAATGCCATTTGAATGCCTTATATGCATTGCATGAAAATAATTTTTAAAAGCTTCCCGTTTATTCCCTCCCTCACTGAGTATACATGTGTTGTATGCTCACCCCTCTTTTCTAACACTTTTTAGGTCAGACAGTTTCCGCTCCTTCGAAAATCTGGGGAGAAGAAGGCTCAGAGTTTCCTTGCATGGTTGTGTTAGCTTGTCTGTTATAGTTTAAGGTGGATATTGTGTGATATGTGATTGTGATTGTATATATTAGTTAAGTTCTTAGTTTGTGTAAAGTTATTTTAAGTTGTTGGTGGCTTGCATTAATTTGTATGTTGTTAAACTTATAAAAGGTTGAATGGAATTTAAATTCTAAATTAGTTAAATAGATAAGATTATAGTGGTATGATAACCGATTTTATTACATAGTATTTCAATAGCTTATAAGAATACAAGCTTGTATGTTTTATTTTTGCTAATAGAAGGCTCAAATGTCCTTAGGAATCTGGAAAATTATGTTTATGAATGTTATATCATGTGTTGTGTTTTATTTCTTCTGAGTGCAGTTATGTGGTTTGGCCTAGAAACAGGGAAGACTCTGTTCATTTTCTCTCGCTTTTCGTGCCCAGGGTTAGGTTCAGGTTAATGCTAGTGGAGTGAATAGCAATCCTGGCTCTGTGAGGGGTCGGGGCGTGACAAATGTTATCAAAGCTTATATAGCTCATGGCTGGGACAGGGTTCTTGGTCTGTTAGGTAGTGGACCCCGAGTATGTGCATGTGAAATATGTTTTGAGTAGGTACGTGCTTGCATGTGAGACTTGTGTTTTCGTCATTGAAAATGTATTTCTATGTGTTCTACTTTTGCGAATATGACGAATATGCGATATGTGTAATTATGTGATTTTATCTGTACTTATGTGATCTATCTTCTTGCTAAGTATATTTATTTTATATACTATCTACTACATACATGCATTACCCTTGGAAATAGTAAGTAAACTCTTCTCCATGTAGTGAAGAATGGCAGAGAGCGGGCCCTCCAAGGATAAGAACTCACAGCCAGAGGGGGCAGGTGATCGTGTACTATTTCTGAGCAAACACAAGTGTTGATGCATATATTTGCTTATGTGGGATAGTAGAATTTGATGTCATTCTTTGTATAAGTTGTAATCTATGAAGGGTTCGTGCTTATATTAGGACTCGGTTGTTGGAATTTCTTTATAGCATTTCATTCGGTGTTTCATTGGTATCCTCGGTGGTCTCCTTATTGGGATTCATGCTGAAGTCCCTATACGATATTCATATTAGATGGTTTTCTCTGGAGTTCTATCTGGAAGTTCTGTTGCTACTATTTTCACTGGATTCTGTTTGGGATTCTTATATGGTCTTCATACTCATCAGGAATTTTTATTCAGATTCTCAAATGGTATTTTCATTGGGGCCTTTATTTTGCCACTTACTCTGGTATTTTCATGGTATTTCATTGGACTTTCACATTGCCTTCCATATCTAATACTCTTGCTCGGCAACCGACGACTTCTGATCCGAGTTGTCTTTCAGTTGAAGTGATATTCTCTTGTGAAGAAGAAATTGAGAAGGTGCAATTTGTTTAAGGGGATGTGATGCCCCGGACTTAGTAGATAGTGCATAACACATGTTGCATATGATTATGTGCTTATTAAAGTGTTTTTGTTAAATTTATAGGATTTTAAAGGATAATTACTATTCACTGCATTTTTGGCTATTTTGTTTTTCAAATTCTACATTTTTCCCATAACATTTGTCATGTAAGAAGCATGAGAAAAATAGAATTTCGTACATAGCATATCGGGAGTGTGAAATAAAAATTATTTTGTTTATTGTATGAATAGTAACCTTCAAGACAATGTTTTTAGCCAAAAATAATCTTTTAACCCATTTTACCTAAACCAAACCCAAGCCCAAACCCATTTTCAAAGCCAACCCAATGACCCAACCCATATATCTACCATATATACCTATTATACACATATATACACATATTAGCAAAACAAAAACCAAAGAAAAAGGCATAGGAAATTCGGCCAAGGCCCAAGAAAAGAAAAAAAAAAAGAGAAAACATCAACCCTTACAAATTTGAACTTGAGCTTGGATTTGGAGACCTTAAAGCCTTCATAGATCATCACCAAAGCTTCTCATTCTTTATTTGGTGAGGGATTCTATGACACCCAGACCCGAGCATAAAGATCATTTTATTAATTCGAATATATTTGTATTCATTAATTGGCATATTTCTTGATTTATGTGCATTTGATTCGTTTATATGGACTTTCATAGTTTTACGTATACTTGTGTATTTTAATTATCGTAGGAAATAATCAAATCCTACTAAATTAAATTAGCAACTAAACTAATTAGAACATAACTAAATGGCAAAACTAGCAAATAAGAATTAGTTAGGAGGGCAAATTGGACTTTGGGCCTTTTAATTATCCTTCTTATTAAATTAGTCTTAAAAAAAAAATTAAGACACACCAACACATACACAAAAATCAGACACACACTTAACACGTTTAAACACACACAAAAAAGAAGAAGAAGAAAAATAAAGGAAAGAAGAAAATGTGATTTAGCTTGTTTGTATGCAAATTCTTCAACTTAAGGTGAGGGTTCATCCATGCTTGCATATTTGGCTGATTTCTTCTTGTATATACATGTATGCCATGTATAGATAAGTGAACATTAAGCTTGTAATGCATGTTTAATGAGGTATTTAGTGTCTAAAATGTTGTGGTAGCTTTCTAATGCATGAATTGCTAGCTTTGGTGTTTGGCTTTGGTTGTAGTTGAAGTTGGCTTCTTTGATTAATTGGTGAAGACCAAGTGTTTGTGTATATGTCAAAAAGAGTGGGTTACATCATATACATAGTGAGTAATGGTGGTAGTATGCCAAAGAAGCAAGAAATAGCTAAAACATGAGTACTGTAAGATTCTGAATTTTCTGGCAGGTTGCACAATTGGATTGCAGAGGCAGTTTGACCTAGCAAACATTGTCGAAAATAGCTGAATTTTGGATATCTTGTAGCCAAGACCTGGGGGAACAATTTATCTTTTAGTCTGAAGATTTAACTATGTTGTTAGGGGGAAGATATAGGGCCATTACAGAAACATTTGGATTCTCGCGCTGCTACAGGGAAGATTGCGCAATAATTTTGTAGGGTCATATCTCATTGAATATAACTCTGAATTGAGATATGTTTGAGGCTAAACCCATTTACATTCGATGAAATATATTTATATGGAGTTTCAAAGTTTTTGGAGAATAATTAGGCTGGTAACCGAAGCAGCAAAATCAAGTCAATATCGACTAGAATTTTAACTTATCTTGCTAAAGGTTTAAGATGCCTTGATGGTTGGTTATAGTGAATAATGAACAATTTTAGGTAGTAGGAAACTTAATGGTGATGAATGGTTATGTGTGAATGCTCAAGTGAATTGGAGATAATTACTTGTCATCTAGTGAATCAAGAGAAAGAGTAGTTCCGTAAATGCTAGTATTAGCTATGAAAGGGAGTTATTGTAAGTTAGAAAACTCAAGAATGCGGTCAAGTCTTGTAAATTAAGTTAATTGATTTTAGTGCTTTAGATGGTTTAGCTTGGTAATCTTAGTTTAATAAATGTAAATAATGCTCTTAGCGAAGTTAAATACTTTAGAACCTCGTATGTGCTTAATAAGATGTTTAAGAACGAATGCAAGATTCATGAATTAAGGAGTGTCATAATAGTTATTTATGTAGTTAAAGTAGTTTAGTGCAATGTTGTTAGAAGTTTGAACATGATTTAGTTGGGTTGTCATTGAGTAATTAGCATGTTATAACTTAGTAACTAAAGTGTAATATTAAAGCATGTCATCTAGTGCCTTTAATGTATTTTGTGTTAAGCTTCGTTTGAATGCTATTTTCTTGAGTTTTAATTGTAGTTAAGAGTTAATGAAATGTAATTAGATTGAGTAAAGTGTAAGTTGTCAACTAAAGCGCCTTAACTTATCTTTGTACTTTATGTTAAACTAGAAAATATTGCTTGAATGTGAATGATTGTAATGCTAGAATTCATGCTTTAACTTAGTGTAACTAGTGTTGCTTAGTGAATGTAGATTGTTAGAACCCCGTGTATGTTATGTGGAATGTTCGATAAGCAATGCAAGCTAAATGAATTAAGAAGCATTATCAAGATATGTCATGTAGCTAAGGTAATGTAGTGCATATTAGAGATCTTAAGTAGGCTTAAAGTTAACCTTAAAGAGTGTGTGTTAGTTTAATTGCAATCAAATCTAACTTGTTCTTAATTATGAATTCTATTTGAATTCTAGCTATAGTACATACAATTGGAGAAGGTATGAGGGGATTCTTGGCCTAATCCAAGGTGAGGGACTTCATCTTGTTGTACATTTAGTTTATTTACTTGTTAAAAGGTTTCATGATTTAACAAAGTTACTTGAGTCGTGTATTTACTTGATTATTAGGAAAGTAGATTTGGAACCCTTTGTCTTGTGTGAAGAATATGATCTAATTAGTAAGCATTGGAATAGTATTTTGATGCATTTATTGGGAATTAATTGAATTAGTTGCAAGAATAATTGTTTATGTTGCTATAATTGGTCTATTTGATTATCAAATGTGTAATTTGTTATATATGGGGTGAGGTTAGCCTACTTTGCCACCTCTCCACTTGATTCGGATTTGGCATCTCGTGATTCATTATTCTGGGTTGCGCAACCTATTCGGACATAGTAGTGTTGAGAACCTCTGGGCAGCATCGAGCTGTCGGTCTAGCTCGACTACCATGGTGCCTATTCCCTTTCTCGCAGAGGTATACTCCCCTACCCCAGAGTTGTGGTTTACCTTGTTGGGGCATACAGACCTACTTCAAGAGAATGGGTCGTAGGATCAAGGTACATCCGGAGTACCCCATTAAAGGGATAAGGGGTTTACCGGCATTTGCTTGAAGATCATGGTTCGTGGTTTGAGATCAAAGATAAAGAAGATGATCGTATCCTTTTTAAATGTGTTTAAAGAATTGTTCAATTAGCTTGCTATATTGTGTTACTTGTATGTTTATCTTTGTTACATTGCACGAAAATACTTTTGAAAACCTCCCTGGTTAATTGTTTCCCTCCCTCACTGAGTATACATATGTTATATATCTCAAGTTCAGGCCCTTCAAAGATTAAGAAGAAGAGGTTCAATTTGGTCAAATGCCTTGACTTGTTGCTTACCGAGATTGGATAGCTTGTGTGAAGAATGTGATGTTGTCATATATATGTTCAATTTTAAGACGTTTTAGTCCTATTTGTATTTATTTACTAGCTTGGAAGATTGTAATAGTTAATGTTTTGTTGCATAGTAAAGATTGTAGTGGCATGTAATAACTCTAACTTTGCTTTATTGTCAGTGTTGCATGCTTGTGTGGTCAGTGAAGGTTAGTTGATTAGTTGGACTTAAATTATAAGTAAGTTAAATTCATAATATTAGAGTGATATAATAAGCGGTTCTAAAACACATAAATTCAATAGATTTGACTTTGCTTGCTTGTATGTCTTCAATGTTGGGTTCTAAGGCTTAGATGACCTTAAAGAGTTGGTTGTATGTGATGTTAGTGGTAGTTGGGAATTACAGAAAATGTTGGACTTTGGTTTTGAGGTTATAACTGCTTGTACAGGTTTTGAATTGTCTTATAAACAAGGGAGACTCTGTCCGTCTTCCCTCATTTTTCGTGACCTCGGGATTTGAATCGGAGCTCTAGTCTCGTGAGAGATCGGGGTATTACAGGTGGTATCAGAGCTTAGTTAGCTTTTAGCCGGGACAGGGTCCTCAGTTTGTTGGGTTACAACCTTGAGTGCGTGCATGTGAAATATGTCTTGAATACGTGTGTGTTTGCATGTGAGACTAGTGTTTTCTTGAATAAGAATGTACTTTTATGTGATTTGTTTGTACAAAATATGATTAATGTGCTACGTGCTCATAATGTGTTAAAAATGTCTTATATGAATATAATGAGTATAAAGTACACGTGATGTATAAATGTTTTCGAATATGTGATATGTGTACTATTTGAAATAACGGTGTTGCATTGCATAATAACCCTACATTATGTAGTCCATTTCTTTCCCTCTTCTCCAATGATCAACTAGTGAAGATCAGTGTTCGGAAATCAACGATTGACCTTCATGTCTGGTATTATTATCGGCTAAACTCCTCTTACATACTATTGATATTGTCAATCGGTATTCGATGCCAATGCTAGGTACCTTTATCTGGAGGTCTATTGGAATTCTAATGAGCACTCTTAATTGGATTTCTATATGACATCTTGTTTACCTATTCTAATAAGCTCATAGTATTCTCTCGTGTCTTGGTAGCTAGTTAGTACGGCTAGAATTGAAAAAATCTTGATTGGAACTTAAAGGGGTCGTTTGAATGAAGTGTTGACCAGGCTAGTTTTGAGTGGGTGTATGGCATTAGATATGCTAAGAAGTGAGTGCGGTGTGTTTATGGCATTGATTGGGTGATTGGTTAATATAGTTATAGTTCAAATAGGTTAAGAGGCGAATTGAGGTTTTGTAGTGAACGTAGATTAAAATGTGGTTTCATGTAGATGAGGCGTGCCATAAAGTGTCTAGAAGTGAGTGGTGAAATTGGTTTGCAATCTCATATCTCAATTGGAATGGGTAGCTTAAGAAAGTTGGTCTAATTAATAGTATTTTAGTCAATTTATGGTCAAATGTTCATTCGGTGCTTGTAGTAGGTGTCATAGGTGTTGGAGAGGCTAGTTTAATGTTTCGAATGGCTAAAATGTAACTAGGACTTGGATAGTGTTGATTTGAGTATAAAGGGCTTTTGAGGTGGAGATGGTTAAACGTGGATTTCCTTGGTTAAAAAGGGGTTCCTAGAGTATTCTTAGGATGATAGAATGGTTGGATTGTGGTTTACATGGTTTTGGTTTAGTATAAGCTTGAATTGGACTAAGGGGGTTACTTGGAGTTTAATGTTAGACTTAGGTTAAAGCGTGGTTTCGCGTGGTTGAGAGGTGTCATAAGGTGTTCGGAAGTGATCGGTACGGTGGAATTGTAGATTGGGTAGTTTAGGAGTTGGTGTGTTGTTTGTATGTGACTTTTACATTAATATCAAATGTTGTTTTGTTAATTGTTATAAAATGTTTAATTATGTTTTTTTGAACTCTAAGTTATGAATCCTACGTGAACTGCTAGCTTTGGCGCATTGGGAGAAGTTGAAAGAATTGTGGCTCCTTAAGGTGAAGGATCATTTCTATGTGCATTATAAGTGCTTTATTTTGCTAAATGCTATATGTTAGGGTTAATGTAAATAAGCAATCTATTCATGCCATGTAAAATAAGAAATGTTTTCGAGTTTTCAAAAGAAAAGGATATTTTAGTGGTTGAGTGTTATATAAGTGTTAGCTTGTTAAATTATGTGTAATGTTGCCTTCAAAGCATGCTTCTTAACTTTTAATTAAAAAAGGCATGTCATTTAAACTTAGTATAAGAGGTGCATGTTTAATATTCTCTAAAGCACGATATTTAACTTTAATGTCTAGGAGTGCATGTTTAGGAAACTTAGAGCGTGATAGCGTTATGTGCATGAGAGTGGCCTCTTTTGTCACTTCTCACTTACGTGTATTTAGTATGCTTAAATGTCTAAGTGCTCCAAAGTGTTACGTGCTATAAACTATCTCCAACAAACTAACAATGCTAACGAGTATTCAGTGTAGCGAAGGTTGCAACCTTAGGCGTTAGCCAGGATGCGGTAACCATTCACTGGGAAGTAGTGGGCTTGCCAGTGGATGC
Source organism: Ehretia macrophylla (assembly GCA_037974665.1). Classification (NCBI taxonomy): domain Eukaryota; kingdom Viridiplantae; phylum Streptophyta; class Magnoliopsida; order Boraginales; family Ehretiaceae; genus Ehretia; species Ehretia macrophylla. The sequence goes on along the minus strand of CM075780.1, from coordinate 42,972,094 downwards.
TAACCCGCCGAGGACTAGTCCTTAGTTGCATGAACGGAGCATTCCATAGATGGGGTCGTAGGATCAGGATACATCCGGAGTACACCCAGTGGAGCGATAAGTGATGCCGGCAGGCGAAGTGAAAGAGAAAGAGAAGACTAGCGAAAGAGCAGTGAACCCGCATGGACGGAGCGTTCCATGGGGTTAGCGATATCCTTCTTAAAGTGTTTATTTAGCGATTAATGTTTTAATGCTTATAATGCACCTCAATATTAATGTTTTCAAGTGTTAGCATATAATGATAAATCCTTGTGTTCATAAATGTTTAGCTAATGTTTTAGAGTTCTTAATGCCTTATAGCTTATCATGTTAATGTAGCTTTCCCCATAGCTTATAATGCTTAGATAAATTATATTTGAATGCCTTATATGCATTACACAAAAATGATTTTTAAAAGCTTCCCGTTTATTTCGTCCCTCACTGAGTATACATGTGTTGTATGCTCACCCATCTTTTCTAACACTTTTCAGGTAATACAGTTTCCGCACCTTCAAAAATCTGGGGAAAAGAAGGCTCAGAGTTTCCTTGCGTGGTTGTGTTAGCTTGTCGGTTGTAGTTCAAGGTGGATGTTATGTGATATGTGATTGTAATTGTATATATTAGTTAAGTTCTTGGTTTGTGTAAAGTTATTTTAAGTTGTTGATGGCTTGCATTAATTTGTATGTTGTTAAGCTTGTGGAGGGTTGAATGGAATTTAAATTCTAAATTAGTTAAATAGATAAGATTAGAGTGGTATGATAACTGGTTTTATAACATAGTATTTCAATAGCTTATAAGAATACATGCTTATATGTTTTATTTTTGCTAATAGAAGGCTCGGATGGCCATAGGAATTTGGAAAATTATGTTTATGAATGTTATATCATGTGTTGTGGTTCATTTCTTCTGAGTGTAGGTATGTGGTTTGGCCTAAAAACAGGGGAGACTCTATCCGTTTTTTCTCATTTTTCATGCCCAGGGTTAGGTTCGGGTTAATGTTAATGGAGTCTTGGCTCCGTGAGGGGTCGGTGCGTGACATGTGTGCTCAGCTCGGATAGTTGATTACTACTTTAACAAGTTAGTGTCATCTGTGGGAAAGAACTTAATTCCACTAAGAAACATTCCGCAATAATAAACACTAAAAGCCAAAACAATGTCGGAGGTGATCTACCACTACCTATCATGGCAAATTCAACTATCCAAGGCCTTAGGGCATCCTCAATAGATGCTTCAAAACACAATAATTACAACTTTTTAGCAAATATAGAGCATTTAGAAGAAAAAAAAGCAACACCAATGGTGCATATAGAGCCCCAAATCCAGATTTTTGATGCAACGTTGTCATGTTTCAACAAGTTTAGAGCCCGGACTCTATTTTGTCCAACAGATTTATTGAACAAAATGGAACCCCAAGAAAAAGACAAAAAAATCTAGAGCCCACATGGGTTACTTCCAAATCAAATTTGACCACATAGGTCTCTTCAATAGATCAGATTTGACATCTGACTGACAACTTTAACAAAAAAAAAAATTTTAAAAATTGGCAACTTAGGCTCAAAAAAATAGAAGGGACGGCAGGTCCCACCATAGATCTTTAAATTTAGAGCCCCCACTAGTGATGAATTTTTTTTAAAGCCCCTAAAAAACACATAGGGCTCTAAATGGGGGTCTAAAAAGTAAAGGCGCTCTAGCTTTATTTTTAAAGCCCTTCAATTTAGAGCCTCTATTGAAGATGACTTTATGTCTCTTGATTGAAAGAGTGGATTTTCTCACCCCTTTTTGTATTGATTTGCTTTACATATATAGCAGTAACTTTACAAGTCAAGATTACACTTGTTAAACAAATCTATAAGGTATACATTCGGCTATCTATAAAACAAATATTTGAAGCAGTTAGTTGTGAGTTTGAAAAGTCTTGAGAGTCATAAGACTGCAGGAGTCTTAACACCCCCTCGCAAGCTGATAAGGGAACAACCACATCAAGCTTGTCACAAAGTAGCTCAAAGCGTGGCCGGTATAACGGTTTAGTAAACAAGTCAGCGGGCTGTTCTGAAGTGTTGATGTAACGAAGTTGAAATGTACTATCAGTGACTCTTTCTCGCACAAAGTGAACATCGATTTCGATGTGTTTGCTTCGGTTATGAATTATCGGGTTCGTGGCCATGTAAATAGAGCTAATATTATCACAATAAAATGTTTAGGAGTACGACAACTTGATTTGGAGAAAATTGAGAATGTGAATGAACCACAGAACTTCTGAACCAAGCAATGCGAGAGCTCTGTATTCTGCCTCAGGGTTCGACTTTGATACAGTTGTTTGCTTTTTGGAGCTCCAGGCAACTAAATTCGAACCAAAATAAACTGCATAACCGGATGTTGAGCGGCGTGTTTCAAGACACCCAACCCAATCAACATCACTATAGCCTGTCAATGAGTAGTCAGCTGACGATTTTAGAAGGAGACCATGAACAGGTGTATGTTTAACATAGCGCAAAATGCCCTTGGCAACAGCGAGATGAGATGTGTGTGGTTCATGCATGTATTGACAAACAGAATTTGTAGCATACGCCAAATCAAGACAAGTTATCGTTAAATACTACAAAACACCAACAAGTTGTCGAAACTCTGTTGGGTCCAATAAGAGATCGTCATTCGCAGCATTAAGCTGAGTAGTAGCCATAGGCGTGGTTACAGGCTTTGTACCAGTTATCCCATAATTTTGTAAAAGCTGAATGCAATATTTCGTTTGAGTTAGTAAAAGACCATCAGGATGTTTATGTCCTCCATGCCAAGGAAGAAACTTAGAGGACCCAAGTCCTTCATGTCGAATTGGGTAGAGAACAATTTGATGAAGCTCGAAATATAGGAATCAGAACTCCCAGTGATGATGATGTCGTCGACGTAAATAAGCAGAATGAGTGTGTGGCCTTTTGAATTGCTAGTAAACAAAGAGGCATCATGATGAGATTGAAGAAACCCACATGAGATTAAGTAAGAACTGAACTTGTGGTACCAAGCATAGGGTGCCTGCTTGAGACCATAAAGAGATTTATGGAGCTTACACACATGAGTATGATACAACTGATCAACAATTCCCTACTGTTGAGTCATATAGACCGTTTCAACTAAGTCACCGTGCAAAAAGGCATTCTTGACGTCTAATTGCCGAAGAGATCAATTATGTGCTAGAGCAATGCTAGGAACAAGTCGAATAGTTTCGAGCCGAACGACTAGGCTAAAAGTATCATTGTAATCACGACCGGGTTACTGATTGTAGCCCTTGGCAACTAGACGGGCAACTAAACGGGCTTTGTATCGTTCAAGCGAACCATCAGACTTTTGTTTAATTTTATACACCCACTTACAACCAATGATATTCATTTTGAATGAGGCTGGAACCAAGACCCATGTATAATTCTTCATAAGTGCATTAATTTCATCAGCCATAGCAAGTCTTCAATTGACATCTTTATGTGCTTGACTAAAACAAGTTGGATCATGTGGTAAATTATTAGTGGTAGAGAGAAGGCATGATGGTAAGGGATGACGGGTAGAAAAAGATGACTTAAGGCTTACGTGTTCCATCCATGGAATGGGTAATCATGTGATGAGGACGATTCATTGAGGAAGGTGGAGGAACACACTGATCATGAGTATGATGAAAAGGAATTAGGGGAAGCTCTTGTTGTGTCGGGGTAGAGGATTGAAGAGGGATAGATGAGGAACTAGATGAGGCAGGTTGACTTGATTTGCATAAAGGGGACGAGGGACATGGCTGTACAATGAGTCATGAGAAGTGTCAGATAGGTGAAGTTGTGGATTAGCTCCAGTAGGTAGATGAGGCGGTATAGTATGTGGAATGGTGAGTGGTGAAGTAGATAATGGTTGGGAAACAGAAGGTGGATTGGAGTTCGATTGATCAACCAAAGATGACGAGAAACAAAGATGACGGGAAGCAACGAAAATGAAAATCACGTGTTGGTGATTGTAGGAAAGAAGAGTTAGTGTTGAATGGAAATTTGGTTTTGTCAAACACGACATGTCTGGACAAAAAAATCCTCTTGGTGATTGGATGATAACACTTATAGCCATTGTGAAAAGGACTGTAGCCAATGAAAATAGCCTTGCAACTCTTGAAGTCCAATTTTTTTTTACCAAAAGGACTAAGACATGGAAAGCACTGGGAACCAAAAACCCGCATCGAATAATAGTTTGGAGGAGCACCATAGAACAATTCATAAGGAGACTTGTTATGCAGTAGAGGCGTAGGCAGTCTATTAATAATATAAACAACCGTAGAGAAAGTATAATTCTAGAATTCACGAGGTAGATGACTATGAGCAAGCATGGCCAACCTAGTTTCAACAATATAATGGTGCTTTCACTCAACTACCCTATTTTGTTCGGGGATACCAAGGCAAGAAAGTCGATGAACAATCCTTTTTTGTTGGAAAAGATGCCGAAGAGTATGAGAAACGAATTTACCACCAGAGTCACTTTGAACATATTTGATCTTGGCATTACAAATATTTTCAACCATTGAGATAAAAACAGGAAAAACGGAAGCAACATCTGATTTTCTCATTAATGGATAATACCAAGTGTACCGAGAGAAGTCATCGATTAATACAAGATAGTACCAAAAATCATCCAAAGCAGTGGTAGGGGCTGGACCCCATACATCGCAATGTATTATTTGAAATACATTTGTGGAATGCAATACATTATTATCAAAAACTAATCAGTGACTCTTTCCAAGTTGACAACTGGAACAAGGGCTATCAGATGTTAGAGGAGTCTTTATTTGCAAAACTTGATTGAGACAGTGTAGAGTACGAGCTGCTGGGTGACCCAAACGAGTATGCCAAATATTTGGGCTAACTTTACTTGCCATGAGAGAAACGCAAGATGGCGGAGAGAGAGCATAGAGACCACTACTGATCATTCCCTTGTGCAACAATCTGCCTGTCTTCATATCCTTAACACAATAACCATAAGGTGTGAAGATAAAAATACAATTGTGTTCCTTAGTAAATTGAGCAACAGAAAGCAGACGTTTAGTCAAAGAAGGTACTAACAACACATTGCAGTTTAATGAAGCTCCAGAAGATAACAGAACAGAAGTGCTACCAGTATGAGAGATAGTTAAGCCTGAACCATTACCAATCAAAACACTATCAGAACCCAAATATAATTTCTTACCAGTTATAGTATCACCATATGGATTCATATGATAAGAAGCTCCAGTATCAATGTACCGGTTTGGGTTAGCCGAATCAGAGACCTGTATGGCAGCAAAAGCCTTTGAATTTGCCTCAACAATTTTGTCAGAGGCCCAACAGTTATTGGCCTTATGATATGGATGGCCACAGCGAAAGAAAACAACGGAAGCAGTGTCGGACGACGTTGCTGAAAACGTGGGATTAGAGTGACCACGACTCCTATTTCTGCCACGTCCATAGCATCCAGCACGACCTCCGCGATGAGTATTGCCATGATGAGATGAATGGCGATTGGATGAAAACAGTGAAGGTATGTTGGGTGATTTGGCACAAGCAGTGGAAAAAGCAACAGATTTATCTATAGTTGATAAAGCAGTGGTTAAGTGAAGCTCGAAGTCAAGTAAGAGACCATACACCTCAGCAAATGTGCGAGAGGTAGGACGGGAGTTTATTGCAGCAACAATTGGGTCAAAGTCGGAATTGAGACCACGTAGTATCCAAAGTATAAGATCATCATCATCGACTGGTTTGCCAGCGCTTGCAAGAACTAACAACAAGGACTTGGCGTGCTAAATGTAAGCATGAACAGACTGAGATTGTTTTATAAGGGATTGTAATTCAGTTTTGATTTGCTGAACCCGGACCCTTGATTGAGATCCATACAGTAATTCCAAAGTAAGCCAAACATCGCGAGCCATTGCCTTGTCAACCACTTGAGAAAGAACAGTATTTGAGAGAGAAACTAGAAGCCAGCCCAAAATCATTTGGTCAAGACGGTACCAGTTAGCAAGATCAGTAGAAGACGAGGTTGGCTTCGGCAATGTACCGTCAACAAAACCAAGCAATCCATGGCATCGTAAAACAGCGTACACCTGAGTCTTCCAAAGCAAAAAATTATTACTACCGAGTTTGAGCGAGAGTTCTTGGTGGATATGCTCCACAGAGGGCAAAGGTGCCACAATGGGAGAGGAGGGTGTAACACCAGGAGAGGAAGAACTAGAGGCCATGATAGAAGAATGGAGTATGTGTGAGGTGTTAAATTAGCTTTTAGAATATGCACATGAGATAAGGCATGCTTCACATGAGGTATGTTGGGAAAAAGTCATTTTGAGAGTTGTAAAGAATTGCATGAGTTGGCTTGGGAAATGCAAATGGGAGACAAACATGTTGTAGCTAATGATGATGTTAAGTCATCATTATAGAACATGGTAAAAAGTTACAACTTTGAAGAAGAATGTGGTGTCTGCAACGTGAATTCCAGCTCAAGTCAGCGATGCAGCTCAACTTTGTAACATGCAAGATTGAGATACCACTTAGCCGCATTCAACTATAAGTAGCAGGCTTACTTCAGTTCAATTGTAAGAGATATATCCCAGGTATCAGAGAGAAAATCAAAGAGAAAATAGTGAGTTTTTCCTGAGATTTTTCTTCCATATTAATTGTCTTAACTTGTGAGTAAGAATTAGTTTCTCCTTATATTAGAGAGAAGAATATTGTAATTTATTCTTACATTATAGTGAAACCTTCTATACTTGCCCGTGATTTTTCTCTTAATTTGTTTGAGGGTTTTCCACGTAAAAATATTGTGTCTCAATTATCCTTTTCTCAATCTTATTTTAGCTGTGTGATACCGCTTCGCCCTAAACATTCCGCTGCGCCGATACCCAACAGTGATATCAGAGCCATTGGTTACGGGGTTACTGTTTATGATTACTATTCATAGATACATGAAATAGTGGGAACCGGTTCAAGTTGAGAAGTAGATCGTCATTAACACTATAGCAGCAAAATTTGAAATCGAGAAGTTCAACGGGAGCAAATTTTCCCTTTGGAAATTGAAGATGAAGGCAATCTTGAGAAATGAGAATTGCTTGGCAGCAATCGGAGACAAACCAGCGGATGTGACATATGACAATAAGTGGACAGAAATGGATAACAATGCTATGGCTAATTTTCATCTGGCGTTGGCAGATTCGGTACTGTCAAGCGTGGAGGAAAAGAAGTCAGCAAAGGAAATTTGGGATGCACTAACCGAACTGTACGAGGTCAAGTCACTTCACAACAAGATTTTTTTGAAGAGAAAATTGTATACTCTTCGAATGAGTGAATCCACATCGGTAACTGATCACATCAATATCTTAAATACATTATTTTCTCAACTAACTACGTTGGGACAGATAATAAAGGAGCTTGAATGTGCGGAAATTCTACTTCAAAGTCTACTTGATTCGTATGATCAACTCATCATTAGTTACACTAACAATGTTCTTTCAGATTCTGTTACTTTTGATGATGTTGCAGCTGTTGTTCTGGAAGAGCAGTCTAAGCGTAAGAGTAAAGAAGATAGAGCTGAAAGTTCACAACAAGCAGAGGCACTACCAATGGTGAGAGGCAGATCAACAGAACTTGGCTCGAGTGGGAGCAACAAACATAGTAGATCAAAGTCCAGGAGTAAAAAGAATATCAAATGCTACAACTGTGGGAAGAAAGGACACGTCAAGAAGGATTGTTGGAGCAACAAAAAGAATCCCGAGGTAATAAATTCTCAGGGATATGTTGTGACTGTACCTGATGATGGATATATTTTATACAGCGAAGCAGCAACTGTATTAGAAGGCAGAAAAGATCTTACTGATGCTTGGATAATGGATTCGGGAGCAACATGGCATATGACCTCTCGTAGAGAATGGTTCCACACATATGAACCTACCTCTGGGGGATCTGTGTACATGGGTAATGATCATGCCTTGGAGATTGCTGGCATTGGTACTGTCAAGATAAAAATGTATGATGGTACCATTCACACCACTCAAGGAGTATAACATGTGCAGGGCTTGAAAAAGAACCTATTGTCTATTGGACAATTAGATGACCTTGGCTGCAAGACCCAGATCCAGAATGGGATCATGAATGTAGTCAAAGGAGCGCTTATGGTGATCAAGGCAGAAAAGATAGCGGTAAATCTATACATGCTTTTGGGAGATACGTTGTAGGAGGCAGACTCGTCAGTTGCATCAACCAGACAAGAAGAATCAACTATTATGTGGCATCGCAGATTGGGCCGCATGACAGAACGTGGCTTGAAGATTCTCGCTGAAAGTAATCTCCTACTTGGGCTCAAGACGGTAAACTTACCTTTCTGTGAGCACTGTGTTACCAGTAAGCAGCATAGATTGAAATTTGGGAGATCTACTTCCAGAAGCAAACACATTCTAGACTTGATTCATTTAGACGTTTGGGAATCGCCGGTTTTGTCTATAGGAGAAGCCAAATACTTTGTATCATTTATTGATGATTACTCTAGGAGACTGTGGGTGTATCCAATCAAGAACAAGTCAGATGTGTTTCCAATATTCAAAACTTTCAAAGCGCTAGTGGAACTTGAATCCGGAAAAAGGATCAAGTGTCTGAGGACGGACAATGGAGGAGAATACACTGACGGGAGCTTTCTGACATTTTGCAAGCAAGAAGGCATTCAAAGGCAGTTCACTGTTGCACACACACCTCAACAAAATGGTGTGACAGAGCGGATGAACATAACTCTTCTTGAAAGAATGAGAGTTATATTGGAAACTGCAGGACTATCCAAATCATTTTGGGCAGAAACAACCAGAACTGCCTGTTACATGATAAACCGGTCACCATCAACTGTAATTGAGTTAAAAATACCAATGGAAATGTGGACCGGTAAACCCGTAGATTATTCTCCCTTGCACGTATTTGGATGTCCGACATACGTGATTTATGGTTCCCAAGAAAGAACAAAACGGGATCCAAAGTCCAGGAAATGCATATTCTTGGGATATCGCTTGTGGGATCCTACTTCCCACAAGATTATCATCAGTAGAAATGTGATATTTGCACAAGACAAATTGCAAAGTGAAGATGACAACAACACTGCAAAGGCGACTACTACAGTACAGATTGAAGATAACCCAGGACAAGAAGATGTTTCTTTTGAAGCAGCATTGGAGCACGAGGAACAAGAAGCAAATAAGGCTGAGGTTACATATGTTCGACGTTCATCGCGTCAAACATCAACACCGCCTTGGCACTTAGACTATGTCATGGCGAGCAATACTGCATATTGTCTTCTAACGGAGGATGGAGAGCCATCTACCTTTCGCGAGGCTATGAATAGCCTCGATGTGGCTTTGTGGATGACAACAATGCAGGAAGAAATTGAAGCTCTGCATAGAAACAAGACGTGGGAGCTTGTTTCTCTACCACCTGGACGGAAAGCCATCGGTAACAAATGGGTCTTCAAGATCAAGCGAGATGGAAATGACCAAGTGGAGAGATATCGTGCAAGACTGGTGGTGAAAGGATTTGCTCAAAAAGAAGGTATTGACTTCAACGAAATATTTTCTCCTGTGGTTAGACTTACAACTATCAGAGTAGTCTTGGCCATGTGTGTTGTATTTGATTTACATCTAGAACAATTAGATGTAAAGACTGCTTTTCTGCATGGTGAACTTGAAGAAGAAATTTACATGCTCCAACCAGAAGGTTTTGTTGAGAAAGAAAAAGAAAACTTGGTTTGCAGGTTAACCAAATCTCTGTACGGTCTAAAGCAGGTGCCGAGATGCTGGTACAAGAGATTTGATTCCTTCATAATTAGCCTCGGGTACAACAGACTCAATTCAGACCATTGTACATATTACAAGAGGTTTGGAGATAATGATTTCATCATTCTGTTGTTGTATGTGGATGGCATACTGGTAACAGGCCCCAGCAAAGATCGAGTCCAAGAATTGACGGCACAGTTGGCTAGGGAGTTCGACATGAAGAATTTAGGACCAACAAACAAGATTTTAGGAATGCAAATTCACCGAGACAGAAAAGACTGGAGAGTATGGATTTCCCATAAGAACTACTTCAAGAAAATCTTGCGTTACTTCAACATGAAAGATTATAAGGAAATCTCGACCCCACTTCTTGTCAATTACAAATTATCCTCAAGTATGTGTCCTAGTAATGAAGAGGAGAGGATGGAAATGTCTCGAGTACCGTATGCATTAGCAGTGGGAAATATCATGTTCGCTATGATATGTACGACACCAGAGATATTGCACAAGTAATCGGCTTGGTTAGTCGGTTCATGGCGAATCCTGGCAGAGAGTATTGGAATGTGGTTAAGAGGATCTTAAGATACATCAAAGGAACCTCGAATGTTGCATTATGTTTTGGAAGATTAGAATTTACTGTCAAGGGCTATGTAGATTTAGATTTTACAGGTGATTTCGATAAACGAAAGTCCACTACAGGCTATGTGTTTACATTTGCAGGAGGTACAGTAAGCTGGGTATCTAAGTTATAGACTGTTATGGCTCTATCTACAATAGAAGCTGAATACATGACAGCTACACACACTTACAAAGAAGCAATTTGGATTAAACGATTAATGAAAGAGTTCGGGCACAAACAAGAGAAAGTACCCTTGTTTTGTGACAGTCAGAGTGCCATACACATTGCAAGTAATCCAGCCTTTCATTTAAGGACGAAGCACATAGGGGTTCAATATCACTTTGTTTGTGAAGTAGTGGAGGAAGGGAGTGTGGATATGCAGAAGATCCACACTGACGACAACCTAGCAGATGTCATGACAAAGCCAATCAATGTTGACAAGTTTGTTTGGAGCAGATCCTCTTGTGGCCTAGCGAAAATGTAAGCAACATGCATGGCAGGTATGGAGAGATTTGGAAGACTATCAAAAGCAAATTTTAAGTGGGAGAATGTGAGGTGTTAAAATTAGCTTTTGGAATATGCACATGAGATAAGGCAGCTTCACATGAGGTATGTTGGGAAAAGTCATTTTGAGAGTTGTAAAGAATTGCATGAGTTGGCTTGGGAAATGCAAATGGGAGACAAACATGTTGTAGCTAATGATGATGTTAAGTCATCATTATAGAACATGGTAAAAAGTTACAACTTTGAAGAAGAATGTGGTGTCTGCAACGTGAATTCCAGCTCAAGTCAGCGATGCAGCTCAACTTTGTAACGTGCAAGATTGAGATGCCACTTAGCCGCATTCAACTATAAATAGCATGCTTACTTCAGTTCAATTGGAATAGATATATCCCAAAATTCAGAGAGAAAATAGTGAGTTTTTCTTGAGAGTTTTCTTCCATATTAATTGTCTTAACTTGTGAGTAAGAATTAGTTTCTCCTTATATTAGAGAGAAGGATATTGTAATTTATTCTTACATCATAGTGAAACCTCCTATACTTGCCCGTGGTTTTTTCCCTTAATTTGTTTAAAGATTTTTCATGTAAAAATATACCTCTGGTAAGGTGAAGTGGACATGACAAAAATTATTCTCATATATACTTGTATCCTTTTTCCTTTCTTTTAGTCGGTATTATCATACTTGTAGTTGAGTGTTGAACCTTTAATCTGGCACGTGTATAGCACGTGATTGATGTAGTGAAGGTTGTGTAAACTTCGCAAACATGTATTAATTGAGCGTTTAGTCAAGAATACATTCTGATTGTAGCTGCATGTTTAATAATATATATATGGATGAGTAAACTATAAATGGTACTTAAATTGAGTTTTACTAGAGTACAATTAAAGCAATTTAAACATTAAGAGAGACACAAACGCCTTTTCTGGCCATTATAAATTTCAATCGAAACTATTTAACATTAAGAAACGGGTTAAAGACGTACATTTTACCCTTTAAGATCACCAATAAATCTTAATCTCCCTCTTGTGTTTTGACATTTACTCATATTCTCCCTTGACGTCTAGCAAGGTTAACGAATGTCTTAAATAAACGGCATTTTAGTCTTTTTAACCCTTTACTACAAAAGGAAATAAAAAAACCACCCCCCAAACCGGCAAACCAAACCCTACCCCTCACGCACGAGCACACCACAAATCACACACAAATGGAACACACAATGGCCAGATATCGTACACACGACACACACCAACTACATCATATATGCACCCCACACCAACCATCAATTTCCCGGGTTATGCTATCAAAAACAAGACCAATTGTAGAGGATATTCAAAATATTGTTACAAAATTAAGCTTGTTGGTGAGTTTTCAATACATTAGGAAAATTGGTAATTAAGTTTGCATTCGAGTCACTATAAGTCATATCAAGAACTATTTGCTTATTGCCCACCCTCAATTGATGTATTTTCTTTCTTCTGATTTTCATCCTTTTGGAGTTGGATGTTTGTCTTGTATTTATGCTTTCGTAATACATATTACCAATTGAACAAAAAAAAGAAAAAAAATACTAGTCGCTTGTCGTGCAAAATCTAACACAAGTGTACATGTCATCAATAAATAATAAAGTAGTGAATAGATATCGTTCCTACAAGGACTGTAATTACTAACTACCGAAATTATTTTAGCGTTAACTTTATTTGGACAACCAAATATTGAGAGATTGTAGATAAAAACTAATAACTAAGAAACTTATGAAATTAACAACTAAGGCAATTACAAAATCAATAAAAGAAGATAAATCAATAATTAAAAAGGTCTAGGGTTTCCGACTTCACCAAGATTAATCCCACTTAAATCTACTGCTTTGAATTAACTAATGCTTATTCCTTATGTTGCCAGCAATTTCGCTAAGGTGGTTATTAATCTTTCTCAAGCATTAATAACATATCCCAATAAGCAAGCTAACTACATCTCTGTAATAATTGTGAACTTATGGAACTCATTAAGCCCTAGAAATTCAAGTGTTGCGCAAGATTTCATAAATATCTCTATCTTATGATAATCTATCGGTATCTCAAACGTGATCTAATATGATTATTACTTCTCAGTCTCAAACCAAACTACAAATCATACAATTGTTGATCAAGCAACACAAGCATTAAGTTCAGAATGAAATACTCAACATATATTTGGAATAGTACATCAATCAATCTAAACAAAAGCATTCAAGTGTTCTTAATCCAGTTACATCGTAGCACTAGAAAAATAACTTAGAACATAATAGCGAAAGTAAATTGAATCCAAAACTTAATATAATTTATGATGAGAGAGATAGAAAAAACTAGAATTTGGAGAAGAATCGTAGTAGAAGTCCGTCTCCGAATTGTTTCTCTATCTTTAACTTGCGAATCCTAAAGTCTCTCTCTCTAGAACATTTCTTGCTTATCATATCGGCTCCCCCTTGTTTCAGCCATATACGTTACTTTTTATTTTGCTAGGGTTTTCTTCCTCTTTGGTTTCATGCCAAAAATACCATTTCTTATGCATAGAAAATTTTCTTTTTCAGCCCTTATGACGCAGCGCAGTTGCGCTATGGCTGGTTAGATGTCAATTCGCGCGTCTAGTATTTTTCAAGCTTAAATACACGTTTAGACCTTGGTGTTATTCTCCAATTTAGCTCCAAAATCAGTCTTTCTCACAAATAATACCTATGCCACAAGAACAAACACAAAACCCATAAGATTGCTCATAAAACTCTCGAGAACTAACAAATCTTAAATAAAAAGGCATTTGAATAATATGTAAATAATTCACCCAACAAACAGCATCAAACTTAAACTTGCTTATCCTCAAGCAAAAGACACAACTAAAGCAAAAGAACCTAAAAGATTAAAGACTCAACAAAATAACTCATAACAGTAACGCTGTAGGATAGTCAATTTTCCATGGCCTTAGTAGTAGTTTTCAAAATTCAAACTCAAGAGATACTTCCAGCAATCATGAGCATGAGGAATCTCAACTTCAAAATAAATTTCATCTTACTTCAAATCCTACTAGTGAGTGTGTGTATAGCCTCTACCCCAGTCAATTGTACCCGGATGAGTTTATGCAAGCAAATGAGTTGTTTATGTCGATCTTTTAGTGATAATTCATTTAGGACTTCATAGGCTCACTTTTCATGTCATTCTCCACTAATGTAGATTAGACATAGCATCAAAGATCATTAGGACTTTACATTTGGTTGTAATGTAGATAATGGATATCAATGTAGGACTAAACTACCCATAGGCACACAACCATTCTAGGATTTTCAATTAAGCACATGCCAACTCTACTTTTCACACCCAAAAATTTATCAACACATCTCATTTTTTTTTTCTTTTTTTTTTCACTTCCTCAACATTCATCCATAACATTTACAATTACACATTGAGCCCACACTTCCCCAAACTTGCATTTTTATAATCACTACAAATGTTGTGGCTCTTTTTCCTTTATTTTCATTTTTTTTCCTTTTCAAGTATTTTTTCAGCTTTTTTCTTCTTTTTTTTTTGACAACAAGAAGTCATTTCACCCAATCATAACACCTTTCATCCTTCAACACAAGCATAGCTCCAAATAATCCTCATAGAATAGTCATATGCTACGAGTAGGAAGATTATTATTTGGGAAATTAAACTTGAAAAACTAAGGATGCTATTACGGGCTACACAAAGAATTAAAGAAAAGGCTAATTCAGGCTCAAAGATGTGGACTAAGGATATTCAATTATTACACGAGTTGGCTTAAAAGGCTCAAACTATCCAAAGATGGCCTAAATCATCTCTCTAATGCTATGTAACCTAGGATTTCACCTCGAGTGACAATCAAACAAGTTTTAAAGTCCTACGATCATATTTTTGTTCACTTAAACTCATATAAACCTTCTCTAAGTAACAAACTGACAAGGTGAGGCTAAGTGGGCAAAATGTGGGGATTTTAGTAAAACAAAACTATTTTCTAGTCAAACATCCCTGTGACGTCCGAGATTTTAGCCGTGCATTCAATTACTGTTGCATCCCTTGTTTGCGCATTTCCTTCTGTGTAGTATTAACTGTCTTCTTAAATTACTATTCACTCTGTTTTTAACTTCATGCTATTAGCGAATTTGCATTTTTATTAAATCATATTAATTGTTAGAGTAGTGGGGAAAATGTGCATTTGAGCTAGAGGCGATAGGAGAGCTCGTTTAGAAAATGATTTTTGTAGTTGTATGAATAGTGTTACGTAACATAATTTAGGGAATGAATTAGCTAACATTCATTTTACTATCTAGGCTCGTTTTAAGCTAACTAAGGGCATTTAGTGAACCATTTAAGCAAGCAACTTAGCCCCATTTAATATATAACTCACACAACACACACATTAGCTCATAACTTAGCAAAAAAAAAAAAGAGAGAGCATGCTGAAAACACTGTAGCAAATCCGAGAATTGCATAGGAGAAGGAAAAGAGGAGATTTTGCTTCAACAACCTTGCATCTTGAGCTTCTAGATTGATCTTGGGAGGGTTTTGAGCAACCTAGGGACTTCTACAAGCTTCATCATCTTCAAAAATTGTGAGGGAGTTTCATTTTCTTGATTTTAAAGTTTATGTGCATATGTTAATTTTCTTGAATTGTCAATTATAGCTATATAACTTGTTATGAATGCTTCCTATGAGTTATTTAATGTCTCTAGAGCTAACTTTTGAGGGTTGATAACAAAGTTAATGGTTGAATGTTGAATTTGATCAAAGAGATGATAAATAGTGCCTAGAACTAGGGTTTTGAGAAAATTTGCTAATTGGCTTGAATTGATGCCTCAATTAGGTGCTCTAGACCCTAGGGAAGTTAGTTGAAAAGTCATGTTAGGTTGAATCACTCGAATTTGAACTTAATTGCATAATTAGCTTACTTTAAAAAGGGGGTTTTATACGTTAAGCAATCCGGGCAAGTTTGGGCATCGATTTGGGTATCCTTGAGCTAAGGAAGCACCTTTGGTGCTTTCGTTTCGCGAAAATGGGGTTCGGTTAGTATGGCTATAGTTCAAACCCGTTCGGGGCCTTCCCGAACTTTTGCTTCAAAAATGAGTTTTAGTGACTTTAAAAGGTACCTTTGAGCTTAATTAGGAATATAGAAAGACTAGGGTATGATTGGGAATCTCGAACTATGCTTAGGAGAAAGAAAGCTCCGTTAAAGAAAGGGAAAATGTAGTTTTTAGCCATTTTAGTTGCATTTGGAACTTGTTGTGTGTTAGCAATGCCTTGCCTTGAATATTTAGGATGTATTTAAGTTAAGTGAGTAGATTATTAGAATTAATTGTGTTGATTGCTTCTTTTGACATCTATTAGCTAATATCGTGCTTATATGAACTTTTATCGTGCATATATGTGAGGGCGGCCTACTTTGTTGTCCCTCTTATGTGCTATGTGTTACATTGATTGCTTGTGACTTGTTTTGGGTTGCGCAACCTTTATCGTACATGGTAGCGTCGAGAAATACGGGCGGCGTCGGGCTTGCCGTGCTCCCTCGACTACCATGGTGCCTATTCTCTTTCTTGTTGAGGCATACTCCACTACCCCAGAGGCGTGGTTCACCTGCTGGGCATGGACCTACCTCGGGAGAAAGGGTCGTAGGATCGGGATACATCCGGAGTATCCTAATTGTTGGTGTTTGGGGTTTGCCGGCATGTTCGTGATGCTCGTGGTTCGTGGCTCGTGGATGAAGACTTGGAAGTAGAACCGTATCCTTTTTTAAAAGTGGTTAATTGCTTGGTTTATTGTCTTGTTGGTTTATGTGGATTATATATGTTTTCTTGTGTTTGCATATCATATTGCACGTTGGCATGTTGCATCACCTCCCTCGCTGAGCAACATTGTTGCTCATTCCTCATTTAATATGTTTCAGGTGAAGCTGAGGTGAATCCTCAGCTGATAGAAGAAGAGGAAGAAGTGCTAATTAAGCAATTTCGGTGACTTCTTGTGTGATAAGGTTGTCTAAAATAAGAAGCTTGCGTGGAGTTGTTGTTGATTGCCTTTTTGTGACCTTGGGGTCTTGAGTATAAATGGTGAATGTAATAATTTGTAATCTTGTATGTTGGATATAAAGTGGAATGACATGTAATAATCCATAGTAAACTTATTCTTTTGCATGGTTGTGTGATTAACAAACTTGGAAGTAGAACTTGGCTATTGTTGTATCTAACTACCTATAGTTAAAATTAGAAATGCTTTGCTTGCTTGTGTGTTATATGTAATTGTTGTTCCAAGACTCAGATGGCCTTGTGATTACTGGTGGCCCATAAAAATCTTGGAGGATTGGTTATAAGAGTTGTTGTTTGTGGATCTAGCATCATGGTGTCTTTGTGCAGGTACCAGTTTAGTCTTATAAACAGGGGAGACTCTGTCCGTTTTCCCCTAAAATTTTGTGCCTGGGGTTTGGAATTGGGTGAGAATAGCGTGATAACTAGGAGTCCCGATCTCGTGAGGGATAGGGGCGTTACAGAAGTGGTATCAGAGCTTAGCTAGTTAGCTAGGCGCAAGCCGGGATAGGGTCTTCGGCTTGTGGGGTAGTGGCCTTAGTTAGTTTCAATGTGTTTAGAAAGTGTATGTGCATGTCTTATGTGATAAGAGAGTTAATATGATCAATGTGCTTATGTGATCAACATGTTTTATTTGTTGAGTGAACTAGTAGTGGTTTATGTGCTTGTGTGATAAGTGGAATGGATGTGATTAACGTGCCTTGTGTGAATTATGTGCTTTGTGTACTTGAGTGCTCGATATGCTTTATATGACTAATGTGAATATGTGATTAACTTGTTTTATGTGAAGTTGTTGTTTAAATGACTTAGTAGTTTATAATTTGTGTATGTGAACTTGTTGGTTATGTGACTTTACTTGTTATAAATTCCTAACATGATCAATGTGTTTTATGTATGAGGGTAACTCGCTTGTATGTGTAAGAATTGCGAGGACGCAATTAGTTTAAGGGGGAGAGGGTGTGACGTCCGAGATTTTAGCCGTGCATTCAATTACTGTTGCATCCCTTGTTTGCGCATTTCCTTCTGTGCAGTATTAACTGTCTTCTTAAATTACTATTTACTCTGTTTTTAACTTCATGCTATTAGCGAATTTGCATTTTTATTAAATCATATTAATTGTTAGAGTAGTGGGAAAAATGTGCATTTGAGCTAGAGGCGATAGGAGAGCTCGTTTAGAAAATGATTTTTGTAGTTGTATGAATAGTGTTACGTAACATAATTTAGGGAATGAATTAGCTAGCATTCATTTTACTATCTAGGCTCGTTTTAAGCTAACTAAGCGCATTTAGTGAACCATTTAAGCAAGCAACTTAGCCCCATTTAATATATAACTCACACAACACACACATTAGCTCATAACTTAGCAAAAAAAAAAAAAAAAAGAGCATGCTGAAAACACTGTAGCAAATCCGAGAATTGCATAGGAGAAGGAAAAGAGGAGATTTTGCTTCAACAACCTTGCATCTTGAGCTTCTAGATTGATCTTGGGAGGGTTTTGAGCAACCTAGGGACTTCTACAAGCTTCATCATCTTCAAAAATTGTGAGGGAGTTTCATTTTCTTGATTTTAAAGTTTATGTGCATATGTTAATTTTCTTGAATTGTCAATTATATCTATATAACTTGTTATGAATGCTTCCTATGAGTTATTTAATGTCTCTAGAGCTAACTTTTGAGGGTTGATAACAAAGTTAATGGTTGAATGTTGAATTTGATCAAAGAGATGATAAATAGTGCCTAGAACTAGGGTTTTGAGAAAATTTGCTAATTGGCTTGAATTGATGCCTCAATTAGGTGCTCTAGACCCTAGGGAAGTTAGTTGAAAAGCCATGTTAGGTTGAATCACTCGAATTTGAACTTAATTGCATAATTAGCTTACTTTAAAAAGGGGGTTTTATACGTTAAGCAATCCGGGCAAGTTTGGGCATCGATTTGGGTATCCTTGAGCTAAGGAAGCACCTTTGGTGCTTTCGTTTCGCGAAAATAGGGTTCGGTTAGTATGGCTATAGTTCAAACCCGTTCGGGGCCTTCCCGAACTTTTGCTTCAAAAATGAGTTTTAGTGACTTTAAAAGGTACCTTTGAGCTTAATTAGGAATATAGAAAGACTAGGGTATGATTGGGAATCTCGAACTATGCTTAGGAGAAAGAAAGCTCGGTTAAAGAAAGGGGAAATGTAGTTTTTAGCCATTTTAGTTGCATTTGGAACTTATTGTGTGTTAGCAATGCCTTGCCTTGAATATTTAGGATGTATTTAAGTTATTTGAGTAGATTATTAGAATTAATTGTGTTGATTGCTTCTTTTGACATCTATTAGCTAATATCGTGCTTATATGAACTTTTATCGTGCATATATGTGAGGGCGGCCTACTTTGTTGTCCCTCTTATGTGCTATGTGTTATATTGATTGCTTGTGACTTGTTTTGGGTTGCGCAACCTTTATCGGACATGGTAGCGTCGAAAATACGGGCGGCGTCGGGCTTGCCGTGCTCCCTCGATTACCATGGTGCCTATTCCCTTTCTCGCTGAGGCATACTGCACTACCCCAGAGGCGTGGTTCACCTGCTGGGCATGGACCTTCCTCGGGAGAAAGGGTCGTAGGATCGGGATGCATCCGGAGTATCCTAATTGTTGGTGTTTGGGGTTTGCCGGCATGTTCGTGATGCTCGTGGTTCGTGGCTCGTGGATGAAGACTTAGAAGTAGAACCGTATCCTTTTTTAAAGTGATTAATTGGTTGGTTTATTGTCTTGTTGGTTTATGTGGATTATATATGTTTTCTTGTGTTTGCATATCATATTGCAGGTTGGCATGTTGCATCACCTCCCTTGCTGGGCAACATTGTTGTTCATTCCTCATTTAATATGTTTCAGGTGAAGCTGAGGTGAATCCTCAACTGATAGAAGAAGAGGAAGAAGTGCTAGTTAAGCAATTTCGGTGACTTCTTGTGTGATAAGGTTGTCTAAAATGAGAAGCTTGCGTGGAGTTGTTGTTGATTTCCTTTTTGTGACCTTGGGGTCTTGAGTATAATTCGTGAATATAATAATTTTTAATCTTGTATGTTGGATATAAAGTGGAATAACATGTAATAATCCATAGTAATCTTATTCTTTTGCATGCTTGTGTGATTAACAAACTTGGAAGTAGAACTTGGCTATTGTTGTATCTAACTACCTATAGTTAAAATTAGAAATGCTTTGCTTGCTTGTGTATTATATGTAATTGTTGTTCCAAGACTCAGATGGCCTTGTGATTGCGGGTGGCCCATAAAAATCTTGGAGGATTGGTTATAAGAGTTGTTGTTTGTGGATCTAGCATCATGGTGTCTTTGTGCAGGTACCAGTTTAGTCCTATAAACAGGGGAGACTCCGTCCGTTTTCCCCCAAAATTTTGTGCCTGGGGTTTGGAATTGGGTGAGAATAGCGTGATAACTAGGAGTCCCGATCTCGTGAGGGATCGGGGCGTTACAATCCCCATCACTAAAATGTCATTCAATTCTACTCATTATCGGCCTAGTTTCTCATCCTTCAATATCACTTTCTATTGTTTTCTTCAGTATCACTTTCTATTGTCTTTTTTTTTGTTTTTTTTTCAATATAAGAGAAATAACAAAACACATAAATAAAAATAAAAAAAACTAATCAAACTAGTACTAGGCAGAATAGGTAAACAAAATAGAATACCCCCAAACTTGAGAATTGGCATTGTCCTTAATGGCAAAAGTAATGAAAAAAAAGTAGAGGACTTCCCTGAGTATCCATGTCATTCATCGTCTGAAGGGGTATAGGTACTGGTAGGTAGAAATGGTGGTAGGATGGGTGAAATGTCAAAGACTCTTGTTAGCGCAGTTGCGCTGTTTCTTTTTCGTTATTATTCTAATGAACGTCAAAAGTTAAAGACGTCAGCGTTGTTGCACTGCTGCTTCCACTATTTCAGCTCCCACAAAAATGTCAATTTGGGTACTACCTGCACAATTGTGCTATATTTTAGCACAATAGCGCTATGTCATAACTCTTTTTTCTTGTACCCCTGCTGCCCACACAAACACTTAACACGATCCAACACACAACTTCTGCATCATCTCGCCTTTGAACCACCTAGTGAGGCCTCTCTTTCCGCTTTTCAACCTCCAAACTTTTTCTGGGCCTATAACAACCATAAAAATTAAACATTACAAACATGACTAGAAAATTAACTAAAAGAAAGAAAATACTAAAGAAAGAAAAATAAGAACACTTAGGTTGCCTCCCAAAAAGAGCTTTTCTTAACGTCGACAGCCCGATGTAGCATCTTTTTATGACGAGTTGAGGTAGACAACGGTCTTTTGCTTATCAAAACCATCATCCCAATAAATCTTCAACCGTTGTCCGTTGACTTTGAATGTCCATTTCTCTTGATAAGTGACTTCTACAGCACCATAGGAAAATACCTTAGTCATAACAAAAGGCTCTGACCATCTTGACTTGCGTTTTCTAGGAATCCGTGGGTTATAAAGAAATACTTGTTGCCCATCAGAGAAATCTTTTCCCAAAATGGGTTTGTGTAGCAACCATAAAAATTAAAAATTACAAACATGACTAGAAAATTAACTAAAAGAAAGAAAATACTAAAGAAAGAAAAATAAGAACACTTAGGTTGCCCCCCAAAAAGAACTAATCTTAACGTCAACAGCCCGATGTAATATCTTTTTATGACGAGCTGAGGTAGACAACGGTATTTTGCTTATCAAAACCATCATCCCAATAAATCTTCAACCGTTGTCCGTTGACTTTGAATGTCCATTTCTCTTGATGAGTGACTTCTACAGCACTATAGGAAAATACCTTAGTCATAACAAAAGGCTCTGACCATCTTGACTTGCGTTTTCTAGGAATCCATGGGTTATAAAGAAATACTTGTTGCCCATGAGAGAAATCTTTTCCCAAAATGGGTTTGTCATGCCACTCTTTTGTCATCTGCTTGTAACTTCTTGCATTCTCATCCGCTCCACTACAGAATTCTTCTAGTTTATTCCCTTGCAAGAGTATTTTCTCACCTGCTAATTGCACATCCATGTTCAATTGTTTAGTAGCCCAATATTCTTTATGCTCCAATCCCACTGGAACCAAAGAATCACCTTGCAACACGTTAGCCTCCAAGGGATCCAATTGACCCCCATGATTAGACACTATAGCTTGTATGGCATCAACACGAAAACAATTGTCGTTGGATTTTGGGTGCTTGGAAGCCTTAAATACATTAAAAATTACCTCTTTATCTTGTACTCGCAACCGAAGCTCACATTTTTGAACAACTATAAGTGTTCTCCCAATTGCGAGGAATGGTCTTCCAAGAATAATGGGGATGTCCTTGTCTTCCTCTATATCAAGTATTATGAAATCTACAAGAAAGATAAATTTATCGACCTTGACAAGCACATCTTCAGTGACTCCTCTGGGGTGCTTGAGAGAACGATCAACCAACTGTAGTGTAACTGTTGTTGGTCTTGCTTCACCTAAACTAAGCTTTTTGAAAATAGACAGCGGCATTAAATTGTCACTTGCACCGAAATCACATAAAGCCCTTTGAAAAATAGTGTTCCCAATTGAACATGGGATGGTGAAACTCCTTGGATCCTTAAGCTTCAGCGACAACTTCTTTTGCAGAATGGCACTGCACTCCTTAGTAAGTGCAATTGTCTCATAGTCTCCAAGCTTCCTTTTATTTGAAAGAATGTCCTTCATAAATTTCATGTAGGTTGGCATTTGTTCAAGAACATCTGTGAATGGTATGTTGGTATGAAGTTTCTGGAAGACCTCAAGAAATTTAGAGAACTGGTTATCAAACTTGTTCTTCTTCAGATGTTGTGGAAAATGAACTTTCAAAGATGGTTCCTGATGAGGTTGTGGTTGATCCTCCACTTTCTCTTCATCTTTTTCCTTGCTTTTCTCTTCACCTTTTTCAGGACTTTTGACTTTCACAGAACTCTCTAATTCTTTACCACTTCTTAAAGTGATCGCTTTGCAATGCTCCGTGTCATCTCTTTTGGGATTCACCTCAGAAGTACTAGGTAAACTTCCTTGTTGCCTTTCAAAGAACATAGTATCCATTTGACTAATTTGTACCTCCAAATTTCTGATCTGTGCTGATTGGTTTTGGAAATTTGTCCTTGTTTCTTTCATGAACTGAGTTTGAGAATTAGCCAACTGAGTCTGTCAAGTCGCCAATTGAACAATTCCCTCCTCCAGGTTCACCTTCTTCTTTTGTGGTGGGTTGTTATGTTCAGGTTGCAGTACATTCTGAGTATTTCTGTATGACAAATTTGGGTGATTACACAATGCTGGATTATATCTATTAAGGTAAGTATTGTGTTGTTATCCATTAAAATTTCCTACATACTATGCTTGCTCCAACGTGGTCTACACAAATGGATTATCAACCTAACATTCCAAACTATAATGAGTACCACAGCAAAATTTGCACACCACTGTTGCTGTCTGAATAGTATTAGCTATCACTTGATTGTTCTGCAGCTATTTAGTAAGATTGTCAATTTTAGCTGCTAAGGCGGTTATTGCATTAATCTCATGAACTCCAACTGTCTTCTTTGGCGTGATTCTCTTACTTGACCACTAAAGATTATTCATGACAATATATTCAACCAACTCATAAGCTTCATCTGTTATCTTATTCATCAGAGCTCCTCCTGCTGACGCATCAATCAAAGTCCTCGTAGTTATCAACCCGTTGTAAAAATTATGAACTTGCATCTACCTGGACACTTTCTCAACAAAGCCGTATACCTTTTCCATGCTTCACGAAGAGTCTCCCATTCTTGCTGAGCGAAGTTATTGATCTCAATGCACAGCTTCGCTGTCTTTCCAGATGGGAATAATCTCGATAGGAATTTGTGCACCAAGTCATCCTATGTGGTGATTGAATTTGAAGGTAGCAAATTCAACCACACCTTAGCTTGATCCCTCAAGGAGAAAGGAAACAACAAAAGTGCAAGGCCTCATTTGTAACTCCATTGTATTTAACAGTACCACAGACTTCCAGGAAGTTTACAATATGTTGATTAGGATCTTCAGAGGGCAATCCATGAAATTGAATAGCTTGAATCAATTGCAGAGTTACTGACTTCAACTCAAAATTAGCTGCCTGAATCGCTGGTCTCCTAATCACAGGCTGAACAAGTGGGTGGCAATGTATAATCTCATAATGTTCCAAGTGGATTTGTCTGATTATTTCCTTCTTGTCCTTTCACAATTTCAATCATGGTCTTTTGCAAAATAAGAAAACGAATAACAAAATAAAATAAAATCCATAGTAAAATTAAAGCTATTTGGTATCGATATTAATAAACGACACAGTCTCTGGCAACGGTGCTAAAAACTTGTTGTGCAAAATCGAACGCAAGCGTACGTATCGTAACAAGTAATAAAGTAGTGAATAGAGATTGCTTCCACGAGGACTGTGATTACTAAGCACCGAAATTATTTTAGATCTAACTTTATTTGGATAACCAAATATTGAGAGATTGTAGATAAAAACTAATAACTAAAAAACTTCTGAAATTAACAACTAAGGCAATTACGAAATCAATAAAAAAAGATAAATCAATAATTAAAAGGCTCTAGGGTTTTCGACTTCACCAAGATTAATCTCACTTGAATCTACTGCTTTGAATTAACTAATGCCTATTCCCTATGTTGCCAACAATTTTCCTAAAGTAATAATTAATCTTTCTCAAGTATCAATAACATGTCCCAATAAGCAACCTAACTATATCACTGTGATAACTGTGAACTTATGGAACTCATTAAACCCTAGAAATTCAAGTGTTGCGCAAGATTTCATAAATATTTCTATCTTATGATAATCTAACGGTATCTTAAACGTGGTCTAATTTGATTATCACTTCTCAATCTCAAACCAAACCACAAATCATGCAATTCATGTTGATCTGACAATCATAAGCATTAAGTTCAAAATGAAATACTCAACATATATTTGGAATAGTACATCAATCAATCAAAACAAAAGCATTCAAGTGTTCTTAATCCGGCTACATTGTAGCCCTAGAAAAGTAACTTAGAACATAATAGCGAAAGTAAATTGAATCTAAAACTTAATATAATTCATTATGAGAGAGATAAAGAAAACTAGGATTTGGAGAAGAATCGTGGTAGAAGTCCGTCTCCAGATTGTTTCTCCATCTTCAACTTGCGAATCCTGAAGTTTCTCTCTCTCTGGAACGTTTCTTGTTTCCCAAATTGGCTCCCCCATGTTTCAGCCATACACGTTGCTTTTTATTCTGCTAGGGTTTCCTTCTCTTTTGTTTCATGCCAAAAATACCCTTTCTTATGTGTAGGAAATTTCATTTTTCAGCCCTTATGACGCAGTGTAGCTGCGCTATGGCTGGTTAGATGTCAATTCGCGCGTCTGGTATTTTCCAAGCTTAAATATACGTTCAGACCTTGGTATTCTTCTCTAATTTAGCTCCAAAATCACTCTTTCTCACAAATAAAACCTATTCCACAAGAAAGAACACAAAACCCGTAAGATTGCTCATAAAACTCTTGAGAACTAACAAATCTTAAGTAAAAAGACATTGAAATAACATGTAAATAATTCACCCAACATCGATAATGCTAAATGAGAAACACCGTAGATGTTTACTACATGAATGCATATCAGAATATGAAATATTTGTCACCACCACTACATTGGGTTTAGTTAGGTCGTCTATTTGTACAAAAATAAACAAGCAAAGAAAATGAAAAAGAGGTCAAGTCGTCTACTATATTTTTTATATTTGTCACCATCACTACATTGGATTTATTTAGGTCAAGTCTATTCTTACGAAAATAAACAAGAAAAAAAATGAAAAAAGAGGTCAAGTCGTCTACTATATATATATATATTTCTTTTGGGGTGTAAGGGAGGTCTAAGACCGTAAAGATGTAGCCAGCGAAACTTAAACTTACAACTTCTCGCAAACACTTTGAGTGATATACTACCCTCATGGTATCTACTACATTTTTTCGGTGAAATGATGTCTACTACCTTTTGGAAGAAGTCTACTTCTAATTTCGGTGTCTGTTTCTTATCGACACAAAAAGTCATACTAGCCCGCGGCTCCCTCTCTCCACGGCCCACGCGTTTGAATTTATAGAAACAGATTGATCTCTATCCCCATCAAACGCGGTCGACTTGGAAATTTTGGGTCAATGTAAAGTTGAAATTTCTATCAAAAGCTTCAAATAAAATCATTCTTTGAGAATATTACTTATCAACCAAATGCCATCGTATAGTCTAGTGTTGAAACTAAACTCATAAACCGACAAAAAATAAATAAATAAACTCATATAAACCATAATTCGAGGATAGAATGGCTTTCTATTTTTTTTTATTTAACGATTGAAACTAAACTCATAAACCGATAATAAATAAATAAATAAACTCATATAAACCATAATTTGAGGATAGAATGTCTTTCTATTTTTTTTATTTAACAGAAGTTTAAGTAGTACAACACATAAAATATTAACTACGAAAATCAATCTCGCATTTATAGTATAGAGCATACCAGTAAACCAAAAGAAAAGTGGTAGGATTGAATATCTTGGTTGTCTTGGCTGATGGTCAAAGTACAAATTTCAGACATCAATTATTCATATTAATTTGCTCAATTTTGGAAGGAATTATTACGATAATAATAAAACATATATATATTCTAGCACATTGTACGTAGTAAACTTTTTGTAGTTTTAAAAATCTAGTAAAATCAATATTATATTTGAAAATAATTATTTCACCAAAATGTCAACAAATATATTTAATTGGAACACAGAGAGTAGTAATTCTTAAGAAACAAACTGAAACGATACGACGATGCTCGGGATTTCTTTTCTAACTTCTTGGTTCAAACTTACAACGGTAATTTAAATGGCTCAAGAGGGTAAGATATTCATCTCTTTGTAACATATTGGAAGTAACAACTAGGAGTGGAGTTAGAAATTTAATTAATATTGGGGGACTAATATTCAAATAAAAAAATTGATGACAAGGGAAAAAAAATAAGGAGTATCAATAATTTTTTTTAATGATACTATATAAATATTTTTGATAAATAAATAAATAAATAAAAACCTTAGGGGGCCGGCGGGGCCTAGCCCCCAGCTTCGCCACTGGTAAATAACGTAAAGGATTCTTGAATGATAACGCAAACAAATCAAGTAATCTTTTATTTTTTTAAATCGAGATCAAGTAATAACTTAACTAGACTTGTGTAAATCATACAAACCATATAATGTATTCTGAAAATTTGGAATTTCCATCCAAGACTACAGAAGAAGTCGAACAAACTCCAATTTTCATAATAGAACTTTGTCGGAAATTGCTGTTGTCTGGGCAGAGTGTGTGAGAAGTGATAAAACAAACAAATAGTGATGATACGGTAAATATCAAAAGATAACATAAATCAACTGCTTTGCTAAGTTAAACCAATTTTGTTAGTAACTTTTAACATGACAAGAAATATGTGGTGGTAACTTTTGAAAATCAACCACCGAGCCTCTGGTCTAGTGGTATGCTCTTTGTCGTTGCAAGAGATCTTGATTAAGATAAATTCTTGTGGGTTAATTTTTTAATATGTATTATGTAGCTTAAACCTCCTTGAATCAAAAAACTTTTGAAAATCATATAGAATCGTTTAAGTGTACCGTTAGAGTTAGTTTTCCTTACTCCACGTAGTATTGAACAATTGCTGACAATCTATCTCAGAGTTAGATGTACTCACAGTTAAGAGTTAGTTTAATTTACAGTCAGATATTTACTTTTATTATGAGATTTCATTACACTTACCAGTTTCACACACTCTTTTTCTTTACAACGGGGGCTTTAATACGACGGAGGTTGTACTGAGAATCTTTAATTACAACAAGTCGCTACTTACTTTTTCCACCAAACTCTTGAATGGTTTGACACTCTTATCTAATCAAAAAATTTCATACGCAAATGTGAAATGGTCTCCTTTGGTCGGCCTCTCCCTTGATCCCCCAACGTAGGTCCGACTTTGGGCCCCCATGGTACTTTGAGCGCTGTCGAGATTTTCACTCAATTTGCCCCTGCAGATAAATTTGCAAGTTGCATTAGTCGGCTAGTCACAAAGATCGTTACAGATATACATTTCAACTTGACTAGAATCCTTAATAATGATGATTATTTAGTCAACTTTGAGATAATGAGTCTCAACATATATATAAATTCTAGCAGAGTTGGCCTCCTTAGCTTCAAGAAGTTGATTTTTTAGATGAAAATGTTCAAATATTTGCTTCTCCAATTGCTTTCCTCTTTTGCTCTTATAGCAGCTGTGCCGGTAGTTCTTGCACAGCCTGATCAATCAGGTTGTAAAGCTCAACTTGAACTTCATTTTCCCTTCATTGTTTTTCACTACTAGAATTTATACTTGGTTATCTATAATCTCTGCTCTCTCTACCCCTCTCAGGATTCATAAGCATAGACTGTGGTTTATCTGAAAGTTCTAACTACACCGATCCAGACACTGGAATCTACTACACTTCAGATGCAGGCTTCTCAGACAGCGGTTGGAACTTGGCAATATCATTATCAACTGCAGAATAAACCAAAGGCACTCTTGTCTGCAAGAATCTTTCCTGAAGGAATCAGGAATTGCTACACCCTACGCCCCGAAAAAGGGAAGAACAATAAGTATTTGATAATGGCACGTTTTCTGTATACAAATTATGACAACAAAAACCAACTTCCATAATTTGATCTGTATATTGGAGAAGATCTCTGGGATACTGTGAGTTTCCAAGATGCTGATGTTGAAACGTATAAGGAGATCATACACACTCCGTCAACGGATCATATACAAGTGTGTCTTCAGAAGACAGGAGCAACGATTCCTTTCATTTCAGCATTAGAGTTGAGGCCATTGACTAATACCTTATACACAACTCAATCTGGATCATTACAACTTTTTGTGCGGGGGAATCTAGGCTTTGAGTCGCCTGAAGCGGTGAGGTGAGTCTTTTTTATATATTGTCATGTCTATTGTTCCAACATTTCTGTTGTGGCAATAAAATTAAGAACAGAATATAATGACCCTATCCGGAAAAATGAACAAATTCTTTATTAGGTACCCAAACGATGTCTATGATCGCCAATGGTAGCCCATCCTCTCCGTTGACTTGCCTATTAATTCTACGTCACTAAGTGCTAATCTTACAGTAGGCACAAGCAGCTTCCAACTACCATATGTTGTCATGAACACGGCTGTTAGACCCCTGAATACAAGTGACTCATTGTACTTGCCCTGGGAGCCTCAATATTCATCTGAGCAGTTCTATTTATACTTGCATTTTGGAGAAGTTGAAAACCTCCAAAGCGATGAATTCAGGCAATCCCGGGAATCCCTGGTACAAAGAATTCTCTCCACCTATTACAAAGACATTGACTCTATTTAGCAAGATTCCTGAAATTCTTCGAACCAAGTACGAAATCTCCATAAATTCAACTAAAAGCTCAACGCTTCCTCCAATCCTTAATGCCATTGAGATTTATGTAGTGAAGAATTTCAAAAATTCGGGGACAGATGATAGTGACGGTATGTCCTCACCATCTCATATTTCCAATTCTTGATATATAACACATGTTTCAACTTCTCTATTTGTTATACCTTTTCTAATCTATTTTCTATGATATTAGTGACTGCCATCTTTGGCATCAAGTCATACTACAGACTGACGAGGAACTGGCAAGGAGATCCATGCGCCCCTCGAACTTTTACGTGGGAGGATCTCAACTGCAATTATGATGATAATAATTCTAGAATTGTCTCCTTGTATGTTTCTGCATTTAGATGTCTAACACTTCTGATCTTAATTCCAATTTCTAAATATATCATTAAACTTGTGTGATACAACAATTACAATAGGTGACTCAATAAATAGGGGTTAGACTACTTGCTCCCCAAGCTAGGCTAAATATGGTAAACCTAAATATGGTACACCTAGTTGTACACGGAATAATAATGCAATTTACAATATATATGTTAACAACCCCCCTCCCCCCCCCTCCTAAAACCCAAGGTGGTGCAAAGGACACTAGCTTGAGTTTGCAAATCAGATCTTGAAGACAGTTGGGAGGATGTGCTATAGTGAAGAGATCGGCAAGTTGATCAGCAGAGGGAGTGTACTGAAGTTTGAGTGTGCCGCAGACAACATGTTGACGAATGAAATGACAGTCACACTCCATATGCCGAGTGCGCTCATGAAAAACATCATTATGCGTAATTTGGATAGCACTCTGATTGTCACAATGAAAAACAGTGCTTAGAGGTTGAGAAACACTCATATCAGTTAGAAGCCAACGAAGCCAAATTACCTCTTGAGTAGCATCAGCAAGGGAACGATACTCAGCTTCAGTACTCTAGCGAGCAACAACAGTATGTTTCTTGCTATGCCAACAAAGAAGAGAATCACCAAGGAAAAAAAAGTATCCAGTAACAGAACGTCAATCAGTAGGATCACCAGCCCAATCTATATCTGTGTAACCACGCAAAGTTAAAGATGAACTTGTAGAGAAGAAGAAGCCATGAAACAAGATGCCCTTGATATAGCGAAGGATTCGGAGAATCGCAGCATAGTGTGTGGTACGAGGAGCAGACATGAACTGGCTGACTAGGTGAACAACATAGGCAATGTCAGGCCGAGTCACAATAAGATAGATAAGACTACCAACCAGCTGGCGATATAAAAATGCATCTGGAAGTGGTGTCCCATCCAAAGGGTAAGGCGGTCATTAGCATCAAGAGGAGTGGATGCAGTCTTGCTATTAGTAAGACCTGCACGAGCCAAAAGATCAGAAGAATATTTGGCCGGAGAGAGATAGTAGTCAGCTAAATCAGATGAGACTTCAATCCCTAGAAAGTAACTCAAAGGACCAAAATCTTTCATCTCAAAGTGGTGACGGAGAAACTGCTTGAGATCAGAAATACCAGCCAAGTCATCCCCAGTGATAATCATATCATCCACATATAAGATCAATAGAATAACACCAGACTTAGAATATCGAATAAACAATGCAGAATCATGATTACTTGGGGTGAAGCCGAAGTCAGTAATAACAGAACTATTTAGAAAACCAGGCACGTGGAGCTTGCTTGAGACTATACAGAGCACGATGTACGACGAGCTCTACGCTATGATATGGCGCGTGGCCCGAGGTAGTGAAAAGAAAATATCGAAAAGACCCGAAACAGCCTGACTGAATATGATTTTTACGATGTTTGATTTGCAAAAATTTGTGACAAGAGAGAAGACACGATGATAGTGGCACAGGCTAATAGGATGGTAGCTTTGATACCATATCGAAAGAGAAGAGAGACATGTTTACAAGAACTGTATGTATTGATATTGAGAAAAAGTGATACAACAATTACAATAGGTGACTCAATAAATAGGGGTTAGACTACTTGCTCCCTAAGCTAAGCTAAATATGGTAAACGTAAATATGGTACACCTAGTTGTATACGGAATAATAATGCAATTTATAATATATACGTTAACACTTGTAATAGGAACTTGTCCTCAAGTAGATTAACCGGATCTATAGGTCCTCATATAGCTAATCTCACTTCTATTCAAACTTTGTAAGTATGCCATTTTACTTGACCTCAAGAGAAAATTTAAGATGATGTATTTTCTTTGGTCTTTTAATTTTATTGTAAACATTGAAGAAAAATGTGC
The DNA here is from genome assembly GCA_037974665.1 of Ehretia macrophylla. Taxonomy (NCBI): domain Eukaryota; kingdom Viridiplantae; phylum Streptophyta; class Magnoliopsida; order Boraginales; family Ehretiaceae; genus Ehretia; species Ehretia macrophylla. The sequence goes on along the minus strand of CM075780.1, from coordinate 42,940,352 downwards.
AACTAAAATGATGCAGATATTTCGTAACAATCACTTATGATATGCAGTAAAATTTGATTATTTCAGGGATTTGTCAGATAACAATTTGAATGGAAGTATTCCTGACTTTTTGGTTCAACTAGCTGCTTTGAAAATCTTGTAAGTTCTGCAAATATTTTAGGTGTTCAATGGCAGAAATGAAATAAAAAGAGTTGGTCATTTATATTTCACTCTATTCCAGAAACTTAGCAAGGAACAATTTCACTGGGCCAATACCAGCAACATTGCTGGAGAAGTCAAAGCAAGGATTGTCTTTCAGGTCTATATTGCTAGAAGTCTAATTGGACTCTTGTTGATCTTTTATGCTATACCATTTAAACCAAATTGTTTTAGGACTAAACTATTTCTTTAAATTCCATCACTACCATGCAAATATTATACTTATTATTTGTATGATAACTATTGTTTGTATGATAACTAGGTGATGACCTATACCAAACACCCCCACCCCCGACCCACCCATCTCGACCCCCCATATAACAAGTCATCTGAACACCCATCTTGCTCCAGACCCTTCACCCCCTTTTTCACCTTTGTCTTATCATTGAATTCCTGATGAATGGGAATTACTCACGAGTTTCTTCTGTTCTTTTAAATCACACAACATTGGTTTAATTTAACACTTATAACTTCAATACAAAAACTAAAACTATAAGAGAAATGCTATATATCACTTTATTTTTATCACTCAAATGCCACCTCCTACATGGATGCTTAGTTGGCATACTAAAAGTAAAAGTAAAATTAAAAATTTTGTTATTTTAGCATGCTAACTAAGCATCTATATAAGATGTGATATTTGAGTGATAAAAATAAAGTAGTATATAACAATGCTAAAACTATAATAAATGATTAATATAAATATAGGTGATAAATAGAGATCAAATATAAATTACATATTGAGTTGTATGCTTCCAAATAGAAAAAAATAAAATTACAATAACTGAGTTCTAAAACCCAAATTCCGGTTAAAACCGCTACATATGAGAACTACATATGGAAAAATTATTTTTTGTGTTGTTTGATGTGCATTGATTACCATAATATATTTCTTTTTGTTTTTGTTAGATGTCAGCATATCAATATTGGTCACAACTCTATTTGAATACTGACATATTTTTTATTTTTTTCACATCATACATCTTTAAAATATCAGTCTCAATTATAGTTTTTGAAACTATCATGAAGTACGGCTAAAGACTACTAACAAATTTCTTAAATTCATTGTGATCAACAATGAATAAAGAGTATTCGTATAAAATGATAGCAAAGTCTAAGTAACGACGTGTAGTCTCTTGATTAAAATAATAATTACAAATTCTTTTGAGTTATCTTTTTTTCCTCTCAAAATCTAATAAAACTTTGTCTAGTGTTATTTTTCTAGCCCTTTATATTTATAACCACAAAACTTTAATACATGTTAGAAAAGAGCATAAACTAACTTTGCATGTATGCAAGGTGGACCACACGGGACAAGGAATGCTTATCGCTGTCCCCCTGCCTCTCCCTCAGGCATGGATTAAATATTAATTCCAATCCCTCACCCTTTTCACATTTTTTCACTCTGAAAACCTCCCCATCTAGGACGTGAGAATGACTCCTACCTAACGAAGACCAACAAAACCCATATCTATTGCCATCCATACAACATATCATATCTATTGCTATCTCTACTTCCAACATTCATAATCAATCTCAAATTAAGGGACCAACAAGGGGAAAGTGCTATAAGCGCATTGTATGCAAATTAACCAATCAGCAACTTCACAATAGTACCGAGATTGCTTTCCTGTAGAAACAAATATTTCTTAAAATTGACATTTTTTGTCGTACTTAAGCAGCATCAATGGACTGCCCGACAGTGAAAATAGTGAGACTGACAAAAAGAAGAACAAGGTTGTCCTTCCAATTGTAGCATCAACACTTACCGCTTTCATTGTTGTCTTCTTTGTATTTATTATCTCGTGCACAATTAGAAGAAGAAGAAAAACAAGTTAGTAAAATTCATCTTGATTTATTAGGATGGAACTCTTGACTGAAAAGATAATTTCAATAATAGTTTTTAAGTAAAGTTTTTTTTCTTTCATTGACTTATGCTTGTCGAATTTTCTATACACAGATATCGAGAAAGAATATATTAATTTAATCGAGAATAATGACGCACTACAGAATAAAAATTGGGTAATTACATACTCAAATATCTTAAAAATTACAAACAACTTTGAGAGAGTTTTAGGAAAAGGAGGATTTGGCACAGTATATCATGGATTTATAGGTGACACCCAAGTTGCTGTGAAGATGCTCAACCCTTTATCAGCTCAAGGTCACAAGGAATTTCAAGCAGAGGTAAGTTACGAGTCCTTAACTACTTTCTACCCCAATAATGCTAAAGTTGGTTCGTTAATAGGTCAAACATATGACAAAAATGCATCATTGGCAATCAATCATGCCAATCTCTAATTATACACTCGCATTATGCGTATGTGCGTACCATTGCTTTTCAAATTCACGCCAATCTTCTTATGAGTGTGCATCACAAAAACTTGACTTCTCTTGTCGGATACTGCAACGAGGGCACTAACATTGGCATCATCTACGAGTACGTGGTAAATGGTAATCTACAACAGCACTTATCAGGTATGGAGCTGATAATTCTACATCATGCGTCCAGATTTATAAACAATGACCATAGATGATCTTCAATGGTTTCAATTGGGTATAGAATTGAGTTGGGAACAAAGACTTGGAATTTCAATAGGTGCAGCACAAGGTAATTTCGTTTTAGCGATAAAAAATGCTTACGTCAAAAAATAAATACATTATTTTCCAGAATCTAATAAACAAAACAGTCAAGTTAATCATAAACTACGAAAATAAAAAGGGCAATTAAGTTATCATGCTTCTTTCATTTATTATAGGATGCTTTGACAAAATTACTATTTTGACAGGATTGGAGTACTTGCATCATGGATGCAAACCACCAATAATCCATAGAGATATCAAGCCTACAAATATATTACTGAATGAGAAATTCAAAGCCAAATTATCTGATTTTGGGCTATCCAGAGCTTTTGCGAGTGAAAGTAGTACACATGTGTCAATTAACACAATTGCTAGCTCTCCAGACTATATGGACCCTCAATAAGTATTATTTTTCATCAAGGTACTAATGGAAACTTTATGTACATTTATTAATTTAGAGAAGCCCACAGGTGTTTCTCCTCCAATAAATTGACCAAAAAAAGTGATATTTATAGCTTTGGGGTTGTCCTCTTGGGAATCATCACTGGCAAGCCAGCAGTAAACCATGAAAATGGAGGGCACGTAATTGATTGTGTTGTTCCTTTGGTTGAAAATGGAGACATTAGGACAATTGTTGATGAGAGGTTAAAAGACAACTATAATATTAATTATGCATGGAAAATTGTTGAATTAGCAATGGCTTGCGTGTCTCGTCATTCCACCACAAGGCCAACCATGAACGATGTGATGATTGAATTGAAGGAGTGCTTGGTAGATCACTATAAGAATTAAAAACAAACGCGAGCGACGAATTTTAGTGCCATACTTTTTTAGTGAATGACAATATTCAATTTTCAGTCACTAATTAGTTACGACAAAGGAAGGAAAATTTTATTACTAAATTCAGCTATTTAGTGATAGATTAGGGACGAAAAATGGGTTAGTGACGGAATAGCAACGACACTTCAAAACTCTGTCACTAATCTGTCGCTAAATTAGTGACGGAATAGCAATGACACTTCAAAACTCCGGCCCTAATCTTTCGCTAAATTAACAACAGAATAACAATGATCTTTCCGAGTTCCGTCGCTAACTAACTATCTAGGGATTCCAGGCTAATTAGCGATAGGATTTAGTAATAACGTTTGAAATAACCATTGAATATTATATTTTACAAAATAAATGTGAAAGTATAGACAATTAATCTAGGACAAAATTATGGGTCCAAGCCACGGAATATAAAGAATTTGATGTAATAACATATCATTTTCAATAGTGCGAACTATTAGTAGTTATATCTCAACTAATCCAATGTTGTCGATTTTCATCCCGAAGGTAACCTCAAATCAAGTTAAAAAAACTCTAGATTATATTTTCAATGGACTTTAAAATGTGATATGTAAAAGATTATAATTTCTAATACTTATTTTTTAAAATTATTTGCTAAATTTCATTGTTGTTTAATGATGGATTAGCCACTGACGGTGAACTAGCAACGAATTAGCGATGAAACTTGAAAAGGTCATAGCTAATCCATCACTTAATTAGCAACAGTTTAGCAATGACCTTTTCAAGTTCTGTCGCTAACTCACCTTTCGTGGATAATCTATCGCTAAATAGTGACAAAATATAATAACATTTGAAAATAATAATTAAATATTATAATTTTTTATTAAACTAATTTGAAAGTATAGAAAATTAATTTTGAACATAAATATGAGTACAAGTCACAAAATATAAAGAATTTGACATAATAACATATAATTCTCTATAGTGAACTACTAATTGTTTTAAAAGCACTAGATTATATTTAGAGATGGACCATTGGATATGTTGCTAATAGAGACAGACAAAATCAGCGGTCTGTTGTGACTCTTAGTTCGCCGTTAAATTGCAAAAAAATACTTTTCGAATAGGAACTTCTTTTTTAATAAAAAGACACATACTCCCACACATAAATAATATATATGTATACATATATAAATAAATAAATAAATATATATATATATATATATTTATATATATATATATATATATATATATATATATCAATAACATAAATAAATAAATATATCATAATAATAATAAGAATAAAAAAATAACCATAATAAACAAACACTAAAAATAGAACATAAAAAAATAAAAAATGAAAAAAAAATATATATATTAAATTAAAAAGAAAAAAAAAATTGAGACGGACCATAATTGGTCCAACTCTAAATTGACAATGACCAGCAGGTCTATCTCTAATTAGACCAATCAGCGGACCACTAGCCCAAACTAAAGAGTGATAGACCACTATCACCCGTGTCCATGTGGCGACGGACCATTGGGCTTTCTAAAGTTGTTCGAGTGGCTCAACAGGCACTAGAACACCAAAAAAAAAAAAAATTACCCACCCCACCTCCACTTTTCAAACCCACCCCCCTAACCCCCTCTTTGCCCCGCCCCCACCCCCCACCGCCTGTTCTCTCCCAACACCCACCCTAGAGGCTTCAAGGCTTCATTCACCTCACATTTGGCTTTTTTTCTTTTTCTTTTTCTTTTTAAAAAAGTTTGCTCCATTATTTTTAAGGTATATATATATATACACACATACACACATATACACACACATGCACACACACACACACACATATATATATATATATATATATATAATTTTATTTTATATATGTATGTATATTTAGTTATATTAATTTGATTTTATTATTCTTTTTAATTTGAGTTTTATTTGTGGTTATTTATGCGTTTGTGTATGTATATATCATAGATCTAGTAGACTAAATGTATATTTTATGGTTTTAATACAATTTTATGTTTTTTTTTATAAAAAAAAAAATCAGATTTTTTTTGTTATATATATATATATATATAGATGTTATAAATAATAGAAACTCGCTTATTTGCGAGAGGTCGTGGGATTAATTCTCACTAGTTACATATGTGTTGTACAATATTTTTTTTGTTATATATATATATATAGATGTTATAAATAATAGAAACTCGCTTATTTGCGAGATGTCGTTGGATTAATTCTCACTAGTTACATATGTGTTGTACAATTATATGCCTCCCTTGAATCAAAAAATATATATATATAACTTCTTTAAATTAATAATCTCGATAAAATTATAAGATAATAAATTTTAAATATTTTCTTCTTATTTTATAGATCTAAATATTTTATAAATCAATAATTAGCTAAAACAAACATAATAAATTTACTATGAGTTTTTCTCATAATATGAATCAATAGTAGATTGTCTTTTGTTGAAATTCAAAACTAGTTGAATCTCATATTTAATTGTGTGCAATGAGCCTAAAAGTCCTGAGATTGCTTTTTCATATTACAACAAAAAATTTTGGAGTGTCTTTGATACTTTGAGTGGTTTCTTTCATGATACTGGTTTCAAAGGTTGTATAAAATTATCAACTTCAACTTCAGCTACATCTTAAGAATGCCCTATAATATTGTCAATAATCTATGTATTGATTTCATTTTCATTGAAGAAATTCAAGAAGTGGTTAACATATATTTTTTTATGATACCCCAACTCATTGATTATGACCCTTATTCATTATGTTGTGTCTTTCAATAAATTGATATCTCGCTAAATTAATAAAATTTAGGTAGTCCTAACATTATTAATTTAATGGGATATTTTTGACTGAGACCTTCTCCACTTTCATATATATGAGTGTCAGTCCCTAAACTTATTGATAAATAAGACTAACACCCCTTCAGTTAAAATTATGTTAAATTTTCTATTAACTTCACATTAAATAGCAATTGTACCCTCACCATTCCCAAACATCAACATACCCATTCTTCCCCAAAAATCCATTCAGCCGAAACACCCTTGAAATTTGACAAAGAAAAAAGAAAGACACTGTTGCAATCCCCCTACCTCCATTACTATTCAACCACCTTGTAACTCATTTTGCAACCTCTGTCTTTCTTTTTTTTGGTTCCTTTGCAACTGCAGCCTCTTTTCCCAAACCCAAATTCCATAACCAAAAATCTAAAATCCCCCCACACCCTCGACTAATATTGTTACCACCAACCACCAACTCTTTTACCCATACAACAGCTAACCCCCTTCTCTAATTCCATATATCAAACATCAAACATCGAACCCTTAACCAGATCCACACATCCTTCTTTTTTTTGTTCTTCCTTGTTATGTTTGTGTCAAAGTGAGTGTATCAATGTGAATCAACGTGTGTATCTATGTGTATAAGTGCTTGCTTTCTGTGCGTGTGTCAGTGTGTGCTTGTGGTATAGTATGCATGTATATTGCCGTCTTTATGTATAAGTGTGATGTCGAGTGTGTGTGTATGAATTATTTGTGTAATTGTATTGTGTGTGGTAAGTTTGTAAGAGGCAGGGAGTGGGGTACATTAGATAGGAGATGGGGGTTTTTGGTTAGAGTGATGATGTTGGGGATGAAAGATGTGGATTCTTAGGCATCTAGGCTAATTTCAGTTTACATGCAGAATCTATAAACAATAAACATCAGCCATATAATCCACACCATGAACATATGTAATCATGCATAAACATCCCAATGAAATCAATAACAAGTACTAATAAGTAAAAAATGTGATTAATACCTTTTGTGTTGGCTTGTATACACAACACACACACGAGTTATGTCTGGAATATGGCTGGAAAATTCCTCCAAGCCATGAGAAATCCTCCAAGGCACGAGCACTCCAAATCTTCTCCCCCATTCCAACTCCTTTGCAAATGACAATGAAAAATTGTGGGATTTTTCGTCTATGCCTTTCTTACTAACTATAGTCGTGTATTGTATGTGTGTGTATGTAGAGTGTGGTGTCTAGAATGGTGTAGGCAACCCATCTATTTATAGATACTAGTTAGGTGATAAGGGTAAAGTGTCCTAGTTAGATTAGATAACTACCTCTTGATTTTCTTATCAATTATCTTGGAGATAATTCACATTATCTCTTAATTAATAAAATCAAGATAATTATCTCTTCCAACAGGCTCTATCCACATGCCTACACATGCCTTCCATACACAGGAGTATGTCTGGCACACACCATTTAGACATGTTACGCAATGTTTCTTGTCCTAATGTCCTAGTCTTTCCAAATTGAGTTGTCTGTTACCAAATAGGAAACCATACTCAATTTACACCTCCAGACCAAAATAAGAAAGTCACAGTTCTCCATAAAGGGAAAGTGGCTAAGAGAGGGACTCGAAGACATAGTTGGTGTGGCTTCAAAATGACCAAAATGTCCTTACTAGACTTTAACAGTATTTGGACCATTTTAACCTTATCTCATTCTACTAAAGAGTTAGGGTTGCACTTCATGACAACTAATAAACTTCTTTAGGAGGTTTTGTCTTTGCCCTACTAAGTATAAATGACTGAAATACCCCTCTATATTTTATATGTAATCAAGAGCAGGTTATGCATCAGTACTATCATATTGTCTTTGATTAGAACTAAACCTTGGACCTTTTATTGTTCCTATAATCATCGCCCAGATACTATTCCCTTGTTTCCGAGAGCGACCCACAAGTCTAGTATCTAATATAGCAATAGTTATATTACTAAGCGCTTAGATTCCGATGATCATATAGATATCTCCAAGCGAATAGCTCACTATCAATTAAGATAGTCATAGAATCATGACTCATATGCACGCCATCTAATGGATCTAGTCCACGTACCCAAAACACGAGTTGTTCACCCTCTACATAGGATCTCACCCATAGTGAATCAAAGCGCATGTCCAAAAAAGGCCAAGAAGCTGTCAGCTTCAAAGAAAGGAAAAAAGGAAAAAAAGGAAGACACGGTTATTCATTCTAGTCAGAACGTAAAACATTCAAATAGAATTTCTACTACAATATTGACTAATCAAAGGATGAGTTTTAACAGCAAAGATCAATACCGTATGGTGAATAAGGGAGTTTGAGAAGAACGAGCATGAAACAGACTACATTGTACCAAAATAAAGGGCTATTTTAGAATCAAAATATTCGCATGAAAGAACATACCTCATTCTTCAATTGCATCATAGATTGCAAAACTCTCTGTTTCCATACCAATCTATATGGTCCAAGGAGAGACTTTATAAGTACAAAATGACGGATAAGTGCACAGTACAAGAAATTGATAGCTGAAGAATGAGAATCCCAAAAACCTAGGGGTAACAACGGAGTGTAAAGAGCATGGGTAGATGCTCACTGAAAACGCCAACCACTCCAGATACAAAATTTTTGCTTAATGGTAGGAGGAAAATGACTATAAAGTGAAGAATGGGAAGCTGACTAATAAAAGTGCTGCAATTAACCTTACAAGAGAATCTATTAACTATATCTCTAAATATATGCACCATAAATAGCTACCGACATTATTTATCAGTTAAAGATGCTAATTACTTTCATGAAAATGTAAAGATGTCTCTAACTATATTGCTCAGAACAACTTCTGGGATATAAGTTCACAAAAGGAATATTAGGAGTATTAATCACATATTTAACACATTATAAGTCATATAGCACATAAACATGTCAATTCACGCAAAATGAGGTAAAACACGCAAATTGAGATAAAGCAAAATTTGTGGTCTCACATTCTTCCCCCCTTAAAGAAATTTTGTCCCCGAAATTTTTACTTGCTGAACGAAAAAGATCTAGATACTGCTGCTGCATCTGATCTCGCCTTTCCCAGGTAGCCTCCTCAATACCGTGATGCTTCCACAATACCTTAACTATCGGAATCTTCTTCGACATCAACTCTCGTTCCATCTGATCAAGAATACGAATCGGCTGCTCGTCATAAGTCATATTCTCACGAAGCTGTAGCGGCTCTGGCTCAAGAATATGAGAAGAATCCGGATTATATTTTCGCAAATTAGACACGTGAAATATATCGTGGACATTAGAGAAATTCTCCGATAAAGCCAACTGATATGCCAACTTGCCCACTCTGCCGGTAATCTCAAATGGCCCCTCAAACCTCGGACTCAGCTTACCATCTTTACCATAACGAGTAAACCCCTTACGAGGAGACAATCTCAAGAAAACCCGATCTCCGACTACAAACTCCAAATCCCGACGATGCTTATCAGCATAACTCTTGAATCTACTATGTGCTGTAAGCATTCTCTGCCTAATAAACATTCTCAATTTTCTATAGAAGCTCTGGCATAATAGTCGGATTAATGGTCTTCATCTCCCCTACTTTATCCCAATACAAAGGTGAACGACACTTACGGCCGTAGAGAGCTGCAAAAGGTGCCATCCCAATAGTAGCTTGATAACTATTGTTATAGGAAAAATGGGCAAGTGGTAGATGTTTTTCCCAGTTCTTCCCGAAGTCCAGAACACAAGCCCTGAGCATATCTTCCAGAATCTGAATAGTCCTCTCAGACTGACCTTTGGTCTGTGGATGATACGCGGTACTAAAATTCAGTTGTATACCCAAAGTCTCCTGAAGCTTCTCCCATAATCGAGAAGTAAATCGAGGTTCTCGATCTGAGACAATACTAGATGGAATCCCGTGAAGTCTAACAATCTGATCCAAATAAAGATCCGTCAACTTTGCAACTTTATCTCCCATCCGCATCGAAATAAAGTGAGTTGTCTTCGTCAAACGATCCACGACAACCCAAACTGTATCATTACCTCTCGGTGTTCTAAGCAAACCAGTGACGAAGTCCATGGTAATATGCTCTCATTTCTACTATGGTATAGCCAACGGCTGAAGCAAACCTGTAGGTCGTTGATGCTTGGCTATCACTCGCTGCCAAGTCAAACATCTAGATACAAACTGAGCAACTTCTTTCTTCATATTATTCCACCAATAATGTTGCTTCAAGTCCCGATACATCTTTTTTCCACCAGGATGAATAGTATACTTACAATTATGAGCCTCCTCCAGGATACCTCGCCTGAAGCCCGGTTCATCAGGAACGCAAACCTTGTTCCGAAACCAAAGAATACCATCCTCATGGACTTTGAAATCAGACTGATCATCCGTGATCTGATCCTTGATCTTCTGAAGTTTAACATCAAGTTGCTGAGCTTCTCTGATCTGAGACAACAATAAAGGCTGAATACGGAGATGTGAATACATCACCCCAACTTGAGTCAACTCCAGTCTCCAATAAGTGAATTCCTCAAGAACCTCCCATTTCTTGAAAGCCAAACAAGAAACACTCGCCTTACGGCTAAGAGCCTCTACCATAACATTTGCCTTCCCAGGCAGATAGCTGATAGAACAATTAAAATCTCCAAGAAGTTTCATCCACCTCCATTGACGCATATTCAACTCCTTCTGTGAAAATAAATACTTAAGCCTCTTATGATCAGTGAAAATCTCGAACTTACTGCCCCACAGATAATGATGCCACTTTTTCAGTGAGAAAACAACAGCTGCCAACTCAAGATCATGAGTCAGATAGTTCACCTCATATGGTTTCAACTTTCTAGAAGCATAGGCAATAACCTGGCCATTCTGCATAAGAACACATCCCAAGCCCTCCTTGGATGCATCACTGTAAATAACCATATTATCGGTCCCCTCTGGTAGAGCAAGTACTGGAGCAGTAGTCAATCTCTTTTTCAACTCCTGAAACCCACTCTCATACTTCTCATCCCAAACAAAACTAGTATGTTTCTGAGTTAACTTAGAAAGCGGCCCGACAATCTTAGAAAAGTCATTGACAAACCTACGGTAATAACCCGCCAAGCCAAAAAAGATACGAACTTCTGAAACATTCTCCAGACGTTTCCAAGACATCACCGATTCAATCTTAGTAGGATCTACAGATATACCGCTCTGTGTGATAACATGACCCGGAAAAGATATGCGTTGCAGCCAAAATTCACATTTGCTGAATTTCGCAAACAACTGATGCTCCTGCAGCTTATGTAAGACAAGCCGTAGATGTTGCTCATGCTCCAATTCAGACATAGAATAAACCAAGATATCATCAATAAAGATCACCATAAACTGGTCCAAGTACGGCTGAAAAACCCGATGCATAAGATCCATAAATGCTGCCGGTGCATTAGTTAATCCAAAGGGCATAACTACAAACTCATAATGCCCGTACCGAGTCCTGAAGGCAGACTTTGGAACATCTTTTGTGCGAATCTGAAGCTGATAATACCCCTGCCTCAAGTCAAACATAGAGTAGACTTTGGCTCCCTGAAGTTGATCAAACAACTCGTCAATCAGTGGCAAAAGATATTTTTTCTTGATAGCCACCTGATTCAAACCACAATAATCAATACACAATCTCAAGGTACCATCCTTCTTTTTCATAAATAAAACAGGAGCTCCCCACAGTGAAGAACTCTGCTGAATGAAACCCTTCTTTATTAACTCCTGCAACTGAGTTTTCAGCTCCTTCAACTCAGCTGGTGCCATCCGGTATGCTGATTTAGAAATAGGTTGAGTACCGGGAATAAGATTGATCACAAACTCCACATCTTTCTCTGGTGGCAACCCTGGGAACTCCTCGGGAAATTCAGTGGGATATTCCTGAATAATAGGTACTTCCTCCAACTATAGATTATTAGATGGCTTGTTGATCAAATAAGCTAGATAACACGAACATCCCTTACTCACCAACTTAACAGCTTTAGCTGCTGAGATAACAAAACTTGTCTTAGCACCCCGGTTCCCTGCTATCTCTACTACTGGCTGATCTGGCAAACGAAACTGTACTACCTTTGTTCTACAGTTCAACTGGGCATCATACTTAGAAAGCCAATCCATACCCAAGATAACATTATACCCTCGGATAGGAAATAAGATAAGATCTGAAGAAAAATTATACCCCTTAACATGTATTTTACAATCCTTACAAACTAGGCCAGTCACATATTTATCAGTCAAAGAGGTACTAATCTCAACCACATAAGGCAATCTTTCAGGTTGCACATTAACACGTTGCACACAAGCAGGAGTAATGAAAGAATGCGTAGTACCAGAATCAATCAACACTTTAACAAGTTGATCAAGTATAAGGAAGTTACCTTCCACAACTGCAGTCTCCTCAGGCATCTCCTCCAAGTCAACTGCGTAGGCCCGAGCCTGAACCCGCTGCTGCTGAGGTGCACCACCAGTAGGTCGACCCTAATAACCTTGGGTCGCTGCCCGACCCTCAGTCCTCTGATATCTAGGGCAATCCCTCGCCCTATGCTGATTACTGCCGCAAACCAAACAAGCCCCTGACTTTACCCTGCAGTCGGCCTCCATATGGCCCTGGCACTTGCAGTAAGTACATTGCGGTGATGAAGCACTGACACTTCCCCTAGAAGAATCAGAAGCTGAAGAAGCAGCTGTACCAGCCTGCTGTTGAGGTCTCATAGCACTAGGCCTATATTGACCCTGTGACTGGGCCGGCCTATACTGGAACTGAGCCTGATAAGACCCCTGCTGAAACTGCGGCCGATAATAACTCTGCTGACCCTGCGGTCTGTAAGAGCTCTACTGTGCTGGCGGCCTGTACACAACCTGCTGTACTGAAGGCCTATACATACCCTGCTGGCCTTGCGGCTGAAATGGCCTCTTGCTAGGCTGGCTAGATACAATCTGTTCCCCCTTTCTCTTCTCCAGTCTAGAAGCTGCATCAAAGGCCTCAGTAAGTATATCATACCGATTCAGGGCTATCGCATCCTGAATCTCGGGCCTCAACCCCAGCATGAACCTACGAGTCTTACGTTCCTCGTCAGCCACATATTCTGGTGCATACCGGGATAGCCTAGTTAAAGTGGCCTCATACTGAGCCACTGAAGCATCTCCCTACACTAAGGCTAGAAACTCTGCTTCTCTCCGCTCCCTCGCGATCCTTGGGACATACTTCGCCTGGAAAGCTAACAGAAAGGTATCCCAAACATACGGAATACCCTGAGTCTCCCAGCTAGTTTAAACCGTGCGCCACCATTCTTCTGCCTCATAATCCAGCAAGTACACGGCAAAAGTGACCTTCTGCTCATCGGTATAATCAAGAGGGTCAAAAATCTTCTCCACCTTACTAATCCACGCCTCAGCTTTCCGATCATCTGGCTCCCCCTAAAACCGTGGTGGATAATACCCTAAAAACTCTTTTAGTGTACCACGACCGTGGTACCCACCTTGTGCGTTCAGTAGCTGATTCTGCAATGCCTAAGTTTGGGCAGCCTGCCCTGCCAGTAACTGTGCCTGACCGGCCATGATCTCGGTTAACCTATCAAAAGCTACACATATACGAACCTTACCCCTAACTTGGTCTGGTGCCATATCTCTCGGAACCTCATTAGTCACCTCAGGCCTACCTCTGGTCCTCGGTCTACCAGTCATTCTACTAATCAAAGAGTTAGCACAGGTTATAGCACATAAACAACTATGAACAACTATTAACACATAAGAAACAAACTCATATAAAGCACATAAATCACATAAGTATCAATTACATAAACAAATTAATCACATAAGCACTAAATCACATAAGCATTAAATCACATAATCACTTAACCATATTAACACATAGTTCATTTTTCTTTTACTTCATACATACTTTCATGCTAAGACCATTACCCACATTCCGAGAATACCCCGGCTGATAGCTAACATGTGCACTGATACCACTTAAATGTCACGCCCCAACTCGACCCCACCTACGATTAGTCAGGACGCAACGGAATTTCGGCAGTATAACGACAGTAATTAAGACACCGAGGCTCTAAACCAACCCATTTATGATACATACAACCAAACTCCACAAACCATTCAACAATCAACTCCTCAATTAAAATTAACAACATACAACATAACCATATTATACACTAATCATTCTTCAACATTCCAATCATAGTTATATGCCTCCGTTCCAACGTAATACATTAACTGAACATACATTTCAAAATAGATTATAATCTAACTTAGCAACCCGATCATAGACAAAAAAGAGACTACTAAGTTAGCAACAACTAGTTCATTATCTTTACTACAACTTATACATCAAAAACTATGAAGTAAATAAAAGACAACTAGAATAATATACAAGACTATAAGGTATACAACATCTCTAACATCAAGGACAAGACTCTGGCACATAGGACTCGTCCACATATGGCACATTCTCAGCTTCCTGAGGCACGTACCCATAATCTTGCTCAATAACTCATGTATGCATGCAATAATAGAGAGTGAGCTTAGATAAAACAAGCTCAGTGAGGATCCGATAGATCTCTAACAGTATTTACTATACTCATTGAAAATGATCCATTGAGCAGTAAACACACAATAAAACATCAATAACAATATAAACACATAACTATAATGACCAATCAATAAAGGATACTCCAGTTGGTGTAGCTCCAAACGCCATCACGATCTCAACCATTCTTCTTGTAACTCTCCATTACTTACGCACCCGAGGTACCTCACTAGCCTTGCCCTCCATGACATCTCCGTCATGCGAGCTGGAGGTAGTCTCTGGTAGTCATGCCGTTATCAACCCGACAGCCCGACGCTGCCCAAGAGGTGGCATACACATACCAAGACTCAGCAATAATAATAAACATTATTCACAGGAGGACAATCTAGAAGAATTTTCTATCTCCCGGTTCATCAATCATCAATTAATAATCATCAATTATCATCAATTGTCATCAATATAACATCAAGTAGTCAATTAAACAACAAAAAACTAAGTTAGATGACAAAGTAGGTCATCCAACTTAACATGCATTAAACACGTAATCTAACCCTAGTCTAACCATTTACAACTCACAATTCAATCACTCAAACACCACACAATCATCTAAAGGCATAGTTCAACATTTTAAAGAAAGACAACCTAAACTTCAAATAATCATATCTTACATTCTACTAATCCAAACAACTCCAAATCAGTTTCTAACACTCACCCATTCAATCAACTACATTAGCCCTCTCGGAAACCAACCAAGACACATCAAAATCAAGCCCAACAACCCTAAAACCTCAATGTACCTAGGCTGAAATTTTTGAATTTTCACACAAACATCGCAATCGAAAATTCGGCATTATAACAGCGTTACCACGTAATTAACAAACTTTTAAAAATCGACGGCAATCGATTCCAACCACTATAACTCAAAATAATCAACAAATGGCCAATCTATCAACTTTAAATATCCGAAAATAAAAATTTATGCTACAAAGGTTCTAATCTCACAAGAATACATATAATCAATCCTTAGCATGCACTGAGTAATAATATAACTTCAAATTAACATTCTAACAGTTCAAAATGCAACTCTAAGCAAAAACATAAAAAATGACTTTTGAGATCTAGAATTTCTCTCACCTTTGATGCGAAACAAGCCTAGATATGCGTGCAATGCGTGCCCAAACAAGCGGAATCCAACTCGGCACGAAAATCTACGGACAAAAACTAGCTTTTTCTATGAAAATTTGCTTTGAAAACCTTTGAAATTCCTTTCTCTTTTCTCCCTTGAACCTCTCGGCTATGTGTGTGTTTTTGAGGGTGTGTTTGTGCTTTGTTAGTAGGTGTTGATGCATAAATAAGCTAAGGTCAAATAAATTAAAAGAAAGTCAAAGTTAATTTTTAGTCTTTTAATTCTATTTTTAGTCTTTTAATTCATTTCTTGACTATTTCTTTCTCAACTAATAAATTAACACCTAAATTAATTATAGACAATATATTTTAGGTGACAAAGAGTGTTACATTAAAATAGTTTCACCCGAGTCGGCTTAAAACTCGTTTTCTTGCAAAAGAAAGTGTAAAAATCTTTAAAATTTCAAAATCGATTCCAAATCTGTTTTAATCAAACACGGGTCTATTAATACCCGAGGACTAGGTTTTAAAACATTTAAAACACCCCTGTAAAAATTTTAGCGGACAGGTGTTCAAAATACTATTCACTAAAACCGACGATAAAATTTTTGATTTCGTTTTTTATGAAAATTTCATGAATGCACACTTAGCATATATTAGGAGTATTAATTACATATTTAACACATTCTAAGTCATATAGCACATAAATAGGTCAATTCACGCAAAACGAGGTAAAGCAAGCAAATCGAGATAAAGCAAAATATGGGGTCTCATAAGAATCAACTATTATGTGGCATTGCAGATTGGGGCACATGACAGAACGTGGCTTGAAGATTCTCACTGAACGTAATTTGGGAAATATACTGCCAGAAGCAAACACATTTTAGACTTGATTCATTTAGACGTTTGGGAATCGCCGGTCTTGTCCCTAGGAGGAGCCAAATACTTTGTATCATTTATTGATGATTTCTCTAGAAGATTGTGGGTGTATCCAATCAAGAACAAGTCAGATGTGTTTCCAATATTCAAAACTTTCAAAGCGCTGGTGGAATTTGAATCCGGAAAAAGGATCAAGTGTCTGAGGATGGACAATGGAGGAGAATACACTGACGGGAGCTTTCTGACATTTTGCAAGCAAGAAGGCATTTAGAGGCAGTTCACTGTTGCACACACACCTCAGCAAAATGGTATGGTAGAGCAGATGAACAGAACTCTTCTTGAAAGAATGATAGCTATGTTGGAAACTGCAGGACTAGCCAAATCATTTTGGGCAGAAGTAGCCAGAACTGCCTGTTATGTGATAAACCGGTCACCATCGATTGCAATTGAGTTGAAAACACTAATGGAAATGTGGACCGAAAAACCCGCATATTATTCTACCTTGCACGTATTTGGATGTCCGACATATGTGATGTATAGTTCCCAAGAAAGAACAAAATTGGATCCAAAGTCCAGGAAATGCATATTCTTGGGATATGTTGATCGTGTTAAGGGGTATCGCTTGTGGGATCCTACTGCCCACAAGATTATCATCAGCAGAGATGTGATATTTGCAAAAGACAAACTGCAAAGTGAAGATGACAACAACACTGCAAAGGAGACTACTATAGTACATATCGAAGATAACCCAGGAAAAGAAGATGTTTCTTTTGAAGCAGCACCGGAGCACGAGGAACAAGAAGCAGATGAGGCTGAGGTTACATATTTTTGACGTTCATCACGTCAAACATCAACACCATCTTGGCACTCAGACTATGTCATGGTAAGCAATGCTATATATTGTCTTCTAACGGATGATGGAAAGCCATCTACCTTTCACGAGGCTATGAATAGCCCCGAGTGGCTTTGTGGATGACAGCAATGCAGGAAGAAATTGAAGCTCTGCATAGAAACAAGACATGGGAGCTTGTTCCTCTACCACCTGGACGGAAAGCAATCGGTAACAAATGGGTCTTCAAGATCAAGCGAGATAGAAATGACCAAGTGGAGAGATATCGTGCAAGACTGGTGGTGAAAGGATTTGCTCAAAAAGAAGGTATTGACTTCAATGAAATATTTTCTCCTGTGGTTAGACTTACAACTATCAGAGTAGTCTTGGCAATGTGTGTTGTATTTGATTTACATCTAGAACAATTAGATGTAAAGACTGCTTTTCTTCATGGCAAACTTGAAGAAGAGATTTACATGCTTCAACCAGAATGTTTTGTTGAGAAAGAAAAAGAAAACTTGGTTTGCAGGTTGACCAAATCTCTGTACGGTCTAAAGTAGGCACCGAGATGCTAGTACAAGGGATTTGATTCCTTCATAATTAGCCTCGGGTACAATAGACTCAATTCAGACCATTGTACGTATTACAAGAAGTTTGGAGATAATGATTTCATCATTCTGTTGTTGTATGTGGATGACATGCTGGTAACATGCCCTAGCAAAGATCGAGTCCAAGAATTGAAGGCACAGTTGGCTAGGGAGTTCAACATGAAGGATTTGAGACCAGCAAACAAGATTTTAGGAATGCAAATTCACCAAGACAGAAAAGACTGGAGAGTATGGATTTCCCATAAGAACTACTTCAAGAAAATCTTGCGTTGTTTCAACATGAAAGATTATAAGGAAATCTCGACCCCACTTCTTGTCAATTACAAATTATCCTCAAGTATGTGTCCTAGTAATGAAGCGGAAAGGATAAAAATGTCTCGAGTACCGTATGCATCAGCAGTGGGAAGTCTCTGTTAGCGATATGCCCTAATGCTATGTGGTTAGATAACCTATTTTTTGGCATTTTATATAAACTTGTATATTTATCAATGGCAGTTTATGGATGTTCATATTCTCCGCTTTTATATTATATGAATGTGTCCCCTGATATTCTTGTAAAAAAAATATATTCCAAAATGCCTTGGAATATTTTGGCATGTTTCTTGCGTATATAGAATATCTAAAACTATTCGTAGTCCTTAGATTATTTGACCGGGACTAGAATAATCTATTATGGACTATCACGTGAATTGTTACCTTTGATTGATATTAAATATTAATGGTAAAGGATGGTGAGCCATGAGCCATAACAACATATGATGCAATTAGCAATCACGTGAATGATTATTAGTAGAATAGAGCATTGAATATAACATGAGTAACAAACTACATGATTTCAGATTAATAGTTTGTTATTCGTTGTGAATGTATATGTAATCCTTAGACTTGAGAAATTACGGCTGTAACATATACTGGAATTTAATATTAGCACTTGGACAACACTTGTCTTTGACTTGTCAAGATAAGTTACGACCTGTTGCATATTATCTTTCTAGTAGAGTGGTTGACAGGTAATTGTCAAGAAGTGATCTATTAACCTCCGGTGTGAGGCAATTTCCTATCCAATCTAATTTCGGTTGTACAATGAGGAAGTCCTTGGCCAAGACATGGATGATGGAAAAGTGTTTCCATGAATGTCATCTCTCATTCTACCCTATTAGATGTTTGCATCGTTATCGAGTTTATAGACTTAATCTTTTCATGGTCTTTACTCGACGGGACGTATTAATAGAAGGATTAAACTGTATGATTATTCGCGACTATAAATAGATTCACCTGTTTGACTTCATTGCTATATAAATTGTCTTGATACGTTGCTAGACGTCACTCTAGAACGTGAGGGTATTTTGGGAATGGCGAAGATATTCCCAAAATATATTAAAGTCGTTTAATGTTCCCTCATTGCTATATGGCGGTGAATCTAGAGAGTCACACACAATAAAGCGTAATTGAATGAGTTTCGGATAAGCTTGAATTTGGTTTTGGAATGTTAAAGTGTTAACGTTGGCGATGCTCAGCCATTAAGTAGGAATGGACCGAATGTGTAATTATTTATAAGTGTTGGGACAAAAGTGCAAATACGAAAAGTTAGTTTCCTTAATTTAAACTAATAATGATTAGATTAAATTAAATGTACAAATACAAGATTAATAAAGTATATATACATGTATATGATATGTATATATACATATTAGTCTTGAAAGATGAAGATGCCAAATAGATAGCTAAGATTGTTCCAAATCATCAAGTTGACCATTATTTTTGAAATCAATGGTTAAGATAAAAGAAGACAAACCACATGTTTTGATGCATTGAGAAGTGCAATTGTTGTCTTCTAAATACACTACATACAATGCATAAAACAAGGAACACATTACACAAGGCATGCATAGAAAAACACAATGCATTGAGAAGAACAATTTTGTCTTCTCTTTTTATTGTGCAATTTTCGTCCATTGCATGGACAGCCCAAGAAGAGGTTTCAATTTTTCAGAAAAAACTCTTATTCTAGCTTAAAAACATCCCAAAGAAGACTAGCATAAAACCTTTGGTGATTAAGGAACTCATTCAAGCTTGTGTGGACAACCTAGAGCTCTTGCATTTGTGGGAGGACTTGTCAAAGCTTGTTCATCATTATCATCTTTGCAAGATCTACAAGAGGTATATCTAAATCTACCTCTTTACTATATAGATATATGCTTGAATATATGCTTACCATATGTTAACCATATGAAATCAAGAATAGAGTTTTTGGATGAATATAGACTTTGTTATAGAAATATTTGAAATTCTAGCCATGGATTCCTCTTGGTTTTAATCTATATGATTCCATAACTCTAAATAGAAAGATTCTTTCAAGTGGTATCAGAGCTAGGCTTGATGATTCATGTGATTACATATGTGTTTGCTCAAAGTTTCTAGAGTCTTGAGCACAAAAAGAACAAGAAAAATGTTTTCAGCAACTTTGCAAGTTTTCTGCACACTGATTTTGCGTGGCTGTTTTGACACATCAAATGTTGTTGTTTGGGGCTGATTTTTGGTTATGTTATGATATAGAGATAGTAGAACATTTCATCCTCTAATATGCATCTCCTAATTTCATGGCTAAGGGTCTTATTTAGAACCATTTCAGTAGGTTCACTGATTCTCGTGCAAATCTGGACAGTTTGTGCAGTTGTGTTGTAAGAGGCATAACTCAGTGAATTTAACTCCGAATTGAGTTCCGTTTGATTCTAAAACTATCTACACTCGATGATATTTCTCTCTGAAAAATTTTAGAATTTTTGGAGAACTGTAGATAGGTTAAACAAGTCAAAACAGTTGGTACATGTGCAGCAGATTTATGATGGGTCATAAATTAAAAGTCATGACTAATTGATTGGATTTTGTTTAAGCCCAATGGGCCTAAAATCAGTGGGCTTAAGTCTAATAAGATTAGATCATATTAATATAAGCCTAAGAACTCAAATTGGGCCATGAAATTAACAAAGGATTTGCATTGGGCCTTGTTCAACATGGATGTACTAAAAGTTGGTTTTTATTGAGTGTTTTTGTGTGTTGTTTAACATGAGATGTTACAAGATCAAGATATGAAACTTGTTGCAAAGTGTTCATTTAGTTTTCTTGAATGTATGTATTTGATGCATATTCAATACTTTATGAATTTGTGATGAATGGTGATTGATGGTTGGATCATGGACTTAGCTTAGTGGATGATGAATGGTTGTAATTTATTAGATGGTTTTGTAATAATTATTCATTCATTCATTGGCTTGTAAATGAGGAATAAGTCTCACTTTATTATTTTTGCAAGAGAGAGCTTGTTGTAGTGAGACATATTGATGTAATCTACTAAGTAGTTTTGCAAAGGAATTGAAGACTTTCAAGGAGTTTGAGGCTTTTCAAATGAAAGTGAAACCAATAAGTCAAGGCCATTGAAGACATTCATGATGTGCTTATTTGGTTTCTCTAGGCTTGGTTTTATTACACTAAGTCCATGATCCACCTTATTTTATTTTGATACATATATGCTTGTTTAATTGCTTATATGTGATATTGGTTTTTAAATAGACTTTTATGCATAACCGAGATCTTTAAAATCTAAAGCTCCCTATGTGCAAACTAAGATTAGATTGTAAAATGGTAAAAGGAGTTTTATCGTAGCCCTCCACCATCCTAGGACTATAATGGCTTAAAATGAATATAGTTTGTCTAACCCAAAGGTAGAAAGATATAGTTCATGATAAGTCATTTGTATGCCTAGTTCACATAGAGATGTTGTAATGCTCCAAAATCATATGTGCCAAGAATACACTAAAGTTGAGGTCATAGGATTCAACTTGTCGCATTCACTTAGATGGTGGGCTTAATCTAACTAGATCACTAGATCAATAATGCACCAAAGCTGAGATTAATGTGATTTAGGGGCTAAAAATTGACCAAGTCCTATATGATGACATAGATAGCAATAGTTGTTTACTCTTAAAGTAATATTTCAATAATGCACGAAAGTTGAGAGATATTAGCCTTAAGAGAATTTGGTCATCCTACTAAGGATTCTTTATTAGATTCACGTTTCTCATTTAGGGAGTGTGAGATCCGATAAGATTAGTGGGAGGTACTATTTAATTGAAGTCCAAATTAAATAGTCATACTTGTTTACTTGCAATCTTACTTTCTGCATTATTTTACTTTTTTGCAGCTTATATCATGGCTTCAATTATGAACCCCTTAGCCCGTATCCTTGATAAAAATTACTTAACCGGACCAAATTTCAATGATTGGGCACGCAACCTTAGAATCGTTCTACGTATGGAAAAGATTGAGTATGTTTTGGACAATGTCCCTCTAGCTAATCTGCCTGAGACAGCCACTGAGGCTGAACGTGAAACTTATGATCAATAGGTTTAACATGATTTACGTGCTAAGAGTTACATACTTGCATCGATGAATAATGAGTTGCAGCGTCATCATGATAAGATGCCTGATGCCGCAAGCATGATTCGGAACTTGCAAGAGTTATATGGTGAACAGAGTCGTACTGTTGGATACGAGATATCTAAAGAATTATTCAAGGCTCGTATGGATGAAGGTTCAGATGTGAACAAGCACACCCTCAGGATGATTAATTTGATTGCTCAGCTTGAGCCATTTGACTTCACAATGGACTATCAACTCCAGACTGACTTAATTCTACAATCTCTACCACCATCGTTCAACCAATTCACCATAAACTTTCACATGAACAAGCTTGAGTGTTCCTTGCCCGAGTTACTAAACATGCTGACCACTGTACAAGGTCAAATGAAGGGTAAAGGAAAGGAGCATGTTATTGCAGTTGCTTCTACTTCTGGTACCAAGCCAAAGAAGAAGAACAACAACAACAACAAAAAAGGCTCGACTCCTAAAGCTTCAGGTGGTGTGGCTAAAGCAAAGGGGAAGATGAAAACACTTAAGGGTGTTTGCTTTCATTGTCAGAAGAATGGCCACTGGAAAAGAAACTGTCATTTATACCTTCAGGAGCTGAAAGAACAAAAGGCTGAAGTAGCCGCTAATAAAGGTAATATTTCTTTTATGTTTGTGATTGAGACTAATTTGTCAATTGGTCATCATAATACTTCGTGGATTTTAGATTCTGGTACAACTTCTCACATTTGTGTTTCTGAACATAATCTAAGTGATCGGAGTTCGCTTCGAAAGCGTGAAGTCGTTTTGAAGGTTGGCAACGGGGCAAATGTTGCAGCTTTAGCCAAGGGTAGTTTTGATGTGCATATGCCTACTGGACATGTATTAAATCTTAAAGATGTTTTGTATGTACCAAATGCAATTAGGAATATCATGTCTATTCCTAAGCTTGCATCGGAAAATTATGAATTTTCATTTATAAACAATTGCTGTAATATTCGTTATAGTAATGAATATGTTGGCAAGACTTTTTTGGTAAACGGCCTTTATCATTTAGATACAAGTCATAGCATAAATGTTACATCTACATCAACTACTACTTCAAAAGGAAAGCGTCATCGAGATAACCAAATTAATCCAAGACAATTATGGCACTTAAGGCTTGGTCATATCAATGATAAAAGATTGGCATGGATGGTTCAAAATGAACTCATTAGTTCATCGGGATGTGAACCCAACCCTACATGCGAATCTTGCATCCTTGGTAAGATGACCAAGTCACCTTTTATTGGACAAGGTATAAGAGCTACAGAATTGTTAGGATTAATACATAGTGATGTTTGTGGACCGTTTAAGGAAATGGCTCACGGTGGTTATTACTACTTCATAACTCTTACGGATGATTATTCACGATATGGTTATGTATACTTGTTGAAGTATAAGTCTGAAGCTTTTGAAAAATTCAAAGAGTTTAAGGCTGAAGTAGAAAACCAATTGGGAAAAAGAATCAAAACCCTACGATCAGATCGTGGAGGTGAATACTTGAGTAGCGAGTTTCTTGATTATCTCAAAGAGACTAGTATTACCTCACAAACAACGCCACCAGCTACACCACAATTAAATGGGGTATCTGAACGTAGGAAGTGTACATTAATGGATATGGTACGGTCTATGATCAGTTACACGGATCTCCCTATTTCACTGTGGGGTATGCACTTCTTACGACCATTTATCTATTGAACAGAGTTCCATCTAAAGCTGTTCCTATTACATCGTATGAGTTATGGGTTGGTACAAAACCAAGTCTTAATCACATTAAGATTTGAGGCTGTCCCCTTTTTGTTAAAAAACTTAAGACGGACAAATTGGAAGCTAGATCTGATAAAGGTCGTTTTGTAGGATATCCTAAGGAAACTAAAGGATATTATTTCTATTTTCCTAGTGATCAAAGGATTTTGATCAGTCGTGATGCTATCTTTCTTGAAAAAGAGTTTATTCAAGAAGGTGGCTCAGGAAGAAAAGTAGAAATAGAGGAATCGTCATATGAACCACAAAATGACCCAAATCAAGATTCTGAAACTGTTCAAGACAGTCTAGAACAAGTCACAACACAGATTCCTCGTACGTCTATTAGGATATCCCATCCTCCTAAAAGATATGGATATCTTCTTGAGGAAGCGCAAAAATTGTTTGTTCTTGGGGATAACGATCAAATTGATGATCCTGCTACTTATGATGAAGCGATACATGATATTGATTCCGAGAAATGAAAACAGGCAATGCAAGTTGAAATAGACTCCATGTACTCTAATAATGTTTGGACCTTGGTAGACATACCTGAAGGTATCGTACCTATTGGTTGCAAATGGGTCTTCAAGAGAAAACTGGGAGCAGATGAAAAAGTTGAAACTTTTAAAGCTAGACTCGTTGCAAAAGGTTATCGTCAGAAACAAGGTGTTGATTATGACGAGACTTTTTCACCGGTTGCTATGCTTAAGTCTATTCGCATAATGCTTGCAATTGCCGCATACTATGATTATGATATATGGCAAATGGATGTTAAAACCGCGTTTCTTAATGGATATCTTGAGGAAGATATCTATATGGAACAACCTATCGGTTTTGAATCCAAACATCATAAAGTATGCAAGCTTAAGAGATCAATTTATGGTCTCAAACAAGCTTCCCGATCTTGGAACATCAGATTTAATGATGAGATCAAGGAGTTTGGTTTCATTAGAAATGATGATGAACCCTGTGTTTACAAGAAGGTTAGTGGGATTGCGATCACTTTCCTCATCTTGTATGTAGACGATATACTAATCAGGGGAAATGACATAGGTCATATGATGTTCGGAAAGGTTTGGTTGAGCTATAAATTCTCC
The DNA here is from genome assembly GCA_037974665.1 of Ehretia macrophylla. NCBI lineage: Eukaryota > Viridiplantae > Streptophyta > Magnoliopsida > Boraginales > Ehretiaceae > Ehretia > Ehretia macrophylla. Next base: position 42,914,649 of record CM075780.1, on the reverse strand, counting down.
ATGAAAGATTTGGGAGAAGCCACTTATATCTTAGGAATTTGTGTCTATAGGGATAGAACGAAAAGATTAATTGGTTTATCCCAAACCATGTACATAGAAAGGATCTTGAAGAAATTCAAGATTGAGGGTTCTAAGAAAGGTCTCTTGTCTATGAGGCACGGTGTGCATCTCTCTAAAGAAATGTCTCCTAAAACCGACGAGGAACGACAACGCATGGAAAGAATACCATATGCTTCCACCATAGGTAGTCTCATGTATGCTATGCTATGTACACGACCTGATCTTGCCTATGCAGTAAGTGCTACGAGCAGATATCAGTCTGATCTAGGTGATGGTCACTGGATAGCTGTAAAACACATCCTTAAGTACTTGAGAAGAACTAAGGATTTGGTTTTAATCTACGGAGGCGGTGAACTCTGTATTGAAGGATACACTAATTCAGATTTTCAATCTGATAGAGATGATAGAAAGTCTACATCAGGATTCATTTTTGTATATAATAGAGGAGCAGTCAGTTGGAAGAGTTCCAAACAACCTGTGACTGCTGATTCCACTACTGAAGCCGAGTACATTGCTGCATGTGATGCTGCAAAAGAAGCAGTTTGGATGAAGAAATTCTTAAAAGAGCTTGAAGTTGTTCCATCCATTGAAATGTCGATACCTTTGTATTGTGATAACAATGGGGCGATTGCACAAGCCAAGGAACCGAGATCTCACCAAAAATCCAAACATATTGAAAGGAGGTTTCATATCATTGGAAAGATTGTTGCTCGAAAAGATATAAGCTTGCAGAAAGTTCCAACCCTAGATAATGTGGCTGACCCACTCACGAAAGCTTTGAGTCAGTCACAGCTAGATCATCATCTTGAGAAGATGGGTATACGATACCATAGTATGATGCATTAGTCTTTTGTAATACTACATTAGTGCAAGTGGGAGATTGTTAGCGATATGCCCTAATGCTATGTGGTTAGATGACCTATTTTTTGGCATTTTATGTAAACTTGTATATTTATCAATGGAAATTTATGGATGTTCATATTCTCCGCTTTTATATTATATGAATATGTCCCCTGATATTCTTGTAAAAGAAATATATTCCAAAATGCATTGGAATATCTTGGCATGTTTCTTGCATACATAGAATATCTAAAACTATTCGTAGTCCTTAGATTATTTGACCGGGACTAAAATAATCTATTATGGACTATCACGTGAATTGTTACCTTTGATTGATATTGGATATTAATGGTAAAGGATGGTGAGCCATGAGCCATAACAACATATGATGCAATTAACAATCACGTGAATGATTATTAGTAGAATAGATCATTGAATATGACATGAGTAACAAACTACATGATTTCGGATTAATAGTTTGTTATTCGTTGTGAATGTACATGTAATCCTTAGACTTGAGAAATTACGGTTGTAACATATATTGGAATTTAATAGTAGCACTTAGACAAACTGTTGTGGCTCTATCGACAACAAAAGCTAAATTCATGGCAGCTACATACGCTTGCAAAGAAGCAATTTGGATAAAACGGTTAATGGATGAGCTCGGGCACAAACAAGAGAAAGTACCCTTGTTTTGTGACAGTCAGAGTGCCTTGCACATTGCAAGGAATCCAGCCTTTCATTCCAGGACAAAGCGCATAAGGGTTCAATATCACTTTGTTCGTGAAGTAGTGGAAGAAGGGAGTGTGGATATGCAGAAGATTCACACTGACGACAACCTAGCAGATGTCATGACAAAGCCAATCAACTTTGACAAGTTTATTTGGAGCAGGTCCTCATGTGGCCTAGCGAAAACGTAAGCAACATGCATGGCAGGTATGGAGAGATTTGGAAGACTATCAAAAGCAAATTTTAAGTGGGAGAATGTGAGGTGTTAAATTAACTTTTGGAATATGCACATGAGATAAGGCATGCTTCATATGAGGTATGTTGGGAAAAAGTCATTTTGAGAGTTGTAAAGAATTGCATGAGTTGGCTTGGGAAATGCAAATGGGAGACAAACAAGTTGTAGCTAATGATGATGTTAAGTCATCATTATAGAACATGGTAAAAAGTTACAACTTTGAAGAAGAATGTGGTGTCTGCAACGTGAATTCCAGCTCAAGTCAGCAATGCAAGTCAACTTTGTAACGTGCAAGATTGAGATGCCACTCAGCCGCATTCAACTATAAATAGCAGGCTTACTTCAGTTCAATTATAAGAGATATATCCCAGAATTCAGAGAGAAAATAGTGAGTTTTTCCTGAGAGTTTTCTTCCATATTAATTGTCTTAACTTGTGAGTAAGAATTAGTTTCTCCTTATATTAGAGAGAAGGGTATTATAATTTATTCTTACATTATAGTGAAACCTCCTATACTTGCCCGTGATTTTTCTCTTAATTTGTTTGAGGGTTTTCCACGTAAAAATATACCTATGGTAAGGTGAAGTGGACATGACAAAAATTATTCTCATATATACTTGTATCCATTTTCCTTTCTTTTAGTCGGTATTATCATACTTGTAATTGAGTGTTGAACCTTTAATCTGGCACGTGTATAACACATGATTGATGTAGTGAAGGTTGTGTAAACTTCACAAACATGTATTAATTGAATGTTTAGTCAAGAATACATTCTGATTGTAGCTGCATGTTTAATAATATATATATGGATGAGTAAACTATAAATGGTACTTGAATTGAGTTTTACTAGAGTACAATTAAAGCAATTTAAACATTAAGAGAGACACAAACACCTTTTCTAGCAATTATAAATTTCAATTGAAACTATTTAACATTAAGAAACGGGTTAAAGATGTACATTTTACCCCTTAAGATCACCAATAAATCTTAATCTCCCTCTTTTGTTTTTACATTTACTCATATTCTCCCTTGACGTCTAGCTAGGTTAACAAATGTGTTAAATAAACGGCAGTTTAGTCTTTTAAACCCTTTTGGTACAAAAGGAAAGAAAAAAACTACCCCCAAACCCGACAAACCAAGCCCTACCCCTTACACACGAGCACACCATAAATCAAGCACAAATGGAACACACACTGGCCAGATATCACACACACGACACACACCAACTACATCATACATGCAGCCCACACCAACCATCAATTTCCCGGGTTATGCTATCAAAAGCAAGACCAATTGTCCAATTGTAGAGGAGATTCGAAATATTGCTACAAAAAGCTTATTGGTGAGTTTTCAATACATTAGGAAAACTGCTAATTAAGTTTGCATTTCGAGTCACTATAAGTCATTCTAAGAACTATTTGCTTAATTATTGACCGGACATCTAATCTCCACCCTCAATTGATGTATTTTCTTTCTTCTGATTTTCATCCTTTTGGAGTTGGATGTTTGTCTTGTATTTATGCTTTCGTAATACATATTACCAATTGAACAAAAAAAAGAAAAAAAATACTAGTCGCTTGTCGTGCAAAATCTAACACAAGTGTACGTGTCATCAATAAATAATAAAGTAGTGAATAGATATCGTTCCTACAAGGACTGTGATTACTAACTACCGAAATTATTTTAGCTCTAACTTTATTTGGACAACAAAATTTTGAGAGATTGTAGATAAAAACTAATAACTAAGAAACTTCTGAAAATAACAACTAAGGCAATTATAAAATCAATAAAAGAAGATAAATCAATAATTAAAAAGGTCTAGGGTTTCCGACTTCACCAAGATTAATCCCACTTAAATCTACTGCTTTGAATTAACTAATGTCTATTCCCTATGTTGCCAGCAATTTCGCTTAGGTGGTTATTAATCTTTCTCAAGCATCAATAACATATCCCAATAAGCAAGCTAACTACATCTTTGTAATAATTGTGAACTTATGGAACTCATTAAGCCCTAGAAATTCAAGTGTTGCACAAGATTTCATAAATATCTCTATCTTATGATAATCTATCGGTATCTCAAACGTGATCTAATATGATTATTACTTCTCAGTCTCAAACCAAACTACAAATCATGCAATTGTTGATCAGGCAACACAAGCATTAAGTTTAGAATGGAATACTCAACATATATTTGGAATAGTACATCAATCAATCAAAACAAAAGCATTCAAGTGTTCTTAATCCGGTTACATCGTAGCACTAGAAAAGTAACTTAGAACATAATAGCAAAAGTAAATTGAATCCAAAACTTAATACAATTTATGATGAGAGAGATAGAAAAAACTAGAATTTGGAGAAGAATCGTAGTAGAAGTCCGTCTCCGAATTGTTTCTCTGTCTTCAGCTCGCGAATCCTAAAGCTTCTCTCTCTCTAGAGCATTTCTTGCTTATCAAATCGGCTTCCCCTCGTTTCAGCCACATATGTTACTTTTTATTTTGCTAGGGTTTTCTTCCTTTTTGGTTTCATGCAAAAAATACCATTTCTTATGCGTAGGAAATTTTCTTTTTCAGCCCTAATGACGCAGCGCAGTTGCGCTATGGCTGGTTAGATGTCAATTCGTGCGTCTAGTATTTTCCAAGCTTAAATACACGTTCAAACCTTGGTGTTCTTCTCCAATTTAGCTCCAAAATCAGTCTTTCTCACAAATAATACCTATCCCACAAGAACGAACACAAAACCCATAAGATTGCTCATAAAACTCTCGAGAACTAACAAATCTTAAATAAAAAGGCATTTGAATAATATGTAAATAATTCACCCAACAAACAACATCAAACTTAAACTTTGCTTATCCTCAAGCAAAAGACACAACTAAAGCAAAACAACCCGAAAGATTAAAGACTCAACAAAATAACTCATAACAGTAACGCTGTAGGATAGTCAATTTTCCCTGGCCATAGTAGTAGTTTTCGAAATTCAAACTCAAGAGATACTTCCAGCAATCATGAGCATGAGGAATCTCAACTTCAAAATAAATTTCATCTTACTTCAAATCCTACTAGTGAGTGTGTGTATAGCCTCTACCCCAATCAATTGTACCCGGATGAGTTTATGCAAGAAAATGAGTTGTTTATGTCGATCTTTTAGTGATAATTCATTTAGGACTTCATATGCTCACTTTTCATGTCATTCTCCACTAATGTAGATTAGACATAGCATCAAAGATCATTGGGACTTTACATTTGGTGTAATGTACGACTAGGGTCAAGGTAGGATAATGGATATCAATGTAGGACTAAACTACCCGTAGGCACACAACCATTCTAGGATTTTCAGTGAAGCACATGCCAACTCTACTTTTCACACCCAAAAATTTATCAACTCATCTTTTTTTTTTCTTTTTTTTTCACTTCCTCAACATTCATCCATAACATTTACAATTACATATAGAGCCCACACTCTCCCAAACTTGCATTTTTATAATCACTACAAATGTTGTGGCTCTTTTTCCTTTATTTTCATTTTTTTTCCTTTTCAAGTATTTTTTCAGCTTTTTTTTTTTTTTGACAACAAGAAGTCATTTCACCCAGTCATAACACCTTTCATCCTTCAACACAAGTGATAAATCCGTATTTTTAGTAATTTTAACCCATTAAATCATGTATATTGCATTATTATTTCAAGCTTAATTGTATATTTTACACAAATTTAATGCAATATAGGTTCTGAAGAAGAAATAGCAAAAATGGCCACAAAAGCCAACTTTTGAAATGAATTTTCGGCGCAATACTAAAGGAAGAAGGTAGAACGAACTTGACACGAGCAAATCGAGATTGAATTTGGCCAAATGGAATGCGAAAATGGATTCAGGATGCTGAAAAATCTTGAAGTAGCCTTGGTCAACTTTTAGTCAAAGTCAAAGTCAACAGGTGAATAGTAAAAGTCAAAGTAAACTTTTGGTCAAAATCAATAGGTGAATAGTAAAATTCAAAGTCAATGCATGAATAGTAAAGTCAACGTGTAAATAGTAACTTTGCTGACGTCATGCTGACACAATGATGACTTAGGCGAATGACATCACGCTGTCACATTGATGATATCATGGTTTGAATAGTACTTGTGAGTAGTACCAAAATTTCTCTATAAATACTTCATTCCTCAGTTCATTTTTTTTTGTACCATTTCTCTTCTTAGCTTAGATTTTGCTCTTGTGTTTGAGTGCTTTAGTTATTATTCTGAGTTGTGTGCAAAGTTTTAATCCCAAAGGGAGGGTCTAGTGAGCCATCATCATATCAAAATCATACCGGTCTACCAAAATTCGTTCAACACGATAAGTATTCTTTTATTTTGGTTTTCGTTATGATTTCTTGTACTTTAAAGTTTATTATGGCACACTAGACCTGAGATTTGGGGTGGTACGTGTGAGGTCATTCTTGTACATATATTATGATTTAGATTTATTAAAATCTCGATTTCTATTTCTAAGTATTTTTTGATTAATTATACGTATACTTATAGTCATATTATCTTTAATTGAAAGTACATATCAGCAGGGTTTTGTAAACCAGTGGCAATAGGAGACTCCTTCGGATGAATTCTAGTCTGGTTGTACCGACACCTCCAGGTTATATAAGTGAAAGATTAATTAAGAGATTAAAAATCGTTAGGTTGTACCAACACATCCAGTTTTGTTAATTAATTAATCTTATCACTTACGTAATTGAAGGCTCATTTCAGTAGTGAGAGCTTGTAGCCCTATTTCTGAAGGACTTAACTTTTAATCTGAATTAATAACTTTGTACTTGCGTATACCGAGCTATAACCACCCTGAATCATTAACCCTTTGATTTTTTAGTGTTGAGTGTTGTGATTCTTTAATTTAGTACTTTTGATTAATTCACTTTTGGACCTTGTTACTACCGTATCTTTGGACATTTTGTGAACATCTCTTGGATTTAATTTTCCGTACTTCCGTACTTTTGGACTTTTGGACTTAATCAAACTTATCCGTGACGGGAGATAGTCAAACAATTCTAAATTAAGGACTTAACTTAACTTGATAACCCAATCTCCATAGATCGACTCTCTACTCGCCACAGCTAGAGGTAATTCAAGGTAAACAATATTTTCAATCATTTAACCTTACTATTTTTTAGCGAAAAACGACGCGATCAAAATTTGGCGCCGTTGCCGGGGATCGGTATACATCAAATAAGGTAAGTCTTTGATTTATGTATATAAGTGTTTATATGTATATATTTTAGATTTTAGTTTTTATTTTTATTTAAGTCAATTTAGCTATTTTGTATAGACATTATTATTATTATTATTATTATTATTATTATTATTATTTTATTATTTTGTTTCTTTTTGAGTTTTAGTTTTGTATGCATGGTCGGAGATCTTTAAAGCCACCCATCTTTGTCTTGGATTCAGAAATTGAGAAAACCTTTAAATCCAGAATCAAAGCACGAACTTTTCTAATCATGGCTGATCAACATCCGAATCAAAACCAAAATCAGGATCAAGTTGAAGGTAGAGAAGTAGGAAATGTGAGGAGGAGCATAAAAGATTTTTCCACACCACAAGATTATGTTCCTCCACGATCTATCGCCTTACCTGAAACTGATGATGGTTTTAAAATAAAGTCTCACATGATTTCAATGCTTCCTTTGTTCCACAGTCCTTCTAATGAAAACCTGTATGATCACATTAATACTTTTGTTCATATATGCAGATCGATCAATACTAGAACTGCCTCAGAAGAGGTTGTTAAATTAAGATTGTTTCCTTACTCTTTAATGGGTTAAGCACAAAATTGGCTTTACAGATTACGATCTGGATCTATTACTTCTTGGGATCAATTGCAAAGAGAATTTCTTGAAAGATTTTACTCTTCTTCAAAAACCAATGAATGTAGGAATCAATTAAATAATTTTTCTCAGTTACCTGGAGAGGCACTTAATGAGAGTTGGGACAAATTTGAAACCTTAACTTATGAATGTCCACACCACAGTATTCCAGATTAGCAATTAACTCAGAATTTCTATCAAGGGTTAAATGAGCATAATCAAAGTTTGCTCGATTCAGTTTGTAATGGTTCACTTCTTGAAAAATCCCCAGAAGAAGCCACATAATTGTTCATAAAACTGAGCAACAATTCACGAAAGCATGCAACTTCATCTAGAGAAAAGAGAGAAAGTGTAGGATCAAATGATTATAATTCTTTGACATCAAAGATTGAAAATCTAACTCTTGCATTGGAAAAAATGGTCAAAAGGAAAGAATCATTGCATGTAATTGATTCAGGTGAAGATGTTCTTGCATCAAATCCCAATTCAATTTCAGAGCAAGCTTGTGTTGCTTATAGATATCCCCGTAATTATGATCCATTCTCTAACACTTATAATCCAGCTACACGAGATCATCCAAATTTTCGATGGGATTAGAATCAAGAAGATGTTCAACAACAAAGACCAAGAAGCTATCTTCCAGGATTTCATTTAGTTCCACAAGGACAGTTACCTACGAGCTCCAATTCAGGTTCCAATTCTTATAGGACTACTTTTGAAGAACAGGTTTTGAAAAAGCTTCACAGTTGAGAACCAACTATGCAACTAGTAAGTACACATACAAAGGCAATTGTCAACTTGGAAAGACAAATTGGGCAATTAGCTAACACAATTCAGAAGAGGGAAGAAGGAACACTCCTTGCCCAACCAGATGGAAACCCAAAAGGTAAGGCCCATGTAGCATCTACAAGTCAAATAGTGGAGGATCTTCAAGTTGTCACTACATTGCGAAGTGGTAAGAAAGTTGATAACAATGTAAGTTTCGAAGCTTACGAAAATGCAAGACTTGTAAAGCAAAAAGCTAAGTCTCAAGTTACTATTGATTCATAAAAAGAAACTGCAAATGAACCTGAAACTTTCATTTCACATGAAAATATTCCATTGACACTGAGTCCCAAGGCATCCTTTCCACAGGCATTAGGTAATCCATCTAATAAAGATTCAAAAAGGGAAGAAATGCTTGAAACCTTTAAGCAAGTTAAAATTAATTTACCTATGTTAGAAATCATCAGGCAAATTCCTGCTTATGCAAAGTTTTTTAAGGATTTATGCACTCAGAAAAGAAGAAATTCAGCTTTGAAATCAAACAAAGTAAGATTGACTGAAAAGGTAAGCAGCATTCTTACTTCTCATGTTCCACCAAAATTGAAAGATCCAGGTGCATTTACCATTCCTTGCTATATTGGTAATCATTGTGTAGATCGTGCCTTTCTTGATTTAGGAGCTAGTGTGAATCGTCTCCCCTTTAATCTTTTTGAGCAGTTAGATATAGGAAAATTGAAACCTACTTCTGTCACTCTTCAACTGGCTGATAGATCGCTTAGAATTCCTAGGGGCATGATTGAAGATGTGTTGATAAAGGTTGATGAATTTTATTTTCCTGTGGATTTTGTTGTGCTAGATATGGAACCAGGAGAAATTCAAAAGTTCCAAACTCCAGTTATATGAGGGAGACCATTTTTAGCAACAGCTAATGCAAAAATTCACTGTGCAACTGGAGAATTGGAGTTTACATTTGAAGATATTAAGGTAAAGCTGAATGTTGCTAATGTTGCTAGGTTTGCAGATGGAGATGATGGTCTTGAATGTTTTATTTTTGATAAGGTTGATCCATTAATTGAAGAGTCTTTTCTTAGTCTTATGCAAAAAGATTTTTTGGAGAATACTTTGAATGATGATGAAGTAGTGATGAGTAGGTTTGAGGAGGAATCTGATGAATTTTTAGAAAGCAATTTAAGATTTGATGAAAAACTTCAAGTTTTTGCAATAGAACCATCCTTGACTCTTTCTAAAGAACCCATGCTTCCTTCTATACAATCTCCTCATGAGTTAGAACTGAAGCAACTTCCTAGTCATCTCAAGTATATTTTTTTAGGGGCAGATCAAACATTTCCAGCAATTATTGCTTCTAACCTTTCTTTGGAACATGAAGCTAAACTTGTAGATGTGTTGTCTAAGAATAAGGAAGCGTTAGGCTTGACTGTTGCAGACCTTAAAGGAATAGATCCCTCTTTTTGTATGCATAAGATTAATTTGGAAGATGGAGCCAATACATCTAGAAAGATGCAACGTAAGCTGAACCCGAACATGAGAGAAGTCGTAAAGAAGGAAATAGTGAAGTTGTTAGATGCATGTATCATTTATCCTATTTCGGATAGTAAATGGGTTAGTCCTATACAGGTTGTACCTAAGAAATCAGGAATCACTATGGTTGAAAATGATAAAGGAGAATTGGTACCTACCCGCACCACAACTGGATGGCGTGCGTGTATTGATTATAGGAAACTCAATGCTGCAACAAGAAATGATCATTTTCCTTTACCATTCATTGATCAAATTTTGGACAGGTTGGCAGGACAAGGTTATTACTATTTTCTTGACGGGTACTCGGGATACAATCAGATCTCTGTGGACCCTGAAAATCAGGAAAAGACAACTTTTACATGTCCTTTTGGCACGTTTACTTATAGAAGAATGCCTTTTGGCCTTTGTAATGTACCAGCCACTTTTCAACGCTGCATGATGTCTATTTTCAATGATATGATGGATGAATTTGTTGAAGTCTTTATGGATTATTTTTCTATCTTTGGCTCTTCATTTGACACTTGTTTGAATAATCTTTCTTTGATGTTGAAAAGATGACAGGAATCTAATCTCATACTTAGTTGGAAAAAAATTCATTTCATGGTTCAAGAGGGAATTGTTCTCGGACACATTATATCCAATGAAGGAGTTCGGGTTGATAAAGCTAAGGTTGATATTATTTTTGATTTGCCCCCTCCAACAACTGTTAAACAAGTGAGATCGTTCCTTGGACATGATGGTTTCTACCGACGATTTATAAAGGATTTTAGTAAAATTGCTAGACCTTTATCAAATTTGTTGGCACAGGATACTCCATTCCAATTTGATGAAAAATGTGTTACTGCTTTTGAAACACAAAAAAATGCACTTTCTACTGCTTTAGTGATTCAACCACCAGATTACTCTCTTTCTTTTGAAATTATGTGTGATGCGTCGGATTATGCCATAGGAGCTGTATTAGGTCAACACAAGGATCGAGTTCCTTGTGTGATCTATTACGCCAGCCAAACTTTAGATGATGCCCAGAAAAACTATACCACCACAAAGAAAGAATTGCTTGCTGTAGTTTTTGCATTAAAAAAATTTCGGTCTTATGTGTTTAGGTAAAAAATAATCATTTATTCTGACCACTCGGCATTAAGATACTTGTTGGAAAAGAAAGATGTTAAACCTAGGCTTATTCGATGGTTGTTATTAATTCAAGAATTTGATTTAACAATCAAGGATAAGAAAGGTCGAGAAAATGTTGTTGCTGATCATTTGTCAAGGATTGTAACTCAAGAAACATGAAATGAATTACCCCTGAGAGATACATTTCCTGATGAACAGTTACTATTAATTTTTACTCCTAAACTTCCTTGGTATACTCATATTGTGAATTATCTTGTAGTTGGTAAAATACCCAAGGAGTAGAACAAGGCTGAGAGATATCGATTTTTCTCAATTGCAAAGAATTATTTCTGGGAGGATCCTCATCTGTTCCGTATTTGTTCTAATCAAATTATTCGTAGATGTGTACCCGAGTCTGAACAGCTAAACATCATGTCATTTTGTCATTCGCGGGAATATGGGGGACACTTTGGAGGACGACAGACAGCTATCAAAGTTCTGCAAAGTGGGTTTTATTGGCCCACATTAATCAAGGACACTCATGAGTTTTGCAAGACATGTGAAAGATGCCAAAAGGTAGGTAACATGGGAAAAAGGGATATAATGCCCTTAAATCCCATCGTGGTTTATGAACTTTTTGATGTTTGGGGTATTGATTTTATGGGTTCTTTCCCAATGTCCTTTGGTTTTCAATACATTTTGGTTGGTGTTGATTATGTGTCTAAATGGATTGAAGCAATTGCAACAAGGACTAATGGTCACACTGTTGTGATGAAATTTATAAAAGAAAACATTTTCTGTCAGTTTGGAATTCCACGAGCTATCATTAGTGACGGTGGAAGTCATTTCATTCACCGAACTTTTGAAAAATTGTTGAAGAAATACTCAGTCATTCATAAGGTTGCAACTCCATATCACCCACAAACTAGTGGATAGGTTGAAGTTTCTAATAGGGAAATTAAATGAATCCTTGAGAAGACAGTTAGACCTTATAGAAAGGATTGGTCCACTCGATTGAATGATGCACTTTGGGCATATAGAACTGCATATAAAACTCCCATAAGAATGTCACATTTTCGTTTAGTTTATGGAAAATCATGTCATTTACCTGTTGAGTTACAACATAAGGCTTATTGGGCAATTAGAACTGTGAATTTTAACTTGCAAAAAGCTGGCAAAAATAGGTTATTCCATCCAAATGAACTTGAAGAAATGCGTTTAGAGGCATACGAGAATGCCAAGATTTACAGTGAGAAAATGAAGAGAACGCATGATAAAATGATTATTCGTAAGTCATTTATTCCTGGAGAAGATGTGTGGTTATTTAATTCTAAGTTACGATTGTTTCCAGGAAAATTGAGGTCTAGGTAGGATGGGCCATTTAAGGTTGAACAAGTTTTTCCGTCTGGGGTTGTCAAGATAAAAGATAAAACAAATGGGAAAACTATGTTTGTAAATGGACAAAGGCTAAAACCAGCGATGCAGTTAAAGAATTAGGGTGAAGAGTCAATTGAGCTTAAGAATCCAATCCCGGCAGAGTAACAATTTCAAAGTAATTCTGTCTGGCTGAAGACGTTAAACTTAGTGTTCCTAGGAGGCAACCTAGGATTTTTAATTTTATTTTTATTCTTTTTTGTTATTTTTATTAGTACCAAATGAGTCTTTCTCCAGCTTAAAGTAGTTTGGGTCTTAACCCTGAGAAACATTCTTAAATGTATAATTGTCATGATACTAGTGGTCACTGTACATTTTCTGTGTGCGGTTGTTTAATCAGTGCAACTCTGTCTAACAGTACTTGCCACTCCACCAGTTTAATGTAGTTTAGGGTCTGTTTGGGCATTACTTGATAAGATAGTTAGGAGTGAGAGCATTCACTAGACGGTATTGTCTGTAACGTAAAACCCTACTATCTTGCTCTTGACCTTGTGGAACTGACTATGGCCCAATGTAAGTGCCGAAGGAAAGTACTAGATGGCGTGAACACAGAAACCTCTGGAAGAGCTAGTCCCTTGATTTTAATATATTATTATTTTTTTTTAAAAAAAAAAATTTGCCTGAAGGCGTTAAACTACGGCACTTAACTGTGTGTGCATGTGTTGCTGGCTAACATTAAATGGTTCCAGTGCCCATTCCCGGTTAGAAGGAAAAACTCTAACAATTTATGTGACGCACTCATCCTAAATGGGTGGGAGGATGGGTACACAGTGGCAACATTCGGTAGTGACTGTCTGAGGATAAAACAGGGTGTTGTGTGTACTAGGGTGTGTGCCTCACATGAACCCAAGTGATCTTTGGGTAATCTAGGATCTCGTGGCTATAACATTCCAAGGTTTGTCCTAGATGTTGTCGTTTGGTTACCAATTAGCTTTAAATTGGCGTTAACTTCAACGTTAAAAGGTCTTTTTCCACCGTTATGGAAATAGTGACTCTCATGGAATTTGAGAGAAAGATAACTTATACCATTCTGAGGGGTAAGTGATACGTGATTCATCACCTCTGCTTTGGCCAGTTCTTACGCTATGGGAGGGAGATTTACTTTCCAGATTTTAGTGCCATTCATTTGGTGTTAGGATGTGGTTTACTTTGCTGCATAGGTATGAAACTGAAATAGGGTTGGGATCCTATTTTTGCTTTTCCCAGGCTTCCAGTGTTGCCTTCCAAACTGGCGGACAACTCTTCGTTAAGTTGATGAACTCTAAATTTAGTCTAAACTCAAATTTTCTTAAATTAAATCTGAATCCAACTGTTCCTTTTGGAAGCATATTTAACGTTTGAATCTTGATGGATGACTATTGGTCGGTGTTCATTTGTATATTCTTACACTTGTTTTAGGATATTTAAATGGTTTAAAATTCGTGTATTTATTTTTCTCATGTACTTATTTTATTTTATTTTATAAAAAAAAAACTCTTGTAGAAAATTGGTTTGATGAAGATTATATGTTCCTACTTTGTGAATTTGCAAAAGCATTTAAGGCAGAAACGGGAAGAATCACGCTCGAGCGCACTTAAAGGGCGCTCGAGCGCGGTATGACATAATCGACGGGTTTAAAGCCCTCTTTCTTTCTTCTTCTCCTCATTTTCCTTTCTCTCCACTGCCGCCTTCTCTCTCTCTTTCTCTCTCTCAGAATTTTTTCTTTCATTTATCTATTTAGCTGCATTCAACACAATGATGTTCGGAACTCTCACGCCTGATCAATTTGTCATGGTTGTGTACTATTTTGCAAGCATTTTTATCATTTACATTTTTTTTATTTATCTTCTAGTCAAGTGGGATCGTAGGTATATTAGGAATGATTGAAGTTAATCATGTATTTTCAAGTTTAGAGGATAGTCTTCTGTTGTTGTATTTTTATTTCTTTTATGTAATGTCTTTATGATTAATAAAATAGTGTGATTTTTTTTATGGTTTTTGTATTTATATAATCTACATATATACATATATACATACATACATATATATATATATATATACATATATATATATATATATGTATGTATGTATATATGTATATATGTATTTTTATGTTAAGATATTTATGTTAAATAATGTATATAAATTTATGTATATATGTTTATATATATGTTAGTCTGCTATATATGTATTTATTGCTATTAAAAAAAATAAAAAAATCACTGAAAGAACGCAGCAGGGCGCTTGAGCGCCCTGTAGGCGCTCGAGCGGCCAACCACAGTTGGGGCTTATAACATAAGCCCCGATTGCAGCAGCCTTGAAACCTAAAAAAAACACACCCTCCCTCCCCCCAACGGAAATCACCCACAAACCTCAACAAAACCCTTCCCTACCCCAAGTTTTCTCCAGATCTACATTAAGAGGTTAGTTTTTATGCTTTCTTTCTTATTTTTGCATTTATTTTTAGTTTATTTCAAGTATTAGATCTATTTTTACATATTTATTTACGTATGTATATATGCATATTTGAAGCTTTAGGATGATTCTTACTGCTTACTTTCAGTTTATTATTATTCTATAGCTCTTAATTTTCGTTTTGGTATGATTTTTTTTTTTCAGATTTATGTATGAATGTATATGTGTATGTATATAGAATGTATATAGAATTTGGTTAGATTTTAATTTTAAATTTTTGGTTAGAATTTCTTTAAATTTAATTCTGAAAAAAAAATCCGAAAATTAAAAAAAAAAATTCAGATTTATGTAGATTCATTTATGTCTATTATTTTTGTTGCCCTACATCTAAGATTTATAAATTATTTACATGTTATAGAATTTAACCGGATGATTTATAATGTTGTGTGTTAAGGATGATTTTGCGGTTGTTATTTGGTGTTGTTTGAATAAATAGTATTTATGTTATATATATATATATATATATATATATATATATAAATTATTTTGTTTTGTGACTTTTCTGATTTTTTTTTTTGTTTATTATTAAGATTATAGCTCCCAAAAGGCAAAAATTATCATTGACTGCAAGACTTGACAATGCTCAAATTGAGGCCGAAACTAATTTTTTGGATGCGATGAGAGCCTCCGAAGGTGGGCAACGTGCTTTTGAATTTTTTGAAGGGTATTTTCTTGATTGTTTTCTGCACCCATCTTTTGATAATGTTCCTGTTTTTCCTCATCTCATTCGCCATTTTTATGAACATCTTTCGTACGATAATGAAAAATTTACTGCATCAATTGATGGTTTTGAATTTCAATTTACTACTGCTGATATCATGACTATACTGTGTGGGCATGATTATTTTTATGAGGAAAATATGGATTTCCCTGCTACATCTACTGATTTAGACATTGCTACAAATTTGTGTGGGGGTCCGGTTCTGCCACACGGTGTAGGTGTAAGGAGATCTTCCTTTCCGAGGGACATGTGGTTAACAGATATCATTGTTAAAAATAATCTTTGCCCTTATGGTCATGATCATGAAAGGACGGGAGTTATTTTACAAGTTTTATATTGGATTTATCAAGGTGCTCTTTTTTATGTTGGAGCTGTTATTGGGGACAACATGATGAGTCTTATAGACCACATGAGGAGGTTTGATGCTACATCTACACTTCGTTTTCCTCGACTGATAATTTCTTTGCTTCAACGGTTTGATTTTCCTTTTGCACCTGATGAGCCATACATGGATCTCCCTATTACTTCATATGGTGAATCAGAGTTCTCGAAGAGTTTTAAACATTTGGAGCGCGCTGTTCGAAAAATGCCCTTAGCATTAAATGCTCCATGACCTTCCACTCAATTTGTTGAAGGCACCACTTCTTCCCAACAACAGGGTGATCAATCTGAAGAATCATTAATGGAAAAAATGTATAGAGAACTGCAAGCCATTAATACTAACCTTGCTGCAGGATTGGGAGACATAGGTGGACTGAAAGCTGAATTTGCTGAATTTAAGCAGTCACAGAGGGAATAGTTTGCTGCATTACGAGTTGAACTAGCTTGAATGAGAGGTTCAGCTTAGGTCCTCAACCGTCGCCACCATCGTAATTCAGTGGCATGTTTTTTTTATGTTATTTTAGTTATTTCATTGTTTTTTTTTTTAGTTTTTATTTAAACTCAAAGTAATGTTGGTTTTTGAGAGTTTGATTGACAATTCTTCTTTCATAAAGTTTTTGAGGAACATTGTTTGGGTTGTTTATGAGGTTGTGGCTTTCTTTTTACTTTGTATTACATAGTTTTCTTTTATTGAGGACAATGTAAGGTTTGAGTTTGAGGAGGAAAAAAAAAGTTGATACCAACCTGATACCAAAAAAAAAAATTTACTTCATTTATTCATAATAATTAAAATTGAGTGGTTAATTGTTAAAATATGGTTAGATTGTGATAAAATATTTGAATTAATTGTGAATTTGAAATGGAAAAATGATTAGCCGTTAAGAGTTGAGTTTGTATCTAGATTTTTTTTTGAAACCTTGTTAACTATTATTACATCTCAACAGCGTCACATGATTTAATTAGAAGTTTTTGATTAATTATAAAAAAAAAAGAGTAGATTGAGATGTTTTCAATGTGAGATGTTGTGTTTTATTAAAATTTGACTTATTTTTCTAGATTGATATACTCCTTTGAAAAAAAAAATGGGTAGATGACTTGCTCAACATCATTCAAATATCAAAAATATTGATTCAACAAAAAGAGGTAGCAAAGAAATCCATAACAAATGCTTTCTTCTAACCATTTTTGAGCATTTTTGTTATGAAAAAGCTATCAATACAAATTTTGCCAGACAAGCCTTCTTTCACCAAACACAATTCAACCGAAGAAAAGGCAATACTTCAATGAAGTCGTTGAATCAACCAACATCTATCATTCGAGTCATCTATTTCATAAAAAGAAAAAAAGAAAAAAAAGAAAAAAATATAGAAAAAAATCTAAGGGAGTACTACATGATTTGGAAGGTAGTTAAGTTTTAACATTTCATGACTATCCATAGAAAATATTTTTTATTTTACAAATTTTGTGTGATTAATTTTATTACTTCTTAATTGAGTTACAAGTGCTTAAAAAGGCTCAAATAATTTTTTGTAATTAAGTTGGTTTCATTTCTCCTAGATACAAAACGATTTCTTGGGGTGAAATTGTTTGGAAGACAAATTCACTGTTAATCTTGTAATTTTATAAAATTTAACTGTATGAATACATTGACTGCTTAGATTTAATATTTATGAATATATGAAGTAATTGATGCCTTTACTTGAGGAAAAGCAAAGAATGGGTTTGAGGAGGTTGATAAATCCGTATTTTTAGTAACTTTAACCCATTAAATCATGTATATTGCATTATTACTTCAAGCTTAATTGTATATTTTACACAAATTTAATGCAATATAGGTTCTGAAGAAGAAATAGCAAAAATGGCCACAAAAGTAACTTTTGAAGTGAATTTTCGGCGCAATACTAAAGGAGGAAGGTATAACGACCTTGACACGAGCAAATTGAGATTGAATTTGGCCAAACGGAGTACGAAAACGGATTCAGGATGCTGAAAAACCTTGAAGTAGCCTTGGTCAATTTTTTGGTCAAAGTCAAAGTCAACGCATGAATAGTAAAAGTCAAAGTCAAATGATGAATAGTAAAAGTCAAAGTCAATGCATGAATAGTAAAGTCAACGTGTGAATAGTATTTTCACTGACATCACATTGACACAATGATGACCTAGGCAAATGACATCACGCTGACACAATGATGACTTAGGCGAATGACATCACGCTGACATATTGATGATATCATGGTTTGAATAGTACTTGTGAATAGTGCCAAAATTTCTCTATAAATATTTCATTCCTCATTTCATTTTTTTTGTACAATTTTCTCTTCTTAGCTTAGATTTTGCTCTTGTGTTTGAGTGCTTTAGTTATTATTTTGAGTTGTGTGCAAAGTTTTAATCCCAAAGGAAGGGTCTAGTGAGCCATCATCATACCGATCTACCAAAATCCTGTCAACACGATAAGTATTCTTTTATTTTGGTTTTCGTTATGATTTCTTGTACTTTACAGTTTATTATGGCACACTAGACCCGAGATTCGGGGTGATACGTGTGAGGTTACTCTTGTACATATCTTGTGATTCAGATTTATTAAAGTCTCATATTTCTATTTCTAAGTATTCTTTGATTAATTATACGTATATTTGTAGTTATGTTATATTTAATTGAAAGTACATATACACCCAATTTTGTAAACCAGTGGCAATACGAGACTACCACGGATAGATTCTAGTCTGGTTGTACCGACACCTCTAGGTTACATAAGTGAAAGATTAATTGAGAGATTGGAAATCGTTAGGTTGTACCAACACATCCAGTCTTGTTAATTAATTAATCTTATCACTTACGTAATTAAAGGCTCATTTCAATAATGGAAGCTTGTAGCCCTATTTCTGAAGGACTTGACTTTTAATGTGAATTAATAACTTTGTACTTGCGTATACCGAGCTATAACCACCTTGAATCATTAAC
Source organism: Ehretia macrophylla (assembly GCA_037974665.1). Lineage (NCBI taxonomy): Eukaryota > Viridiplantae > Streptophyta > Magnoliopsida > Boraginales > Ehretiaceae > Ehretia > Ehretia macrophylla. The sequence continues at coordinate 42,895,569 of CM075780.1, read as the reverse complement.
CATTTGGATTTTTAGTGTTGAGTGTTATGATTCTTTAATTTAGTACTTTTGATTAATTCACTTTTGGACCTTGTTACTACCGTATCTTTGGACATTTTGTGGACATCTCTTTGACTTAATTTTCTGTACTTCCGTACTTCCGTACTTTTGGACTTTTGGACTTTTGGACTTTTGGATTTAATCAAACTTATCCGTGACGGGAGATAGTCAAACAATTCTAAATTAAGGACTTAACTTAACTTGATAACCCAATCTCCGTGGATTGACCCTCTACTTGCCACAGCTAGAGGTAATTCAAGGTAAGCAATATTTTCAATCATTTAACCTTACTATTTTTTAGCGTAAAACGACGCGATCAACAAGCATAGCTCCAAATAATCCTCATAGAATAGTCATATGCTACGAGTAGAAAGATTATTATTTGGGGAATTAAACTTGAAAAACTAAGGATGCTATTACGGGCTACACAAAGAATTAAAGAAAAGGCTAATTCAGGCTCAAAGATGTGGACTAGGGATATTCAATCATTACACGGGTTGGCTTGAAAGGCTCAAACTATCCAAAGATGACCTAAATCATCTCTCTAATGCTATGTAACCTAGGATTTCACCTCGAGTGACAATCAAGCAAGTTTTAAAGTCTTACGATCATGTTTCTGTTCACTTAAACTCACATAAACCTTCTCTAAGCAACAAACTGACCAGGCGAGGCTAAGTGCGCAATATGTGGGGATTCTCGTAAAATGAAACTATGTTTCAGTCAAACATCCCCATCACTAAAATGTCATTCAATTCTACTCATTATCGGCCTAGTTTCTCATCCTTCAGTATCACTTTCTATTGTCTTCTTCAGTATAACTTTCTATTGTCTTTTTTTTGTTTTTTTTTTCAATATAAGAGAAATAACAAAACACATAAAAAAGAAAAAAAAAACTAATCAAACTAGTACTAGGCAGAACAAGTAAAAAAAATAGAACACCCCCAAACTTGAGAATTGGCATTGTCCTTAATGGGAAAAGTAATGAAAAAAAAAGTAGAGGACTTCCCTGAGTATCCATGTCATTCATCGTCTGAAGGGGTATAGGTGCTGGTAGGTAGAAATGGTGGTAGGATGGGTGAAATGTCAAAGACTCTCGTCAGCGTAGTTGCGCTGTTTCTTTTTCGTTATTATTCCAATGAACGTCAAAAGTTAAAGACGTCAGCGTTGTTGCACTGCTGCTTCCACTATTTCAGCTCCCACAAAAATGTCAATTTGGGTACTGCTTGTACAGTTGTGTTATATTTTAGAGCAACAGCGCTATGTCACGACTCTTTCTTCTTGTACCCCTGCTGCCCACACAAACACTTAACATGATCCAACACACAACTTCTGCATCATCTCGCCTTTGAACCACCTAGTGAGGCCTCTCTTTCCGCTTTTCAACCTCCAAACTTTTTCTGGACCTATAGCAACCATAAAAATTAAGCATTACAAACATGACTAGAAAATTAACTAAAAGAAAGAAAATACTAAAGAAAGAAAAATAAGAACACTTAGGTTGCCTCCCAAAAAGAGCTTATCTTAACGTCAACAGCCCGATGTAGCATCTTTTTATGACGAGTTGAGGTAGACAACGGTCTTTTGCTTATCAAAACCATTATCCCAATAAATCTTCAACCGTTGTCCGTTGACTTTGAATGTCCATTTCTCTTTATCAGTGACTTCTACAGCACCATAGAAAAATACCTTAGTCATAACAAAAGGCTCTGACCATCTTGACTTGCGTTTTCTAGGAATCCGTGGGTTATAAAGAAATACTTGTTGCCCATCAGAGAAATCTTTTCCCAAAATGGGTTTGTGTAGCAACCATAAAAATTAAACATTACAAACATGACTAGAAAATTAACTAAAAGAAAGAAAATACTAAAGAAAAGAAAATAAGAACACTTAGGTTGCCTCCCAAAAAGAGCTTATCTTAACGTCGACAGCCCGATGTAGTATCTTTTTATGACGAGCTGAGGTAGACAACGGTATTTTGCTTATCAAAACCATCATCCCAATAAATTTTCAACCGTTGTCCGTTGACTTTGAATGTCCATTTCTCTTGATGAATGACTTCTACAGTACTATAGGAAAATACCTTAGTCATAACAAAAGGCTCTGACCATCTTGACTTGCGTTTTCTAGGAATCCATGGGTTATAAAGAAATACTTGTTGCCCATGAGAGAAATCTTTTCCCAAAATGGGTTTGTCATGCCACTCTTTTGTCATCTGCTTGTAATTTCTTGCATTCTCATCTGCTCCACTACAAAATTCTTCTAGTTTATTCCCTTGCAAGAGTATTTTCTCACCCGCTAATTGCACATCCATGTTCAATTGTTTAGTAGCCCAATATTCTTTATGCTCCAATCCCACTAGAACCAAAGAATCACCTTGCAACACGTTAGCCTCCAAAGGATCCAATTGACCCCCATGATTAGACACTATAGCTTGTATGGCATCAACAAGAAAACAATTGTCGTTCGATTTTGGGTGCTTGGAAGCCTTAAATACATTAAAAATTACCTCTTTATCTTGTACTCGCAACCGAAGCTCACATTTTTGAACAACGATAAGTGTTCTCCCAATTGCGAGGAATGGTCTTCCAATAATAATGGGGATGTCCTTGTCTTCCTCTATATCAAGTATTATGAAATCTACAAGAAAGATAAATTTATCGACCTTGACAAGCACATCTTCAGTGACTCCTCTGGGGTACTTGAGAAAACGATCAACCAGCTGTAGTGTAACTGTTGTTGGTCTTGCTTCACCTAAACTAAGCTTTCTGAAAATAGACAGCGGCATTAAATTGACACTTGCACCGAAATCACATAAAGCCCTTTGAAAAATAGTGTTCCCAATTGAACATGGGATGGTGAAACTCCTTGGATCCTTAAGCTTCAGCGACAACTTCTTTTGCAGAATGACACTGCACTCCTTAGTAAGTGCAATTGTCTCATAGTCTCCAAGCTTCCTTTTATTTGAAAGAATGTCCTTCATAAATTTCATGTAGGTTGGCATTTGTTCAAGAACATCTGCGAATGGTATGTTGGTGTGAAGTTTCTGGAAGACCTCAAGAAATTTAGAGAACTGGTTATCAAACTTGTTCTTCTTTAGATGTTGTGGAAAATGAACTTTCAAAGATGGTTCCTGAGGAGGTTGTGGTTGATCCTCCACTTTCTCTTCATCTTTTTCCTTGCTTTTCTCTTCACCTTTTTCAGGACTTTTGACTTTCACAGAATTCTCTAATTCTTTACCACTTCTTAAAGTGATCGCTTTGCAATGCTCCGTGTCATCTCTTTTGGGATTCACCTCAGAAGTACTAGGTAAACTTCCTTGTTGCCTTTCAAAGAACATAGTATCCATTTGACTAATTTGTACCTCCAAATTTCTGATATGTGCTGATTGGTTTTGGAAATTTGTCCTCGTTTCATTCATGAACTGAGTTGGAGAATTAGCTAACTGAGTTTGTGAAGTCGCCAATTGAGCAATTACCTCCTTCAGGTTCACATTCTTCTCTTGTGGTTGGTTGTTCTGTTCAGGCTACAGCACATTCTGAGTATTTCTATATGACAAATTTGGGTGATGACGCAATGCTGGATTATATCTATTAGGGTAAGTATTGTGTTGTTATCCACTAAAATTTCCTACATACTATGCTTGCTCCAACGTGGTCTACACAAATAGATTATCAACCTGACATTCCAAACTATAATGAGTACCACAACAAAATTTGCACACCACTGTTGCTGTCTGAATAATATTAGTTATCACTTGATTGTTCTGCAGCTATTTAGTAAGATTGTCAATTTTAGCTGCTAAGGCGGTTATTGTATTAATCTCATGAACTCCAACTGTCTTCTTTGGCGTGGTTCTCTTACTTGGCCACTGAAGATTATTCATGACAATATATTCAACCAACTCATAAGCTTCATCTGTTATCTTATTCATCAGAGCTCCTCCTGCTGATGCATCAATCAAAGTCCTCGTAGTTATCAACCCGTTGTAAAAATTATGAACTTGCATCCACCTGGACACTTTCTCAACAAAGCCTTATACCTTTTCCATGCTTCACGAAGAGTCTCCCCTTCTTGCTGAGCGAAGTTATTGATCTCAATGCACAGCTTCGCTGTCTTTCCAGATGAGAATAATCTCGATAGGAATTTGTGCACCAAGTCATCCCATGTGGTGATTGAATTTGAAGGTAGCAAATTCAACCACACCTTAGCTTGATCGCTCAAGGAGAAAGGAAACAAACAAAAGTGCAAGGCCTCATTCGTAACTCCATTGTATTTAATAGTACCACAAACTTCCAGAAAGTTTACAATATGTTGATTAGGATCTTCAGAATGCAGTCCATGAAACTGGATAGCTTGAATCAACTGCAAAGTTACTGACTTTAACTCAAAACTATTCGCTTGAATCACTGGCCTTCTAATCACAGGTTGAACACCAATGGGTGGCAATGCATAATCTCATAATGTTCCAGGTGGATTTGTCTGATTATTTCCTTCTTGTCCTTGTACAATTTCAGTCATGGTCTTTTGCAAAATAAGAAAACGAATAACAAAATAAAATAAAATCCATAGTAAAATTAAAGCTATTTGGTATCGATATTAATAAATGACACAGTCCTTGGCAACAATGCTAAAAACTTGTTGTACAAAATTGAACGCAAGTGTATATATCGTAACAAGTAATAAAGTAGTGAATACAGATCGCTCCCACGAGGACTGTGATTATTAAGTACCAAAATTATTTTAGATCTAACTTTATTTGGACAACCAAATATTGAGAGATTGTATATAAAAACTAATAACTAAAAAACTTCTGAAATTAGTAACTAAGACAATTACGAAATCAATAAAAGATGATAAATCAATAATTAATAGGCTTTAGGGTTTCCGACTTCACCAAGATTAATCCCACTTGAATCTAATGCTTCGAATTAACTAATGTCTATTCCTTATGTTGCCAGCAATTTCGCTAAGGTGGTTATTAATCTTTCTCAAGTATCAATAACATATCTCAATAAGCAACCTAACTATATCACTGTGATAACTGTGAACTTATGGAACTCATTAAGCCCTAAAAATTCAAGTGTTGCGCAAGATTTCATAAATATTTCTATCTTATGATAATCTAACGGTATCTCAAACATAGTCTAATTTGATTATCACTTCTCAGTCTCAAACTAAACCACAAATCATGCAATTCATGTTGATCAGGCAATCATAAGCATTAAGTTCAAAATGAAATACTCAACATATATTTGGAACAGTACATCAATCAATCAAAACAAAAGCATTCAAGTGTTCTTAATCCGGCTACATCGTAGCCCTAGAAAAGTAACTTAGAACATAATAGCGAAAGTAAATTGAATCCAAAACTTAATATAATTCATGGTGAGAGAGATAAAGAAAACTAGGATTTGAAAAAGAATCGTGGTAGAAGTCTGTCTCCGAATTGTTTCTCTGTCTTCAACTTGCGAATCCTGAAGTTTCTCTCTCTCTCTGGAACGTTTCTTGTTTCCCAAATTAGCTCCCCCTTGTTTCAGCCACATACGTTACTTTTTATTCTGCTAGGGTTTTCCTCTTCTTTTGTTTCATGCCAAAAATACCCTTTTTTATGCGTAGAAAATTTCCTTTTTCTACCCTTACGCTGCGCTATGGCTGGTTAGATGTCAATTCGCGCGTCTGCTATTTTCCAAGCTTAAATATACGTTCAGACCTTGGTATTCTTCTCTAATTTAGCTCCAAAATCACTCTTTCTCACAAATAAAACCTATTCCACAAGAAAGAACACAAAACCCGTAAGATTACTCATAAAACTCTTGAGAACTAACAAATCTTAAGTAAAAAGACATTGAAATAACATGTAAATAATTCACCCAACATCGATAATGCTAAATGAGAAACACCGTAGATGTTTACTACATGAATGCATATCAGAATATGAAATATTTGTCACCACCACTACATTGAGTTTAGTTAGGTCCTCTATTTGGAGAAAAATAAGCAAGCAAAGAAAATGAAAAAAGAAGTCAAGTCGTCTATTATATTTTTTATATTTGTCACCATCACTACATTGGGTTTATTTAGGTCAAGTCTATTCATACGAAAATAAACAAGAAAAAAAATGAAAAAAGAGGTCAAGTCGTCTACTATTTATATATATATATATATATATATATATTTCTTTTGGGGTGTAAAGGAGGTCTAAGACCGTAAAGATGTAGTTAGCGAAACTTAAACTTACAACTTCTCGCAAACACTTTGAGTGATATACTACCCTCATGGTATCTACTACATTTTTTGGGTGAAATGATGTCTACTACCTTTTGGAAGAAGTCTACTTCTGATTTCGGTGTCTGTTTCTTATTGACACAAAAAGTCATACTAGCCCGCGGCTCCCTCTCTCCACGGCCCACGCGTTTGAATTTATAGAAACAGATTGATCTCTATCCCCATCAAACGCGGTAGACTTGGAAATTTTGGGTCAATGTAAAGTTGAAATTTCTATCAAAAGCTTCAAATAAAATCATTCTTTGAGAATATTACTTATCAACCAAATGCCATCGTATAGTCTAGTGTTGAAACTAAACTCATAAACCGACAAAAAATAAATAAATAAACTCATATAAACCATAATTCGAGGATAGAATGTCTTTCTATTTTTTTTATTTAACGGTTGAAACTAAACTCATAAACCGATAATAAATAAATAAATAAACTCATATAAACCATAATTCGAGGATAGAATGTCTTTCTATTTTTTTTATTTAATAGAAGTTTAAGTAGTACAATACATAAAATATTAACTACGAAAATCAATCTCGCATTTATAGTATAGAGCATACCAGTAAACCAAAAGAAAAGTGGTAGGATTGAATATCTTGGTTGTCTTGGCTGATGGTCAAAGTACAAATTTCATAGAGCAATTATTCATATTAATTTACTCAATTTTGGAAGGAATTATTATGATAATAATAAAACATATATAAATTCTAGCACATTGTACGTAGTAAACTTTTTGTAGTTTTAAAAATCTAGTAAAATCAATATTATATTTGAAAATAATTATTTCACCAAAATGTCAACAAATATATTTAATTGGAACACAGAGAGTAGTAGTTCTTAAGAAACAAACTGAAACGATACGACGATGCTCGGGATTTCTTTTCTAACTTTTTGGTTCAAACTTACAACGGTAATTTAAATGGCTCAAGAGGGTAAGATATTCATCTCTTTGTAACATATTGGAAGTAACAACCAGGAGTGGAGTTAGAAATTTAATTAATATTGAGGGACTAATATTCAAATAAGAAAATTGATGACAGGGAAAAAAAATAGGGAGTATCAATAATTTTTTTTAATGATACTACATAAATGTTTTTGATAAATAAATAAAAACATTAGGGGGCCGGCGGGGCCTAGCCCCCAAGCTCCGCCACTGGTAAATAACGTAAAGGATTCTTGAATGATAACGCAAACAAATCAAGTAATCTTTTTTTTTTTCAAATCGAGATCAAGTAATAACTTAACTAGAATTGTGTCAATCATCCAAACCATATAATGTATTCTGAAAATTAGGAATTTTCATCCAAGACTACAGAAGAAGTCGAACAAACCCAATTTTCATAATAGAACTTTTTCAGAAATTGTTTTCTGAGCAGAGTGTGCGAGAAGTGATAAAACAAACAATTTTGGTGATACGGTAAACATCAAACGATAACATAAATCAACTGCTTTGGTAAGTTAAACCAATTCCGGTAGTAACTTTTAACATGACAAGAAATATGTGGTGGTAACTTTTGAAAATCAACCACCGAGCCTCTGGTCTAGTGGTATGCTCTTTGTCGTTGCAAGAGATCTTGATTAAGATAAATTCTTGTGGGTTAATTTTTTAATATGTAATATGTAACTTAAACCTCCTCAAATCAAAAAACTTTTGAAAATCATATAGAATCATTTAAGTGTACCGTTAGAGTTAGTTTTCCTTACTACATGTAGTGTAGTGAAGAATTTCAAAAATTCGGGGACAGATGATAGTGATAGTATGTCCTCACCATCTCATATTTCCAATTCTTGATATATAACACATGTTTTAACTTCTCCTTTTGTTGTACCTTTTCTCCTCTAATTTCTATAATCTTAGTGGCTGCTATCTTGGGCATCAAGTCGTACTACAGACTGAAGAGGAACTGGCAAGGAGATCCATGCATACCTCGAGCTTTTTTATGGAAGGGCCTCAGCTGCAATTATGATTATAACAATTCTAGAATTGTCTCCTTGTATGTTTCTGCATTTAGATGTCTAGCACTTCTGATCTTAATTCCAATTTCTAAATATATCATTAAACTTGAGTGATACAACAATTACAATAGGTGACTCAATAAATAGGGGTTAGACTACTTGCTCCCCAAGCTAGGCTAAATATGGTAAACCTAAATATGGAACACCTAGTTGTACACGGAATAATAATACAATTTACAATATATATGTTAACACCCCTCCCCCGCCCACCCGCCACCCGCCCTCAAACTCAAGGGGTGCAAAGGACACTAGCTTGAGTTTGCAAATAAGATCTTGAAGACGGTTGGAAGGATGTGCTATAGTGAAGAGATCGGCAAGTTGATCAGCAAAGGGAGTGTACTGAAGTTTGAGTGTGCCGCAGACAACAAGTTGACAAATGAAATGACAGTCACACTCTATATGCCGAGTGCGCTCATGACAAACATCATTATGTGCAATCTGGATAGCACTCTGATTGTCACAATGAAGAACAGTGCCTAGAGGTTGAGAAACACCCATATCAGTAAGAAGCCAACGAAGCCAGATTACCTCTTGAGTAGCATCAGCAAGGGCACGACACTTAGCTTCAGTACTCGAGCGAGCAACAACAGTCTGTTTCTTGCTATGCCAACAAAGAAGAGAATCACCAAAGAAAAAACAGTATCCAGTAACAGAACGTCGATCAGTAGGATCACCAGCCCAATCTGCATTTATGTAACCACGCAAAGTTAAAGATGAACTGGTAGAGAAGAAGAGGCCATGAAACAAGGTGCCCTTGATATAGCGATGGATCTGGAGAACCGCAGTGTAGTGTGTGGTACAAGGAGCAGACATGAACTGGCTGACTAGGTGAACATCATAGGCAATGTTAGGCCGAGTCACAGTAAGATAGATAAGACTACCAACCAGTTGGCGACATAAAGATGCATCTAGAAGTGGTGTCCCATCCAGGGGGGTAAGGCGGTCATTAGCATCAAGAAGAGTGGATGCAGTCTTGCTATCAGTAAGGCCTGCACGAGCCAGAAGATCAGAAGAATGTTTGGCCTGAGAGAGATAGTAGCCAGCTGAATCAGATGAGACTTCAATCCCTAAAAAGTAACTCAAATGACCAAAATCTTTCATCTCAAAGTGGTGACGGAGAAACTGCTTGAGATCAGAAATACCAGTCAAGTCATCCCTAGTGATAATCATATCATCCACATATAAGATCAACAGAATAACACCCAGACTCAGAATGTCGAATAAATAATGCAAAATCATGATTACTCGGAGTGAAGCCGAAGTCAGTAATAACAGAATTGAATTTAGAAAACCAGGCACGTGAAGCTTGCTTGAGACCATACAGAGCACGACGTAAACGACACACCTTATGAGGAGGATGAGAGTAGCATGGAGGAGGCTTTATAAAAACTTCTTCAGTAAGGTCACCATTGAGGAAAGCATTTTTAACATTCATCTGGAACAACTTCCACTGTCTGGTAGCAGCAACAGCAACTAATGTACGAATAGATGTGAGACGAGCAACCGGTGCAAATGTCTCCTCATAATCAATCCCATACTCCTAAGTAAAGCCCTTAGCCACTAATCGAGCCTTATAGCGCTCTATAGAGCCATCATAGCGAGTCTTGACCTTGTACACCCATTTACAACCCATGATATTCTTTCCCGAGGGTAGATCAACCAAATCCCAAGTGTGTTTAGCTTCCAAGGCTTGTAATTCATCTTTCATAGCTTGCTGCCAAAGAGGGTCAGAGCTAGCCTCATGATAAGTTTGAGGCTCATGGAGAGAGATAATGGTAGAAAAACAATGATAATCAAGAAGGTAAGGAGATATAGCTCTTACACGTGTAGACCGATGGAGGTAAGGATCAGAAGAGTCATGGGGCTCAGCATTAGGCACAGGACCATCAGATGGTGCAGTCTCTTCAGGATGGGGCACGTCAGGGGCGGCATTGGTGCTTGTACTGGAACCTGTGTCACTGTCATCAGTAGGAAATAAGGGAAGAGAGGGATCTGTGAAGTACGGGGTAGAAACAGCATGAGGAAGAGAGAATGACGAGAGTGATGAGAACATTTTATTTTTCCAAAAGATCACATAACGAGATATACGGAGACGTTTAAAAAAAGGATCCCAACATCGAAAACCTTTATGCTCAATACCGTAACCTAAGAAGCAACATAACCGAGCTCGAGGATCAAGCTTTGTACGTTCATGTTGGGGAAGGGAGACAAAACATGCACAACCAAAGACCTTAAGATGATCATAATCTGGGGAACGACCATACAATCGTTCGAAAGGAGTGAGATTATCAATGGTGGGAGAGGGTAAACGGTTAATAACATGCACAGTAGTGAGAGCAGCTTTGCCCCAGAAGCGCTCAGGACATGATAAGGAGATAAAGAATGTACGAGTAATATCAATAATGTGTCTATGTTTTCACTCAGCACGCCCATTTTGTTGTGAAGTGTAAGGGCAAGAGCGATGTGAGACAATGCCATGTTGACGAAAAAGAGCAAGTATAGTGGACTCTTGATACTCCATGGCATTGTCAGCACGAAGGATCTTTATGCGCTGATTGAAATGGGTGTGAATCATAGTAGTGAATTCAGAATATATGCATGGCAAGTCAGATTGATGATGCATAAGATATATCCATGTAAAACGAGAATGATCATCCACAAAAATGACAAAGTATCGAGATCTCCCCATGGTAGGAGTAGGGGAAGGGCCCCAAATATCAGAGTGAACTAAATCAAAGCACGCAGAGGATAAGGAATCACTTTTATTAAATGGCAAAGCAGACTATTTCCCAAGTTGACAAGATAAACATTCAAAGTTATGGACAACAAGTTTTCCTAACGAGCCTCTAGAAACTAAAGATTGTAATTTGCTTAAAGAAGCATGACCTAAACGAGAATGCCATAGGTGAAGAGAAGTAGAGCCTGACGAAGTGGTAGCGGAAGTGACAGTAGAGAGATAAGATGGAAGATGCAGGCTGACAAGCTCGAACAAACGCCCAACCTTACGGCCGATCCCAAGAAGCTGTTCCGCCTGAAGGTCCTGCACACGACAACCAGAAGAAGAAAAAATGACCGTGAGACCAAGTTCACATAGTTGACCAACAGAGATGAGGCTAAGAGTAAGTTTTGGAACAAGATAAGTATCAGGAAACGAGGCATAAGATGTAGATATAGTGCTGATATGACTGACGGGCATGGATGTACCATCAGCCGTGTAAATGGCAGATGCAAATGAATTGACAACTTTATGGATCAAGCTATGGAAGTCATAGGTCATGTGATTAGAACAAGCATAATCAAAAAACCATGAGGACTTACCAGAAGTGACTGAGAGAACAGTGGAAGAAGGAGAGCTAGACTGGGCTAAAACCTGTTTAAGAAAATCCTGAAGGTCGGCAACAAAGATAGGGGAGGTAGATGGATCGTTGAGAGAAGCAGATGAACCTTCAGTTGTGGTAGCAGAATGTGATAGTGGTATTGACGAATTGTAGGCCTTGGAAGAACCACCCTTGGGCCGATTACCCTGAGAATTCCTGTTAGGGTTGCAATAGCACTTTTGTTGATAGTGACCAGGACCTGTTTTCTTGCAAAATGAGCATATCCGAGTGGGGTAGTGTAAGAGAATATGACTAGGGAGATGACAATACTTGTATTCAATTGAGGAGGCTGAATTCTTCTTGGATGTAACGTTGGGAGTTACAAGTACTACATCAGTTGAGCGAGATCTTCGAGATTGAAGACGAGTCACTTCTAAAATAAGCTCTTGGACTGCTTGTTCAAGTGTAGGAAATGGGCTACGATGAAGGAGAGAGGCACGAACAGGCTCGAAATCATCATGAAGGGGCATGAGAAACTGGACAAGACGTCCACGATCGCGCCAAATATTAAATTTGCTAGTGTCTGCAGCACAATCCCAAATAGTGAGAATTTGAAGAAACGGACTGCAAAAATGAACTCAGGACGTCGAAAAACGTGGGCAAGGGTCTGGTCCTTTTTTTTTGGGTCTACTAATGTGGCAGAAAGCTAAGTTGGCGGATGACTGGACGCAGATGATGATGTCAGCACTGACTGGATGGCTGATGTGTGCAAGGGCTGATGTCAGTTGATGTATGCAAGGGCTGATGTCAGCAAGGGGTTGTTTGGCAGACAGAAAATAGAAAATCAAAAGACAGCGATGGCGAAACTTCGGGAGGCGAGTGAGAGCGCGCCCGGTGTCCCTTTTTGGTGATTTTTGGACTGCTGGACTCCTTATGACGAGCTCTACGCTATGATGTGATGCGTGGCCCGAGGTAGTGAAAAGAAAATATCAAAAAAGACCCAGAACAGCCTGATTGAATATGATTTTTATGATGTTTGATTTGCAAAAATTTGTGACAAGAGAGAAGACACGATGACAGTGGCACAGGCTACCAGGATGGTAGCTCTGATACCATGTCGAACGAGAAGAGAGACATGTTTACAAGAACTGTATGTATTGATATTGAGAAAAAGTGATACAACAATTATAATATGTGACTCAATAAATAGGGGTTAGACTACTTGCTCCCTAAGTTAGGCTAAATATGGTAAACCTAAATATGGTACACCTAGTTGTACACGGAATAATAATGCAATTTACAATATATACGTTAACACTTGTAACAGGAACTTGTCCTCAAGTAGATTAACCGGATCTATAGGTCCTCATATAGCTAATCTCACTTCTATTCAAACTTTGTAAGTATGCCATTTTACTTGACCTCAAGAGAAAATTTAAGATGATGTATTTTCTTTGTTCTTTTAATTTCATTGTAAACATTGAAGAAAAATGTGCAACTAAAATGATGCAGATATTTCATAACAATCAGTTATGATATGCAGTAAAATTTGATTATTTCAGGGATTTGTCAGATAACAATTTGAATGGAAGTATTCCTAACTTTTTGGTTCAACTAGCTGCTTTGAAAATCTTGTAAGTTCTGCAAATATTTTAGGTGTTCAATCGTAGAAATGAAATAAAAAGAGTTGATCATTTATATTTCACTCTATTGCAGAAACTTAGCAGGGAACAATTTCACTGGGCCAATAGCAGCAACATTGCTGGAGAAGTCAAAGCAAGGATTGTCTTTCAGGTCTATTTTATTGCCAGAAGTCTAATTGGACTCTTGTTGATCTTTTATGCTATACCATTTAAACCAAACTGTTTTAGGACTAAACTATTTCTTTAAATTCCATCACTACCATGCTAATATTATACTTATTGTTTGTATGATAACTATTGTTTGTATGATAACTAGGTGATGACCTATACCAAACACCCCCACCCCCGATCCACCCATCTCGGCCCCCTATATAACAAGTCATCTGAACACCCATCTTGCTCCAGACCCTTCACCCCTTTTTTCACCTCTGTCCTATCATTGAATTCCTGAGGAATGGGAATTACTCACGAGTTTCTTCTGTTCTTTTAAATCACACAACATTGGTTTAATTTAACACTTATAACTTCAATACAAAAACTAAAACTACAAGAGAAATGCTATATATCACTTTATTTTTATCACTCAAATATCACCTCCTACATGGATGGTTAGTTGGCATACTAAAAGAAAAAGTAAAATTAAAAATTTTGTTATTTTAGTATGCCAACTAAGCATCTATATAAGATGTGATATTTGAGTGATAAAAATAGAGTAGTATATAACAATGCTAAAACTATAATAAATGATTAATATAAATATAGGTAATAAATAGAGATCAAATATAAATTACATATCGAGTTGTATGCTTCAAAATAAAATAAAAAAAAAATTACAATAACTAAGTTCTAAAACCCAAATTCCGGCTAAAACCGCTACATATGAGAACTACATATGGAAAAATTATTTTTTGTGTTATTTGATGTGCATTGATTACCATAATATATTTCTTTTTGTTTTTGTTAGATGTCAGCATATCAATATTGGTCACAACTCTATTTGAATACTGACATATTTTTCATTTTTTTTCACATCATACATCTTTAAAATATCAGTCTCAATTATAGTTTTTGAAACTATCATGAAGTACGGCTAAAGACTACTAACAAATTTCTTAAATTCATTGTGATCAACAATGAATAAAGAGTATTCGTATAAAATGATAGCATAGTCTAAGTAACGACGTGTAGTCTCTTGATTAAAATAATAATTACAAATTCTTTTGAGCTATCTTTTTTTCCTCTCAAAATCTAATAAAACTTTGTCTAGTGTTATTTTTCTAGCCCTTTATATTTTTAACCACAAAATTTTAATACATGTTAGAAAAGAGCATAAACTAACTTTGCATGTATGCAAGGTGGACCACACGAGACAAAGAATGCTTATCGGGGTCCCCCTACCTCTCCCTCAGGCGTGGATTAAATATTAATTCCAATCCCTCACCCTTTTCACATTTTTTCACTCTGAAAACCTCCCAATCTAGGGCATGAGAATAACTCTTATCGATCGAATACCAACAAAACCCATATCTATTGCCATCCATACAGCATATCATATCTATTGCTATCTCTACTTCCAACATTCATAATCAATCTCAAATTAAGGGACCAACAAGGGGAAAGTGCTATAAGCGCATTGTATGCAAATTAACCAATCAGCAACTTCACAATAGTACCGAGATTGCTTTCCTGTAGAAACAAATATTTCTTAAAATTGACATTTTTTGTCATAATTAAGCAACATCAATGGACTGCCCGACAGTGAAAATAGTGAGACTGACAAAAAGAAGAACAAGGTTGTCCTTCCAATTGTAGCATCAACACTTACCGCTTTCATTGTTGTCTTCTTTGTATTTATTATCTCGTGCACAATTAGAAGAAGAAGAAAAACAGGTAAGTAAAATTCATCTTGATTTATTAGGATGGAACTCTTGACTGAAAAGATAATTTCAATAATAGTTTTTACGTAAAGTTTTTTTCTTTCATTGACTTATGCTTGTCGAATTTTCTATACATAAATATCGAGAAAGAATATGTTAATTTAAACGAGAATAATGGTGCACTACAGAATAAAAATTGGGTAATTACATACTCAAATGTCTTAAAAATTACAAATAATTTCGAGAGAGTTTTTTGAAAAGGAGGATTTGGCACAGTTTACTATGGATTTATGGGTGACATAGAAGTTGCTGTGAAGATGCTCAATCCTTCATCAGCTCAAGGACATAAAGAATTTCAGGCGGAGGTAAATGACGAATCCTTGAGAGCTTTCTACACCATAATTCTAAAGTTGGTTCGTTAATAGGTCAAACATATGACAAAAATGCATCATTGGCAATCAATCATGCCAATCTCTAATTATACACTCGCATTATGCGTATGTGCGTACCTTTGCTTTTCAAATTCAGGCCAATCTTCTTATGAGCGTGCATCACAAAAACTTGACTTCTCTTGTCGGATACTGCAACGAGGCCACTAACTTTGCATCATCTACGAGTACGTGGCAAATGGTAACCTACAACAGCACTTATCAGGTATGGAGCTGATAATTCTGCATCATGCGTCCAGATTTATAAACAGTGACCATAGATGATCTTCAATGGTTTCAATTGGGTGCAGAATTGAGTTGGGAACAAAGACTTGGAATTTCAATAGGTGCAGCACAAGGTAATTTCACTTTAACGATAAAAAATGCTTACGTCAAAAAATAAATACATTATTTTCCAGAATCTAATAAACAAAATAGTTAAGTTAATCATAAACTACGAAAATAAAAAGGGCGATTAAGTTAGCATGCTTCTTTCATCTATTATAGGATGCTTTGACAAAATTACTATTTTGACAGGATTGGAGTACTTGCATCATGGATGCAAACCACCAATAATCCATAGAGATATCAAGCCTACAAATATATTACTGAATGAGAAATTCAAAGCCAAATTATCTGATTTTGGGCTATCCAGAGCTTTTGCGAGTGAAAGTGGTACACATGTATCAATTAACACAATTGCTGGCTCTCCAGGCTATTTGGACCCTTAGTAAGTATTATTTTTCATCAAGGTACTAATAGAAACTTTATGTACATTTATTAATTTAGAGAAGCCCACTGGTGTTTCTCCTCCAATAAATTGACCAAAAAAGGTGATATTTATAGCTTTGGGGTTGTCTTCTTGGGAATCATCACTGGCCAGCCAGCAGTAAACCATGAAAATGGAGAGCACGTAATTGATTGGGTTGTTCCTTTGGTTGAAAATGGAGACATTAGGACAATTGTTGATGAGAGGTTAAAAGACAACTATAATATTAATTATGCATGGAAAATTGTTGAATTAGCAATGGCTTGCGTGTCTTGTCATTCCACCACAAGGCCAACCATGAACGATGTGATGATTGAATTGAAGGAGTGCTTGGTGGATCACTATAAGAATAAAAAACAAACGCGAGTGACGAATTTTAGTGCCATACTTTTTTAGTGAAGGACAATATTCAATTTTCAGTCACTAATTAGTTACGACAAAGGAAGGAAAATTTTATTACTAAATTCAGCTATTTAGTGATAGATTAGGGACGAAAAATGGGTTAGTGACGGAATAGCAACGACACTTCAAAACTCCGTCACTAATCTATCGCTAAATTAGTGACGGAATAGCAATAACACTTCAAAACTCCGGCCCTAATCTGTCGCTAAATTAACAACAGAATAGCAATGATCTTTCCAAGTTCCGTCGCTAACTAACTATCTAGGGATTCCAGGCTAATTAGCGATAGGATTTAGTAACAACGTTTGAAATAACCATGAATATTATATTTTACAAAATAAATGTGAAAGTATAGACAATTAATCTAGGACAAAATTATGGGTCCAAGCCACAGAATATAAAGAATTTGATGTAATAACATATCATTTTCAATAGTGCGAACTATTAGTAGTTATATCTCAACTAATCCAATGTTGTCGCTTTTCATCCCGAAGGTAACCTCAAATTAAGTTAAAAAAAACTCTAGATTATATTTTCAATGGACTTTAAAATGTGATATGTAAAATATTATAATTTATAATACTTATTTTTTAAAACTAATTGCTAAATTTCATTGTTGTTTAATGATAGATTAGCCACTGAAGGTGAGCTAGCAACGAATTAGCAACGAAACTTGAAAAGGTCATAGCTAATCCATCACTTAATTAGCAACAGTTTAGCAACGACCTTTTCAAGTTCCGTCGCTAACTCACCTTTCGTCGATAATTTATCGCTAAATAGTGACAAAATGTAATAACATTTGAAAATAATAATTAAATATTATAATTTTTTATTAAACTAATTTGAAAATATAGACAATTAATTTTGAACATAATTATGGGTACAAGTCACAAAATATAAAGGATTTGACATAATAACATATAATTCTCTATAGTGAACTACTAATTGGTTTAAAAGCACTAGATTATATTTAGAGATGGACCATTGGATATGTTGCTAATAGAGATAGACAAAATCAGCGGTCTGTTGTGACTCTTAGTTCGTCGTTAAATTGCAAAAAAATACTTTTCGAATAGGAACTTCTTTTTAAATAAAAAGACACATATTCCAACACATAAATAATATATATATATATCAATAACATAAATAAATAAATATATCATAATAATAATAAGAATAAAAGAATAACCATAATAAACAAACACTAAAAATAGAACATAAAAAAAATGAAAAAAATAAATAAATTAAAAAGAAAAAAAAAATTGAGACGGACCATAATTGGTCCAACTCTAATTGACAATGACCAGCAGGTCTATCTCTAATTAGACCAATCAACGGACCACTGGCCCAAACTAAAGAGTGATAGACCACTATCACCTGTGTCCATGTGGCGACGGACCATTGGGCTTTCTAAAGTTGTTCCAGTGGCTCAACAGGCACTAGAACACGAAAAAAAAAATTACCCACCCCACCTCCACTTTCCAAACCCACCCCCCTAACCCCCTCCCTTCCCCCTTCCCCCTTCCCCCTTCCCCCTTCCCCCTTCCCCTCGCCCCCCGGCTGTTCTCTCCCAACACCCACCCTAAAGGCTTCAAGGCTTCATTCACCTCACATTTGGCTTTTTATCTTTTTCTTTTCAAAAAAGTTTGCTCCATTATTTTAAAGGTATATATATATATATATATATACACACATACATACATATACACACACACACACACACACACACACACACACATATATATATATATATATATATATATATAATTTTATTTTATATATGTATGTATATTTAGTTATATTAATTTGATTTTATTATTTTTTTTAATTTGAGTTTTATTTGTGGTTATTTATGCGTTTGTGTATGTATATATCATAGATCTAGTGGAGTAAATGTATATTTTATGGTTTTAATACAATTTTATGTTTTTTTTTTTTAAATCAGATTTTTTTTTTGTTATATATATATATATATATATATATATATGTATATGTTATAAATAATAGAAACTCGCTTATTTGCGAGAGGTCGTGGGATTAATTCTCACTAGTTACATATGTGTTGTACAATCATATGTCTCCCTTGAATAAAATATATATATATATATATAACTTCTTTAAATTAATAATCTCGATAAAATTATAAGATAATAAATTTTAAATAATTTCTTCATATTTTATAGATCTAAATATTTTATAAATCAATAATTAGCTAAAACAAACATAATAAATTTACTATGAGGTTTTCTCATAATATGAATCAATAGTAGATTGTCTTTTGTTGAAATTCAAATCTAGTTGAATCTTATATTTAATTGTGTGCAATGAGCCTAAAAGTCCTGAGATTGCTTTTTCATATTACAAAAAAAAATTTTGGAGTGTCTTTGATACTTTGAGTGGTTTCTTTCATGACACTGGTTTCAAAGGTTGTGTAAAATTATCAACTTCAACTTCAGCTACATCTTAAGAATGCCCTATAATATTGTCAATAATCTATGTATTGATTTCATTTTCATTGAAGAAATTCAAGAAGTGGTTAACATATATTTTTTTATGATATCCCAACTCATTGATTACGACCCTTATTCATTATGTTGTGTCTTTCAATAAATTGATATCTCGCTAAATTAATAAAATTTAGGTAGTCCTAACATTATTAATTTAATGGGATATTTTTGACTGAGACCTACTCCACTTTCATATATATGAGTCTCAGTCCCTAAACTTATTGATAAATAAGACTAACACCCCTTCAGTTAAAATTATGTTAAATTTTCTATTAACTTCACATTAAATAGCAATTGTACCCTTACCATTCCCAAACATCAACATACCCATTCTTTTCCAAAAATCCATTCAGCCGAAACACCCTTGAAATTTGACAAAGAAAAGAGAAAGACATTGTTGCAATCCCCCTACCTCCATCATTATTCAACCACCTTGTAACTCATTTTGCAACCTCTGTCTTTCTTTTTTTGGTTCCTTTGCAATTGCAGCCTCTTTTCCAAACCCAAATTCTACAACCAAAAATCCAAAATCCCTCCACACCCTCGACTAATATTGTTACCACCAACCACCAACTCTTTTACCCATACAACAGCTAACCCCCTTCTCTAATTCCATATATCAAACATCAAACATCGAACCCTTAACCAGATCCACACATCCTTCTTTTTTTTGTTCTTCCTTGTTATGTTTGTGTCAAAGTGAGTGTATCAATGTGAATCAACGTGTGTATCTATGTGTATAAGTGCTTGCTTTCTGTGCATGTATCAATGTGCACTTATGGTGTAGTATACATGTATATTGGCGTCTTTGTGTGTAAGTGTGATGCCAAGTGTGTGTAAGAATTATTTGTGTAATTGCATTGTGTGTGATAAGTTTGTAAGAGGCAGGAAGCAGGGTACAGTAGATAGGAGATGGGGGTTTTTGGTTAGAGTGATGATGTTGGGGATGAAAGATGTGGATTCTTAGGCATCTAGGCTAATTTCAGTTTACATGCGGAATCTATAAACAATAAACATCAGCCATATAATACACACCAGGAACACATGTAATCATGCATAAACATCCCAATGAAATCAATAACAAGTACTAGTAAGTAAAAAATGTGATTAATACCTTTTGTGTTGGCTTGTATACACAACACACACACGAGTTATGTCCGGAATATGGCTGGAAAATTCTTCCAAGCTATGAGAAGTCCTCCAAGGCACGAGCACTCTGAATCTTCTCCCCTCTTCCAACTCCCTTGCGAATGACAATTAAAAATTATGAGATTTTCCATCTCTGCCTTTCTTACTAACTATAGTCGTGTATTGTATGTGTGTGTATGTAGAGTGTGGTGTCTAGAATGGTGTAAGCAGCCCATCTATTTATAGATGCTAGTTAGGCGATAAAGGTAGAGTGTCCTAGTTAGATTAGATTACTGCCTCTTGATTTTCTTATCAATTATCTTGGAGATAATGCACATTATCTCTTAATTAATAAAATCAAGATAATTATCTCTTCCAACATACTCTATCCACATGCCTACACATGTCTTCCACACACAAGAGTATGTCTGGCACACACCATCTGGACATGCTACGCAATGTTTCTTGTCCTTATGTCCTAGTCTTTCCAAATTGAGTTGTCTGTTACCAAATAGGAAACTATACTCAATTTACACCTCCATACCAAAATTAGAAAGTCGAAGTTCGCCATAAAGGGAAAGTGGCTAAGAGAGGGACTCGAAGACATAGTTGTTGTGGCTTCAAAATGACCAAAATATCCTTACTAGACTTTAACAGTATTTGGACCATTTTAACCTTAACTCATTCTACTAAAGAGTTAGGGTTGCACTCCATAACAACTAATAAACTTCTTTAGGAGGTTTTGTCTTTGCCCTACTAAGTATAAATGACTGAAATACCCCTCTATATTTTATATGTAATCAAGAGCAGGTTATGCATCAGTACTATCATATTGTCTTTGATTAGAACTAAACCTTGGACCTTTTATTGTTCCTATAATCATCGCCCAGATACTATTCCCTTGTTTCCGAGAGCGACCCACAAGTCTAGTATCTAATATAGCAATAGTTATATTACTAAGCGCTTAGATTCCGACGATCATATAGATAACTCCAAGCGAATAGCTCGCTATCAATTAAGATAGTCATAGAATCATGACTCATATGAACGCCATCTAATGGATCTAGTCCACGTACCCAAAACACGAGTTGTTGACCCTCTACATAGGATCTCACCCATAGTGAATCAAAGCACATGTCCAAAAAAGGCCAAGAGGCTGTCGGCTTCAAAGAAAGGAAAAAAAGGAAGAAAAATTCTTAGGGCTAGCATTTGTGTGATCTTCTAGGCATTTTGGAGGTGGTCTAAGGCAAATCAAGCTTGCTCCTTGCTTCTTCAACCCTTAGTTGGTGAGGGATTGCATATTCTTGCATTTTCAAAGTTTTTATCTTGTTTTGAAATTCTTAGATTTGTTGATATATATAGTAATGTCACTGAGATAGCATTTACTCAGGTGTCGTTCAATGCACTACTCAGAATTGACCAAAAAATCCATCCAATGACCAAGGTAAGTTACCCTACCAAATAGGAGACCTTTCATTATAACCTTACCATAGTGAAGTGCCCAACCTCACTATTCGGTTATGAACATACAGTTTTGACACAAGCCTCACAGCATAGACCTTTCTGTGCGGATCACCACGCACTTATGTCATTCACTCGTATCATGGAACCTTTTGCATACAAATGTGTATCAAATAAAAAGAGAATATAAGATGCTCATAATGATGCACTGAATATATATCACTGTATATATTCACTTGTACTGAGATGTCTTAGTATATGGTGGTATTTAGGGCATAAATCCCAACAGGGGAATAGTGAGGGTAAGAAAGTCATTTTGTATAAATTTAACAGAATATTTAATCGAATTCTAACATTAAGGGTATTACTTTCATTTATCAATAAGTTTGGGGTTTGAAACTCATATATGTAAAAGTGAAAAAGGTTCTCAGAAAAAAAATACCCTAATTTAAAGAGGTTATACTCTATATGTATGTATATATCATAGATCTATTGTTATATATTTATATTTTTTTGTTTAAATACGATTTTATGGTTTCTTTAAATTTTATTTTTGTTATATATATGTATGTATGTATCATAGATCTATTGTAATATGTGTATATTTTCCGGTTTAAATATGATTTTATGTTTTTTTTAAATTCCTTTTTTATTTTTTAACTTTTGCCATTTGTTTATATATTTTATATATATATGTATGTATCTACTATAAATGTCGTGTAATATTATGTATATTTTGTGATTTTAATAAAAAAAATTTATTTAAATTTTACTTTTTAATTATTTTTTATTTGTGTATTTATGTTATATATATATGTTATGGTAATATATGTATATAAATATTATATTACTAGATCTAGTAATATGTATATATGTGTGTGTATGTCTATATATATATATATATTGTGGTTTTAATGTAATTTTATATTATTCTAAAATTTAGTGATTTTTTTTTTAAATTAAAGATTATTGTGGCTGTCAACGCCACTACCACCAAAAACCTTATCAATACATTTTTTTTTATAATTTAATAATTTTTTATTTTATATATTATATTTTCTTAATTATTGATGTCCTTTTTATTATTATATGTAAAGCCTTCTTAAATAGAAATTTAGATATGGAAATCTACATGGAACAACATGGGGATTTGTAGTTCCAGAAAAAGAGAAGAAAATCTATAGGCTTGTAAAATCTCTTTACGGATTAAAACAAGTACCTAAACAATTGTTTGAGAAACTTGATAAAGTCATGATAACAAATGACTTTAAAAATTAACGATGTAACAAGTATGTCTATGTGAAAGGCACGGGTCAAGAATATGTCATTATTTGTCTTTATATAGATGACATGTTAATTATTGGGAGCAATAATAATGTCATTAAGGCTATCAAAAGGATCTGATCCTATCCAGTAACTTTGATATAAAGGATGTGGGTGTAGCAGATGTGATTCTGGGTATGTTAAAATCACCAGAACATTTGATGGATTAGTTTATCATAGCGTCATTATTAGAGAAGATACTGGACAAGTTTAACAGAAATGATGATAGTCTAGCTAAGACACTTATGAATGTAAATGTACATTTAACCAAAAATGCTAGTGGGAAACAGCTCAATAGAGTATTCAATGATTATTGGTAGTCTAGTGTATATATTATGAATTGCACCAGGCCCAAAACAGTATTTATTGTTAGCAAACTAAGTAGGAGGAGATCAACAAGTTGAAAACAAATCGTCCACCACATGAGCAAGATGATGAGGAAGACAATCAGTAGATCATTTTAGATTTTTTTGTAAACTTAAAATATTAATTAATGTATATTTAATTTTAATTTTTCTTATAAATATTATTTTTTCATCGCTAAACTATCATCATTTTTGTTAAACTTGTCAAGTATCTTCTCTGAAAATTTTAATTATTCTGTTTTTATGTATATTGTATATATTTTTCAGAATTTTGAAAAACGTTTTTTAAAAAAAAAAAAAAAAAAAATTCCCCCATCCGTCCCATGCAGTGGCTAGGCCACTGCCGGTAGCAGCGCACGGCACTGCTGTGGCGCTGCTGCCACAGAGGCGCCAGGGGCGCCGTTGCCTTCCCTAGCAGCGCCTGATGGCGTTGCTGGGAACAGCAGAGCTGCGGCGCTGCACAATGAGGAAGCGGCGCTGCCTTGGAGGCAGCGCTGCTGCCGAGGCAGCCACCATGGCTGCAAGGTGCAGCCATGGTAGAAAAGAAGGGGGGGCGCAGGGAAGATAAGGGAAAAGAAAAAAAAATTATTATTTTGGGTTAGGGTTTCCTGACCCAGATCTGGATCCGTTTTGGATCCGGATCCAGGTCTGAAACCCATGACCCAAGTGTCATGGGTTGATGGGTTTTGGGCCTTGCTTTGTTTTATTTTATTTCTTTTCTAATTGGGCTATTAAAGAGTTTTGGGCTTTGATGAGTTGTTTTAAAATAGTGGTTTTAAAATGTTTGGGCTAACTATGTTCTAATAAAAGGTTGGTTTTATTAATTTAGCCCATAACTTTATTTTAATAAAACACTATTTTATTTAAAAGCCCAAAAAGGATATTAAGAGATTTAATTAATAAATTGTTTATTAATTATATTATATATATAAATAAAAGGTGTTTTATTTATTTTATGAGATATTTTGTTTATTTAATAAATAGTTTATTAAATTTAGACAACTAGATATAATGAGATTATA
This sequence comes from Ehretia macrophylla, assembly GCA_037974665.1. Classification (NCBI taxonomy): domain Eukaryota; kingdom Viridiplantae; phylum Streptophyta; class Magnoliopsida; order Boraginales; family Ehretiaceae; genus Ehretia; species Ehretia macrophylla. The sequence goes on along the minus strand of CM075780.1, from coordinate 42,870,993 downwards.
TCAAGGAAATTAATTGTGTCATATTCGTGGATTACCTATTTTTATGATTATGTGCTTGGATGATCATGGACTAGAATGGATGAATGAATGGATGTATGTTTATTTATTTATTTATTCATTTGAGTTTTATATAATTATTTAAATGGGGCTTGCATGCCTCTTACCCATTTTGATAATGTAAAACCCCTATTCCTATTTATGTATCCCACTAGATTAGGAATCTATTTACATAAATGTAACAAGAAGATCAAGCAGGATGCATCAAAGAGTTGGTGGACCCAGTTCGCAGAAGGAGTTTTGTGAAGCCCAACAAGGAGTAGCCCAACTATTGGGCCCTAATTTATTCTAGGAATTCAACCCAGTGGCTCGGGTCGATAGTGCTCCTAGTCCATGTTCATCCTATTTATTTATATGCATTTATTTATTATGCGATATATATTAAATGCGTGGATGTTTCTAGTTTAGTTTATATGATAAATTGAAACCAGAAGCATGTGAAAAGTGAGACCTTAATAAAAGACCGGCAAATCTTCCCACTCCAAATATTAAGTTAATAATGATGTAGTCTAAGAGTAGATTATATCATTGCCTTCTATTATCATAGATTAGTTTATATGTTAGGCAAATAAGTAGTTGGCTGTGGACACATAGGAGCTATTTATTTGTATTAATATGTAAACTAAGTCTATAAAACATGAGATGTAGGAGAATTTAGATTCTTACTGGCTACCAAAAATCTATCATGTGAGGTGTCGGTATTGCATTAATTTAAATTTTCTAGGATAATAGGTTTGACTTAAACAATTCTTAGAGACCAAAAATCTATAATGTGAGGTCAAGGGAATTGTAGGCAAGAAAATTGGGATTTGTATGTGATGCATTGAATAAGGTGTTATTCACTCATTAGTGTTTGTATCACCAATAATCTATAATGTGAGGTGAAACAAAAATTAATGGGCCCCCAATCCACTAAGAAAATCATTTATTTGATTTTCCGTTTGCTACTAGGGAAGTGTAGAATTCGAAAATTTTTAGTGGGGGTACTATTTGATTTAAAGACCCAAGTCAAGTAGTTAATAATATGTTATCTAATTTCAATTAATTATTTTCTGCAGTTATATGTCAAAAATGAATCCTCTTGCAACTATCCTAGATAAGAACTGTTTGACTGGACCAAACTATGCTGACTGGTTCCGCAACTTGAAAATCATATTAAGTTCTGAAAAGATTGAGTACGTGTTTGATGGTCCACTTCCTGAAGAGGCTCAAGGGGCATCTGAAGAGGAACTGGAAACCATTAGGAAATGGTGAGATGATGCATTGAAGGTCAAAAGCTACGTTTTGGCTTCAATGACAAATGAGCTTCAACGTCAACATGAGGACATGGAAGATGTCACTGAAATCATCAAACACTTACAAGAGTTGTATGGTGTGAAGAACAGGGTTGCTAGGTATGAGATATCTAGGGAATTGTTCCGATTGAGGATGAGTGAGGGATCAGATGTCAATACGCATGTTCTTAAGATGATCGGTTTGATCGAGCGTCTTGAATCCTTGAATTTCTCTATGGATTCGAACTTGCAGACTGACTTGATACTTCAATCTCTACCTGAATCCTTCCATTCCTTTATTGTCAATTTCCAGATGAATGACATTGAGCGCACCTTACCTCAGCTCTTGAATATGCTGGTTATATACCAAGGGCAGATGAAAGGAAAAGGTAAGGAAACTGTGTTGGCATTTGCCTCTTCTTCATCTGCTAAGAAGCAGAAAAAGAACAAGAAGAAAGGTAAAAAGGCCCCTCAGGGCAAGCCCACTGGAGGTGTGTCCAAGAAGAAGGGGAAGGTTGCAAAACCTGGAACTTGCTTTCACTGTGAGAAGGAAGGACATTGGAAGAGGAATTGTCCAGAGTACCTCAAGAGTTTGAAGGGAAAGGGCAAGGCTTCTGCAGGTATGTCTCGATTGCTCATGTTTGAGATTAGTCTTTCGATTAATCATGATTCTACTTCATGGGTGCTAGATTCTGGCGCCACTTCTCATATTTGTACTTCTGTACAGGAACTGAGGAGAAGTAGAGTTTTAGGAGAAGGCGACGTAGTCCTGAAGGTAGGAAATGGAGCAATGGTTGCTGCATTAGTTATTGGGGCATGTTGTCTTACTTTGTCGTCTGAATTTACTTTAGTTTTGGATAATTGTTTATTTTTTCCAAATTCTTTGAGAAACATCATTTCCGTTTCAGTTTTAGCTCAAAATGGTTTTGAATTTAAGTTCATGGATAATGGATGTTTTATTTATTTGCGAAATAAATGTGTTGGCACTGGCAAATTAGTAAATGGGCTTTATATACTTGATATAAAGAAAGACGACAATAAAAATGAGCAATGTATGAATGTACAGACTTTTAAAAGGTCTAGAGATACTATTAATTCTAAATATTTGTGGCACTTAAGATTAGATCATATAGGGGAAGTTAGAATCATGAAGTTGGAGAAAGAAGGACTTATAAGCGCATGTGGCCCAAGTCCATTTCTAGCATGTGAATCTTGCATCTTAGGTAAAATGACCAATTCACCCTTTGTGGGACAAAGGCAAAGAGCCACAAACATTTTAGAATTAATACACACTGATGTGTGTGGGCCTTTTGGTGAATTGACCCGAGGTGGGTTTGTCTACTTCATTACTTTTACTGATGATGTGTCTCGGTATGGGTATGTGTATCTTATGAAACACAAATCTGAATCATTTGAAAGGTTCAAAGAATACAGAGCAGAAGTAGAAAACCAAACTAGAAAAAGGATTAAGGCTTTTCGGTCTGATCGAGGAGGGGAATACCTTAGTACTGAATTCCAAGAGTATCTCAAAGAAAACGGTATAATCGTATCATTGACTCCACCTGGAACACCTGAGCTTAATGGTGTGTCAGAAAGGAGAAATAGGACTCTGCTGGACATGGTCAGATTAATGATGAGTTATACTGATTTACCTATTGGCCTTTGGGGCCATGCTCTTCTCACCGCAACATACATCTTGAATAGGGTCACTTCTAAATCAGTTATAAGCACTCCTTATGAGATCTGGAGAAATAAAAAGCCCAGCTTTAATCACATTAGAGTATGGGGTTGTCCTGCTTATATTAAAAGGCTTAAAACTATGAAATTGGAAGCGAGATCTGACAAAGTTAGATTCATTGGTTATCCCAAAGATTCGTTGGGATACAACTTTTATTCCCTTACTGATCAGAGAGTCTTCATTAGTAGACATGCCATATTCTTGGAAGAAGAGTTCATCCAAAGGAGGTGGTCTGGGAAGAAAAATATAGCTTAATGAGGGAAACGTTGAGCAACCAATTGACCAGGTAGAAAACCAGGATTTGATCCAGGATAAAACTATTCAAGAAGAACCAACTGCTTCACCACAGATACGCAAATCTTTAAGGACTGTTCGTCCCCCCACGAGATATAGTTACATTCATAGCCAAGGACAAGAGTTGTTCACATTGGATGATGGTGATCATATTGATGATCCCCTAACCTATGAAAAAGCTATTTCTGATAGGGACTCAGAAAAATGGCTTGAAGCCATGAAATCAGAAATGGATTCAATGCACACAAATCAAGTCTGGAATCTTGTAAACCCACCTGAGGGTATGGTACTTATTGGGTGCAAATGGGTTTATAAGAGAAAGAGGGGTGCAGATGGGAAGGTGGAGACCTTCAAAGCAAGGTTAGTGGCAAAAGGTTACCGTCAGAGACAAGGAGTTGACTATGAGGAAACCTTCTCGCTAGTAGCAATGCTCAAATCCATTAGGATTTTATTGGCTATAGCTGCACACTATGATTATGAGATATGGCAGATGGATGTCAAAATGGCTTTTCTTAATGGCTTTATTGAAGAAGACATTTATATGGAACAACCAATAGGTTTTGAATCTGTGGGTGAAAGTCACAAAGTGTGCAAGCTAAAGAGATCCATCTATGGACTCAAACAAGCCTCAAGGAGTTGGAACAAGCGTTTTGACGAGGTCGTCAAAACATTTGGCTTCATTAAGAATGAAGATGAGCCTTGTGTTTACAAGAAAGTCAGCAATAAAGCAGTTACATTCCTTATCTTGTATGTAGATGACATACTACTAATTGGGAATGACATTGGTATGATGACGTCTGTCAAAGTCTGGTTATCAGGTACATTCTCCATGAAAGACTTGGGAGAAGCAACATATATCCTAGGAATTCGAATCTATAGAGATAAATCAAAAGGATTGATAGGTCTCTCCCAGAGTACGTACATAGACAAGGTGTTAAAGAGGTTTAACATGCAAGATTCTAAAAGGGGACTGTTACCTTTTAGACATGGCATTCATCTCTCTAGGGCTATGAATCCTAAGTCAGCTGAAGAAAGAGAGAGGATGAATAGGATTCCATATGCTTCAGCAATTGGAAGCCTTATGTATGCTATGCTATGTACTAGGCCTGATATCGCTCATGCTGTAAGTGTTACTAGCAGATATCAGTCAGATCCAGGTGAAGAACACTGGATAGCAGTCAAGAATATCCTGAAGTACTTGAATAGGACTAAGGATATGGTCTTGATATATGGAGGAGGGGAATTGAAAATCGAGGGTTTCACTGACTCAGATTTTCAGTCTGATGTGGATGATCGTAAATCCACATCTGGATTCATTTTCGTTTGTAATGGAGGAGCAGTCAGTTGGAAGAGTTCCAAACAGAGTACGACTGCAGATTCCACTACAGAAACGGAATACATCGTAGTATCAGATGCAGCAAAAGATGCCGTTTGGATCAAGAAGTTCGTCTCGGAACTTGGAGTGGTTCCCTCCATTGAGGTTGCAGTGCCGTTACATTATGATAATAATGGAGCGATAGTGCAAGCTAAGGAACCGAGATCTCACCAAAAATCCAAACATGTAGAGAGGCGTTACCACATTATCTGAGAAATTGTGGGAAGATATGACGTAGTGATGCAGAAAGTAGCATCAACATATAACACTGTTAATCCGTTGACCAAGGCTCTAACTATGCAGTCTTTGGATCGACACTTAAAGCGGATGGGTATAAGATACCATTCTGATTGGCTTTAGTGCAAGTGGGGGATTGATAGGAATAATGTCCTAAAAGACAATAAATTGTATTTTGGAATTATGGATAATGTGTTATTTAATTTATTAATTCATTTAATATGGGCAGTTTATTTATTTATTATTAATGTCTTGATTAAATAAATAAAGTCCTTAGAATACTATTTATAGATTCTATCTTTAGGAGTAAGGATATGAGTGACAAAATCTATAATCATAATTATATTCTAAAAAGATTGTCCCCGATCATAGGATAAACTAGTTAGGCGTTAGTTTATCCGGAAAGATCAGATTACAGTCTATTAATCAAATTATATGAGATATCAATTTGGGCGATTTGTCTCATATCGTTATAATAGATGTATAAGTACTTATTATGAATAAGTAACTGGACATGACCACTGATACAACGAATTACGTCGAATGTCAATGGTTCGTTGTATCATGTAATTATGCAATTAGTCCTTAGACCTGAGACACTACGATTATCTCATGATTAAGAATGTCATTATTTGCTGGTACGAATAAGCTAGTCCTAATCATGGATTAGACAATGTATTCAGTGGTTGTAATTTATTCTGTCATGGAGAAATGTATGTGTAGACACGAAAACTGTCAATTGGGTGTCCTATGCAATCTGATTAATTAAGTGACTTGAAATCCTTGGCTGAGGTGGAATAATGGAAGTTGTTTCACGAATTATTCATTAGTCACTGATTAATTGGGTTTTGGCATATGGTCGAGTAAGAGAGTTTGACGACTCAATCCATGACTCTGGCTTGATCGGGATAATTGAGACAGTAGGATTTGATTGTATATAAATTACTATTTGGGTTTGCATGCTTGCACTTCATCTTTAATTGGGCAATCGTGATACACTGCTAGGTGTCACTCACGATTTGCGAATTAATTAGAAAGAGTTCTAATTTAATTAATTGGTTGAATTAATTATTCGCTGTCGTTTAAAAATAAACTCGAGAGGTCACACACAAATGGAATTTGCAGATTAATTGGACTAGAGAAAAAGATTAAATTAAATTTAGGATTGTCCTAAATTGGGCTTGTAGTAATTAGATGGTGATCTGATTGATGTGGAGTCCAAGACTGGTAAGTTTAAGACCAGCCCACTTATGACTTAGGTCATATGTGTTTCCTATATATAGAACTATTCTGACAGAGAAATAACTAGCACACTTTTCATAGTCAGAATTAAAATATAGGATTTCTCTAGAAAACCTAGTGGGGGTGAAATCCAGTTAGCAAGTGCAGATTCTGTGTGGATCAATCTTGGAGGCTTCACACGTGGGGAGCTTGATTCAGATTCTACATCGATCTACGCTTCAAGAGGTAATCCTGAACTGTTAGCAGATTTAATTTAATTAGATTAAATTATTATCTGATTTAGATCTGCATAATTAAACATGGACGGATACATGATATTATTTTCCGCTGCGCAATTATTTTAATTGTCATGTATTTTCCCAACAAATGGAACAAACAAGCACAATTTCTGGACCAAAGAATCAGCATTCGGCATAAATTAAACAAATCTGATCAATCACTATAGCTATAAAATATGGCTAGCGCTCACATTTAGGCATGTAATTGAGGACAACAAATCCCTCAACAATAGCAAACTACATGTATATATATTATGCCTCTGTACATTGTAATGTGTGGCAAAGAATTCAATACAATTCCTTTCTATAGTCTTTAGGTGGTAGTTTTTATGTGCATCTTATTTTGATAATAATTTCTTCAAAAATTGGATAAATCATTATGAATAATTTATTTTCTTTCTTTTTTTGTTCAATCTCATTTATGATTTATGAGTTTAGCTTCAAGACTAGACTAAACTATTACATTTCGTTGATAATTGACATTTTCAAAGATATAATCGCATCAGAAGCCAATGGTGAAAAATTTAACTATTACCCTTCATTGCTATCCAAAGTCTTCCCATGTACTTGGTGTAGAGGTCAACATGTAAATGTTACTAATGCAACTGCATGGGTAAAAGAAGTTGACTTGAGTTGACCTCATAAACCCCGTCATGTGGGTTGGTTGATGCATTCACTCTGTAGATAATTTGTTTGGGAACAATAATCGTTTTCCAAAGAGATATGTAAGTCACACATGCAAAACATATACCATAATTATTTTTAAATCTAATCGGGAATAATAATTTTTCAACGAGACACATAAGTCACATACATTAAACACATAACATAATTATTTTTAAACCTAACTTGTCTCTCAGTAAGCAATAAGGGTCTTACAATTTCTCATATGTGAGGCTCCTCAATCCACAAGTTTCAGTTCAATTCAGAGACTAAGGGGATACTAAAAATTGTGGTGTGGGGTGTACCACATGGAATAACCCTCCGATGTGTGAAAAATTACAAGATCCTTGTTGCTTAATGTATGAATACATATCAGAAGATGAATTCTATCTTCCCATAACTCGGTCCAACACGGCCTTTAAAGCCCGAAACTAAATCCACAACGTAAATTCTTCAAATTTGATATGTTTTTTACAATTAAATACTTTAATTCTAGATTTTTGATACCAAAGAGTTCAAATTTGACATCTATTTCACCAATTAATCATTAGATTTTACTGAATTATGCAAGTGGGTCTTGTATTTAAACCCAAAAATTAGGGTCCCTAATATTTTCAGCCTTATAAATAATTCAACAACAATCTACAACTGGGGAATATATAAGTTAGCTAAATAAATTCGAACAAGTGAACATATATTATCAATCACGCAATATACTCATGAAATTCGAAAATCGAAAAAAAGAATATTTCAAACTCATATAATAACATGCTAATCACAACAAATAACACATTATACATATCAAACGAATGAGTAAAAAGACATTTATGAAAGCTCTCAATCAATTTCATGAAACAACAATAAGATAATCATGAATTAGATTAAGAACTTTCTTAGTTTATACATAATCAAACAAGCATCACAAATTTTTTAATTTAATGGTTGGAAAATCATGCATAATTGACTCTGATACCACATGTAAGTATATATATATATATATATATATATATATATATATATATATATAATGTATATATTCCAATATGCATAACTTTGTAGCCTAATAAATATAAATATAATTAGTAGCGGAATCACATACCTGTTTGAGTCATGATAAAAGCATAAAAGCAAGTTGTAATTGTTACCCAACTACTGACAAAGTTCCTCTCCTTGCTCTATTATGGATTAACTATCATTTATGGGAATAGTCAGTTAGGGCAAAAGTAGGAAAGGAGACATAGTCGTGTATTTATAGATTATTTTAACAGACGCTTCCCATAACAGGTTTTGTTAGAATATACAAGTCTACTCACAGTTAATCGTATATGGACTTATGAAGTGGACTTAAATTAATATGATCACAACTCAATTTATGAATCAGATATTTAGCCCATTTTATAAATCAAAAATTATTAACGGCAACCCATATAATTGAGACATATTGTTAGGTGTATTATTGATATATGATTTCAGCACATTTTCACTTAAATTTGGTTAGTTATTGAGTAATTTATGAGCAATTTGATTGGTTCCATGTTTGTTTTGTGATGTAGGTGAATTATATGAGAAGACATGAACTTTGAGGTCAAGATTGAGGAAAAATGAACAAGGGCAAGCTTTTATGCAACTAGTGAAGAGATTGAAGAACAAATAGAAGTAGCGCAGTCATAACGCAGCTGCGCAACGTTACAGAAAATTTAAGGGTAATTTTGTGAAAAGGCGCGAAAAAAAGAAAACCCTATGATAAAAGAAGACATCAGACGTTGAAAAAAGGGAGGCTTTTGTAGCCATCAAAAGGGCAGCAGAAGAGACATTCTAGAGGGGAGAAAAACTTCAGGATTCACGAGTTGAAGACAGAGAACAATCCAGATACGGACTTCTACCACGATTCTTCTCCAAATCCTAGTTTTCTCTATCTCTATTATCATGACTTATATTAAGTTTTGGATTTTATTTATTTTCATGATTATATTCTAAGCTGTTTCTCTAGGGCTACGATGTAGCCAGATTATGAATATTTGATGTTTTTGGTTTTGATTGATTGATGAATTATTCCATATATGCGTTGAGTATTTCATGTTAAGTTTAATGCTTGTGATTGTCTGATCAACAATTGCATGATTCACGATTTGGTTTGAGACTGAGAAGTGATAACTAAATTAGACCACGTGTGAAGTACCATTAAATCGTCATAAGTTAGAGATAGTTATGAGATCTAGTGCAACATTTGAATTTCTAGGGCTTAATGCGTTCCATAAGTTCACAGTTATCACAGAGATGTAGTAAGCTTGCTTATTGGGATAGGTTATTGATGCTTGAGAAAGATTAATATTTACCTTAGCAAAATTGCTGGCAACGTAGGGAATAGACGTCAATTGATTTAAATCACTAGTTTCAAGTATGATTAATTTTGGTGAAATCGGAACCCCTAGAGCTTTTTAATTATTGAATTACCATCTTTTGTTAATTTCGTGATTATTTTAGTTGTTATTTTTATAAGTTCTATAATTTATTTAGTCATTAGTTACAAATTCTCAATTCGTGATTATCCAAATAAAGTTAGAGCTTAATTAATTTCGGTACTTAGTAATCACAGTCCTCATGAGAACGATATTTACTTATCACTTTATTACTTGTTGCGATACGTGCACTTGTGTTATAAATCACACAACACATATTCTAACAAGTGTATCAGAAGATGAATTGCATCCCCCCATCCTACTGTAATAAGGTCAAGTCTATTCTGAAGAAACTTGAAAATTTGAAAATCAAAAACACAAACGCTATCTTCTTTCATCTGACCCAAGAACTAAATCCTCACCCTACCTAACAAGCCCCAACCCACACCATTAAACCCATACTACACAAGCACCTCGAAGGTTCTCTATTTCTCTCACGTCTCTCTCTCTCAAGTTATCACTCTTTCTCTCAAAACCCTAAGCCTATAACACAAACTCCATTAAAGCACTCTCATTCACTCACACACTCTCTCTCGTTATCCAACCCACAAGAACTCACGGCACAAACAAACAACGAAATAATACACCACCACAACTCTTCATGATTCACAGTGGTGACAGCAAGACGTGACCTTGGCGATAGATTGTAGACAGCCGGCGGTGCTTAAGGCTGCTTTTATCACCCATGTAAGGCCTCATCTTTGTGTGTGTGGTGATGCATTGAATTGAGAAACAATAAAAAATTAATGAACAATGAACAATTTTTATGAAGCATCGCGTGAGAAAAAGGTACCCAGGTCCGAAGGGGGTGTCCTCGTTTGTGTTTGGGATTGTATTTTTGTGTTCAATGTTGGTGGTTTGTGGTTTGGATAGGATTTGTTATGGATATTGCTTGCACACTACCTGTTTGATTAATGTTCTCAACAAGGCAAAAAAAACTCGTAGAACTATTGTTGTATTCAGGTCTGCTTCTATTGTGCACCTATCTGTTGGTTGGGTAATTGGTGAATGCATTGTATTGTTGAAGCTATGTTATGGTGGCAAGCGAGCCATTCTGGGGTACATTGTTTTGTATATCCACATGCCCATACCCTCTGCTGGACCCAGCTACTTCACATAATTAAAGCTGAAACATTTGAGGAGCCTTCGGACAATGCACAACATGGATATTCAGGGCAGTTTGATACTTGTTTTTCTTTAAGACTTTGCCATTGAGGACAATGTTTCTTTCTAAGTTTGGGGGTGGTTATTAGTTGCTTGCTTGTGCACATGTTCTTTTAGTATTCGTATTATGTGTTTTTCGTATTATGTGTTTTTCGTTTTATGTGTTTTGTTATTTTTATTGTGTTTAAAAATAAAAATAAAAATAAAATCAGAAAATTTTGAAACAATAAAAAAATGATGAACAAAAAGAAAAAAAAAATTGAAAGTAATGCTGAAAAGATAAGAAATAGGCCGATGATGAGTAGCATAAAACGTACATGATAGTAATGAGGATAATTGACTGAAACATAGCTTTTTTTTACGAAAAATCCCCACCTTTTGCGCATTTAGTCTCGCCTAGTTATGTTGATACTTAGAGAATTTTTATGTGAGTTTAAGTGAACAGAAAAATGAGTATAGGACTTTAGAACTTGTTTGATTGTCACTCGAGGCGAAATCCTAGGTTGCATAGCATTAGGGAAATAATTTAGGCCATCTTTGGATCGTTTGAGCCTTTCACGCCAACCCTTGTGATAATTGAATATCCCTAGTCCACCATTTTGAGCTTAATTAGCCTTTTCTTTCTTATGCAACCTACAATATCTTCCTTACCTTGTTAAGTTTGATTTCCCCAGATCATGACCCTTCTACTTGTAACATATGATTGTTCTAGGATGATTATATGGAGCCATACTTTGTATTGAATAATGGGAGGTTTGATAATTTGGTGATGTGTTGTTTTGTTTCAAAAAAAAAAATATAAATCTTGAGAAAAAACAGAGAAAAGAATGAAAAGAAAAGAGAAGAGGCACACTCCTTGTAATTAATATCAAAATGCAAGTTGGGAGGAATGTGGATTCTTTATGTGTTTTCAAATGTTGTAGATGAATGTTAAGGACGTGAAATGAAAGAAGAAAGAAAAGATATATGTTGAATAATTGCGGTGGTAAGGAGATGAGTTGGCATGTGCTCCATTGAACATCATTGAATAGTTGTATGCTTATAGGTAGTTTAGCCATTTATTATATCCATTATCCTACCTTGACCCTAGCCACACGTTACAACCAAGTGTAAAGTCCTACTGATCTTTAATGTTATGATTAACCTACATTAGTGGAAAGTGGCATGAAAAGTGAGCTTATGAAGTCCTAAGTGATTGAAAATAAAAGATCTATATTGATGATTCATTTAACTTGCATAAACTCATCTGGGTACAATTGATTAGGATAAAGATTATTCATAAACTCACTTGGAGGATTTGAAGTAAAATGCAAATTATGTGATATTAATATTTCTCATGCTTATGATTGAGAGTTACTACTTGAGTTGTCAAATAAAGCTATTGAGGCCGTGAAAATTTACTATCCTATAACATTGCTTTCTTGAATTTTATTGTGTTGTCTCTTTAGTTTTTAGGTTGTTTGTTTTTTTAGTTGTGCCTTTTGCTTAAGGACAAGCAAAGCTTAAGTTTGGGGGTGTTTGTTGGGTGTATTATTGATATATGATTTCAGCACCTTTTCACTTAAATTTTGTTAGTTCTTCAGTAATTTATGAGCAATTTGATTGGTTCCATGTTTGTTTTGCGATGTAGGTGAATTATATGAGAAGACATGGATTTTGAGGCCAAGATTGAAGAAAAATGAACAAGGGCAAGCTTTTATGCAACTGGTGAAAAGATTGAAGAACAAATAGAAGTAGCGCAGTCATAGCGCAGCTGCGCAACGTCGCAGGAAATTTAAGGGTAATTTTGTAAAAAGGTACAAAAAGAAGAAAATCCTATGATAAAAGAAGACATCAGACGTTGAAAAACGAGGAGGCTTTTGGAGCCATCAAGAGGGGAGCAGAAGAGACATTCTAGATGGGGAAAAAACTTCAGGATTCGCGAATTGAAGACGGAGAACAATCCGGAGACGAACTTCTATCCTAGTTTTCTCTATCTCTATTATCATGACTTATATTAAGTTTTGGATTTTATTTATTTTCATGATTATGTTCTAAGCTATTTTTCTATGGCTATGATGTAGCCAGATTATGAATATTTAATGCTTTTGGTTTTGATTTATTGATGAACTATTCTATATATGCGTTGAGTATTTCATGCTAAGTTTAATGCTTGTGATTGCTTGATCAACAATTGCATGATTCGTGATTTGGTTTGAGACTGAGAAGTGGTAACTAAATTAGACCACGTACGAAATACCATTAAATCGTCATAAGCTAGAGATAATTATGAGATCTAGTGCAACATTTGAATTTCTAGGGCTTAATGCGTTCCAGAAGTTCATAGTTATCACATAGATATAGTTAGCTTGCTTATTGGGATAGGTTATTGATGCTTGCAAAAAATTAATATCCACCTTAGTGAAATTGCTGGCAACACAGGGAATAGATGTCAATTGATTTAAATCACTAGTTTCAAATAGGATTAATCTTGGTGAAATCGGAATCCCTAGAGTCTTTTAATTATTGAATTACCATCTTTTGTTAATTTCGTGATTATTTTAGTTGTTATTTTTATAAGTTCTATAATTTATTTAGTCATTAGTTACAAATTCTCAATTCGTGATTATCCAAATAAAGTTAGAGCTTAATTAATTTCGGTACTTAGTAATCACAGTCCTCGTAGAAACGATATTTACTTATCACTTTATTATTTGTTACGATACGTGCACTTATGTTAGAAATCACACAACACATATTCTAACAAGTGTATCAGTAGATGAATTGCATCGCCCCCATCCTACTGTAATAAGGTCAAGTCTATTATGAAGAAACTTAGAAAAAGAGAAATAGAGGTAAGTCTACAACTTTGATTTTTCGGTGAAATGAAGTCTACTACTTTGACAAAAAAGAACAAAAAGAGGCCCCCTCTTTCCATGCGGTTAATTACATGCCGTGACTTGGAAATCTCTAGTAATTGGGCCCCCGTAAAGCAAAAATTTCCATCAAACGATATCGATTCAAGGGTAATGAAACTAAACTCATGCTTTGACAAAAAGAAAAAAACTAAACTCATACAAAGTATAACTCAAGGATTGAAAGTTTTGGTTGACGACCAAAATACTAACATTTTGGAGCAATTATTCGTTAATTGATTCAATTGTTGAAGGAATTATTATGATAATAATAAAACATATCAAATACTCCCAGAGTGTAGTAAATTTTTGTAGTTTTAAAAATCTTTGTTAAATAAATATTAGATACTTATTGGAAACAAATTATTTCCCTAAATTGCGAACTAAAATATTTACTTGGAACACAGTGAGTTGTATTCCTTAAGAAACAGCAGAAATCATACACTAGCTCTTGGGACATATTTAACTTTTATGTGCAACACTTTAAATGGTGCTTAAAAGCTCAAGTAGGTAAGGTCATCTCAAATAGGTTCTTTATTTTTTATTTTTTATAATAGAAAGTGAAATAAATGATTTTCTATTTCATTAATTTCACCGTAATAATATATATTATTTTAGTTACTTCTTATTTCAATTTTATTAAAACAATATTCTCTATTTCAATTTGATTAAAACAATATTCTCTATTTCAATTTTATCCCACCAAAAACTTCAATTCTACTAGTTGCAAAGAGTATCGTTTAGTCGAGTATTGAGAGTTTTGCTTTGAGACCTTTAGAGGAAAAGAAAGTAGTGTCTGTATTGATTTTTTTTGTTTTGGTAAAGGTCTCTATTGATTCAAATATACAAATTTCAACTTGAATAGTGACAACGCGTGGAGTTGAAGCCAGAGGAAAACGATTGCTGGTCTAGAGACACACGCGATACAGAGGACAACGTGTGAGTCACAGGCGATGTTGCAATCACATAAGACTCGTTAGTTAAGGTCTGTGACGTTCGGCATTGGAGCGACTGACTGATTGGTCAACAGGGTAACATAGTCGTTTCATTGTATATAATAATTCGAAACTTTCAAAAGTCTCAATTTAATAATCTTATATACATAACAGTCTTAATTTAGTCTTACATATTGTTTAACTAAAAGTTTTAGATTAGTTTTAACCATTAAAATTGGAATTAATTTTAACAGAAAATTGGGTATGTGATTGACAGATGATCAAAGTTTGAGAGACAAAATTGAAAAATAGCATGTGCAAAAGAGAAAAATTCAATTAAGTCTTGAAAGTTTGCAAAAATATTCAAATTAGTTCTGAATATTTGTCCAAATATTATAAATATATGTGAAATTGATGCATGATATTTACAAATGGAAAATGGTCTACAACGTCGGTCCGACTCAGTCTTCTCTCGTTGACAAACACAAACACGGAAATGGCCTCCTTGTTCCCCAACGTAGGCCCGTTGAGAGCTACTACTGATACTTCCACTCAATTTACCTCACGCAGGTTATTACTCGGCAAGTGCTGATTATTTTGCTCTAATTAGACATCGAGGGAAAAGTCCATTGTTCGTCAAGAAGTTGATTTTGGAGATGAAAATGTACAGATTTTTGATTCTCCAAGTCGTGCTTTCCTGTTTTGCTCTTATAGCAGTTGTGTCTGTCATCGTCCTTGCACAGCCTGATCAATCAGGTACTTGTAAGTTGTAAAGCTCAAATCCTTGAAGTTCATTTCCCTTGTTTGTTTTATTACTACTAGAATTTATAGTTGGCTTATAATTCTAATCTCTCAGGATTCATAAGCATTGACTGTGGTTTATCTGAAATTTCCCACTACACCCATCCGGACACCAGACTCTTCTACACTTCAGACGAAGGCTTCACAGACAGCGGTGTCAACGTAGCTGTATCAGCTTCAAACTATTCAAAGCCATACTTGTCTGTAAGAAGCTTTCCCGAAGGAGACAGGAATTGCTACACCCTAAGACCTGAAAATGAGAAGGATAACAAGTATTTGATAAGGGCAAGTTTTATGTATGGAAATTACGACGGAAAAAACCGACTACCAGAATTTGATTTGAATATTGGAGAAGATTTGTGGGGTACTGTGAGCGTTAGAGATACATATAATCGATTCTATTGGGAAATAATACACACTCCAACTACATATTATGTGTGTCTTCAAAAGACGGGAGAAACAATTCCTTTCATATCAGCATTAGAGTTGAGGCCATTGAATAATAACTTATACGCAACTGATCAATCTGGATCATTAGGGCTTATGGGACGGTGGAATCTCGGCTCTGAATCCGATGAACGGGTAATTAGGTGAGTGTTGATATATAATTGTAATTATGGATGTCTAGCATTCCAACATTTTGATAAACTTATTCCAAATTCTGGTTTACTAGGTACCCGAATGATGTCTATGATCGCATATGGCCGCCCTTCGACCCCATTACCTATTCCTATGTTCAATGGTCTAATACTACGTCGTTAAGTACTAATCATCCACTAAGTATAGGCAAATTCCAACTACCATCTACTGTCATGAGCACCGCAGCCACACCCCAGAATTCAAATGGCTCTTTGTACATGTCTTGGGGGCCTTTCATTAATTCAGACGTCCGATTTTATTTATGCTTGCATTTTGCCGAAGTTCAAGAGCTCCCAAGCCATAAATTCAGACAATCCCAAATGTATTTGAACG
This sequence comes from Ehretia macrophylla, assembly GCA_037974665.1. Lineage (NCBI taxonomy): Eukaryota > Viridiplantae > Streptophyta > Magnoliopsida > Boraginales > Ehretiaceae > Ehretia > Ehretia macrophylla. The sequence continues at coordinate 42,854,610 of CM075780.1, read as the reverse complement.
GAGAACCCTGGTTTGGAGAATTCTCTCCACGATATCTACAGCCAGATACTATATGTAGCACGGGTGCAGAACGTCTTCAAATCAAGTATGAGATCTCCATAAATTCAACTCAAAATTCAACGCTTCCTCCCATCATTAATGCCATAGAAATTCATAGGGTAATGTATTTCAAAACACCGGGGACCTATGATAGTGATGGTATGTCATAATTGCAAACTGATATTTTCAATTCTTGACTTATAGCAACACGTGTTTAACTTTTTTTTTTCTTCTGTGCCTTTTCTACTCTATTTTCTATGATACTAGTGACTGCGATTTTTGGCATCAAGTCATACTATAGACTGAAGAAGAACTGGCAAGGAGATCCATGCGGACCTTCAGCTTTCAGATGGGATGGTCTCAACTGCAGTGATGATTACAGTTCTAGGATTGTCTCATTGTATGCATTTAGACATCCCAACACTTCTCATCTCAGTTTCAATTATATTTCTCAAATATATCATTGAACTTGTATCAGGAACTTATCATCAAGCAGATTAACAGGATCAATCACTCCGCACCTCGCTAATCTCACATCTATTCAGATTCTGTAAGTATGCCAATTTACTTGACCTGACGAAAAAAATTAAGATGACATTGTGCAGCCAAAATGAATCACAGATTTTCATAATTGTCACTTATGGTAGTAAAATCTGATTGTTCCAGGGATTTGTCAAATAATAATTTGAGTGGACATGTGCCAGACTTTTTGGCTCAACTAACTAATTTAACTGTCCTGTAAGTTTTTGCTAACATGCATTTTACTATTCCATGGCATGAATGAAAGAAGAGTAAATCATTTATTTTTCACTCCATTATAGAAACTTAACAGGGAACAATTTCAGTGGGCCGATACCAACAAAACTACAAGAGAAGGCAAAGCAGGGATTGTCTTTTAGGTATACTTTACTCTCAGAAATAAATCTAATTGGACTGTTAATGATCTTTCGTACTACCATTTAAGTTAAACTATTTTGCTCCCCTCTAACATTCAGAAATCAATCTAATTATCTCAATAATTTTAAGGAATCACTAAAAGGAAAGAGCTATAAGCATATTACACGGAAATTAATCAGCAACTTTACAAATAATAAATATCAAGATTGCTTTCGTTTAGGAATTGCAATTTCTAAAAGCTTACATTTTTTTTCCTACTTAAGCAGTATTAGTGGACTGCCCAACAATGCCAACAATGAGACTGGCAAAAGGAAGAGCAAGGTTATCCTTCCATTAGCATCAACACTCGCCATTTTCTTAGTTTTCTTCTTTGTATTTATTACCATCTGCACAATCAGAAGACGCAGAAAAACAGGTTAGTAAAATAATGCTTGACCGAAGATACTTTCAGCAAAAGCAGCTATTGGGTCTAGCTTCCTGACCCCAACAACTCTCACAGATATTGTGGGACCCACATGATATGGGTCCCACCTATTAGAGAGCGTGTTGGGTTTGGCTAGGCTTTCAGCAATTATCTTTACAAATGGTCCTTTTCTTTGTTGACTTATACTTGTTGGGTCTCCTATACACAGTGATCGGAAAAAGAGATGTTGATTTAAATGAGAACAATGGCACGTTACAGAGTAAAACTTTGATAATTATATACTCAGAGATCTTAAAAATGACAAATAACTTCAAGAAAGTTCTAGGAAAATGAGGATTTGGCACTGTCTATCATGGATTTATGGGTAACACTGAAGTTGCGGTGAAGATGCTCAACCCTTCATCGACCCAAGGACACAAGGAATTTCAAGCAGAGGTAACTCACGAGTTCTTAATCTACACATCAATGCTAGAGTTGGTGAATAAATAGGTCAAACATATAAGATGCATATGTTCTTACAATTACTTTCAAAATTCAGGTCAATCTTCTTATGAATGTCCATCACAAACACTTGACTTCTCTTTTGGGATCCTGCGATGAGGGTAGTAACATTGGCATCATTTACGAGTACATGGCGAATGGTAACTTAAAACAACATCTATCAGGTATATGAAATTGAGAATTTCGCACCCTGCATGTACATTTATGAACAATGACTAGAGATAATCTTAGAAGTTTGTCTTATTGGGTGCAGAATTGAGTTGGGAACAAAGACTTAGAATTGCAGTAGATGCAGCACAAGGTAATTTCATCTTTAGTGTGATGAAAATGTTTACGTCAAAAAAGAAAAACATTATTTTTCAAAATCAGGTAAACATTAAAAATTAAGTTAATAATAAACTATGAAGACAAGAAGAGAGAATTAATGAATTTGAATTAGATTTTCCTACCAATACGTTGCAGTAATTTTATCATGTTACAATTGAAATACTATTTTGGCAGGATTGGAGTACTTGCATCATGGATGCACACTACCGATAGTCCATAAAGATATCAAGCCTACAAATATATTACTGAATGAAAAATTCCAAGCCAAAGTATCTGATTTTGGGCTATCTAGAGCCTTTGCCAATGAAAGTGTTACGAATGTGTCAATTAACACCATTGTTGGCTCTCCAGGTTATATGGATCCTGAGTAAGTATTATAAGTCATTAGGCTACTAATAGAAATTTTATGTCATATTTTAATTTGGAAAAACCTGCAGGTGTTTCTCATCCCACAAATTAACTATAAAAAGTGATGTCTATAGTTTTGGGGTTGTCCTTTTGGAAATCGTCACTGGCGGGCCAGTAGTAAACCATGAAGACATGCACATAATTGAATGGGTTGCTCCTTTGGTTGAAAATAGAGACATCAGAACAATTGTTGACGAGAGGTTACAAGGCAACTTCAATATTGACTCTGCATGGAAAGCTGTTGAATTAGCAATGGCTTGTGTCTCTCGTCCTTCCACTACAAGGCCAACCATGGATGATGTGGTGATTAAATTGAAAGAGTGCTTGGCAATAGAGATACCTAACCAAGAGATGCTTAATCACGAAACAGAACCAAATAGTCTAACATCTTCGTTTCTAGAGGAAGAATATGATCCTCAAGATCTAGAAAGGTAAACCGGAGTCGACAAAAATCATTTCATACTTGCATATGATTTTGTTTGGCTGGTTTCTCATACTAGCATCGAGTGTTAAAATTTTTATCAGGTATTGTTTGAGGCAAGTGCAAAATTTATAAACTTGGCAAACATTTATTGCATTCGTCCGTTATTATTGCAAAAAGATATGAACTCAAGGCTAATCCTTGGTGTAGATCTGTTGTGTCGAGCAAAAAAAGAAAAAAAAAAAATTTTCTCCTATCATCAGTGACGGAGTAAGGGACTCGGGGTGAGGGTATACACTGCCAGTACCCCGGGTCAAGGGTCAATAACTAGGAGTCAGAACACTCATCTATGCATAAACTATTTAAACACATTATAGCTCTTATACAGAACAACAAATGGAAAAAAATGCTCGAAATAAGAGAATCTCCAAACATTTTCCCTGTATATCTATGGGCTTTAGTTCCACGTGAGATCATTCCTTTTTTTTTTTTTTGGTAAATAAAGATCAATCCTTTTAATTGAATCATAATCTACTGAGTTTCCAAATTAGATCAGTTGATCTAATAACTGAACATTCTTAGATTCATTACCTAGTTACTTTAATGTGTATTTGCGATATTTTCATCCAAAAGAGTTAATAAAGATCTGTTCAACTCATTTTGCCCACCCTAATTCCAAGAGCTACATAACAACAGAATTACCTGGAAACCTTTGGTCAAAAGGTGACCCAAAAGAAAAATTGGTTGCTGGGTGAGGAGTTGTGGCTCCGCCACTCCCTATGATCCCTACGCAATTCATCACTCTATTATACCTATCTTATCACCTCAATATATGTCACACATATACCTTCTTCTCCAATACTCTTCTTAAGACTTCACTAGAAACTCAATCACCACATATAAGTCTTTCTTTCTGTTTCTCTTGATATTCTTCATTCTTCTTAATTTAGAGATAACTTATGTTATTGATCGCATGAGAATGAAACCAAATCAACTCTCTTAATACATTTGTATTTTTTTTCTTATTCTTCTTTCAATTACCGTTTCTCATATTTCCATAATATCACTCATTAATTTGATCCCTCGGTAATACAGTTCTGAATGTCCGTTTATTTTTCCAAATGGGTATTAAGGTACTCATCCACCAAACATTAAGTATATTCATACTTCTCAAAATTACGTTAAAAAATTCTGTAAATAAAGTTGCACTGTCCTCTCCCATGCATCTCTAATCCTCTATTGGGATACTACTATAAGATTGTCATTAGACAACTTTGTTGTATAGTTCAGAATGTCGACCAATAACATACAACCATGGCCAAAACATCTTAGAGGCCGAACTTTTGGCCGAAAATAGAACGTTAAGAACAATGTATAGCAAAACTAGGTTGAACAAAATTAAAAAGGTAGTAACTCAAAAAGGAGTAGAAGAAGACCTCCAATAGATAGAGATACTTAAATGAAAATTTTCATGTATAATACTTACATTAAAGATAACTCTCAACAAAAATGAACGACATCATCATATTTATATTACCCGAACCTAAACTAGTGGATTAAAGTTTGATTTGGTTTGGCAAGTAGCCTTATCATAAACTTCCAAGCTGGTTATAAATCAGCACAAGCCCTAAAAGAACCATATTCCTAATTCATAACAAAGGCGATCAGATCACATCACATTAAATTAATCAGAAAATCGTTCTTTTAATAAAGAAACTATTTGGAACGTTCTCTACGTCTCAATGATACAGGAAAGTAAAGCACACGAAATTTCTACGTAAAACTTTGTACATACACTAGAAGTTGATAATGCTATGAGCTAGAGGACAATTCCTTATGTTATACCTCTTTCCATAGTTTTAATTTTTTCCCATATATAGAAGCTGTTTCCTACATGGGTTATAATCTTTAAATGATTCAGTAATTACATCAACCCTGACTTTCGGTCGACGACAGATGGTATCCTCATTGTCAACCCATATGTTTTTATAGTATCTGCATTCCATTTAGAATTTGAAAAAGTTTCAATCTCCTAAAGACATATTAGGCAATAAGACAATCACATCCTATAAAGAAGACATATAAACGAGGAGCAAATTAGCTCTCTCAAGCGTACAATCCTAAAGAAAGCAAGGTCAGATAATGTAGCATACATCAATACCCACGTATCAGCGTACCACAAAATAGACTTAAAACTATTCAATTAGCATATATATATTACTACTCAATCGCACATTATTTGTTTAATTGTCACTATTCATCACTACTTTACCTACTTTAGGGGCTGGGCCAATTACTCAGGATTCTCGATTATTCCATTGTCAATTCCATTATTCATAACATAGCTCTTGGGCACTGAAAAAATGTATTACCCAATGACCAAAAGCATCAATTGCCCTTATTGTGCAACTATCACTTAGAAATATGTTCCCATATATTGTGAACACCTCTGGCTGAAAAGAGTTAAATTTTCCTAACAGCTAAGAAGAAAAATCTACCATGTAAGCATTTCTAGGAAGGAGATCATAATGCATCAAGGGCTTTAATGCCAACATTTTTGTCCCATGCCTCTGGTGGGGCAACATCTGCCATAATCTATTCCTGCCCACGCCAAAGTATCTGAAGTGCAAAATCCGCTATCAGTATATTTGAGGTTTACAAACTAATCAGACCCATATTAAGTAGAATTGTGAACTGGATTGAAACAAAATGACCATGTGGACAAGTTTCACGTGTGTTATCTCCCCAAAAACCAAAAGTGCTATAGCATAGATAAATAACTTACCTTATCAATGATGCCAAATTCTTTGGCTGCATCCATATAAAATGGTCTTTTCATCACGTTAGCAACAGCCTCTGTAGGCTGGTGACATAGAAGTTCAAGTTAATGAGTGTTTTTTGTCTTCTTTTAATGTAGTGAACATGAAGAAACATATACTTTGATGTGATACTTACATTTCTAGAGTGTTTGGCCAAAAGGTCAACAAGCGTATCCCTATTTATAATTACCTCTAAAACCAATTTAGCCAGGGTGAAGGTTGAATGTAAATTTCATGTTATACATTTGCCCATGAGTACATATGCTGCTTCACAAATATCTGAAGAATAGGAATGGGGAGGATATATTCTTACAATCTTACCTTCTGGCGCCCCAGAAGCAAGTGGGGCAGAACCTTTTTATTTTTCTTTCAAGAAGAAAAATAGTTCATGATAGCAACAAAACTAAAGGAGTAGGATGACAAAGAAAAGTAACACATTATCCTAATTTTAAATCACAATCTGAAACAATTTCTCCTCACACACTCTAGCAAGTCTTTCACCTTTTCTTTCCCTTCCATGGGACATAGTTTAACCCTGAACTTAAATTATTACATATCTTTTCACTGTGTAACCTAGAGGTCACAAGTTCGGGTCATGCAAACAGTTTCTTGTAAAATGTAAGGTAAGGCAGTGTAAAACGGCTTTGACCCTTCCCTGGACCCTATGTTGGGCTGGAACTTAGTGTACCAGGATGTCCTTTTCTTTGCAAAACCCATGGGAAAGGGCAAAAATTGCAAGTCTCAAAGAACGTGTTGCATCCTGGGTAGCCCATAGAAAAAACGGTGGTTAACGTAATTGAGATTTGAAAGCGTTTCATAAAGATGATGAAGCTCTTAGAAACTTGGAACTGAACAAATGGAAAGGAATGCCAATACCACTATAAATTGCAAATAGTTGCATGCAGATAGAAAAAAACAATGCAAGGAAAAAGACAAAGTGAAACCGCTCCCCTCATTCTCAATAAGGGGTTTCTATTTTCATAATAGAGCCATCAATTGAGAAAACGATGCAACATAACACAGCATCTGCGAAGCACAAAATGCCAGAATGTAAATGACAGCAGAAAATTGTCTTGTTACGCCACAGAAATTGCACTTTCAAGTCTAGCATTAATAGAAGGGAATTCTGTAAGCAAAACAATAAACATAGAACAACTGATGCCAAGTTCTAGGAGATTAATGCTATTACACTAACAGAATTTTGGAGACGGGAGGCTTTCCTGTCGCCAATTTTAGAAACGGGAGACTTTCCCGTCTCCAATTTTGGAGACGGGAGGCATTCCCATCTCCAATTTTGGAGACGGTGAAATATGTCGTCACTAACAGTGATGGCTTGGTGACGGCTTTTTTCGTCTCACACTATACTGTCACTGTCCTGTCACAAAATTGGTGTCAACATTTTCCTTCACCAAGCTGTCGCCGTATTGGTGACAGGATAGCGACGGTCCGTCACAAAATCTAGTTTTTTTTTATAGTGATCAAGAAATATCTCCTGTTTTTTTGAAATATCACTGGATCTTATGGAAAGAACAGAACTGAAGGGCTTTGAAGGGAAGGAATTATAAGCATTGTTCCTTTAGAAATGAAATATGTGCATCAAGAAATACCTCTTGCTTTTTTTAAATATCACTGGATCTTATGGAAAGAACAGAACTGAAGGGCTTTGAAGGGAAGAAATTATCTCTTTGTTTTTTGAAATATCATTGGATTCATGATCTTTGTTTTTGGATTAGAGGTTCATGTAAAGTTGATGTAGACAACATTCAAGATTCTATAGATAGCTTGAGTGGTTGATATAAATATTTTTGGGGTTGTACCCCCTTGGTGTATATTAATAAATTTCTTTACTTCTCAACATGTTTCAAGTGCCAAAAGAGGTGAATATCACTTTAGCTTAACAGTGCATAAGCTCAACATCGTCTGGTTAATCTCAAGCACTTTGATGGTCAAGATCTATGAAGATTCAAGATGTGAACTTCCTAGCTAAGATCTTGTCCTAAAGAAAGAAGATTGAGGACATGATCAAGCACTTTGTGAATATCAATGTTATACAATCTCAAAAGTGTCATACAAAGCTCATCTGCACCAAATAAGTTCAAGATACTGATCAAGCTCAAGTTATGTAGTAGTGAAAATCCAAGATGATTCTAGTGCAATTTTCCATAGAGATGTAACTATGAAGATTGAATGTCAAAGATTGAAGAGAGAGTCACAAGGAAGGAAACGTGACAACATAAGGGGTAACGACCTTTTATGTGGTATGCCTAAGCTTGCATTATGAAAACTCATAAATCCTTTTTCAAATTCTTTAAATGTGTTTGAGCTTTCTAAAATCTCTTTTCGTTCTCAAGAGTTTGTGCTAAAATTGTTTACATGCTCTCAAAAAGGCTTGTTGCAAAAATCCTTTCGAATCTTAAAAAGTCTTCCAAAAGTTTCTAAAAGTTATCTCAAGCTTAAATCAATTCAAAACAGGATGAAAAAAGATTGTCTGGCTAATCCTGCTTAGCTGGATGAGCAAAGCCAACTGAGGAGTCAGCCGACTTGGCTTAACTAGGCAAGTCAGTGGACACCAGACGAGTAGCTGGTTAACATGTCATCTAACAACTATCATTCGGCTACCTTGAATGGCTGGTGGATGACCTCAGCTGGTCAAGGCATCGACCGGCTAGTCACCTGGCTGTATTCCAGTTTATGCCGGATGACTCTACTAGTTGAGGGATCATCCAGCTACTCTTACAACTTTTAAATTTATGGCAGTTCAACTAGCTGTTTGGTATCATTACAAAGTTCTTTTTTTTTTTAAAGCCAAACTACTATTTGATAAAAATAACTCTCAGAACTTTGATAATCTGAAGAAAACTCTTGTGAGGTATTTAAAAGCTTATGTTAACACTTTCATATCTCTATGAAAAGCATTTGTCGAGCTTTCACTTGCAAAAATCTTTGAGCTACCAACTGAGATTTATTTGTATTCATCTATCTCAAGAGGAGATATTATTTGCATGCAAAAACATTATTCCCACTACTTACTTGTATTCTCTCTAGAGCTAAACATTGAAGGATTCATAGTTTAAGAGAGAGGTTGAGACTTTCTTTGTAGATTCAAATAGTGAAAAAGTCTTGTATTGCTCATGTGGATTACAAGAATGATTGTTAGTAGGTTTGAGCTCTACCTACATTTGAAGAAGCTCGAGTTGCTCTTGCAAATTCAAGAGTGAATTTATTAGAGTTGGTTTGTGCTTCACCAACTTGTGAAGAAAAACCTCTACTGGAGTTTGTAGAAAATCCAAAGGAAAGGATACCTTTGGCGGTGGAGTAGAGTATTGAATCGCCCTTAACTCGCTGACTCATTTCTCTCTCTCTACTCTTTTATTTGTTGCATATCTTGTGTTTGTTAAATTGTTTGAAAGAAATAACTAGTCATGAGCATATTTAAAAAATTCGTAGTATTGTCTCCCTATCCTCATTTACGCCCCTAGGGTAATTTGGACTAATAATTGTACTGGTCGAAAGTGGCCCGACTATGTCCACGCCCCACCAAGCAAATGGCCAAAGGATAAAGATGGTTGTTAGGTAGGTTACCAACTGTCTTTGTACCTTGGAATTCCAAATCCCTCACACATGTCTTACTTTTTAACCCTTTTTTCAACATCCTGTTTTATAGTCGACCAAAATTACCTTTGTTTGAGGGTCTTTTGGGCTAATGCTCTTCCCCAATGTGGTTTTTGTAGATTTTTTCATAGATTTATCAGGTAATGATCTGACCTAGATACCTACAAAATGAACAATGTAGGCTTAGCCTGTGGGAGAAGATCCAACAATCAAGTTATTGATCGTTATAAATCTGAGAGAAAATAAATTCAAAGAAGTAATGATTGTGTTTTAAATGAGTTACCTTTTCATATTGTGAATGATGTATTTATACTACTTTAAAAAGGATCCACTAGGATTTACATTGGCATGAGACCTCTCCCGAGGTCCACTGCACACATGAGGGAGACAACCTCTCTCGAAAAGTACTTGTCACATATTGTTGTTCTCACTCATGAAAATTCCCCTCACTTTAGGTAGGTCTTTATAGAATATTGTTCAATACCTTGTGTCACGCCCCAAAATTTAACAAGGTAAACCCAAGATGAGACCGTCGTGTGCCTAGAAAGGCAAGTCCTCCTAAGCCCGCAAGTCTCAAGTCTCTCGATAACACAAGCTATAATCCATTAATAAATAAATAATCCAGAGCTTCTATAGTCCCAAAAAAAAACATTTAATCTTTAATTACATCAGAGTTCTACAAAAATAATAATAATCATAATTCTCAATAAATCAAATCGAATCAAATCTTTAGCTCTGGTTAAGTAATTTTTAACGTGATAAACCCCGATCTAACTTTGTTGTCTGCAAAGAGAAAATAAAAGGAGTAAGCGGAATAATGCTCAGTAAGTAGATTTACCCCGAAGAAAGCCAACGTTCACAGATAAATAAATGGCCAAATAATCACGAAATAATATTAGGCACTCCGGCACACTATAACAAGCCGTGACTACTTAATAGCAGCACGATCACAAGATAGATTCACACATTCATAATAGTCGATAACAGTAGTCGACAATAAGAGACGGCTAATTAACTCTCAGCCGCATAGGATTCAATACATAGTTTGTATAGTTTGTAGGACCTGAATCAAAGGCTCAGATTTGACTTATCAAAAGGATTGATACAGATAACTGAACAAGAATCACGAACGTATAATAGAATAACAAACTGAACAATATTTGCAGAACAACAAATGGGATAAATCAAAAAAAAAAGGTAAACTACTTACAAAAATTAACCAAAAGCTTTAGATGCCAAAAGTCACCAAATTCAAACAATAGAAGTTGGAGTCCCTAATTTCTTAAGCTAGCCTTGTACGGCTCACTGCAAGTTTCATTCTTCTCCTTTATATCAAAACCAAAGACTAAACTAAGGCAAAGATGTCTTTGCACAAACGTTTGGATGACACTTAATTTATAGCCAAAATGATTGTACATTTTTATTAAAATAATCCATATGGTTTCGCCTTTTATTAAAATAGTATATCTTAAGCAAATTGGTGGCATTATGGTTATAGCACAAAAGAGCCATCAATCTCACGAGTCCATGTTACCAGGCGCTATCAAGATTATTTTTTGCCATGTTTTATCATTTTAAAATATTATAACTTACACTATGATGATAAACACCACTTATCTTTGCATGATCTTGTTCCCCATTTACATTATTTAACTGAAAGTAAAAATTTCAAAGTAATGCAGTGAATCAGCAAGCAAATCCATTGATATATTTGGACAATAAATTAATACACCACTATATTAATGGTTTTATCTCTTTAATTTTTTTTAAACGTTGGGGTATTACACTCTCTCCCCCTTCAAAAAGTTTCATCCTCGAAACTTAATCTCTTAAATAAAAATCTTGCAAGACAAAATTTAGAACTTCAAAATCATAAATAAAAATCTAGGTACTCTTATAATCAAAATAATAAATTTAAGCCTAATCACTCTTATAATACGCAACAAAAGTTTAGATACCCAAACCACAAGTCCTCAAATGATCATAACCTATTGCTCTGATACTATTCTGCCACCTCCAGAAATTTAACAAGGTAAACCCGGGGCGAGACCGCCGCGCGCCTAGAAAGACAAGTCCTCCTAAGCCAACAAGGCTCAAGTCTCTTGATAACACAAGCTATAATCCATTAATAAATAAATAATTTAGAGCTTCTATAGTCCCGAAAATAAACATTTAATCTTTAATTACATCAAAGTTCTCCAAAAATAATAATAATCATATTTCTCAATAAATCCAATCGAATCTTTAGCTCTGGTCAAGTGATTTCTAGCCCGATAAACCCAAATCTAATTTTGTTGTCTGCAAAGAGAAAATGAAAGAAGCGAGCGGAACAATGCTCAGTAAGTAGATTTACCCTGACGAAAACCAAGGTTCAAAGATCAATAAATAGCCAAATAATCACGAAAAAATATCAAGCACTACGGGACACTATAACAAGCCGTGGTTACTTAATAGCAGTACGATCACAAATTAGATTCACATGTTCATAATAGTCGACAACAGTAGTTGACAACAAGAGACAGCTAATTAACTCCCAGTCGCATAGGATTCGATGCATAGCTTGTACAGTTTGTAGGACCTAAATCAAATGCTCATATTTGACTTATCAGAAGGATTGATATAGATAACTGAACAAGAATCACAAATGAATAATAGAATAATGAACTGAACAATATTTGCAGAACAACAAATGGGGTAAATAAAAAAGAAAGGTAAACTACTTACAGAAATTAACCAAAAGTTTTAGATGCCAAAAGTCACCAAATCCAAACAATAGAAGTTGGAGTCCCTAATTTCTTACGCTAGCCTTGTACGGCTCACTGCAAGTTTCATTCTTCTCCTTTATATCAAAACTAAAGACTAAACTAAGGCAAAGATGTCTTTGCACAAACTTTTGGATGACACTTAAGCATATAGTTTCACCTTTTATTAAAATAGTATATCTTAAGCAAATTGGTAGCATTATGGTTATAGTACAAAAGAGCCATCAATCTCACAAGTCCATGTTACTAGGCACTATCAAGATCATTTTTGGCCATGCTTTTATAGAAACTGATATATGGAATGAAGTAGATATTTTTCACATTTCATTCATTGTAACTCTGCATATAAATATATAGTACAACAAGAGGAAGGGTAGTTTAAACTTCTTTCTTACAAGCATATATCAAGGAATTTAAAACTTTGAATACAAAGATAAGCTTATCAAAAACCATATCGTGCAGTATGGTTGTTAGGCTAAGGGTTGAATGTCTTTGATCTATCATGCCTTTTCTAGATAGTCGTACCATCAATAACGCCCAGCTTGATCCGTTGTTGCTGGAATTGTGCACAAGACAAAGGCTTTGTGAGTGAGTCAGCAATCTGATCGACTGAATGAACATGTAAGACCCGTAAAGAGTTGTTGGCCACTTGATCTCGCACAAAGTGAAAATCTATAGCAATGTGTTTCATGCGAGAGTGAAACACTGGATTGGCGCACAAGTATGTTGTTCCCACATTATCACAGTAAATAGTTGGTACACCTAAAATTTTAAGTCGTAATTCACCAATCAAATTTTGCAGCCAATTAACTTCTGCAGTGGCACTTGTAATAGTACGATACTCAGGCTCTGTAGAAGAGGGAGCAACTGATTTTTGTTTCTTGGAGGACCAACTAATTGGAACATTCCTAAAAAATACAACATATGTAGAAGTTGAGCAACGATTATTGGGATTTCCTGCCCAATCTGCATCTGAAAAAAATACTTAGACGTAGATGGGAAGAACGACGTAGGATAAGACCATGAGATATAGTCTGCTTGAGGTATCGGAGAACTCTTTTAGCGGTAGTCCAGTGTGTGGCTATTGGGTTATGCATAAACTGAGATAAGCGATTAACCACATAACACAAATCAGGACGTGTGAAGGAAAGATATTGAAGGGCACCAATTAGACTCCTATATTGCTTAGGATCAGTTGGAGGTGTCCCATCTACAAGAGTCAAAGTCGTTGCTGTAGATAGGAGTTTGTACACCTTTTGCCTCTGCCATGTTTAATTTACTTAAAAGATCAGTGACATATTTTCGCTGAGATAAAAATATGCCTTCCTTTGTGTGGCAAACTTCTAGTCCCAAAAAATAATCTAAGTGTCCCAAGTCCTTGAGAGAAAATCGGGCTGCCAAATTATGAATAATATTTTGCACAGCTCTTGAATTATTTCCTGTAATGAGAATATCATCCACATAGTCTAAAAGGAGAACTGTTAGTGAACCTTGATGCATAATAAAAAGTGAGGCATCACTACAAGAATTAGCAAATCCAATTGCAAGTAAAAATTGTTTCAACTTCATATACCATGCGCGAGGAGCTTGTTTCAGCCCATAAATAGCTTTGCTTCACACATAATCTGGATTATACAAGTCACTGAACCCAAGTGGTTGACTCATATAAACTTCATCATCTAGTGACCCCTGCAAAAAGGCATTATTAATGTCCAGTTGTCGAGTTAACCAACCAAACTAAGCACAAATCTGATTGTGGTAGGCTTAACCACAGGGCTAAAAGTAGCATGAAAGTCAATTCCTGGACGCTGGTGAAATCCTTTTGCTACAAGGCGGGCCTTGTATCGATCAATAGTCCCATCGGGCTTTCTTTTAATTCTGTAAACCCATTTACATTCAATTACGTTTTGAGTACTGGAGGATGGTACTAATTCCCAAGTATCATTACAGACAAGAGCATCAAACTCGTCACACATAGCTTTGCGCCACTGTGCAACCTTGCATACTTGATGAAGCAGTAAGACATAGTTTATGAAGTGGCTTAATGATATTATTTTTGGATCTCGTAATCATAGGGTGTTAGGATTGGGGAACAACACATGAAATAGAATTAGATGGAGTACCATTAAGAGATGAAGAAATGAGTTTTACCAGAGGATCAGAAGCTGAAGGCAAACTTGGTGACACCAAAGTAGAGGGGGCCATTGTTGTCGATGGAGAATCAAAGGTTTGCACATTGGACACATTCGTGGGCTGAGAAATTGAGCACGAGCTAGAGGTACATGGCACCATTGGAATTAGAACATTTGAAGAGAAAAATGAGAAGTGGTGGGCAATACGGAAGAAGAGGGTGACGACTGTGAGCTCGAACAAGACAACCATTGTGGGATGGAGTCAGGGTGTATAGTAGACATAATAGGAGAAGATTTTGCTGGAAAAATATCTTCGAAAAAAACAACATGTCGTGAAATAAAAAGTTTTTCTGTTTGCGGATCAAAGCACTTATACGCATGGTGAACAATAGAATAGCCTATGAAAATGCAAGGTCTAGATTTTGGAGAAAGCTTATCACGGGCATAAGGCTTGAGCCATGGGTAATAGAGACACCCAAAAACCTTTAAGTTGCAGTAACTTGGTGATGCATGGAATAGGGCCTCAAAGGGAGTTCTATTGCCAATTGTCAAGGTAGGAAGTCTATTTATGATGTAGACAGCTGTTTGGCAAGCAGCGGACAAGAATTTTGGTAGAAGAGCAGCTTGAGAGAGCAAGGTTAGTGTCATTTCAATGACATGACGATGTCGTCTCTCCGTTAGACCTACACGTTGAGGAGTATAAGGTGGTGCAATTAGATGTTGAATGCCATTCTGACGGAGAATGGAACTTAGACCCTCATATTCCCCACCTCCATCAGAATATAAAGAAGCAATTTTGGTATGAAAATAATTTTCAACAAGTGCCTTAAAATCTTGAAAAATTATTGTTGTGTCACTCTTCATTTTCAAAGGGTATAGCCATATGTACTTTGTGTGATGATCAACAAAGATTAAGTAAAATTTGAAACCATCAAATGACATTACAGGAGCAGGCCCCCATACATCAGAATAAATAATTTCAAGAGGAGGAGTGCTACGGATAGTTGAATCACCAAACACAAGTTTATGACTTTTATTTGAAATACAATCATTACAATGACTAAGCAAAGAATTAGACAAAGGAACATTATTGCTAGAGATTATCTGTCGCAACACCCGATGATGTGGATGGCCTAATCGTGAATGCCAACGACCAACAGAGACCCGCGAAGAAGTGAGAGCTTGAGGTGCAGTGAACGAACTTGGCCACTCGTACAAATTCCCCTTACTCTGGCCTCGAATAAGCATTGCCCCCGTGTTCAGATCCTTCACAAGAAAACAGTCAGGGAAGAATTCAATAGAGGTTTGATTTTGATTACAGAATTGGGAGACAGATAACAAATTTCGCTGGATGGAAGGAGCACATAACACATTATTGAGTTTAAAACTAGCATGAGAAGTGACAAGATTAGAGTTACCGATATGAGTAATTGGAATATCAGTACCATCCCCAATTAGAACACCATCATTACCACCATATTCTGAATGAATGTTCAAGTTCTGAAAATCCGACGTAATGTGGTGTGAAGCCCCAGAGTCAACAACCCAATTGTTAGGTGGCATAGACATGCTTTTGTTGACATAATTGGCCTGCGGATCATAGTGCAAGGTAGGACGCGAACGACATGTCTTGGCAACATGACCAAATTTGTCACATAATTGGCACTGGACCCGACCTTGGGGATGAGAAAACCCATTGCGCCAGTTATTGTTGGTGGACCGATTACCTTGGCCTCCATTGCTTTGAGAGTAGCGAGCAGAGTTACCATTATTCGAATAAGAAGTCCCCTTCTTATTTTGGCTATTCTGACCACCATTACCCTTTCCTTTGGAGCTGAATTTTTGCATCAGCTGAGCCGTGATAAGGGCAGGGTCTTTCTGCTGCTCATCACGTTTGAGATATGCTTCATGATCCAATAATTTATCAAACAAGGCTTCAAAGGAAATATCGGAGTCGCTAGCATGAATTGCTGCATTCAATTCTTTGTAATCGTCCCCCAAGCCTAAAAGGAAAACAACAACTAGTTTGTCATTACTAATAGGAGAGCCAGCCAAAGCAAGCTCATCAGCAAGTGACTTTGTGGTATGAAGATAGTCAGTCACTGATTGGGTTCCTTTGCTAAGATGAAGGAGTTTGTTACGAAGTCCATAAATGTACAACTTCGAGGCATTAGCGTATGAGCTACTTAACTTGTCCCAAGCGGCTTTGGCAATGCCAATCATGGTGACAAGAGGCGCAATGCTAGCATGAATAGAGGCTAGAATGGCATGATGTAATAGATTATCTTGACGCATCCATAACTTAAAGTTAGGATTAGGAGATGCTACTCCATCAGAAGTAACAGTTGAAGGAGGGCAAGGCAAAGAACCATCAATATAGCCTATCAAATCATACCCATAGAGCAAGGTATGGAATTGGGTACGCCATGTCGGATAATTGCTTCATGTTAATTTTAACAGCAACTGGGCAGTGACATTAATCGCCACAATGGTAGGCTGAGATGTGACTCCTCCAAGAAGAACAGGAGCGGAAGTTGTTGAGGTAGTAGCAACAGAGCTAGAAGCCATAATGGTTAAAAAAAATTAAGATCAAAGGCTTGTTAAAGCTTTAGGCTCTTATACCATAAAGAAACTGATATGTGGAATGAAGTAGATATTTTTCACATTTCATTCATTGTGACTCTGCATATAAATATACAGTACAACAAGAGGAAGGGTAGTTTAAACTTCCTGCTTACAAGCACATATCAAGGAATTTAAAACTTTGAATACAAAGATAAGCTTATCAGAAACCATATCGTGCAATATGGTTGTTAGGCTAAGGGTTGACTGTCTTTGATCTATCAGTTTTATCATTTTAAAATATTATTTACACTATGATGATAAACATCACTTATCTTGGCATGATCTTGTTCCCTATTTACATTATTTAACCAAAAGTGGAAATTTCAAAGTAGTGCAGTGAATCAACAAGCAAATCCTTTGATATATTTGGTCAATAAATTAATACACCACTATATTAATGGTTTTATTTCTTTAATTTTTTTAAAACGTTGGGGTATTACACCTTGGGTTGTCGAAAGTATGCCATTCTAGTCAATCTCGAATATATCTAACGGTAAACAACACACCACCTCTTGTAGTTTAAGCTAAGTGTGCACGTTTTAACTATATACTTTATAATATGTATGTTTACCCCCTATAGTTTTAAAAAGTGTGCACACGTTACCTCCTCGTTAGAAAAACCATCCAAATTGATAGTAAGTGTAATACACGCGCTGATTTTGGGAAGTTGCAAGTTTTTATTTTATTGTTGACTTAAAATAGTACATTTTATGGATAAAAATATTCTTAAAGGATATAATGGTAATTTTAAACCTAGAAATTTAAAAAAAAAAACCCACCCCCTTGTCGCCTCAACCCCAACCCACCCCTATTTTAGAGATATTCCCTAATGCTACATATTTGGATGACATATATTGGGGCATTTTGATATTAACTTGTACATTATGGCATCAATGTCTATATATGTGTGTTTTCATATTGAAATAATTAGCATATTCATATTCTCATTCTTTTATGTGTATGAATGAGTCTCCAGTATTTTTATTAGAGGAATGTATTCTAAAAGAGTTTAGAATATGTTGGCGTATTTCCTTAATATGATAAATACTTAAAATATTCATAGTCCTTAGATTATTTGATTGGGACTTCAATAGTCTATTATAGACTATCACATGTGTTGTTACCTTTGATTAATATAGAGATGTTAATAATAAAGGATGGTGAGCCACGAGCCATAATGGCATAGGGATGCGACTAAAAAACATGTGGGTGACTATTAGTTGAATAGTTCACTGAATGTGATGTGAATAACAAATTATATGACTTCGGATTAATAATTTGTTATTCGTTGCGATTGTGCATGTAATCCTTAGACTTGGGACATTATGGCTGTCATATGTATTGGGGTTTGATTCTAGCATTTGGATAATACTTGTCTCGATAAATGAGATGAGATATGTCCTCTTGCAGTTTCATTCGTTCGGTATAGTGATTGACATGTAGTTGTCAAGATAAAATCCATTAACCTCCGGAGTGAGGCGATGTCTTATGCGATTTAAGCTCGGTTGTTTAATGAGGAAATCCTTGGCCGATGTGTGAATGATGGAGAATGAGTTTTTCATGTGTCATCTCTCATTACACCAATTAGATCTATGCATGGTATCGACTTTATGAACTTAATCAGATCATAGTTCTTGCTCAACGGGACAATTAATGGAAGGATTGGATTGCATGATAATCGGCGACCATAAATAGATTCACTTGAATAAGATTTCATTGCTTTATAAACTATCTTGATATGTTAGTCGCTAGAACATCACTCAAGGACTCTGAAGGTGTTTTGAAAATGACGAGATATATTTTCTAAACAAATTGAATAGTTTGATTAACATTGAAATTGTTCAACGTTTCCTCAGTGCTATATAGCAGTGAATCTAGAAAGTCACACACAATAGAGCACGGTAAATGGTTTTCCTATTGAGCTTGATTTAGTTTCTCTTGAGTTGTTAAAGTGTTAACAATTTCATTTAGTTTTCTCTTGAATTGTTAAAGTGTTAACAATATTATTTTGTTTCTCTTGATTTGTTAAAGAGTTAACAATTGTGTGATTGACCTTTAAAAGTTATTGTGATCAATATGCAATTATTATTAAGTATTGGGGCCAATGTGTAAATATGAAAATTTTGTTTTCATAATTTCAACTAATAGTGATTAGGTTGAACATTTAAATGCCTTGGTGGAAGAATACTACACCATATACATATGATGTATATATATGTATGTTATTGTCTTAGTGGAAAAATACTACACAATATATATATATATATATTTCAAGGAAGGTTGTCTTCTCTTTTATTGCATTATGGATATAATATATAGTCTATCATATATTACATATACACACACATTACACAAGAGAGACAAGATAAAAACAAGAAGAAAAGAAGTCTTCTTTGTCTTGAAGACTACACACGTTGGAGACCAAAAACAAGAGAGAAGATGAGTTGTCTTCTTCTTCTTGGCTAAGCCTTCATGGCTGAAAAAATCAGAGAAAAAATGCAGCAAGAAGAAAGAGAAGAAAAAGTCTTCTCTTCTTCATCATCTTGTGATATACATGGCTGAAAAAAGAAGCAAAAACGGAAGAAATTGTCTTCTCTTCTTCTTCATAAAAACCCAGCCAAGAACAAGGGAGAAGAAGGAAATGATTTTTCTATCTTCTTCACAAACAAACTCATAAATTTTTCATGGTTATCTAGCACAAATCAGCCACGGAAATGGAGAAGCCATTCTTTGCTCGTGTGGACGGACTAGAGCTCTTGTGCTTTCAAAGGGTGGTGTCTTCCATCAAGTGAGCATAAATTTCAGATCTATTGCTTCCATGAGTTCTCTTCAAGAAGTATCATCTTCTTCTATCTCTTGTCAATATATATATATATATATATATATATATATATATGTTTTGTATATGTTAATCACATGATTTCAATATTAGAGTTTCATATGAATATTATGCTTTGAATTCCAGAAATTTTTTAATGTCATGTTTCGCTTCCGCTCGATTCTTAGCTAGATGATGTTCATAGCTCTAAATATATGAGATCATTCACCCCACCCCCTCGTCGCCATGAAACTGAAATACTTAGCTAAAAATCTTCTTTTTTTTTTTTTTTTTGCTGCAATCTAATTTTTTTTGTTGAAAATATTAACAAGAGTATAATTGTCAAAGACCTATTTCCGTTAGAAAATCTAACACCTAATTGACGGATGGTGACATGTGCACATTTTTTAAAATCATAAGAAACAAACGTGCACATTATAAAGTATAGGGATCAAACGTGCACTTGGCTTTTACCATAGAAGAGGGGTGTATTGTTTACCCATAGATCTCAAGTAATCAACTATGTGCACCCCCACTTAAGCCTCGCTGAGGTTTGCCTTTAATCAGGTTCGTGATATCGAAATGATGTTCATCCTGCTTATCCTCAAGTCGAGATCTCTTATCCATGTCAAGTCCTTTTAAGAGCATAAATCAAAAAGAAATCATAGTCTCTCATTATGAATATACATATATATATATAAAAAATGGGAAGAAAGAAAGAAAGAAGAGGTCTGATATGGGTAATTTTCCGACCCGATTGTTTAGCGTCCAACAATTCCTAAGTGCTTTTACCAATGACGTGTTCTCTAAGAGAGATCTTCTAAATCTCCGGAGCCCACCACCTATCTCAAAAGATTCTCTATTGAATAGTATAAATAACACAGCAACAATCACAAACATGTAACTCATTTTTTACTAAAAATAGCTATCTAAATACATTGTTCGTGTTTGAACAAATTTAACTAACTTGATCATCATCAGAGGTCCCCGAAAATAACCACCGGTGGTGCCTTTGTTTTGCAAGTCAGGTGCTCGGCTTGGGCAGTAGCTTACTACCTTATCAAGGTCAAGTGATATTCAAGATAGTTTAGTGGTAGGTTATTTCCCTAGTAATTGGAAGACTAGGGTTCAAATCTCATTGGGGGTAAAGAATTTTATTTTCAAAAAAAGTCAAGTCTATAATGTTTTTTTGGTGAAATAAAGTAAGGAGAGTCTTCAAAACATCTCTGGGATCTATACTTTCTCTCTCTGACACGTGTTTTCACGCACCAATGTGAGTCCCATGGACTGTGTCCTGGATGTTCAATGTCCAGGACGTTTTGAAGACTTTTCAAATAAAGTATACTACTTACCCGACCAAAACGTAAAAACGTCTACTGCTTTTTGTGTCTATTACCTGTTAAGATATCAAACTCAGTCTAACCCGCGGCCCCCTCTCTCCACGCAGTTGAATTAGTGTTCCATTTAACATGATTGATCTTTGTCCTAATTCTACGTAGTAGACTTGGAAATTTATAGTAATTGGTCCAATGTGAAGTTAAAATTTCCGTCAAAAGTTCCAGATTCGATGGTTTCTTTGAGAACACAATCAACGAAATGCAAAAGTAAAGTCTAGTCTCTAAATTCTGTCCAAGGCTAAATACGGGTGAAAAACTGATAGCGAACAAGTACTACAAGAAAAAGATGACATTAATACAAAGTATAATTCGAGGGTTGAATGCCTTGGCTGACGACCAAAGTACCAATTTTGTGTTTGAACTTATGAAAGAGTAAAAAGCATATGGAGAGGAAAAAGCTATTGCCTAATTTGAACTTGAGTTAAAACGCTTACAACAATGATTGATAACCACTATGGTGCACAGGCACCAACATCTAAATGTGATTATCTAAAATATATGATTTAAATCTGAAACTTAAGAAAGAGTAATTTTGCCCCAAAAAATATCATTTATGTGAATTACTATTTTAATTTATACAATGTATTTTGAATCTCTCTCACTAATTTAAAATACTCAACACATCTCTAAAGAAAAGATTGCAAATTTAGATCAAACCAAAAAAAAAAAAAAGATTGCAAATTTAGAGGAAGGAAAGGTTATGGAGGGATTTCAAAATTCTTTCATTTCCTTTAATGAGAATGATTGTGCAATCCTCCCAAATTGGGGTGTTTTGGAGAAAAAAAAAGGTTTTGTGTAAAAAAGTCTTTTTTACCCATACATGTCTCATGGTTATAAAAATAAAAGAGGGTACTTAAGTAATTTTACATTTAAAATTATTATTTTCTTTTCTTTTCTTCTTCAATCCAAACAAAAAATCATAAAATCCTTTCTTTTCCATTTCATTATTATTTTTATGTAATCCAAATAAAATATTTTATTTTCTTTCCTTTTCTTTATTTTTCTTCTTCCACTTTTCTTTCCTTTCCTTTGTGCAATCAAAACATGGGGTAAAAGAAAAAGAGGTCAAGTCTACTACTTTCTTTTTTTCCATGAAATCAGTCTACTACTTTTTGGACCACAAGAAAAGAAGTGTACTACTTTCTCTCTTTTTTTTTTGTTTTTTTTTTTTTTTGTTTACTTCCCATTGACATATCAAAGTCATGGTAGCCGGCAGCTCCACCTCTCCACGCAGACCCACCGTTTAATTAGAATACGATGACGCTTGGGAGGACTTAATTAAAATATTTTGAAACTATCAACATTCTTGAACGATAAAGCCAACAGATCAAGTAAATTTTTAGTAATTCTTTTTTTCTAATTGAGATAAAGTTTAACTTAATTAGACTTGTGTCAATTATACAAACCATATTAATATTATGAAAATCTGGAATTTCCATCAAAGACTACAAAAGAAGTCCAACAAACTCCAATTTTCATAGTAATTTTAGTGAAACTTTGTTAGAAATTACTCTTGTCTGGGGAGAGAGTGTGTGAAGTAATATAACAATGCAGATGATAACATAAATCAACACGGTTGGCAGGGGCGGAGCCATAAATTTATCGTTGCGGGAGTCGAAAAAAAATGTTTGACACACATACTAGCAAAAAAATTAGCAAAAAAAATGTAACTATATATGGTGACTTGAATCTACACCCTCAACATATTGATAATTGTGACTAACCACTAAGCTAATTTCATGTTTTTTAAGATTTCTATACCTTTTTGACATTTTACCACTTTCACACACTGTAATATCTAACTTTCATATGCAAATGGAAAATGGTCTCCTTTGGTCCGCCTCTCTCCTAGGCCCCAACGGAAGTCCTACTCAGTCTTCTGTCTTTTTGACAAAGATAAACACGGAAATGGCCTCCTTGTTCCCCAACGTAGGCCCATCGAGAGCTATTGAAACTTCCACCCAATTTACCTCACGCAGGTTGTTACTCGACATGTGCTGATTATTTTGCTCTTAAGACATCGAGGAAAAGTGCATTGTTCGTTAAGAAGTTGATTTTGGAGATGAAAATGTACAGATTTTCGCTTCTCCAACTGCTTTCCTGTTTTGCTCTTACAGCAGTTGTGTCTGTTGTCGTCCTTGCACAGCCTGATCAATCAGGTACTTGTTAAGCAAATCCTTGAAGTTCATTTCCCTTGTTTTTTTATTACTACTAGAATTTATAGTGCGCTTATAATTCTAATCTCTGCTCTCTCTCTCTCAGGATTCATATGCATTGACTGTGGTTTATCTGAAAGTTATAACTACACCGATCCAGTCACCGAAATCTTCTACACTTCAGATGCAGGCTTCATAGACAGCGGTGTGAGCATGGAGATATCATCAACGATTGAGGAAAAAAGAAAGCGATTCTTGTTTGTAAGAAGCTTTCTTTCCTGAAGGAGACAGGAATTGCTACACCCTAAGACCTGAAAATGGGAAGTATAACAAGTATTTGATAAGGGCAAGTTTTATGTATGGAAATTACGACGGAAAGAACCAACTACCAGAGTTTGATGTGCATATTGGAGAAGATTTCTTGACTACTGTGAGTATTCATGATACACGAGATGTAACAAGAGTGGAAATTATACACACTCCAACAACAGATTATGTACACGTTTGTCTTCATAAGACAGGAGCAACGATTCCTTCCATATCAGTATTAGAGTTGAGGCCATTGAATAATACCTTATACGCAACTGATCAATCTGGGTGATTAGAAGTTTATATAAGGATGAATCTCGGCGCGAGATCCGATGAATGGGTTAGGTAAGTCCTGTTATATAATTGTAATTATGATGTCTACCATTCCAACATTTTGATAAACTTATTCCACATTCTGGTTTACTAGGTACCCGGATGATGTCTATGATCGCATCTGGCCGCCCTTCGACCCCATTATGTATTCCTATGTTCAATGGTCTAATCTTCCACTAAGTACAGCAAAATTCCGACTACCATCTACTGTCATGAGAACTGCAGCAACACCCCATAATTCAAATGGCTCTTTGTACGTGTCTTACGAGCCTTTCAATTCAGGCGACCGATTTTATTTATGCTTGCATTTTGCCAAAGTTCAAGAGCTCCAAAGCCATAAATTAAGACAATCCCAATCGTATTTGAACCGAGAGCCCTGGTTTGGAGAATTCTCTCCACATTATCTACAGCCAGATACTATATGTAGCACGGGTGCTGAACGTCTTCAATCCAAGTATGAGCTCTCCATAAATTCAACTGAAAATTCAACGCCTCCTCCCATCATTAATGCCATAGAAATTTATAGGGTAAAGTATTAACACCAGGGACCTATGATAGTGATGGTATGTCATAATTACAAACTGACATTTCCAATTCATGACCTATAACAACATGTGTTTAACTCTTTTTTTTCTTTTTCTTTTGTACCTTTTCTACTCTATTTTCTATGATTCATGTGGGTGCAATTTTTGGCATCAAATCATACTACGGACTGAAGAGGAACTGGCAAGGAGATCCATGCGGACCTCCAGCTTTTAGATGGGATGGTCTCAACTGCAGTGATGATTACAGTCCTAGGATTGTCTCATTGTACGTTTATGCATTTAGATATCCCAACACTTCTGATCTAGGTTTTAATTATATATCTCAATTCTCAAATATATCATTGAACTTGTATCAGGAACTTATCCTCAAGCGGATTAACCGGATCAATCACTCCGCGTATAGCTAATCTCACATCTATTCGGATTCTGTAAGTATGCCAATTTACTTGACCTGACGAAAAAATTTAAGATGAAATTGTGCAACCAAAATGAATAAAAGATTTTCATAATTATCACTTATGGTAGTAAAATCTAATTGTTCCAGGAATTTTCCAAATAACAATTTGAGTGGAAATGTGCCCAACTTTTTGGCTCAACTATCTAATTTAACAATCCTGTAAGTTTGTGCTAACATTTTACTATTCCATAGTACAAATGAAAGAAGAGTAAATCATTTATTTTTCACTCCATTACAGAAACTTAGCAGAGAACAATTTCAGTGGGCCAATACCAACAAAACTACAAGAGACGACAAAACATGGATTGTCTTTCAGGTCTACTTTACTGTCAGAAATAAATCTAATTGGATTGTTACTAATCTTTTATACTACCATTCAAGCAAAAACTATTTTGGTCTCCTCTAACATTCAAAAATCAATCTAATTATCTCACTACTTTTAAGGGACCACTAAGAGAAGAGCTATATGTTATAATATATAGGATCTAATACTAGAAAATATAACATCATAAACATATTCAATTCGAGATTTGAAAAAATGCCTGAACTCCATGCTATATTTCTTAATTTGCTAGAAACTTCTTGTGCTAATCCTGCAAGAAAACCTTGAGTGACGTGTTGTGGTAGGCATGTCTAGACTAGGTATTCCATCTCCCTCTCTAACTCCTATATGGTGGCTCTCAATGGGGCAAGTCAACCCTAATAGTCTATTACATAGACTACTTGAATTCTAGATGGGAGAGTGGGCTTATCCAAAAATCTTTATTAGGCCCCCATCAAGTTGTCCTAATATTAAAATAGGCTCTACACTTTACATACTACACCGCTAAAACTAATATCTATGATACGGATCTAGGTCCAACTAGAGTGGATCACAAAAATTATATACCAGGCTTTACTGATCAACCTCAACCCGTATGTCAAAATAACAAAATATCTCAATCAGTGGTAGACCATAATTTAAAATTTCTAACAATTTCCCACTTGGGCAACACTGATTGGTTTTATCTTTTGAAACTATTTTATTTTATAAAACAACTATCGGGCTGAAAACAAATTTAGCGGCCACAAAGTAAACGTCTCAATCCAGAATCTGGTCCAACAAGTACATCAATATTAAACCATAACAGTCGTTATACCATCTTTCGGCATAGAACTCCCATGATCACAAATACTAAGGCCCTATTGACACATATTTCATGGTATGGTAAAATGTAGTGTGGTTTTTAGGACATGTAATCCAACTAGAATGATAAGCATGTCAATCCTACAATCGGCCACTTTATGGTCTTGTAAAAACTCTTTATGGGATTAGATCCCCTTTTACCTCATAAGAAACTTTTAAATTTTATTGGGATATATGAACCCCCTTTAATGCTTCTATATCAAAGCCACTTCAATAATGAAGCCTTCAACTGCATATCTTGAGATATGAAACTTTAAATCTGTGTGAGCTCACAGTAACTTTATATGTGTACATATAAAACAGTGATCACAACTTAAATATGATAGGAACCAGACTTTAATATATTGTCAATTACTCAAAATAAATTGTACCGTTACAATTTACGCTGCTTACAAATGCAATATCCAATACATGTTAATTTGGGTATATAACCTGCATACATTTGCATAAACATGCCAAGAACACAACTATATCTTAAACACTTGTTGGCCATAAATTTCCAAGCTATAACCCATCAACATATGCAAGTTGTGGAAATAATTAAACAAGTAATAATGACATGATTGAATCACAATCACCACCATGATCTCAGATAAAAAATTATAAATATTTTAATGATTGAATATGAGACTGGTAATCACATAGTAACACTTCAGTAAAAGTATAAATGCTCCCATTAACCAAATACTTCAAAATCTATTAATATCTATGCACTCAATGACAACTTCTTTGGTTAGTGATATTACAATCTTTGAAAACATATTTTAATTGTAATCTTCAACTTTAAAAGTGTTGAATTCTAACATGAAAAAAGTTTCATTTATGATGAAAACATCAATGAAACTTTTCTAGAATGCTTACTTTAAAATTTTAGATTTGATAAAATAAAAAACATAATGTAGTGGAAAACACCATTCCTTTACTAATTACATATAGTAACAAGTAGTTTTAAATAGTTAATTTAAATAATGCGCATTTCAACCTCTCAGGCTGAATAGAATCTTTCGCCTGAGGCGCGCTAGTTTAACTCTTGACCTGCATTCTCTAGTTACAACTACAATGAAAACATATATTTCAAATGCATAATGCAAGTACATGCTTTGGAAATTTTAATAGCCTTTAGCTCTAAAATACCTGAATATACGTGCATTTGAAATAATAAATGCATTATATCATTTAGATAAAAGACTTCAAATAAACAACATTGCACAAAGTCAATACATTTGATACTTTAAATCTATATAATGGCCATATAAAATAAGGCTTAATAGAGATTGTAGTACTAGGCATAGAAAATATGATTATATATCACATTGGAACAATCTCACATACAACTTTAAAGAGCAGAAGCACGGAAGACAATCGTAATCATGCACAGTTTGACCCCCTAATGTGCAAATAAGATGTGCAATATAATACTAACTTTAAATATAAACTCAAACTTTACCATTAACCACAAAATAATGCAGAAAACATAAACTCGCAACCTGAACATTCTAGTTAAAAACTTGTCCTTTTTGGAGACTCAAATGTATAATACAAGATTTTTCAGCAAAGTACAAGATATATATGAGTCTCCCATAAATGAATAGTAAGACAGATAGAAACCTAACACTTTCGGGCAAGAAAGGTTTCTTACGATAAAATTTCTTTAACACCCTTACTATTTTCATACTCCTAAAAAGTTAATGCTCATAATTTTCACGTTCGAGTATGCAATTGTGAACTACAACTTCAAGAAGTAAACCATTCCAGAATCCTGATTGGATTTCTTATGAACCACAACGGATAACCTGCTTCGGTCAAGTTACCCAACTTGATCCAAAAATCATCCAATTGGGAAAAATAAGACGTTCTAGAATCCTTATTGGAAATTTTCAAAGACTTTATGAATAATCTCATATGGCAAGTCGTCTGTAGAGGCTAATGAAGATACCAACTAGGACAACTTAAAGAAACTTTATATTCTTGAATAAGTTTCCCATGTTCCTTCAAATATAGAGTGCCTCCAATTGAACTAGAATAGCATTAATTATGTCAATCTTGTATTACCATCAAGCACATTTGGCAAATTCATACAGAGACAGATAAATGAAATATTGTCTTTAAAACAAGCCTTAAAAGTGATGTTTGACTAAAACTTTAATACTGTAAAGTATATAAAAAAAAAAAATGACCATCCAAACATGAAAAGTTAATATAAGGGAGCACTCATTTAATTAAGCTTCACTTAATCATTGCAAAAGTTAAGACTTTGAGAAATATATGAAGTTAATTGAATGTCGAGATGGCATTGACATTTCAATCATGAGATAACCTGAATCCAAACAAAGCACTTTTATATAATTTCAAAAAAAATTTATTGTATGTTCATGATACTTGAAGATCTAATCGACAACCAGGCATAAAAAGTAGAAAAGATGATAATCATTGAGAATAAATATGTGATCTCTTAATTATTCTTTATTAAATATAATCACTATACCAATAATTCACATTTGAAGTGACAAGTATAACTTTTGAAGTTCACAACTTTAGGTCTTAAATAAATTTAATATACTGTATATCTTCACAAGATAAATTATTGGGTTAATAGCCCCAGACCCACCTGTGATCAAGCGAAACTAGCTATAACCCCCTTGTGGTCCACCTGTTAATGCACACTGCTCCCCTCTGTCAAATTTTCTATCAAAACTGACGGGATGTGTACCACAATTGAATAAAATGTGATTTTTATTAGTTTTTAACATACTTAACAATAAATAATAGTAATAATTGAAAAGAATTAAAAATAAAAATAAAAAAATACAAACAGCTTTCATCTTTGAATTTGAAACAACTGAATAAAAAAATATATATATTTTTTTTCCTCTTCATTTTCAATTTTTTTTTATTATTAAATAAAGAAAACAAATTTCATCTTCTTCAACCCCCCCCCCCACCCCTACCCCTACCCCTACCCCTACCCCTACCACGCCTCCCCTCTTGTTAAGGTAGAAAAATACCGGAGTGCTGGACTGGGTTGAACCTACAAAATGAGCACTGTGGGTTGCGCCCACGTGAGCAATCCAACAATCAAGTTAGTGATTTACTTGATGAAGAAGAAAGAAAAGTTTCTAGAAAAGTGTATAGAGTGTGTGAGTTTGATTGTGGCTTCGTGTGTGAAGCATGGTGGTAATCTTAGTGAGGAATATTTCGATTCCCACAAACGGCGCCAACCTGTTAAGGTCAAAAATTCCGGGCCACAGTCTTGGGCCATATCTGGATCTCGATTTCTCTAGCTGGGCTCAAAATGAGGTCCTGTTAACGAGCAACCTGCAAAACAAGGCCCACTAGGGGTGTGCCCCAGGGGACCCCTCCGACGATCAAGTCAGTTCAGGATCTCAAGTTGCATATGAGCAAAATAGACTAAAAGTAATAAAAGATAAGAGAGAGAGAGAGAGAGAGAGAGAGAGAGAGAGAGAGAGAGAGAGAGAGAGTAGCGTTATAGTCTCTCTACTTTCTATTTGTTCCTCCTCTCTTTGAGAGAAGTGTCTATATATTTATACTAATCTTCCAGTTGTTAGAGACTGTCACATGTCCCCCTATTAGAGTGTTCCCCAAGCCTCTTGGATATAATATGTTATAATTATATTGTCTGAGGTTCATGATAGACCTCGGGCTAGTGGACCTCAGGATCGGACTTCGGGCATTAGACCTCGGGAGTGGACCTCGGGACTAGATCTCGGGCTAATGGACCTCGGCCTTTGGGTTATGGACCTCTCAGGAGTATTTTAGTAACTTTTTCTTAGGCCTAGAATACCTCTTATCAATTACCCCTCCGGATTTCCTTAGTTCCGTAAGGGGTCAGAAAATCGCTTACTATTTTGCTAACATTTCCCGTGCTTGTTTATCTACTTAAGCTGCTATGAATCGACTCAATTTAATCTCTACTCAACTGAATGGACCATGGTGGTTCATGATAATAACTGTCTTTGGACAACATTGGATTCATTTTGTTATCATTAGTATCACTTCTATGAATGTGTGCCCTAGAAGTGGGCACATATTTGTTGGGGTGAGAAATGAGAATCACAAGCATCCGCTAGTCTGAGTTTATCAATCATACTCATTTTGAGCGGTCTGTCTAAAGTTAGTGGTCCTTAATCTTGGGTTGGTCGGCTTAGACCTTGGGAGGACCTCGAGCCTATGTGGCTTCATGTTTGAGACCTCGGCCTCAAGAGGATCCCGTACTTAGGAGACCCTGAGATGGCTCTCATATTTATGTTGTGATTTCTTATTCTTTTATGGCTGTTATGGCTTTAGTGGACTCTTGATTATCTTGGGAAGAAGTAACCCCGATAGTGAGTGATAAGACCATAGAGGATTCTTGTCTATGCTGAGAGAGTAGTAAATCCCATTTTGGTTGATAAGCCCCCAGAGGGTACTCGTCTTAGCTTGCTGAATTACGACCTCGTCGGTGCTTAATAAGACCCCGGAGGGTTCTTGCATTTATTATGAGGGTAGTGTCTCCAATTTGTACTGATTAGTTCCTGCATGATACTCTTCTTAGCCTGTGGGGGCTTGGTAGGTTCCCGTAAGATACCCTTCATAGCCCTTTATTTGGAGAATAGTTGCGCCCGAGGTGGCTGCCGAGCTCTTGGATGAGCCTTGTATAGCTAGTAGAACTGGTAGGTCCACGTAGGAGTTTTATCTTAGCTTCAGAATGAATAACTTTGTTGTCAGGCTGGTAAGATCTCAGAAAATTCTTGTCATAATTTGAGAAGTAATGGCCCTGAGGTCGGCTGGTAAGAGATTTAATTTTTAAGGGCATCCTCTAATGTTGTTCATGTGTGCCGATCTCCTGACTGCCGAGGATTTCGAGTCAGAACAGGAGTCAGAAAGTGATAATACTGAGGAACAACTAAGTGAGGGAATCAACCTCAAGGTTAACTAATCCGAACCATATGGTGCTGCCCAGGGTAATACCCCCCAAGTTTAGACTTAGGCTTTCAATGTGCTTCAATCTTCATTCTAATCTTGCAATGAATTTTCCCGATTAGTGGGATATATATGTCTTCGCTAGCTGGATCTATTTTTATATTAGTAGATGACTTAGCTTTTGCATTGATCTGACCTCGGTTTACTTCTTGCGCTAGTTTTACTTCATATAGTTGACTGCTGAGGTTCGCTTAATGCTTCTCACTATCGCATTTGTCAGGATTTTTACTATTGAAGGGTCTGTCCCCGTAAGATTTTCCACTTTTGATTTTCTCTTGGGCTCGGATGTCTGAGATAGGCTAAAAAGTCCTCATAAGGTATTTGTTTTAGCCATTGTTGCATGGATGAAGTCTTCATAACCGGTTCTCTAGGCTTTTGTAAGAGTCTTTTTTTATAACCGACAACTGTTAAGTTTCTCGTATGATCTTCTTATAGCTTGGTCCTCGTCTTTGTCTTCCGAGGTGGTTAGCAAGTTTTCCACCGTGGCTCTTGATGTGGGGCTGGTAGGAGTGTTAAGTTCCTTGTAGGAAACCCGTTGACTCCCGTCGTAGCCTTTGGTGAGGCTGATAGGAGTGTTGAGTTTCTCGTGAGAAACTCATTGCCTCTCGTCGTAGCCTTTGGTGGGGCTGATAGGAGTGTTGAGTTTCTCGTGGGAAACCCGTTGCCTCCCTTCGTAGCCTTTGGTGGGGTTAATAGGAGTGTTGAGTTTCTCATGGGAAACCCGTTGCCTTCTATCGTAGCCTTTGGTGGGGCAGATAGAAGTGTTGAGTTTCTTGTGGGAAACCTGTTGCCTCCCGTCGAAGCCCTTGGTGGGGGGAATGTTAACCCCCCCTAGGTGGCTGTTAATAGCTGGTGGGGGCTGGTAGGAACGTTGTCCGGTTCTCGTCTTGGCCCTGGATGTGGGACTGCTAGAAATGTTGTGAGGAACCTGTCTTGGCCCTTGTCCGAGGTGGTTTCTATGTTCCTGTAGGAATCTTTTATAACCAAGCCCTCGTCTTTGGGTCAATCCTTGCCATGTTAGTAACTGACAACGCATACTTATCATTGAAAAATATATTATTGATACCTTCCTGGGGCGGGCTTGGTGGGCCTCGACCTCGGTTTGGTATGCCTCAGCCTCGGTTTGGTAGACCTCGGCCTCAGCTTGGTTGACCTTGGCTTTGACTTGGTAGACCTCGGCCTCGGTTTGGCGGACCTCAGCCTCGGCTTGGTTGACCTTGGCCTCGGGTAACGGTGGGTCATGGTATTCAGGTCAATCTTGCCATGTTAGTAGTAGACAATGCTAATATATTCTCATTTATTAAAGAATCAAATTATTGTTACCTTCTTGGAGGTTCGGGATGTAGTCTTGTCGGGAGATCTCTGCGGGGGTTTAGTTGATCTAATCACGGTTGAGATTGAGGTTGACCTAATTTGATTGCCTTTGTCGTTGATGATTCTTTTCAAGAACCCCGCAAGCTAATGTGGCCCATAGGCATATGGAGCCTGTAGATATGCTGAAACTCTTATGGGTGCCTAAGTAGGTGGTTCGAACTTATCGGCATGGTATGTTTATGATACTTTCCGGAGTTTTAATGGAGGTCGGGAGAGCTTTACTGAGTGTTAGTTGACCTAATTCAATCATCTTTGTTGAGGTCGAGGCTGCGTTAATCTGATCAGCCTCATTAAGGTTGAGGTCGGGCTGATTTGACGGCCATTGTTTTCATTACGCTTTAGGGAATCAACTTGGTCACGAATTCGCTTTAGCAATTCCTTCCCATTTTTTGTCTATGCAATAGCTTCATATATGTCATCTCATCTATCCTGAAATATCAAGGAAGATTAATGAAGCTAATGTAGTAAAATAGAGGAAATTGTGGGTATTACAGTTGTGGCTTTGCATTTAGAATATCGAATATCATTCCCAAAGTGAACTGGAGAAATCGCTAATTTGACGGTGAAAATCATGGTCTGTCCCCACTTGAAGAGATTCTTCTTCCCAATGCCGCATCCTTTTGACCAGACAAGGTGTTTGTACAGACGAGTCAATTGTAGAGAGGACCTGAAATGCGCAGCATGTTAATTAAGTTAAAAAAAAGCTCATTGATATTAATCCGCCACTCCTGGACAGATCAGACACATTGCTGCTTATGGAAGAGCTGACTGGCTTTCTTGTCGGTTTTCTAACCGAGTCACAATAAGAACTTGTGCAATTAATCTTGCCTCGAGTTTATCCATCTCTGGAATACTGCAGTTCCTTGCCCTCATGTTTGCCAATTTGTAATGAGATCTATGTGATAATTGTTATCATTACCTTAATAGAGCTTCGATTTAAAATACCAGAACATCTTTTTACTTGAACTCCATCGAATGGATCTTTCCCTGGCGCAGAAACCATGTTGTTATCTTTTACTTCAATGTCAACTGCACCTCTCTTGTTGTTACTAGTTATATAGTATTATTACTAGTAACTATGCTTCATCTTGCTCCTCTCTTCTTGAGATAAGGATTTTAGTTGATAACATTCAAGAGTGGACAAATGCCTACCTCTTGCTGAAATCTTGGAAAGGTCCAGATGTAATTCCATATGCCCTTGAAGTAAAGCGGAGTCTTGCATGGCTATTTCAGGGAAAACTATCATGTACAATAGCTTTTAATTGGTTTCGGCCATGATTTATGATATGCATCTCTATCTGCCTCCAAGTAGTCACCTGTGCTTTGAGAGTCATTTTAACTTGTGAATCAAGGTCCACAAGCTTCCTGTAAATAATCTTACGCCACGTGCTTACAGAATTTTAGGAGGGATATTTCCAACCAAGTGCGCAGTGAAGAATGCTACTGTAATAGCAATCTAATGCTCTGTGCACTTCATGGGCTGTGCGCTTTTCACATAATGATTGTCCCACGTGTAGTGGAGTGGCAACAATGTATAAATAGATACTCTTGTGAACAAGATAAGTGTGGCAACAAAAAATGAAACTGAACGCAAAAAGATACTAACAGCAGTCAGAGTGTTACCAACTAATTTTGGTGAACAACATCATTGCCAAATACATACTTTAACACAGAGGCGAGAAGATAAACTGATAAGATGCTCAAATAATGAATCATATGTTAGTATAAAAAGCCACTTAGCCAAAGTGTCGTGAATCTTACTGCTCGTAAGATAAAAGATGAAGACATAGTTCACCATGTTTGAACTTACAGGTGCACATTAGTAGTATTGCTGACTAGGATTTAGATATAAAGCATGGAATTACTGCCCAATGCATTTGAACCAATAATAGGCT
This sequence comes from Ehretia macrophylla, assembly GCA_037974665.1. Classification (NCBI taxonomy): domain Eukaryota; kingdom Viridiplantae; phylum Streptophyta; class Magnoliopsida; order Boraginales; family Ehretiaceae; genus Ehretia; species Ehretia macrophylla. The sequence goes on along the minus strand of CM075780.1, from coordinate 42,820,193 downwards.
TGTAATCCGAAGCCTAGTGTGACTTAGCATAAGTCTACCATCTGTCGAAAGTAGGAGACCAAAATTAGAATGACAAAAAAGAATAATAATGTGTACTCGAGGTTCCCCCTCAAGAGTTTATAGTTTAATAGATTAGTAAGCAACATGGTAAAACATATTACTACTTGTGGCTGAATAACTTATTGGTTATGCAGATGTAATTTTTCCATCAAATTTATAAGATTTAAATCAATGATTAATTAAAAAACTAGTGTTTCTCTTAAACCACCAAGAAGTGCTTATTAGCCAGGCATCTTCATCATTCAAACCAGTCTCCTTCACGCCAACTTCTTGGGCGAAGTCACCAAGGCGGTCTCCTGCAAACTGTTCATATGACGCTTCGTAGATGGGTAGCTTAACATTTTACCAAACACCTTGGGTGCACACTTCAAACACATATTTTTGTTTAAAAAATTCAACTCGTGCCCGCCGAAAATTTGTTCGCAAGACAGGTTGCATATGGATCTACTAACAACAATTTATTGTCAGCACATAACAATGGCATATAATTTTACTGCCAAAACACCATGGCAAGAGGTAAACTACTGTCAAATATGCAATATAGTCTTAAAAAACTAATAAATGCCATAGTAGTTTGTGTAAGCACATGGCTTTGCAAATAGGACAACAACTAGGATGCTGGAAATAATAATAAAAAAATGCAATAAATAATATCAATTAAGCTCGTCTATGTATCACGAGCTAAAGTCGCATTGTGGGGTAAACACCTCCAATGGAAATGTTAACGTGTAAACATCAAATAATTGGCAAGGTTTGAGCATTATTGTTACTCATCTTGCGTTGTTAGTGGTTTCTCAGTGGGATTATTCTTTTTCTCACAGACAACGCTAATCTATTAAGGTAGAAAAATGAAGGAGAGCTCGACTGGGCTGGACTTGCAAAACGAGCATTGGGGGTGGAATTCACGTGAGCACTCCGACGATCAAGTTAGTGATTTACTCGATGAAGAAGAAAGATAAGTTTCTAGAAAAGTGTATAGAGTGTGTGAGTTTGATTGTGGCTTCGTGTTTGAACCATGGTGGTAATCTCAGTGAGTAATCTTTCGATTCCCACAAACGCGGCCAACTTTTTAAGGTCAAAAATTCCGGGCCACAGTCTTGGGTCATATTTGGATCTCGATTTCTCTAGTTGGGCTCGAAACGAGGTCCTGTCAACAAGCAACTTGTAAAACAAGGCCAACTGGAGGTGTGCCTCGAGAGACCCCTCCGACGATCAAGTCAGTTCGGGATCTCAAGTTTCATATGAGCAAAATAGAGTGAAAGTAATAAGAGATAAGAGAGAGAGAGAGAGAGAGAGTAGCATTATAGTGTCTATACTTTCTATTTGTTCTTCCCCTCTTTGAAAAATGTGTCAATATATTTATATTAATCTTCCAGTTGTTAGAAACTGTCACATGTTCCACTAATAGAGTGTTTCCCAAGCCTCTTGGATATAATATGTTATAATTATATTGTCTGAGGTTCATGACAGACCTCGGACTGGTGGACCTCAGGACCAGACTTCAGGCATTAGACCTCGGGACTGGACCTCGAGACTAGACCTCGGGCACTAGACCTCAGGACTGGATCTCGGGCTAATGGACCTCGGCCTTGGGTTAATGGACCTCTCAGGAGTATTTTAGTAACTTGTTCTTAGGCCTAGAATTTTCCCTCTTATCACCTCCCCCCCTCCACCCCCACCCCCACCCCCACCCCATTTCTCGCTACTGTCGTCGATGCAGCAGCAGCAGAAAAAATTAAATTTTTTTAACTACTAATATTATTTTATTATTAAATATGTTAAAAATTATTAAAAATTTCATTTTACACGCGTTTGTCACACTTTCCATAAAAAATGACGAAAAATTTGACAGAGAGGGGCGGTGTGCATCAACGGGTAGATTATAGGGGGGTCCGGCTATATTTTTTGCACCACATAAATGTTATAACTAATTTCGCTTAACCACAGAGGGGTTCGCAGTTATTCACCCAAAATTATTTAATAGTTCCACAGATAGAATTATATCATACTCTTCACACATGCTGGGGAAAAGTCAATAAGCACTTCCAACTATAATATAACAACACATCCCCTTAAGTAACTTTATAGTCTTAAAAACTTTAATAATTTAGAGAATCTCAAGTTTGCTTCTGTATGAAATTAACTTGATCGAGACCCCACAATAATTACTAACAATGGCTGGAGCGTAATGCAAAGTCGGCATGCATCAATTTCATAGTACGTACAGGGACGAGTGACTATTTCGGACATGCATCCGCCAGCCATATATACTCCTTTTACATTTTGATTGGGGTTTCACAAAAACAGTGAACTCACCGTATTCAAATTTGTGAATTAGTTTTCAACTATGCTTTACAAGATCATGTACAAGATAAGCATATAGAGTTTTAGTGCTTGCCCATGAAATAATTGTTTCTGGTGTATTATTTTGGTTTTATCCATACTTTTCCTCCAACTTGGAAGTATATTTACTTTACTGCTACCCTTAAGAAGAATTGCATATAGGATACGAAGAGGAATCAATTAAAAAATAATAATAGGGTTCAAATAATGCATAATAAGTTACACTAAAATTACCCAAGAAAACTAAAATAAGAAAAAGGACCAACCCTCGGCTAGTCTATCCTACAGTCCTCAGAGTTTCTACGCTTTTGCATACCAATATGAATCAATTATCTCTTCCATTCCTTTTTTTTTTTTTTTTTGTGTCAAACCAAAAGCGAAAACCATAGTTCGCGAATCGTGAATCGAAATCTCATTTTTTTGAATCATGAATCGTATCGAATCGTGAATCGTACCGATTCGGTCACAAGTTTAAAATTAGATGATATTTGATATATTACATTTTCATAATAGTTTTTAGTCAAAATTCTTCATTTGAATGAATATAAATATATGTTTTTTGTTAACCATACTTTAATGGTAAATGTCAAAGTCCTGAGTGTTAAAGACAAAATAACGTAAAATAATCAAATAATAATAGTGGCCAATTAAAGTGTTATCACCAATAAAATATTTGATTTAATAATGCAAAGTTATTGTCTTGACTCTTGACCATACAAAAGCAACGACTGAAAAGGCAAGGCTTTTAAGCATCTGCCACTGATCAACTCGATAAAAACAAACATTAAGCAAAGATAATAGTTTCCCAACACTTTTTTTTTTTTGTCGGTGAAGACCAAGGTCCAAGACCATTAAATGCAAGCCACTCAATAAAGAAAAGTAAACAAAGATAAAATGCAAAGTTCCAAAAACTAAAGAAAGAGCAAGATCAGTGAGCACACTAAGCAATAAAGAAGAAGTTCGACCAAAAAAAAAAAGCAGTAAAAAAAAAGCAAAATCAAATGCAAAGTTCCAAAAAGTAAAGAAAGAGCAAGATCAGTGTGCAGTAAAGAAAGAGAAGATCAGCAACTCACTTACAATCGGTGAAGCTATTTGATCGGTGAAGCAATTTGATCGGCGAAGCAAGTTGATCGGCGAAGCAATTTCATCGACGAAGCCTTTGATTGTGAAGAAGATGAGTACATTTCTCTCCCTCTCTCTGTTTTAGGGCTTTTAGTTGGATGTTTTTTAAGTGTTTTGATTTTATAATTATAGTTAAAAAGTTGATGTTTTTAACATAAATGAGATTTTTTTGTTTGTTTGTTTGTTTATGTTTTTAAAAAATGGACCAATTGTATGCTGATTGAAAAAATCTAAAGTGGGCTCTTTCTTTTTTTTTTCTTTCTTTTTTTGGATTCTTTAGGCTTTCGTTTTTTTTACTCGAATCGCACGATTCATTATGATTCGCTACGATTCACTTACTGATTCACCCTAATTAACGATTCACCAACTGATTCGTATCGTTTTTATTTAAATCGAACCGAATCGTACAATTACGATAACTATGGACCGAAAACCAAGTTGAGACATTAGTCTCTTTAGAGCTGCTTAGTTTAGATGCCTAGATTGGAGTCAAGCCAATATTGAGACGTTGACTTCGTGGCAGACAACAATCTACACACAAATTTAAGTGTCGAAGCAAAAGTTCGCAGACTATGAAATTGATGCATGCCTTTTGAATGCACTACTGTATGCGGCATCCGTCAACGTCATTGTCCAGGACGAATTAGATAAATACATTCAATATTATACAATCAATTGAAAGCTTCTTTATGGGTTCTACTTTTGATATTTATGGATCCGATACCACTTGTTAGAATATATAAGATCTAATACCAGAAAATAGAACACCATCATAAACACATTCAATTCAAAATTTGAAAGAATACCTAAACTACACGCCATATTTCTTAATTTGCTAGAATCCTACAAGAAAACCTTAAGCGACATGTTGTGGTAGCCACGTCTAAATTAGGTGCTCCCTCTCCAACTTCTGTATAGTGGCTCTTAATGGGGCAAACCAACCTAATATGTAGTCTATTAGATAGATTACTAGTATTCTGGATGGGAGAGAATGCTACCTTAAACTCTTTATTGGGCCCCACCAAGTTGCCCTAATATTAAATAAGGCTATACACCTTACATACCACACCACTAAAAATAATATCCATGAGGCGGACTTAGGCTCAACTGTAACACCCCGATTCCTCTCGAGACCGGGAGTTCTATCAATCAATCTATTCACAACCCAAATCCAAACCCGGGCATAAATTTTCAGGAAAAACGGACGGAATCTCCCCTGTTTCTAGGCAAAAAGCAAACCTGCGACAGCATATAAGGGGGCCGATAGCAAGTCCAAACAATCAACCACCTCAAGGCCATCCGAGCCTCGGTTCTCAACAATTAAACTCAGCAAGTATACATACATTTCCAATCTAAAAGCTAACCTATCTCTTTTCATTTTTGACAAGTACATTCAATTACACAATTAAACCATATTATGCTAGTATATAAAATAAACTATCATGCCATTCTAACTCTTTTCCTTTGGACATTACAAACATGCATTGAAGTTAAGCTATGCTAACTGATTACATAAACTAGCTTATCAATTTACCTCAACTACTTTGCTAGATTTAAATTACACTTCTTTTAACAATAAATACATACAACATATGAACATACATCTTTGCATCTTTGACAACTCAAGCCACATAGCACGCAAGACAACTCTTCAAGCACGAACTTTCACAAAATCACGAACTTTCCAGCTAACACCACATTTCCTGAAATGTGGTGGTGAGGAGTGAGTATACACAACACGTATACTCAGTGAGGGCGAGACAGATATCGAGGTGGAGAGAAAGAAAGTCGTGCAATGCAAATAGACACAATTAAGCAATAAGTCAATAAGAAAGCATTCAATACAAACGACAATATAATAAACATTCAAGAAAGCATTAACACAACTATTCAAAGCTATACCACACTCTGAAGGCTATGGTTCACTCTTACGAGCAATATACCATTTTACGAGCGATACATCAATCTCGAGCTTGATGTGGACAATGATGACAATAAGCGCGCAACCACCTTATAACACCAGTTTGGAATATCCCGGAAGTATCCATCAATCTACAACTCCAATCTCCCTGGGAAGCAACCCAAGCGAGAAGAGGGAATAGCCACGGAGCTAGAGCAACCAACACTGGCAACCCGAGGCTACCCAGAGAAGCCCATCACCCACGCGCTGGACACTATGCAATGCAAGACTCGATACAAGGCAATAAACGAGCGATAGCACAACAACACAAACTAGTGACAACAAACGAGATAACAAGCAATCACAACGAATACTAGCACTCAACTAACTTTTCAAGCATAACAAGCAATAATAAGCAATAATAACACCAAATTAACAAGTAACAGCAGTTCAAACACGAAACAACAAATATCACTATTCAATCCCTAACTTCCAAAGACAATTACGAGCAAACGAGCTACGGAATTAGGAAACCGATTTCACTACATTTACTCAGGAACTACAAGGCACATTTTTATGTCACTAAACCTCACTTTCCTACCCAAAGTCCGAAAGTCCACCTACTGCATTTGAACTACAGCTATGCTAACCGGTCACTCAATCCATGCCACAACAGCGCCAAAAGTGCTTCCATGCCCCCAATTGCAAAACCCTCAACTCAATTCGAGCAAAGACAACTTTTGGTCAAACGGCCCCTTTACGTTTCTTTGTCTAATTCCCAATTTTAACAAAGGTGGATCTATTTTTATTTCGCATTTTAGCTTTCTATCATTAATGACACCTATCCAAATCAAGCAATCGCAATTCGGATCGAAATCCGAAATTCTAGGGTTTACTATTCATAATTCACTATTCATTATTTTTCTCCAATTTCAAATACGCAGTTTCAACAGTAAAAATTACTAAATAGCTAACAAGTAATGCTCTACGAACCCTAAGCAAGCTATTTTAAGCAATAACAGGCATTATAACGCGATAAATATCAAATCTAAAAAATTGACTCAAAAATAAAGTTTATATTAAAATGCACAAAAGCGTAAAAACCCTCACAGAGATTGAAGACCAAGACTCGCAAGGACCCGAGCCACGACCCCCGAGCAATTCCACGTGCAATTGTAGAAAAAAAATGCAAGAAAATCTTTTCTTTTCTCCTCCTTGAAGCTTCGGCCATGGCAAGGGATACAAGGGTCATTTTTTGTTTTGTTTTGAGTCATTTTTGCCTTGTTTTTAATTTAAATGGTGACAAGGGCATTTTGGTCATTTGTAAAATCAAACTTTAATTAAAAATAGTCAAATAAGCTTATTTTGATTCCATTAAATCTAATTCAAGTTAAAACAATGCAATTAAATGAAAAACAACTAAAACTAGTTAAATTAAGCTAAAAACATTTTCCACTAAATCCGAAGAATATTTTTCTAACTCTTATTTTCGAAATTCTATGATCGAACGGTCAATAATCGATCGCTAATAAAGTGATGAGCAAAAAATATAAAACTTTAATTCTTTGAAATGTAGAATAGTAGAATAGTTTAAAATTCACTCCGGCTCGAAGTTACTTTTCTCATTTATTTGAAAACCGAGTGATTTTAATGCTAAACAACCAAAACCGATTATTAAAATAATCGAAACAATCAAGGTACTCAATATTCATTTAAAATAATTAATTCAACTATTTCTAGAACATTTTAAAGAATTATGAAGTTAATGTTAAGTTACAAATAAAAGTTAATATAAACACGTAGTCAAATACAATTAAACCCTAACATTTAAGATGACACTTAATTAATCACAAGAGAATAAATTCAATTACTATAATTATTAGAAATAGATAATAATCTTTTAATTATTCAATTTACAACTACTAAATGCTTCCAAGAGAAATATGAAAATAGTGCAAATTGGTTGATTTAACTAATTAAATATTTAATCAAATGCAGTCAAATGCTATTAAATGCATGCCGGATTTGGATTATCACATCCTTTCCCCCCCCCCCCCTTAAAATAATTGCGTCCTCGCAATTCTTCTTCCAATAGGACTCTGCATCATCTAGAATCCAACTCTGACTAATCTTCATTGGTTGCTGAGCAAGATAGTATATGAGAATGCTCGTAGGAAAAATCCCGAATAGAAATCCCAATCAAGAATGTCGAGGAAATACCAACTAAAGATTGAAGCAAAGATACTGTAGATATTATCAATACCACATACTAATGGCAGGAAGAGTACCAAAGGAATACCCTATTTAAGAATCTTCAATATAAGTCTAACAAGTACCCAATAAGAAAGTTAAGAGATAGCCAAAGTAGATGCACCTCATGCAGTGCTGATTACCGTAAATAGACCCAGCTGAAAGTTCTGTAAAGGAATATAGAGAAGAATACCAAAGGCCAACCTCTAAATGAAATCTTCCAATCACTGAGTTCCTACCGCAACATCTTAGTCAAACAGCAAGTATAGATTCCCCTGAGTGGAAAGGCCGAAGGAGAAGCCGTAAACAGTACAAGATAATATGTCCAATCAGAATTCCAAGTGTAGGATCTTCCAATAAATGCCAATAAGGAAAATACCAATAGAATGCCCAATAAGAATTTCAAAGAATACCATAAGTAGTACTATACAATAAGTCTGATAGGAATTCCAATTACCAAACCTACTGAGGAACACTAAAGAAGATATCCGAAACAATGCTCCAATAAAAAAGTAGCCAAGTTTGCCCAATAAGTAAATACTAAATAATTGGCCAATGAGAATTCCATAAAATACCATTGAATAATTTCCAATAAGGGATGCCAGTATCATACCAATAATGACCGAGACACATATACCATAGATACTACTGTGCAGTAAGGCCGATTGAAATCCCAATAGCCAAATCCACCGAGAAATGCCAACAGAAGTCTCCAAAGAATACCCATTAAGAAAACCAAAAAATTGCTCCAAAGAATAACCAAATAAACCCCAAGAGAATGCTACTCTTTCACAACTGTTAAGCACAGAGAAGGACCAGAGAGGTGTGGCAATAACCGAGCTCCAAAAGCAAACACCAATTCCCAAATAAAGGCTAGTCAAATGCCATTCATTTCCTGCCAATCCATACACCTTGAAAAGCCAGCGGTGAACCACTTTCTTCAGGGGAGGAAGAGGACTTACTTACCATTTCCATGAGACATGTATGAATGCCAATATATCACAGTTATACACATGCCTTAAACTATTATGCAAGCAAGTTTACAAAACAGTTTATTCAACAAAGTCACTCAATCACGACAATCAAGTCAAGCACAACATAATCAATTCAAATCACGACATAGCTAATTCAACACATTCTATACACACATTACAAGTAATACTTCAAGCAAATAATAATTCATGAGGTCGATTCGATTCACGATGCCAATTCAATAAGTCAATTCGATAGACAACTAGACATTTCACCTTTCTTGAGAAACATTTAACACATAACACATAACTATATCACATAAGGGCATACATTCAAGTCAAGACACACAATCTCACATACAAGCATACACTTTCAAGACATACTTAACAAGCACACATTCAAGGGTCACTACCCACCAGACCGAGGACCCTATCCCGGCTTATGAGCTAGACAAGCTCTAATACCACCTGTAACACCCCGATCCCTCTCGAGACCGGGAGTTCTATCAATCAATCTATTCACAACCCAAATCCAAACCCAGCATAAATTTTCAGGGAAAACGGACGGAGTCTCGCCTGTTTCTAGGCAAAAAGCAAACCCGCGACAGCATATAAGTGAACCGATACCAAGTCTAAACATTCAACCACCTCAAGGCCATCCGAGTTTCGGTTCTTAACAATTAAACTCAGCAAGTATACATACATTTCCAATCTAAAAGCTAACCTATCTCTTTTCATTTTTGACAAGTACATTCAATTAGACAATTAAACCATATTAAGCTACTGCATAAAATAAACTATCATGCCATTCTAACTCTTTTCCTTTGGACATTACAAACATGCATTGAAGTTAAGCTATGCTAACTAATTACATAAACTAGCTTATCAATTTACCTCAACTACTTAGCTAAATTTAAATTATACTTCTTCTAACAATAAATACATACAACATATGAATATACATCTTTGCATCTTTGACAACTCAAGCCACATAGCACGCAAGACAACTCTTCAAGCACGAACTTTTACGAAATCATGAACTTTCCAGCTAACATGACATTTCCTGAAATATGGTGGTGAGGAGTGAGTATACACAACACGTATACTCAGTGAGGGCGAGACATATATCGAGGTGGAGAGAAAGAAAGTCGTGCAATGCAAATAGACATATTTAAGCAATAAAGTCAATAAGAAAGCATTCAATACAAACGACAATATAATAAACATTCAAGAAAGCATTAACACAACCATTCAAAGCTATACCACACTTTGAAGGCTATGGTTCACTCTTACGAGCAATATTCCATTTCACGAGCGATACATCAATCTCGAGCTTGATGTTGACAACGATGACAATAAGCGCGCAACCACCTTATAACACAAGTTTGGAATACCCCGGAAGTATCCATAAATCTACGACCCAAATCTCCTTGGGAGGCAACAGAAGCGAGAAGAGGGAATAGCCACAGAGCTAGAGCAACCAACACTGGCAACACGAGGCTACCCAGAGAGGCCCATCACCCACGCGCTGGACACTATGCAATGCAAGACTCGATACAAGGAAATAAACGAGCGATAGCACAACAACACAAACTAGTGACAATAAACGAGATAACAAGCAATCACAACCAATACTAGCACTCAACTAACTTTTCAAGCATAACAAGCAATAATAAGCAACAATAACACCAAATTAACAAGTAACAGCAGTTCAAACACGAAACAACAAATATCACTATTCAATCCCCAACTTCCAAAGACAATTACGAGCAAACGAGCTACGGAATTAGGAAACCGATTTCACTATATTCACTCAGGAACTACAAGGCACATTTCTATGTCACTAAACCTCACTTTTCCACCCGAAGTCTGAAAGTCCACCTACTACGTTTGAACTACAGCTATGCTAACCGGTCACTCAATCCATGCCACAACAGCGCCAAAAGTGCTTCCATGCCCCTAATTGCAAAACCCCCAACTCAATTCGAGCAAAGACAACTTTTGGTCAAACGGCCCCTTTACGTTTCTTTGTCTAATTCCCAATTTTAACAAAGGCCGATCTGTTTTTATTTCGCATTTTAGCTTTCTATCATTAATGACACCTATCCAAATCAAGCAATAGCAATTCAGATCGAAATCCGAAATTCTAGGGTTTACTATTCATAATTCACTATTCATTATTTTTTCCCAATTTCAAATACGCAGTTTCAACCGTAAAAATTGCTAAATAGCTAACAAGCAATGCTCTACGAACCCTAAGCAAGCTATTTCAAGCAATAACAGGCATTATAACGCAATAAATATCAAATCTAAAAAATTGACTTAAAAATCAAATTCATATTAAAATGCACAAAATCGTGAAAACCCTCACAGAAATTGAAGACCAAGACCCGCAAGGACCCGAGCCACGACCCCCAAGCAATTCCACGCGCAATTGTAGAAGAAAAATGCAAGAAAATCTTTTCTTTTCTCCTCCTTGAAGCTTCGGCCATGGCAAGGGATACAAGGGTCATTTTTTGTTTTGTTTTGAGTCATTTTTACCTTGTTTTTAATTTAAATGGTGGCAAGGGCATTTTGGTCATTTGTAAAATCAAACTTTAATTAAAAATAGTTAAATAAGCTTATTTTGATGCCATTAACTCTAATTGAAGTTAAAACAATGCAATTAAATGAAAAACAACTAAAACTAGTTAAATAAAGCTAAAAACATTTTTCACTAAATCCGAAGAATATTTCTCTAACTCTTATTTTTGAAATTGTACGATCGAACGGTCAATAATTGATCACTAATAAAGTGATGAGTAATAATATAAAACTTTAATTCTTTGAAAAGTAGAATAGTAGAATAGTTTAAAATTCACTCCGGCTCAGAGTTACTTTTCTCATTTATTTAAAAACCGAGTGATTTTAATTCTAAACAACCAAAACCAATTATTAAAATAATCAAAACAATCAAGGTACTCAATATTCATTTAAAATAATTAATTCAACTATTTCTAGAACATTTTAAAGAATTATGAAGTTAATGTTAAGTTACAAAAGAAAGTTAATATAAACACGTAGTCAAATACAATTAAACTCTAACATTTAAGATGACACTTAATTAATCACAAGAGAATAAATTCAATTACTATAATTATTAGAAATAGATAATAATCTTTTAATTATTCAATTTACAACTACTAAATGCTTCCAAGAGAAATATGAAAATAGTGCAATTTGGTTGATTGAACTAATTAATCATCTAATCAAATGGAGACAAGTGCTATTAAATACATGCCGGGTTCGGGTTATCACATCAACTGGAGTGGATCACAAAAATTATATACTAGGCTTTACTAGTCAATCTCAACATGTTTTTCGAAATAACAAAATATGTCAATCAGTTGTAGCCCATAATTTAAACATTCTAACACTATAAGCACATTATATGCAAATTTTGACTGCTTTTGTCTAGGAATTGTGATTTCTAAGGTCCATATTTTTTGTCCTTTTTCAAGCAGTATCTATGGACTACCCAACAATGAAAAATACAGTAATACTGGAAAAAAGAAGAGCAAGGTTATCCTTCCAATAGGAGCATCAACACTTGCCATTTTTCTTCTTGTCCTCTTGGTATTTATTACCATGTGCGCAATCATCAGAATACGAAGAAAAACAGGTTAGTAAAATTCATCCTAATTTATTAGGATGGGATTATTGAGTGAAAAGATAATTTCAATAGGGCAGTTATTGAGTCTGGTTGTCATACCCAACAACTCTCACAAACAATGTGGTCTCACCTATTAGAAAGCCTATTGAGTCCGGTTAGCCTTTCAACAAATAGTTTTTACAAAGGTTTCTTTTCTTCGTTGACTTATGCTTGTCAGATCTCCTATACACAGTGATCAGGAAGAGCAATTGTACATTATAGAGTAAAAATTTGGTAATTATATACTCAAAGATCTTTAAAATGACAAATAACTTCGAGAGAGTTCTAGGAAAATGAAGATTTGGCACAGTCTATCATGGACTTATGGGTGACACTGAAGTTGCAGTGAAGATGCTCAACCCTTCATCGACTCAAGGACACAAGGAATTCCTGGCAGAGGTAACTTGCAAGTTCTTAATCTACATAACAATGCTTGAGTTGGTGAATAAATAGGTCAAACATATGATGCATATGTGCTTACAATTACTTTAAATATTCAGGCCAATGTTCTCATGAACGTCCATCACAAACACTTGACTTCTCTTATGGGATACTTCGATGAAGGCAGTAACATTGGCATCATTTACGAGTACATAACGAATGGTAACTTAAAACAACATCTATCAGGTATATGGAATTGAGAAATTTGCACTATGCATGTACATTTATGAACAATGACTTGAGATAATCTTAGAGGGTTGTCTTATTGGGTGCAGAATTTATTTGGGAACAAAGACTTAGAATTGCAGTAGATGCAGCACAAGGTAATTTCGTCTTTAGTGTATGATTAAAATGTTTATGTCGAAAAGAAAAACATTAGTTTCCAAAATCAGGTAAACATTAAAAGTTAAGTTAATCATAAACTATGAAGAAAAGAAGAGAGAATAAATGAATTTGAATCAGATTTTCCTACCAATCCATTGCAGTAATTTTATCATGTTATAATTGAAATACTATTTTGGCAGGATTGGAGTACTTGCATCATGGATGCAAACTACTAATAGTCCACAGAGATATCAAGCCTACAAATATTTTACTAAATAAAAAATTCAAAGCCAAATTATATGATTTTGGGCTATCCAGAGCCTTTGCGAATGAAAGTGGTACAAATGTGTCAGTTAACACAATTGTCGGCTCTCCAGGTTATATGGATCCTGAGTAAGTATTACTCTTCATTAGACTACTAATAGAAATTTTATGTCATGTTTTAATTTGAAGAAGCTCGCAGGTGTTTCTCCTCCCACAAATTGATCAAGAAAAATGATGTCTATAGTTTTGGGGTTGTCCTCTTGGAAATCATCACTGGCGGGCCAGTAGTAAACAATGAAGGTAGACACATAATTGAAGGGGTTGCTCCTTTGGTTGAAAATGAAGGCATCAGAACAATTGTTGACCAAAGGTTACAAGACAACTTCAATATTGACTCTGTCTGGAAAACTGTTGAATTAACAATGGCTTGTGTCTCTCGTCCTTCTACTACAAGGCCAACCATGAATGATGTGGTGATTAAATTGAAAGAGTGCTTGGCAATAGAGATGTGTAACTAAGAGATGCTTGATCACGAAACAGAACCAAACAGTGTAACATCTTCGTTTTTAGAGGAAGAATATGATCCTCAAGATTTAGAAAGGTAAAGTGGAGTTGACAAATATCATTTCATACTTGTATATGATTTTGTTTGGCTAGTTTCAGGTACTGATTGAGGCCAGTGCAAGTTTTGTAAACTTGGCAAACATGTATTGAGTGTTAGTCAAGAATAAATATAAATGTTAGAATTTTGAGAAAGGAGATAAACAAATATTGTTTACAGAGAAAGCATCGAGAGGAAGTGTTTAGGAGGCAAATGGAATATCCATAATGTTATGTTGGATCAAGCGACAAATTGTATAGGAATAAGTAAGAAAGAAAGTTTTAGGAGAATCTAAAGGAAACAACCCGACTATATTTGTCTTTGAGTTGAGCTTAATGAATTACTTTACTTTCCTACCAAAAAAACAACCCGACTCAAAAAAAAAAAAAGGATGGTGACAGAGTAAGAAAGTTCAAAATTAAGTTAACTATAGGATAGAACGTTATAAGCTCTTCAGAAAGTCGATAATTTAGTGAATATTGGAAAATATACAGTAGCGAAAAAGGAAGCCAAAAAGGTAATTAGTGAGACCAATTAAAGCAAAGGCATAAAAAGATCTTTATGATGACTCTTTAATGTGTATGCATCTAATTTAGAGAGGTGTATTGACACGAAAGATTTGAAATTGTCACGTATGAAGATTGAAGAGTAATGATTCTTATGTCTTTATCGATTAGATACATATGTGTGGGTGTGTGCGCGTGTGTGCATATATAAGCACATGGCACATATATATTACTGCTCTTGCTATAGTTCTAAAAAATTACAAGCATAACGTATATAAACTCCAAACCGTACCATATTTTTCTTCTTCTGTCGCATGTTGTTCTTAACTAGTTAACTTTTTTATTAGCTCATCAAAAAGAAAAAAATTTGATTCATTTTTTTGTTGTGCTTTTCGACATGCAAATTGAATTCTTTTACATTTTTAAGGTTTTCTTTTTTAAGAAAAATAAAATAATTTTTTTTAAAAAAAAAAGTTAAGAAGTTACGATTATTGTTACTAGTTACAATTGTGGTTATAAAATTCTTATCTTAGTGCATCAGTGTATCCTTAAGTACTAATAAAAACAATGCAAATTCTGTGGAGCAAAACTATTTCTTACATATATAACGTTTAAGATATTCGAATACATATAAAACTTAAAGAAGCAAAAACTCCGCAAAACTAACAAGATGGCACATGACTTATTTCGTATATATAATTATAATCAACGAATTGAAAAACAATTGCATAATGTAAAAAAAAACAATTATCAAATTGACCTATAACTAATTGCTAAACAATCGAATTCATAATATCCCATTACAAATTCTAGCTAGTTAGTGCCAAATGTATATGGTATTATAAGAAGTTGCAGCTGACGGATGATCAGTGCCAAGTAACAAGCATTAGGATTAGCGTATACGATAAGACAGTGCAGTTAGTATGGCCTGGGGAGTAAGCTTTGTAATTTGAGGAAACACAAATACTACTATCAGTAGCGCCAATACAAACAAAGCAAGATTTTGATTTTCTCTTGACCACATCTTGGTCTCATCTTCATAAAATGTTCACCCTCTTCCTTTTTTTCTCTTGACCACATCTTCGTCTCGTCCTTAGAATCGTGTTGATCACCCTCTTCCTTTTTTATGATCAAAGTTCTCCACCTAGATCCTGCAATTGATATATATATGTATAATTAATTAGAGAAAAAAGAGTTAATGTGCTAATAAGATTTGTGGAGAGTTTAGGACGACTTATATATTGAGATTTGAAAGTCGGTAATTAAGAATCCTCCCCTAGGACTACTATATTAGTTTTGGCAGGTTTCAAGTATGGCTTTGACTTTAATTTCTGGTTTCCTATATCGGGCATGATGTTATTGTCAAGAATATTTATGCCTATTTAATATATACACTGGACTCTGTATCTTTAACTATATGACAAAATAAATTAATGCTCGCATTAAGGCTCCGTTTGTTTGCCGTAAAATAACTTACTTGTGAAAAATATTTTTATTTAAAAATATTTTTTTGAAAAATAAAATATTTTTCTAGGCTCAGTTTATTTGTCACAATATAACTTGTTAGGGGAAAATATTTTCATGAAAATAGAATACTATAAAATATTTTCTGGTTTTTGAGTTTCGAAAAATATTTTCTTCTCCCAAAGGACATGAAAATATTTTCTCAAACTTTGTACTAGTCATAATATTTGACCAAATTTTTTTTTACAGTTAACCAATCTTCCGGTGGTAAATTGGAAACAAAAGTAGCCATCATTTTTTTATTAAAAAATATTTTTCAGTTGACTAATTTTTCGGTGTTACCAAACAGCATAAAATTGAAAAAATATTTTATGGCAAACAAACGGAGCCTAAAAATAAAGACAAGGTCAGAATAATTAACTAATACTTTGATTTCGGTAAGCACAAATAAAAACTGTAGTAAAACTTAATACTATCCTCTTTCCCTTTTCAGGAACTTAATAATTCACTAATATTTTGATTTCGCATAAAATATAAAATGCTGGTAGAAGAGTTTGGTTAATGATTGAGATCCATAGGGTTTGAGAAAGCTGAATGTTAACATAGATTTCATATACAGTAGAACTTCTTTAAATTAATAGCGTTAGGATCACTAAATTTTATTAATTTAACAAGATATTAATTTATAGATAAATTAATAACTATTAATTTATAAAGATATTTTTAATTTTTTTGGTTTTATAGTAATCATATTATGATTATGATGTCTTTTTTAAAAAAAACTGACTTGTAACTTTTTGGTCCAATTTAAAAAGATAAGTAATGAGAATAGATGATAAAATTCAATTTAGTAAGATTAGAACAAAGTTTTTTCTAATCTCGTATCCAAGTCCTTGTAGGATTAGGATAAGAAATAATTTCTCTAATATTGTATCCTAATTCTTGTAGGATTATCACAATTTTTTCTCTTTAAATAATTAAATATGAGATTCAATTAGATTTGAAGTTCAACAAAAGACAAGCTACTTTTGATTCATATTTTAAGAAAACCTCATAGTCAATTTATTATGTACTTTTTAAGTAATTATTAATTTATGAAATATTTGAGTCAATAAAATACGAAAAAAAATTTTTTTAAAATGTATTATCTTATAATTTTATCGAATTTATCAACTTTTTACACTGGTCCTAAGTCGGGACCAGATATTTTTATTAATTAAAAGAGATTATTAATTTATCAAGTATTAATTTAAAGAGGTTTTACTGTATATATATATATATATATATATATATATATATATATATTTTTTTTTTTGCTGCGTAACATTGATTCCATATGTATCCTAAATGTTAACATAGATTCCATATGTATCCTATATGTAGCTATGTGATAAAAAATGAATGACATTTAATAACGCTTCACAAACTTCATTTGTTTAGGGAGTTTGTATGTTTCTTTTTTGCTAATTAAGTTTGCATGTTTCTAAAGAGATAAATTATGCTATTAATCCTAAGAGCATCTCCAATAGCTACTCCATTTTTTCTTCATTTTAGGGAGTGAAATATGTTACTCTCTACTTTAGAGACTCTATTTTAGTTTCAATTCCAACAACACTCCCTACTTTATAAAAATTTCTATTTTAATTTCACTTTAATCACACACCTATTTTAACTAAAACATTACTTTAATATTATTTTTACCTTGTTATCTGTTTTAAATTTCAATCCTTTACTTATTAATGGTTATGCTCCAATGATTAATCATTTTACTTATTAATACTATTTTTTGTTAGTTTTATTAATTATTTAAATCCAAATTCTATGACAAAATAATAATTGGCAAAGCAATTGTGGTTATTTTCTAATTAATCATAATTACACCTGGCAAAACAAAACATCTTTTTAGAGTAAAAAGAGCCCAACAAAATGTTAGCAAAGATATGACCGAAAAATAAATGTTTGTAAAAAGACCATCCAAAACCCCTAAAAAGAGCCCCTCCTCTTCTTCTTCCCCTTCTTTCATCGGCTTCCCTGGCAATCAGTTGCTCCATCACCACAGTGGAAAATTCAAACAAAGCTACCATACCTTTCACATTTGAGGTGGGTTTTGTTCTCCAATGTGTCTCTTTTTTCTGTTTGTTTATTTTTTGTTTATTTTGTTTTAAATCAGTTTGTTGACATAGTGTAAACAACATATCAAATCTCTCTATTCATGCAAAATTCTATTGCTGGTATGTTGGATGAAAGCACCAACTTTCAATTTGTGACTGTGGGGGCTATTGTCAAGCAAAATAGAGAGGAAAGTTGTTTCGCTAATTCTAGCGAGAAAAACTTTTGGAGTAGCGAGCGAAAATTTTTGGCAAAGCTTTTGAAGAGGTTGGAGTGCAAACTTGTAGTTTTCATTGCTAATTTGGCTAAAAATTCAATATACCAATGTTGTTGGAAGTGCTCTAATGTTGTCACGCTTTTTTAAATTAATCTCATTTTTTTTCTTTTTGTTCAAATAGTTTGTACTGTTTCAAAAGTCATATTAGTTCTCATTGTTTTAACTTATTCAAACTAGTCCCACCATTAGAAAATCATTAATTTTAACAAAATTTCTATTAAGTGTAAGAGCAAATTAGTCTTTTCACAATTGCTTTTTCTTTTTATTTTTTCTTTAATTTTCCTTCTTCTCATCAAACCCACACATAATACTCTCTCTCACACAAACACACAATTCTCTCTCTCTCTCTCACAACACACATACACAATTCACATGCTTACACAAAGCTCTAACACACACACACATGCAGCTCTCACTCATACACAGCTCACAAACACAAACATAGAAAACACACAAAGCACCTAAACAAACACAACGCGCATGCATACACTCACACACATACACAGACACACAATCCATGCACATGCATACACACACCATAGTTGGGACAAAGGCCGCGGGAGAGTGTTTCGTGAGGAGGATGGTGTCGTGGGGGTGGGAGAGGGGAGTCGTGGGCTGGGTGGGGTAAGGGTAACGGGGGTAGGGGTAGGGGTAGGGGTTGGGGTTGGGGTAGGGGTTGGGGTTGGGGTTGGGTGGGGTGGTAATGTGGCTGGAAAAGGTGTTGGGTGGGTTGGTCACAGGGCTGGGGCCCTGTAGGGACGGAAACGGGGCTGGTGTCAGGCATGAGTGTGTGTCTAGATCGACAAATTCTTGTACAGTGTAAGATCATATCTTTACATACGATCTCACTCAATCATATTTTGCCACGTCACTAATTCTAATAGTTAATAATTGTACAAAATCTTTTAAGTTTAACAATTTGCTGAAAAGCCCTTCTAACCTCAAGACTATTCCCCGCACCACCCAAAAAATATCCATCGTTGTCAACACCACCAAATACCCATCGCCAGCACCACCAGACCTGTTCTGGACACCAGTGAAAACCCATCCCCAACATTAACCTATCGTCAGCACCATAAAAATCCCCACCCGTCACCATATTAGAAACCCATCACCACACCAGGAAACATGATTTTCTTCTCAAATTGTTTGCAGTTAAGTTCAAAATGGTTGAATTTCAGACCTTTTTTTTGGGTGGGGGGGTGGGTGGGTGGGTGGCTTATCTCTATTCTTAAACCCTCGAGCTCTTTCCCTTCCGCGACGAACATCTTCATCTCTTATGTTCAAATATTACCTTTGTGGAACATTGTCTTTGGGTAGGAGTTAATGAGCAGTTACTTGAATTCAGGTCTAGGAAGGATGAAATAATATTGTTGAGAGCTTGTAGGTGGTTTTATGGAGAAGATAATGCCACAAAAATAAATGATTATTTTATGAACACAATGAGTGCATTGTTGATAAAAGCATAGTTTGAGGGGAAAAAAACTATAACTGAAGTCTATGACTTTGGCGGTCCCCTCTTTCCACGAGGTTGAATTAGTGTTACAGTAACAGATTGATCTCTATCCCATTCACACGCGGTCGACTTGAAAATTTATAGCAATTGCTAATGTTAAGGTCAAATTTCAAGTCTAACACAAAAATTCTTCGATCATAAATAACTATTTGATTCTTAATTAACTTGAATTATTTTTTGAAACATGTTGTTATATCATAAGCTTATAATTTTAGAGTGAATTTAGCAGGTTATTTCAACTAAGAAGTTGAGCATCAAACCAAACCTAATAGTTAAAGCAAAAGTAGGAAACCGTTGACCTTAAGGCTCCGTTTGTTTGCCGTAAAATAACTTACTTGTGAAAAATATTTTTCTAAAAAATAAAATATTTTACAAGGCCCTATTTGTTTGCAGTAAAATAACTTGTTAGGGAAAATATTTTTCTGAAAAATAAAATATTAAAAAATATTTTCTAGTATTTAGATGTACCGTAAGTTGTGTAAAATATTTTATTCTCTCAAAAGAAATGAAAACATTTTCCAAAATTTTGTATTAGCAGCAATTGTTGATCAGAAAATATTTTATAATTAACTAATTTTTCGGTGTTACCAAAAATCATAAAATCTGAAAAATATTTTCCGTAAAATAACTTGCTTATGTAAAATGTTTTATGTAGAAAATGTTTTCCTGGAAAATAAAATATTTTACAAGACTCCGTTTGTTTGTCGTAAAATAACTTGTTGAGAAAAAATATTTTCCTCGAAAATATAATACTGTAAAATATTTTTTGGTGTTTGGATGTATTGTGAGTTTCGTAAAATATTTTTTTTTCCAAAGGAAATGAAAACATTTTATAGAATTTTGTACTAGCCGCAATTGTTAACCGAAATATATTTTACGATTGATCAATTTTTCGGTATTACCAAACATCGTAAAATTAAGAAAAAAACAGTCACAATTGTTGATCGAAAAATATTTTACGATTAATCAATTTTTCGGTATTACCAAATACCATAAAATTCGAAAAATATTTTTTGAAAAAATATTTTATGACAAACAAATGGAGCCTAAGTTGGAAAACACGAAAATATTTTACGGCAAACAAATGGAGCCTAACTTGGAAAACATTTTGCCCCATTTTAAGGTACAGATTTAGGTAGAGTAAGAAGCAGTACCAGGCGCCAACCATGCTTCCGTAGAATTACTTGGCAACGGCGCTAGCCATAAAATGTTCCGCAAATTCATTGCTTCATCATATTTTACATTAGATCCTGAGGTCAACCATTAGAGATAAGATCAACAACAAATACTCACAACTCTCCATAATGCTTTTGAAATTTGCTTCTATTCGTAAGTGTATTTAGTATCATGAGCCACTGCAACTAGAGAATGCAGATATTGAAGCAGTGAAACTGTACACGAGCAAAACAATCTCTGGCTTTACTGGCCCAGTCCAGAATCCTATGCACAAGTACTTACACAAACACACACCCAGATTAGTACTACAAACATTTCGGATCTAAACATACCTCTTTGGCAGTAACCCATATTATATGGGAATACTTCTTTGTCATAGGCTGGGTTTTGCATGAAACCTGCAAAATTTTGCACCAGATCCCATAGGCATGTTAACAGAAAAATGAGATTTACTTTAAGCAAGGTGGAAGGCAGCAGAGGCCATGGCAGGAAAAGGTTTCCACATCACTCCATATGTATATCATAGTCTAAGTATACTCTCATTCTAGTTCCTGTAAAAAGGTAGAACATGACTACGATATATTCTGTTAAACTTTTAAGTTATACAAATAAACCAGTATGTATTCCGTACTAATTTTAGCACAGATAAGTAAAAGCTATGCGTTTAAGTGAAATCACACTAGGGACCACTTTCGCAGACAACATAGTTTAAGAAGTAATTGTAAAACATGAACCAAGATAGTGGAAATTAGCTTTACATTAGGACGTAAGAATTCTCAGACAATATCGACTGCAACATGCATTAGGAGCTTTCAATAGAAACTTGATCTCACAAAAGAACCTCAAAATCCACACCTCTCAGGTCTCATCACAGTGTGTTCTGAAGCCCCGTTAATGAATTAATACGTACCCAGATAGTTAAAGGTTGAGTGGACAGATTTTCAAGAGTAGATCACTAAATCCATGCTAACCAAAACACAGATTGGGCCTCCTTGTTTTTGATTCAGTACAAGGTCTCCTTTAGCAAAACTTTCATCACTAACTCTTAAAGACAATAACTTTGAACAAACGCATCCATTAGGGATTTTACCTAAGAATGGCTTGAATATTTCATTCGTCTTGTCTTTTTTATTCCCTGACAACTCAGTGCGTGATTAGGTTTGTATTTAGAGCTTACTGCAACAAGAAGAAAGAGAAGGAGCTTTTTGTGCAAGTATAAAGTGGGGAGGGGCAGTGGTTGGCACTTGGCACCTTGAATCTATGTTATTGTAGCAGCTCTAAGTTGTGGAAAGTTAGAGAGCTGGAAACAAGTGAAAGGCAGCTTATAGGATACCCGCTAGGTAATACGAAGCCATTTCCAACTACGTACGGCTGTTCATGTACCTATTTCTCATTTTTCCTATTTTTTCTTGTCAAGTTCTTTCTTCTCTCTTTTCCCCCTTGGCATACTCCGCCTGAGGGAAGAGGGAAGAGGCTGGTAAGTCCATCAATTGAGACAAGATTGCCCATCTATGACATACTACTCATGATTTAGATTAAGAACTGGGTTCTTCTTCCATGAGATATGTGGCAAATCTTCTACAGCCACATGTTAAGTATTATTTTATGAGCATAAGCCAAGTTAGCTTGTACTATGCAGTTCTGCCACATAAGCATGGCAGAAGATTCAGTTTTTACTAATTTAGCCTTGCATAATTTTAAATTACTATAATGTCCTTTTGCGGCTTTAATTACCATAATACACTTATGCATTGAAAAAATCTATTGCCTTTCCTGAAGCAATTTATCTTTCTCAGCTATCCAATGCCTTGCTCCGTTCCAAAGCAATCCATCTTTCTCTCTTCCCTCATTTTGACCACCATTAGAACTCTCCATCTCCGCTCAAAAAAAAAGAAGCCTCGTTTACATTTTTCTCACCGGAGATTGTTGCAGCACTACAAAAGAACTAGGAAAAAAGGGCAGTTTAAAGATGGCGTATATACGCACCGACGCCGATAACGATTTTAAGTCCAAGAAAGAAGAGGTGTTTCTACACACCGGCGCACGCACTTAACGACAATTTTATACCAAAACAGCCGTGTATGTTCCGTAATTCTTTGCAGTCTCGCGGCTGCGTTTAATTAATTTGTAAGTCTTTTTCATCTAAAAATTGATGACTAGTTTACAGAGTTTATAAGCCTATAGAAACACTCTAAAAAAAATTTCAATTTTTTTTTTTCAGATTTTTTCATTTCTCTTTTCTTGCAGAAAAGTCGAGAACAATTATTTTTCATCATCTTCGCCAAGGGTTGTATTGTGTTCGTTCCTTATTCACTCTCTTCAACATAGAGGTATGTAGTAACATTATGTAGTTGAACATGCAATTGATATTTCACATTGATTTTGTGTAAATTTTATGTTTATTTGATTTTATTGTAGTTTCATAGGAAGTAAAATAGAATCTATTAGGAGTTTACAATATAAAAAAATATGTTTTTATACTTACCCATTACATGTTCAAGGCAATGCCCGAGAGAGACTTTTTATATATTAGCATTGACTTATTTTGTTGCAGATAGCTTGCGTATAGATAAATTTATATATGTCATTTTAGTAACCGATGTATGAGTTTAGGAACTTTGGACCATGATTCAACGAGATAGAAGTTAACTGAGCTCATAAAAATTTCAAAGTTAAATGATGTGTGTTTATTGCTTAGTAACTAATGTATGTTCAGTATATGATTCATGGTCACTTTTGTATTGTGTAAGCACTGACAAGTTTCTTTTTTACAATATTTCATGGCTGTCCACATACACTTCTTAAAATCTCCATTTTAACTGATAAACCCACTGCTCTTTTCTCTCTCTTCCTGTATGCCAAGCTTCTGTAAGTAGTCTAATGGTCACCTGTTGCTTTTGTGAAAGCAGTACATTTATTTGGTTTTTACTTTGCATTACAACAATATATGCTCATTGAATATTTTAAATACTTATTGTATGGCTGTGATAATACTTACCTCTCCAAGAATTTGCTGTAGTAGTTTCAATTGTATATCTGTAAATGATAGCAGACCATCCACTAGTAAACCATCTTTTCTGAGTAGTAATGAGTCTACTAGAAGAAGAAAGTTTGAAACTTTTAAGGTTTTTCCATTTGGGTCTATGGTTTTTTCGAAGAAAATCAAGAAAGAACATGTTGGCATTTGTGGGTTTTGATGAAAAGCTCAAATGGGGTTATGGTGGTTGACGGCAAGCCAAAAAATGACATGTCTTCAGATGAAGTTATTGGTGTTTTGAAGTCAATTTCAGATCCAAGCCAAGCATTTTCTTACTTTAAGTCTGTTGCTAAGCAGCCTAATGTTGTTCACACTACAGAAACATGTAATTATATGCTTGAGGTCTTGAGAATACATGGTCTAATTGAGAATACAAGAATTGAAATGGTCCGATGCTTTATTCACTTTTTTTTTATCCTCGAGTTTGCATGGACTGCTGCATCTCTCTCCTTATCATTGACTTGGTTTTCAGTATGATTATGTTGTATAAATGGTTACGCTTGTTAATTTTTGTTAAAATGGCTCACATCCAGGTGGATAAAAAAAGATCAGATGGTTCCTCATTTCATTTGCTATTATCCGATCTTTTCTCTTTTTTTCCATATAGAATATTTGAGACTATATTCATTTGTGTGCAGGAAACCATTGCTGAGCATACCAAAAAGAGAATTTGTTGAACCTGAAGCAAAAGACACGGTATGTCTTAATGTTTTGGTTTTACTTATGAAACATAGCCCTTCATATTTAATAAATCAAACCAAGCCCTCATCTTCAATATGGAAGAAGATATTATATGGTTTAAATATTTATTTGGTTCACAAGTTACTCATTATCCATTTAAAATCAGTCACTCATCTTCCTTGAAGGATATCCTTTTTGATAATGTAGCTTGCTGCTATTCACTGAGCTGTGCATGTTTCTCTGCTGAGACTGATACTTTTATATTGTTGCTGGACTTGATATACCAATAATGTTTTGAAACTTCAGACCCCTAATTCCTCTTTATATGAAGATCAATATTATGTTCATCATCTCCCCATTCATGTGGAGCATTCTTAGAAGTCTTAAAAGATCTCTAAACTCAACAAATTGAAATGTTTTTTTTCTAAACCGGTAGTTTTAGAAGATTATGTATACAGTAGTTAATATTACTTGTTGGTTTTACTTCTCACTAAGGTGGTATTGCTTGGTATGGTGAAATTGTTTTTTTTTTCTTGTTTTCTGGTGAAAAATGTGCTTGGGTGATTTACTAGTAAGATTTAACACTGGCACAATTATAGGTTGATGAAGTGCATAGGATATTGAAGGAGGTACATCGTGATGCAAATCCATGTCTGATGAGTTTGACCAAGTTCAAACTACATTATCCTAGCTGGGTCCTCACCCAATCTAATGGGAATGATTGTGGTATGTATTTAGTTAAAGCTTGAGTTGGGATTATTTTGCGTGATATTAAGAATGTTCTTGAAGGATGATCCTTTGCTGTTTTTTTCTTTTCAGAATTTATTACATGTATTTTCGGTTGGTGTTAGATTTTAGATTCAGTACCTTTGGCTTTAGGTTGTAGTTGGTATGATACATCAAACTTGGTTAAAATTATGAATATCTCAGTTTTGGGTTGATTTTGAAGTTCACACGACTTCAAAGATTATTTGATAAGAATTAGAAATAACTGGGTATATAGAATTCAAAGAAGTATATTGTTGCGACTTTCTTATAAAAATAAGAAAGTATTCTACACCCCTCAAAACTAAACCAAAGTTTAACAATAAAAATAAAGTTAACTAGAAGCATCGGAGGTGCATAGCGCGCCCCCTAAAAATTCCAATAAGTTTTAAATAAGAACAAGTTCACTACCAAATATTGACGGGATTGCATGTGTTTTCCCAGTGCCTCCATAAGTCAAACGCAAATTGCTTGCGTTTTTCATCAGAATCTGTAATCTTGAAAGCTGCCATACACACATATAAACCACAATCGTGATCGCCCTCTTGAATAGGTGTCCACGAGGGATGATACAGTGGTATCGATGAAATTTTTTGCATTGCCCGATATGTTTCGGGTTCTTCATATTGAAATAACTCATCCAAGTATTTCAGCTGCAAAATATAAATATTAATTTTACTAAAATCGCATTTGATACAATATATGAAAAATGATAAACATTAAAATTATTTGTACCAATTTTGACACTTGATCGATTATGGGGTCCTTGTATCACGATGTGGAGCAGTATCACATATGTTGACCTCATTTTTTATGAAGTCAATTACACACAAATACCAATGTATGTTTTTGTAATTCATTGGTAAAAAAATCTGCAAAAATAAACAATATTATTATATTATAAGTATTTAACTAATCAAAGCGAGTGTTCAAAATAAGCTAATAGTTTATGAAACTATTTATTAAAAAATTTTAATTTTGAAGAATAACTTACCTGCTCGCAATTATTTAATGAACCAATAAACTTATGTTCCCCTCAAAATGATACAATACACTTAGAAACGCGAATAGGCTTCTCTTTAACTTCGTGAATAATCTGTCGCTGCCATTACAAAATATTTGAAAATTATAAATGTAACATGCTTTGAAGCTTTAATACATGTTTGATAGCTTTTGGACAAATGTCTCATTGTAGTCTGTAATCATTGATATGTGACAAAAAGCTAGTAAATATCTTGTCTTTCCACACTAAACTCACGTATAAATAGAGCTCAACAAATGCTCATCTTTGTTCAAAGGAGCGCGAGTTGAGTTCAATACATAGATTGTTAAGATTGACTTAACGTGCATGGATATTTTTTAATTAACCTTCTGTGTTGACTTCATAGCGCCTATTGGGGGTAGGGACCATTCGGCAGCAATTGTAATATTTTCAGAAGATTTAATACCTTTTCAATTGAGGGTGGGAACCATTCAGCATGGTGTAATCATAAAAAATTCATATTAATTATACACATTTCTAAATATTACAAAATGATAAGAACGAATTAAGGGTTTTTTATCTATTCGTATACATACCGTGAATAGAGATGGAAGATACCATTTGGGCAGTTTTACATCATCATGCTTAGCATTATTTCCAAGTTGAGCTACATAGCAATCAATGATCTATGGAAATGATATGTATATAGGTAAGTTTAATGTAATAAGTTTAAAGTAAGATGTAACAATTGACATAACGAAACGAATGATAAAATTTTTACGGTTGAGGATATGTCCTTGTTCGGCGTTAGTTGTCGTATCTCAAATCTTGTAAGAAAATTATAATTCATGCTAACCAAAACCTCCCTATAATATTAATGTCAAAAAATTAGGCAAACTTAATTTATATGAGTAAATAAATAACTACATTAAAAAAATATAATCAGTCATAATGAAACTTGCCTAGGGTCCTTCTCTAGTGAAAATAAGAATTCAAATAAAAATTCTTCATCTTTTTCCATTCTTAGACCATCTGCATATGAAACACTATCCAAGTGTTGCAAATGTACTGTAGTATTCATGTCACTACTTATCTCAATCGCATTTGCATGAAAAATGGTTTTCCCTTGAACCCCAAATGAAAGACATCTTTGTGGCTATTTTTTCACATTTTGCGTCGGCCGAATAATATGCATCGAACCACTTCGATTCTTGTTTAATGGTGAGGTGATGTATATTGAATCTTCACTCAAAACATTTTTTCCTTTGGCATCACGAATGGCCCCATTTACACTGTCTCTACAGTGAGTTTTTTGGGTTTGTATGAACTCCTTCATAACTGTTGTTGCCTCATTAATCTTCTGTTTGAGATTTTTGAATTCTTTTCTCGTCACGAATTCGTTTTTCATACACTACACATATCCATTTTAATATAATAAATACATTTGTACATTATCCTAATTAATTTTCAATAAAATTAAAAATAGAATATAAACATCGTATATGTAAAATAATTCAAACCTTGTATTTCTTTGAGCTCCCACAAGGTGATTCAGACAAGCTTCTTTTATGACCCTCCCTCTTAGTCATTTTTTGTTCTTCTGAGATAGAATTAACTTCTGAAAAATTTTGTTGGTAAGCAAAGTTTGTGGAGATGAAGACACCTGCCCGGCTTATTAATGCCAACCAACATTACTTTGCTAAGTTTACAAACAATTAATGCTGCATTCCCACCAACATTAATTGCCAATACTTTTTACAAACACTAAAAGTTCCCTCACCTTATGTCCATCATCTTTATCTGTCATCAATTAATGCTAGGGACATCAATTGCAAATGCAAATCAACTTTTCAGCTTCCACAACGTTTTTTTTTTTTTTTTTTGGTATTGTTGGTTAAAAACTTTTGGGTAAAATTATTACATTTTAGGTATGTATGCGTCTTTTGTGAAGAATCCTATCAATATTCTCTGCTTACATGTTACAACCATGCACAATGCTCTAGGTGCCTTTATTACCTAACTACATGACAAGCCGTCTCGAGCCTTGTGCATTCTATTGACATGTGATTGCTGCAAAGGTACTATAGAGAAGCAAGTATTGAAAACCGTAGGATGGTAAATGATTTAAATGTATTTACATTGAGGAAAAAATTGTGTCAGATAACATGGAGAAGAAAATGTATATGCAAAGGTACTATTGATAAACACAAAATTGGTTCAGATAACATGGAGAAGCAAAAAATTGGTTCAGGACATAACCAAAAAATTAAAATATTTTATTAAAAATTAGTTTATTTTTTTTCCAATGGTTAATAACTTTAGGACACAACCATTGCATATCATGTCAACGTAATTTGTGCTGATTCCAATCCCTTACACAGCACACACACCACCTCGAGCCTTGTGAATTTATATGACAAGCATTGGCAAAACGTGGGAAGATAGAGAAAGTGAAAGCTAACGTTCATATTAAATTAACAGCAACATGGAAGCTATCGTTAATTTGGGTAAGATTTTTTTTTTTTTTTTTTTTGCTGAAAATTGTTGGGTAAGATTAGATGTTGCAAAGCAAGATAAAACGTGCCTTTATTACCTAACAAAATGACAAGGCATCTTGAACCTTGTGCATTCTATGACAGGTGATTGCTGCAAAGGTTATATTGAGAAGCATTGAAAAACATTAGAAGAGGAAGAAAACTAAAACAAACATTCAGATACGTTCAAATTAATGAAAATTAAAATATTTTATTAAAAATTAGATTATTTTTTCCGATGGTTAATAACTTTAGGACATATCCATTACATATCATGTCAACATAATTTGTGCTGATTCCAATCCTTTACATAACACACACACTACATCGAGCCTTGTGAATTTATATGACAAGCATTGGCAACACGTGGGAAGATGGAGAAAGTGGAAGCTAACGTTCACATTAAATTAACAGCAACATGGAAGCTATCATTAATTAAATTTCTGATAACATAAAATAGTTAAGTCTAGGATAACAGTAAATTAGATGTAATTTTTTTTTTAAATTAGTGACTAATATTGCCACAATTATACTCATTTTAAGATTGATACAACCATGATTGACAATAAGAAAATGCAAAAACTAACAAATACACCTAGAATAAAATAGTTCACAATGGCACCGGCTACAAGTTCCTTTTGTTGCTTCTTCGGTTTTATCAAAGATGTTACTTCTTCTCCTAGATCGTCATCGTCGTTGTCGATTATTCTTTTCGACACGTCGAGTTCGGTACGGAACCAAAATGCGGAAATAGGTTCATACCATTTGAAAATTTTACATGTATTACACGTATAGAATAAGCGGCCTATGCTATTCTTCTTAATATCGCTCACAACTAAAATTTCTGCTTTGCGATTGCACCAACATTTCTTATTCTCATATCTCAAGTAAAGTGCTGGCTCTTCGCATTTTTGAGCTCGATTAGTTGATGTAGATATTTCGATATTTGTTTTAAAAATAATAAAATAACTTCATTTGGAAAAATAATTTAGTTAGTATGAATGAAAGATGATATTCAAATAAAAATCAACTATAAAATTGGAAAAAAGAAATACTATAAAAAAGTAACCATATAACCTGTGGTTGCAAATAAGTGAAAGTGAACCCTGGGAGAGATGAAGATGTTGTAATGACAAAGCAAAGACACCCTTATATAGACAATCATTGTGGTGTTCATTTTGGGGAAAATTTAGGGCATAATGGTTAATAATCAATATATGAAATATCCAGTAAAAATAAATAATTTACGAATGATGCATATTTTTTGTTAAACATAACTATTACCTTACAAAGATAAGTGCACAATCACATTGCCATTTTAAATAAAATACATAAAATACCAAAATAAAAAATCCTATCTTAAAATCTCATCGATTAGTAGTACTGAAAATTGGTTGGATGGAATGAGGAACTCGATCCAACATTGTCATTTTGCGAACCAAATAACAAATGGCTAAGAATATTACAATGATCTCCATAATAATAAGGCATACTTGATTGTGTAGACCTGTTGTTTAAGTCACAGTACGGTTCCTTATCGTCATCTGATCCATCATCACGCCATACCATTGGACAATTATTTGCTTGGTGACCGATACGTCTGCAAAATTTGCACATAACATGTAAAATATAGAGTTCCAAAATGCTAAAAATAATAAAAAAAATTACCTGCATCGACTGCATTTCCTAGGTTGTCTATTGCTATCGGGACCTTTTGCCCGGGACCCTTTCGGCTTTGCTTTTTTAGGATCCAAAACATCAAAATTCATTGCTTGGGACGGTCTAGCATCATCACCGTGTACTTCTATCATCCACAATTCCTTGGCACGAGCCGTTAGAATCGCAATGCCTTCAACTACTTCCTTAAAGCCCTGACTCGTCCTTTTGCCATAAAACCCCAATTCATTGCACTTTGAAATTATGAAACCATTTCGGGACGTCTCAATTTCCTCTGTTGTGGCACCTATCAGCTTCTTATCACGGAACTCCTTGTTGATGTCAGCTGTCCATCGTTGGTTAATGCATGTTAGGGGAATCTCCTTAAGTCTTTCACACTTAAGCACATATATAATGTGCTTACACGACAAACTCGTGGACTTAACCCTTTTACATTCGCAATTTATCTGCAATGACACCCTATTGAACAAAACATGACGTATTCACCCTTCAATATTATAATCAGCAATGATGTAAGTACGAGAATTAGTACTGTAGGAGATAACTTTATTGTGCCAAAGCATCGCTTGCAACTCAATGTGTTTTTTAATCTTCATGAACACTGCTCGTGTATACACATTAGATGCATGCCGCTTGATTTCTACAAGCGGAGTGGTGAGGACTGGCTTCATATGGTAAGTCTTCACTTCTTCCTCGATCACGTTAATTCACACACGCTCCAATGCTCGATGGTAGTCCCTTACGAAGTCTACTAGTTTTCGATTTGTTCCAAGGAAACTGTTCATAAATGCATTTGTACCCTCACATTGCTGAGTACTTTTCACTCTGGCAAAGAAATGTCCGTGCAAATATGCCTCTGCCTAAAGTTTTCTCTTCTCGTACACATCCATGATCCATTTGTGGGTCTCAAAACCTTTCTCAACGACCATATCCCTCCACACATTCTCAAACTTGTCAATCGAACATCTAAGTGACATATAAAAGTTGAATGTCATATTGAACTTCGGTATATTCACATTTGTACTTGCATTTTTTTGAAGATGCCATTTGCATAGCCTGTGCATTGCTTTAGGGAACACTGTCGCGATTGCCGCCTGCATTGACTTATCTCTATCCGTGACAACTGATATTGGACTCTTACCTCCCATCGCATTCAGAAATGTGCTGAGCACCCAGATGTATGATTCGATGGTCTCATTCTCTACCAAAGCAGCTTCGAAAATACATGTGTTTCGGTGATTGTTCGCCCTAGCCAGGAGGATCAAAGGAAATTTATAGGAATTTGTCTTGTAAGTAGCATCGAAAATCAGTACATTGCCAAATACTTCAAATTCATCCCTCGATCTCCTATCTGTCCAAAATAACTTCTCTAGTCGATTCTTATCATCTACTGTGTATTGAAAATAAAACCTCTCATCGCTATCCAACTTCCCATGAAGATAACTTAAAGCAACTTTGGCATCTTCATCGACGACTTCCTCAGATCGATCGCGTTCCATTTTATTGTAAAGATCTTTCCTCGTGAACCCAACGTCCTGATAACCTCTAGCCACATAGTTAAAAAAATCCATGACTCTGTTTTTTTTTTTTTTACACCGGATCGATTCAAAGCATGAGCTACATCATTATGTGCATCATCAACGTGTCTGTGTGAGCGGATGAATGACACGCCGTATGTTGGTACCAACTCATGATTATGTTCTTCAATGAATGTGGTAACAACATATTGCATAGTTAATTTGTTGAGCCTAATACGAAATTTTGCATTACAACCACATCTTGTTAATGCACGATGTTCTCGCTGTCTGTTTGGCATATCCAAGCAATCCTTACTCCGCTCACCCTCGCAATGACAAACGTATTGACGGTTCAACGCTTTACCAGTTAATTTATCTCTATGAATCGTACCTTTTCGGACACTAAATCGAGCACCACGCACATAATTGTTACAAAAGTTGAATGCATCATCTTCAGCTGAAAATTTCATTTGACATATTTCTTCTTTACTTAAATGTTGCATGTTTGATGAGTGGTCGACATCATTGCATGGAATCGGGCTCCATCCATCTTAAAAAAACTTCCAACTATAATATAAAGTATAATTGTTACGTTATACAATACACAATAAATTTAAAACACAATAATTACAATGGACTACGACTTTAAATTAAAAATTCATTTTTAATAGTAAAGTGAATAATAAATTAATACTCAAATAGTGAGATTTAATTTTTATTTTTTCATATTAAAGAGATATTTAAAATTTTATTTTTCTAACAGTCATCTTAAAATTTTAGATTCTTTAACATCATAGATAATAAATAATTTTTTTAACAACAAAGCTAATTTTTGTAGAATAATTTTTATTTTTCTAACAGTCAACATAAAAATTTTGGTTGCTTCCTTATCGCCATTTTTTATGCGGACAATATGTGCAGTGTTATTTTAACGGAGTGGGAATGTGGGATTTCAAGCGGATGAAAATACTCTTGCATGCAAACATACAAAGTCATAACATATTTTTGACAGAACCTATTATCTGTCCATTCTACTAGTGATACATCTCGTGTATTAGTATATTATGAGAATTGGCATACTAACGTTATTGAATTTACTACTACTCGTGATACATCATTACCAAGTGAATCAGACTATGCAACATATTGACAAGGTATGATAATATTACTAGATTTTTGAGGAAAAAGACAGATGAAGACAAGAATTAAAAATTCATTTTTTAATAGTAAAGTGAATAATAAATTAATACTCAAATAGTGGGCTTCCATTTTATATTTTCCATATTAAAGAGATAAATATATTTTTTATTTTTCTAACAGTAATCTTAAAATTTTAGTATTTTTAACAGTAAATATAATAACGAATTTTTTTAACAGCATAGCTAAAATTAAAAAGTCTTTTTAACATAAAAGGACTTAAGTAACGTTTCCTCTCAATTTTATACTAAGGGTTATCCCCAGCATAGCGGCAAACATCCTCAAACTCAAGCTTAAGGTCTCTGGTTCGACTCTTGCAAACACAAAGGCAAAATTTTTTTAGTGGTTTTGACAGAAAAGAGAATAAATAATTTTCCTGTCAATTTCATACTAAGGGATATCCCCAGCATAGCAGTAAACATCTGAAAAACACAAGCTTAAGGTCCCAGGTTTGACTCTTGCAAACACTAAGCCAAAAAAAATTTAGTCTTTTTGACAGAAAAGAGAGTAAATAAATTTCTTCTCAATTTAATTCTAAGGGATATCCCCAGCATAGCAGTAAACATCCTAAAACTCAAGCTTAAGGTCCCTGGTTTGACTCTCGCAAACACTAAGCCAAAAAAAAATTTAATCTTTTTGACAAAAAAGAGAAAAATAAATTTCCTCTCAATTTCATTCTAAGGGATATCTCTAACATAGTGTTGAACATTCTCAAACTCAAGCTTAAGGTCCCTGGTTTGACTCTTGCAAACGCATCTTAAAATTTTACTTATTTTAGTAGAAAAGAGAATAAGTAAATTTTTCTGTCAATTTAATGCTAAGAAATGTCCCCAGCTTAGTGGCATTTAGTTTCAAGCTCTATTTTAAGGTCCTAGGTTCGACTATTGCAAAACATTTTTTTGTTCTTTCATTTTTCCATTTTTATTAACTAGTTACATTGTTTCAACAAAATATTTTTTTGTTCTTCCATTTTTCCATTTTTACTAACTGTTACATTGTTTCAGCAAAACATTTTTTTGTTCTTCTATTTTTCCATTTTTACTAACTGTTACATTGTTTCAACTAGTGCATATGCAAAAGGATAAGACAATATACATCAATAATATTACTTTTCTACCAATATTAAGCTAAATTATATACATTCTTTAATACATTTAAAAAAAACATAAAATAGTATTGGATCAATCTTACTAACCTGGTAAATAATCGGTATTTTCTTCTTTCCTCAACAATGTTACTCTTCTACAAAATTATATGTGAAATTCACATTTGTGTACCATCCATATGAGTTTGCTTTATTTATAGAGGATGCATTTATTGTGTTAGTTGTAACTGATTGTGGTTTATTTATGAGATATGACATTGATTTGAGGGGAGTAATTCATTACTACTTTTATTGGCTTGTACACAAAAGTTTTGGATATTAATCTTATCTTTGATTTCATGAAACTAATTAGTGCAAGATTACGTGGTTATAAGCGTCAATTGAAGTATTTCTCCTAGTAAATTATATACTCATTCACACATTTTCATAGTTGAGCTCTTTACGTAGATTGGATACTCATGAATTGGCTACATAGCTCAACGCCTCAATTGATCTTTACTTACATTAATTCTCTTGCAACCATTACAATAGTCTTGTTCTAGACCATCATTTCTTTGCACAAGGAAAAAAAAATTATGAATACATTGATCTTACAATAACCATAGGAAACTATATTTCAAATAGAAATATACACCATTTTATATCAACCAAATCAACTATAAGAAAATGCAGATTGATAAACTAGATTATACAATGATATATATATATATATATATATATATATATTGTTTTTCAAAGGGGCTCAAATTTGTTTGTATTTCAAGACAAAGACAGTCCAACCATGCCATGGTTGTATACTCCCAAATATCATCTGGGTTGCCCCGCCAGAAAGATATTAATTAAAAAATGAAACATCATCACAGCCTCATGCATTTAACGACGATGAGGCATGATGATGACGACGACAAAAGCTCAACAACAGCATATAAAAAGAAAAGTAAAAGATAGATATGCATATACAATGAGTAATAGGGTGGGTGTGATTTTTTTTTTTTTTTAATTCATGTCCAAATTTGGTCAATTTAACACATGTTATTGTGGGGTCATATAAAGGATAAGTTGTTATTTTAAATTTAAATGTCAAAACTAATTTAGTAATTCTTCAAAAGTAGTTGATCCCACTTTATCCCACATATTATGCACGTGAACCTAAGCCTCTATTTGTATCCTATGTGGCTGTAGCAGCCTCCATGTGTTAGCTATGTGGCTGTGGCAATTTAGAAGAATTTTCCTTAAGAAATTCCACTGCTAGTCAAACAGAACGAAAGGGACAACTAAATTTGATCAAAGTACAAGTGTAAATGATAGCATTTACCAATTAGTCAAAAGATATACACTTTGTCCATTCCAGAAATAGTTTCCCCGCCCAACTTCTCTTTTCTATTTTCATGAAACGAGTCTCATAGAGATCTTAAGATGCAAAAGCCATTTATTTTAGACCACAACACATCACACCAAAAATTAAGGATAACACAAACTTACAAAATACCAAGTCTTCTTGAATCTGCAGCAATAAAAAGGTGACCGTGAAATAGATCACAACGACTCAAGGAGACGTTCAGCCCAACGCTTGGTCCATGGTCAAGTATAATTTCAAATAAGGGTAAATGTCTAGTTTAGTCCATTATGTTTGGTATAAATGATACTTTCATCCATTATCTTTCAAAATAAACCTTTTAGTCCATTATCTTTGGTGTAAATGACACTTTTATCTCTTATATTTCGAAATGAACTTTTTAATTCTATATGTTTTATATAAGTAACGTCATTAGTCTAACTTCGAAACATATTAAAGGAAATATATTAGACTAATGACGTCATTGATGTGAAACATATTGGACTAAAAGGCTCATTTCGAAATATAATGGATGAAAGTGTCATTTACACCAAATATAATGGACTAAAAGGTTCATTTTGAAAGATAATGGACGAAAGTGTCATTTACACCAAATATAATGGACTAAACTAGACATTTACCCTTCAAATAAAGACTCTAAATATGAATTCAACTCCTACAAAATGACAGTAACATAGACCATCAATCATGAGACTCAACCAAAAAATATTACAATGACTAAGAAAAGTTTAACTAAGCAAATGCTTACCTGATTAATAAAGTGCCACCCATATGGAGTTCTCGTAAGGTGACATTGATCCTCCTTTGATCCTTCAACATCTGGAACCTGTACAATGTAATGCAGTCAAAAAGCAATTATATATATATATAGGTTGATGACTAATAGCATTGCCCATCTATATAATAGTTAAGAATGTGGTTACTTTTATATGCTTATACAAAGGGCAATCAGTACACAAAAGTCCCGCTATATCTTGTTCGGGTAAGAATCATACCTACTTTGGTATTTATTATATATAACTTTACATTACACTGTAGCAAGTAAAAAAATAAAAATATTTTCACAACTCGGACACGTGATCTCTATGTAAATAACAACTTTACCATTGCGTCCAATGCCTACAATCCCTTCTATGAGTATACAAAATTAAGTACAAACTGAACATACTATTAAAAGCACACGTAAACCAGTCCCGGAGCTCTCAACTGAGTTGTTTAGGTTCTCGAATTCCATTTCTAGTTGGAGGTTTTGATGTTCACCTCTACGCTAAATTTAATGTAAGGGGAAAGCAAAAACAGGATCAGGGAGCCCTTCCAAGAAGAATAACTGGAATGGGATGCGTGTCTTAGGTGCGGGCAGATGGGGTTGTTGGAATATGGAAGAGGCTATTTTATCGTAGAGAGAATTAAGACGGAAAAATAATATGGATATTCTAAACAAATTCTTTATTTCTCTAATATTTGGTATGTATTTGGAATGAGTACAATTCAAAGGACTGACCCCTATTTATAGATTCACAAAAATTATATGCCAATTAGGATATGGTTGTAGGAAACCATTACCCACTATGAAAAACTATCTAGTCAAAAATCAATTTAAATCTAACTAGAACTTATTATTTAATAGAGTCCTAATTCTAATCAAGTTTATCTTCTAACATCCCCCCTTAAACTTGATTTGACTCTCGTAACTCTGAGCAAAGCTCTAAGCTTCATGAACATGTCACTCTTAAGTGGTTTTGTAAGAATGTCTACAACTTGATCTTGAGACTTCACATACTCTATCTTCACTTCCTTTCTTGTGATGCATTCTCTGATGAAATGGTAATGTGTGTCAATGTGCTTGCTTCTTTCATGAAAGACTAGATTCTTGGCTAAGGCAATTGCAGACTTGTTATCAACATAGATCTCTACTGGCTCTTCTTAAGGTATCTTAAGTTCTTTCATCAAATTCCTTAACCATAGAGTATGACAAACACATGAAGTAGAAACTACATATTCAGCTTCACATGTAGAAAGTGTGACAATGGGTTACTTCTTGGAACTCCAAGTGAATGTTATATCTCCTATGAAGAAAAGATATCCACTAATACTCTTTCGATCATCAAGATCACCAGCTCAATCACTTATACCCCACAAGTTTGAAATCCTCGGAGTGGGAGTATAGAAGTCCATAATCAAGAGTTCCTTTGATGTAGCGAAGTATTCTCTTGGCAGTCTTTAGATGTGTATTGGTAGGGGCCTCCATAAAGCGACTCACAAGTCCTATACCAAAGAGAATATATGGACTTGTGCAGGTCAAGTATCTCAAGCTTTCAACCAGGCTCTTGAAAAGTGTTGGATTTATATGCTCTTCTTCATCAACCATTGACAATTGTACTCCACATTCAACAGGGGTGTTAACGGTTGACAATTTTCCATCTTGAATTTCTTGAAAATTTCCCTTGCATAACCTTCTTGAGAAATAAATATTCTTTCACCTGTTTGCTTCACTTGAATTCCAAGATAATAAGACATGAGTCCAATATCAATCATCTCAAATTCTCCATTGTCCTATTGAAATCTTCAAATAAACTTGGATTGTTGCCAGTAAAAATTAAGCCATCCACATACAAGCAAACAATCAACATATCACCATTCTCATGTTTGGTATAGAGAGTATGCTCATACGAACACTTGGAGAAATTACTATGATGGAAGTATTCATCAATTCTACTATACCAAGCTCTTGGAGCTTGTTTTAGGTCATAGAGAGTTTTTTTTCAACTTTAAAACTTTATTTTCACACCCTTTCTTCGCATAGCCTAATAGTTGTTGAATATAAACCTCTTCTTCAAGAAAACCATTCAGGAATGCAGATTTAACATCCAATTGTTAAATTTTCCATATGTGTTGGGCTGCTAGAAATATGATAAATCTTATAGTTTCCAAGTGTGCGACATGAGCAAATACCTCATCATAGTCAATTCCAGCTCGTTGACTATAGCCTTTTACAACCAGTCTTGCCTTGTACCTTTCAACTTCACCTTTAGCATTCTTCTTCATCTTGTAAACCCACTTTACTACAATGGCTTTGTGGCCTTTGGGTAAAGTTGCATGCTCCCAAGTTTCATTCTTCTTTATTGCATTGATTTCTTCATTCATGGCTTGTCTCCATCTTTCACTCTCGTTAGCTTCCTTAAAGCTTATTGGCTCACAATCAGTAAGCAGACAAAAGAGAGTCAGTTTATCATTTAAATTTCGAGTTACCTCATAAATTTCATCCAAGCTTCTGAAACAGGTGGTCTTTTCATGCGAACTTGAACTTGTTGAAGTTATGTCTGCTTGAGATGAAGTTGGAGCTTGGTATGGAGATGGAGTTTGAGTTTGATTTGGAGTTGGAGATGGAGTTGGAGACATAGAGTCTTCATTGACTTCTACTTCTTGCTCCTGTATGGGTAAGAATTTGTATTCTTTTTGCTCTTTGACATTCCAATCTTATTCAGCTTCTTCATCAAATTGGACATCTCTACTCATAATAATTCTACCATTAGTAGGATTGTAGAGCTTGTATGCTTTGGAACTCTTTTCATACCAAATGAAAACTAGCTTTTGGCTTTTGTTATCAAGCTTGATTCGATTTTGATCAGGAACATAAGCATAAGCAATGCTTCCGAAAACCCATAAATGCTTGATTGTTGGCTTTCTTCCACTTCATGCTTCTAATGGTGTCTTGTCAGAGAGACTCTTTGTGACACAACGATTCAACAGATAGACTGCATAATCAACTACTTCAGCCCAAAATTCTTTAGGCATACTTCTAGACTTCAACATGCTTCGAACCATCTTAAGAACAACTCTATTTTTTCTCTTAGCAACTCCATTCTGTTGAGGTGATCGAGGAGCTGTCAAAGGGCGTCAAATGCCATTCTCATCACAAAATTTTTTGAATTCTTTTGATGTGAATTCTCCACCTCTATCAGATCTCAAGGATTTGATCTCCCAACCATATTCTTTTTCAGCAAGAGCTTTAAATTTCTTGAACTTGTAAAAAGCTTTATATTTTTCTTTTAAAAAATAAACCCAAGTCCTGCAGCTATAATCATCAATAAAAAGGATAAAATATTTATTTTTACCGTAGGAGTAAGGATTAATTGGCCCGCAAATATAAGTATGGACAAGTTCTAGTGGTCTCGTTGCTCTTGATGTAGCCTTGTTTGGAAAACTTTTTCTAGCTTGTTTTCCAAAAAGACATCCCTCACAAATCTGTTCCGGATAATTGATGGAAGGCAATCCATGCACCATATTTTTCCTTGACATTAAAGAAAGATTTTCAAAATTTATATGCCCAAATATCAAGTGTCATAACCATGAAACTTCTTTTACACAGGCTTTAAGACATTTTGCAATATCGTTTTGAATATTTAATAAAAGTAATCTATTTCTTGTCATAGGCACTTTTGTTATCAAATAATTATTTTCATCTTTTATTACACAATATTTATCTTCCAATAAAATTGTGTAATTTTTCTCAAGAAGTTGACCAAGACTCAAAATATTGGTTTTTAGTTTTGGCACATAATAAACTTCAAAAATAAAACGATGCCTTCCATCTTTCAAACGGATTAAAATTTTACCTTTTCCTTCCACTGAGACCATAGAGGCATCTCCAAATTTAACATTGTCCTTGACATTTTCATCGAGTTCTGTGAATATGCTCTTTTGTCCAGTCATATGATTACTTGCACCTGTATCAAGATGCCATGAAGTATTTCCTCCATCTTGTTTGCCATGATGAGTCATCAACAAGGTAATCTCTTCTTCCCCTTATTGTCTTTCAGAAAAATTTGCTTTTTCTTCCACAACTTTAGGGTTACTTCTACATTCATTAGCATAATGACCATATTTTTGACAATTGTAACATTGAACTTGCGATTTGTCATACCTTTGTCCTGAATAATTGCCTCTTCCACGCCCAGGTTTATGCGAATTTTGATTTTTCTCTTCTTGATTAAATCCTCCTCTTCCACCACGTCCTCATCTTCATCCTTGGTTTTGGCCTCAGCCTCTACCATGTCCATGTCCACGACCACGTTCTTTTTGGCTTCCATCATTGCCAAAGTTTTCTTCTTTCTTCAAAGCAAGATTACTTTGAATAACTTTTTCCAAGACTTCTTGGTTCTTCTTTTTGTGTCTTTCTTCATGAGCTTGTAACGAGCCCATGAGTTCATCAACGGACATGTCATCTAAATCTTTTGATTCCTCAATGGCTACAACAATATATTCATATTTTGGATGCATAGAACGAAGGATCTTTTTTTATAATACGAGTATCTTTTAAATCTTCTCCATATTTTTTTAGTTAGTTAGAAACTACCAAAACTCTCGAAATATAATCTGAAATAGATTCACCATAATTCATATAGAGAGATTCAAACTCACCTCTTAAAGTTTGTAAACGAACCTTTTTTTACCTTGTCTACCCTTTTTTGTGATTTTTGGAGAGTTTCCCATGCTTGTTTGGCAGTAGTCGCGCATGAGATTTTCTCGAACATAGTTTCATCCAAATATAGATGGATGATAGAGAGAGCTTGTTGATCCTTTTTGCGATTTTTCACCAATGCGTCTTTTTTATTTTGACTCAAAACTTCATCTTCTTTAGGTTCTACGTGGCTTTTCTCTACAATATCTCAAGCATCTTGTGAGCCAAGGAGAGTCTTCACACGAATAGACCAATTATCATAATTTTCCTTAGTGAGGCGAGAAAATTGAAAAGGAAACATAGTATTCCCTATCATCTTTACCTAGCTCTCGATACCACTTTGTTGGAATATGGAAATGCTATTTTATCGTAGAGAGAAATAAGACGATAAAATAATATAGAGATTCTAAACAAACTCTTTATTGCTATAATATTTGGTATGATTACAATTGAAAAGACTGACCTCTATTTATAGATTCACAAAAATCCTATGATAATTAGGATATGATTGTAGGAAACCATTACCTATTAGAAAAAATTATCTAGTCAAAAACTAATTTAAATCTAACTAGAACTTATTATTTAACAGAGTCCTAATTCTAAACAAGTTTATCTTCTAACATGGGCACTATGTGATAGGGTTCACAGCAAAAAAAAAAAAAAAAAAAAAAACTATATATATATATAAATAAATATGCTTGCAGTTATAGGAGTAGGATCAAGAGCTCGGTGAATAGACCCAGGATCGGTGCTGGAGTCAGAGGCGAGGTGAGCCAGCTCCATCACCGGCGCCGGCGGCCACCATACAAGTTCATTCTCTTCTTCCCTATTATGCTTAATAGCAGTAAAATTACCACTACTCAATCTGTTAGAACTGAGCGGACGTCGAATTGTAGACTGAGTAGCGAGTTGACCCGGCTGTGGAGAAAAGGGGGGAATTTGAAGCAAGACCAGAGTTCTTGGGCCTCTTGAGAATTGACAGACGAGGCCTGTTTGGGTGGGCCAAAAAGGGCGAGCAAGTCCGAGGTTGTGGCTTTGGGTACAGGCCCAGAAGGTGAAGATAATGATGATGCAGATGTGGGTTTGACTTTGACTGGTCGTTTGAGGAAAGTCAAAGAAGTTGAGGAGGTGTTGGTGTCGGTAGCTGCTAAAGAGAAGGAGAGAACGAAGGCCACTCTCATAGAGAATGATGGGTTACCCATGGCTTCCACGCTCCCTCTCTCTCTATTTTCATGGCATTTCTATTGGTGCTGCTGTATAAGACTATTTTCATTTAAGTATGCCATCGTATTTAAAAATGGATTTGATACGGCCAACACTCATTTGGTCTAGTGGTTAATTTTTGCTGCGAAAAGTGTCGATTCTCAAAATTAATATTATTTATACATCTCATTTAAATTAAAAAAAAATAGATTTATTCGTCTCCATTTAGGAAGTAATCCTCCAATAAGGGAACACTTCACATCTACTTGGAATAAATAAATAAAATAGAATACTTGTGTTGAACATCAAAATTACCTAGTTTAAACATTTTCATAAAAGATTGAGGGTAAATTTCTCATCTAGTCGCTATAGTTTACATGTTTTTTCAATATCATCTCTAATATTCTAAAAGATTTATAATAGTCCCTAATATTTATCAAAGTGATTTAAAATGGTCTCTATTGTTCATTTTTAACCAACTTAGTGCTTATTATTTTTTAAAAAATTAAATTTAGTCCCCATTGTTTTTTTAAAAAAAATTCTTCTATTTATGGACTAAATTGAATTTTTTTTTCTTTTAAAAAAGGGAATAAATTGGCTAATTTTGAATAATATGAACCATTTTGAATCACTTTTGTAAATATTAGGACTAATATGATTTTTTTAAAATAGGGTAAATGTATAATTTAGCCCATTATCTTTGATATAATTTCTACGTTCATCCATTATCTTTCAAAATGAACGTTTTAGTCTATTATCTTTGGTATAAATGATACTTTCATCCATTATATTTCGAAATGAACCTTTTAGTCCAATATGTTTCACATCAGTGACACCGTTAATCCAACTTCAAAGCATATTAGAGGAAACATATTGGACTGACGATGTCACTGATGTAAAGTATATTGGATTAAAAGACTCATTTCGAAAGATAATAGATAAATGTGTTATTAACACCAAATATAATGAACTAAAAGGTTCATTTTGAAAAATAATAGATGAAAGTGAAAATTACACTAAAGATAATAGACTAAATTATACATTTACCCTTTAAAATATTAAGGACCAACTTGACAAAAAGTGTAAAATATTAAGGACCAACTTGAATTATTTTCATAAATGACATT
This sequence comes from Ehretia macrophylla, assembly GCA_037974665.1. Classification (NCBI taxonomy): domain Eukaryota; kingdom Viridiplantae; phylum Streptophyta; class Magnoliopsida; order Boraginales; family Ehretiaceae; genus Ehretia; species Ehretia macrophylla. Next base: position 42,776,535 of record CM075780.1, on the reverse strand, counting down.
TACATGTTTTGAATAAATATTTTTTTTATTTAGTTTTACATGAAGAGGAGAACATTTAATTTTATTTTTAAATAGGAAAACTGCCATTTTAGTCCCTGAGGTTCGGGATAATTTCCAAACTGATCCCAATAAACAAACAAAAATATGTCAATATTCTTACAGGACTTTTGGGATTTTGCTAGCCGCAATCTGCAAAGTCTAGTACAACTTGAATTGTTGAAAATTATGTAGAAGTAGTGGAGAACTTAGATGAATGTGTTTAATTTAGGGGTAAATCTGTTGGGATTAGTATACACTAAAAACCATTAGCAATAAAATATTTTATTAATATTGGATACATTTGTTTGTAATTGTTTAAGTATTAATGAGAATTTCTATTTATTCACTATAGCTTTTCTATAAATGCATGTATAAAGGTCCCTAGCTCATGTGGATAACTTAGATGTGTGGTGGTGCCGCATAGAAGGTCTAAGTCATTGATACATGTGTCATAAATCTATTCATGACCATATAGTGAAGCTGACCATTTTAAATATGCAAAGGTTATATTGAGATAGTCTTATATTTCTAGGGTGACCTACCTTGGTCATTGCACCATGAGTGAGACCTCAGTCGTGAGTCAATAATTTCATGTTTTAGGTATATGAATTTGATCAGTTGGAACATGCATATGCAATATAGTATCAATGCTATCAAGAGATAGAGTAATAGGCCCCTTGAGATAATCCGAAAGATCATTTGAATCTAAGCTTAGTGGTATATTCCTTTCGGGGGTACATAGGGTATTTAACTTAAGGGTCGCTCCTTAGATTAAGTGTTCTATATTCGGAGGATGGTCATTTTATGAATTAGATGTCTCAAGGATAAAATGCAATTAAGTAGGTGATGGTACAAGATAAAAGACCTCACTTGATTGTGGGTGTTAAATGGAGGGGCATTTTGGTCATTTTGCTTACTAGATCGAAGACAAAGGTCATACCATGTATAACTAGTTTCTATTAGATACAATAATCATCCTGGAGTGTAGCTATAATTGGTTAATAAAATGAGTTAAGATTAGAAAGGTCAAAATACACTAGGGGTTAATTAGCAAGGGCATTTTGAACATTTTAGGAGCTAAAGCGATAATGTCTTTTCGTCTCACTTCTAGCTACATTCCTATTTAGTGTAGTTGCTTATGATATCATGTGTCTAATTTAGTGTGAGGATGTTTTTGGAGAGTCCTAATGCAACTAGTCTAAAAAAAGAAACAGTTTTCATTCTTGACCGTTTAGTTTCCTATTTGGTTAGTTGAGCTTATTGTGGCAACTTACTACTTAAAATGGTATGTAAGGATGTGGTAGGCATGTCTTCTGCGTGTGGGGCATGTAAAATCTTGTGCTAGAAGTGTGGGAGTATGGATAAGTAAGACTACAGAGTCAAGGTTGACAAGAGTGTCTAGATATGTTCATGAGTTGAATAGGACTCTGCAGCTTATCTTGCAGACTTTTAATTACAAAAAAAAGCATAATTTTAATTAGACTTTGCTCGACTCTCTCCCTCTCTCACGCCATTCTCCCTCTCTTTCTCTCACATACACAAAACAAACACCATAAGCAATTCAAGCTTGTATCCCACCATTCAATCTGATGCTAGTTTTGCAAGAATTGTGGTCATAGCAAGGAAAGACTATTTGAGAAGGGTCATGTGTATAGCACACAAAGAGGATCTGACAATCTTGTCATTGAGATCTAAAGCCAACGAATCAAAGTAAAATTCTTGACTACTCGTTATTAGTCATTTATAGACGAAATAGTAACTAGTTTATGTTCATACTTGCAATTTTCTATCAAAATTGAACGTAATGCATGATTTAGTTTCCGCTGCGTTCATAGTACTATTTTGAACATAGGTTGGATTAGAATCATGCACCTTTAAAATCAATTTGAACAAAGGGAGTTATTCTAAGGGGTGGTTCAGGCGGATTTACAAATAATCTTGTCTAGATAGCAAATATGCAAATATTTTGCGCGCCTTTACTTTTCACCCTTATAGCAACTATTCGTTAGTTCATTTTTAATAGAAACCTAATGGAATGGGTGAATTTAATTTACCATAAATAAATAATAACTTTTTTAGAATCAAAATAGTTTAATAATCAAAATAAGAATGTAACTACTGAAATAATTAACCTTACATTATATAACTAAGATTTTTGAGTTCTAACCCTTCATACACTTGATAGCTAAGAAAACCAATGTAACTAAGAATAAATGGTCTTGGTTCATAATGGAATCTTAAACAAAAGTATTGTTGAAACAATACAACCATAAAAATAAACATGAATAATAATTAGTACAAATCCTAACAAAAGAGAACAAGAACAACGACAAGTGTTGATGCTACTATTGGAAGGACAACCTTGTTCTTCTTATTGCCGGTACTATTGGTTGCATTTTCGGGCAATCCATCGATACTGTTTCAAGAGGACAAAAAACGACAATTTTAGAAATTGTAATCCCAAAACAAAAACAATCTCCATGTAATTGTGAAGTTTTTGATTGCCCCATATTATTTCAATATAATGTGCTCTTATAGGGGTAAAAGTCAAAATGCTTCATGAGTCTATCTGTAAATTCTAAATAGCCCTATTAACTTTTAAGATTACCTAAATTTCCTTACACAATAATTCGATTAGCTTTTGGATTGAATAATAGCCATTATGCTCTTATCCGAACTTGTATTCTAAACAACAATCTTTCTTTGCTGGGAAAACAACAATCTAAGTACAACAACATTAGTCTCTTAAGGTTTTGAAAATTGTTCATTTGGAAGTTAATTTGTGTTTTTATAACTATTTTGTGAAAACTAGATCTTTCTTATTGGTTTCTTTAATTATTCTTTATTTTTCACATACACTGTTATTTATTGCAAGATGGAGTTCAATCTTAATGAATGTTATCACGGCACTATCATGTTGCTTCTAATCTTCAATCATATGGAAATGGCTTTATGAATATCGTTAATGATGTGTGCGTGATATCTAAATGAGAATGGTAACTTCTTATAGTATTATACTCATATTTTTTTAAAGTAATTGTGGATATTTATTGGGTTATGTAAATAGTTACCCTTAATGTAATTTTTCTCATGTTGGTATAAATGTAATGATTTATATCTTGTTTCTCTTATATTTATATTTTTGTTTTTGGGTTTATGGAGTGAATTCAATGTGTTATCATTAAGAAATATACATTTGGATTATGGGCATAATGGTCATTATACAAAAGATATAGTAATAGATTAAACAACATGATGAAATTTACTAAGTCCTAAAAGTTGATAAGATCACTTAGAATTCATTAATAAATTCATGGGGCGTTTTGGCATCAATCCGCTCTTATAAGTTATAGCTCTTTTTTCTCTTTTTTTGGTCCCTCATGCAGCAGTGATTATCATATTGATTTTGAATGTTAGAAGGAAACATTTTTCTTATGTATACATGACAAAAAAGTTGGATAAGAATGAGTCATATTAGTGGTAAAAGAGCATGGCTAATTATACTAATAGTATAAAAGATCAATAAAAATCAAATTTAGATTTTACTGAAGACCTCAAAGTCAATCCCTGTTTTGATTTTTCTTGTAATTCTGCTGGTATTGACCCACTGAAATTGTTCCCGGCTAAATTTCTACAATAGAGTGAAAAATAAGTGACATACTCCTCTACTTTCGCTCATGCCATAGAACTATAAAATGCTAGTAGAACTTTTTTTTTTTTGCTAATTAATTTAGAAAAACATCCCCACTCAACCAGTCCACGAGTCATAGACCAGATTAGCCACCACCCACCGATATCGGATAAGACAAAATACTAGTATCAGTGTATCACTTACAAGACTATCAAAGAAGTTAGTTGAGCCAAAAAGTCAGGCACATTTCCATCCAAGTTGTTATTAGACAAACCCCTATCATAATAAGATTTTACTATGATAAGTGATAATCATGAATTATCTGATTAATTCATTCAATTTTATCAATGTTTAAAATAAAAAAAGGAAAAATGATATGTCATTCACGTAATTTTCTCTTAAGATCAAGTAAATTGGCATACTTACAGTGTTTGAATAGATGTGAGATTAGCTATAAGAGGAGTGATTGATCTATTTAATCCGCTTGAGGATAAGTTCCTGATAAAGTTCAATGATGCATATTAGAAATTGAAAGTAAGGTGAGATCGATGAATATATTGGATGTCTAAATTATGCATACAACATACAAAGGGACAATTCTAGGATTGTTATCATCATAATTACAACTAAGACCTTCCTATGTGAAATCTGGAGATGCGCATGGATCTCTTTGCTAGTTCCTCGTCAGTATGTAGTATGACTTGATGGCAATCATGGCAACCACTAATAATATACAAAACAAAGGAGAAAAAACAACAATTAACATACAAGTTAAAATATGTTTTTGCTATAAGTCGGAATTGAAGATTATAGTAAGAAAGGCATACCATCAGTATCATCAGTCCCCGAATTTTTGAACTTCTTTACTATATAAATCTCTATTGCATTGATGATTGGAGGAAACGTTGAAGTTTAAGTTGAATTTATGAAGAGTTCATACTTGGTTTGAACACGCTCAAGAGACGTGCTATATATAGTGAATGTCTTGAGATAAGATGGTGAGAATTCTTTATACCAGGGTTCCCTGTTCAAATAGATTTAGGATTGTCTGGTATCATTGCTTTGTAGCTTTTCAACTTTAGCGAAATGCAAGTATAAATAAAATTGGTCAGATGAATTATAAGGCTCCCAGGAAATGTACAAAGAGTCATTGTGTTGTTGAGATCCTTGTACCAGCAATAATGAAGAGGAGCTTAAACATTTCTTGTTTGTTTATTCTTTTTAGGTTGCAGGGCAGAATGAATTTCCTAGCAATAATGAAGATTCTGAAGAGGGATAAGATGTCAGAATAATAAGTGGGTTTAAGTCTTTGAGAGTGTTACTGTAAAATGTATGTATGAGTTGCATCTTTTTCTTGTGTAGGACATATAGTATATGTGTTAGATTTTCATCTTATACTTTTGCAAGAGCTACTGAACATATTACAATAGGTATAAAAATTTGTTTCTTTTACTCTTTGAGTATCATTAATGTAATTACTAGCAAAAGTTATTACAAAAAGTATAACTGTTACTTATACTTTTGAAAACCTCGCAATAGCTGCTAAAAATGAGCATATCTGATTACCCTAGAGTCTCAATTCAACCTGTAATGCTAGTTTGAGATCTAGCTAAATAACATCAATTGGAACGATTTTTAATCGTGGCTAGTAATTTGCAAAAATATCGTTGCAAAAAATATCTATTGCAACAGTTTTTAATTGTTACTAGTTATTTATAAAAATCATTGCAATAAAAAATTTGTAACGAGACTTAAAACAACAATTAGAAAACCGTTGCATAAAGTTTTTTGCAATGGCTTTCAAGTATTGCATGATACCAAAAATGTGGTAGTGATTAACTGTACTACAAGCCGACGAAATCTGGAGGTGAAGTCTTCTACTACTTTCACTGTTTATTTCCTATTGACATATAACAATCATATCCCCGCTCCCGCACGGTTGCATTCTTTGTTACATGGAAAATTCTTGTAAACGTCCTGTACTTTGGTTGTTAGAAAATGTCCCAATAAGAGATCTACATGTGGCAATATGTGATGTATTTTTGGCCTTCTATGCAAATACTTTTTATTAATTGCACTTGGACCCTTTGTCATAACATGACCAAAGTACCCTTCTGTCAAATAAAACAACTTTGCTAATAGCGCGTTGTCCAAGGTGGCATAAGATGACTTTTTTCCTGTGGCACATTTAACAAGGCATTGTATGATTTGTTATATACTTTGTATTATTTTGAATATAAAGATATCATTTGACGTAAAACTAATATTTCATGACTTGTAATATTTCTTAACACAAAAACAAAGTCCTAGATGAGAACATCGTCCTAATGTCATCTATATTGACTATGTTTCTAAGTAATTTGTGTTTGACATTTAATTCAGTGTAAATTAAGAAAGTTACATTAATTCAGAAAGTAATAAATTTGAAGATAAATATAACTACTTTTCATTAATACTAATTGATGCATTAATTCATCTGAATAAATGAATACTTATAAATTGAATCCTATGTAAATTAGGAAAGTTACATTTTACATAAGTTGTTTTGTTTTTTTTGGTGAAAAATCTTCTTTGTTGAAGTAAAAATAGGTACGTAAAATTAAGTTATTCCTCATCTTTTATTTATATTGTTCTTGATATACCTTGCATTTTATCGTGGAAATAAGGAACTATTGTCTGTACTTTACATATAAATACTGATATGTTATATACATTTCCTAGTAATATTGATTTCTTGAAGTAATGATATCATGCATATTAGTTATAAACAAAGTATAATTCCAAGTAAATATGTTATTATTATCAATAATTGAGACTCGTTTCCTAGTAATAGATAGATTGAAAGGTTTTAATAATGGTTTGGTGAATGTCATGCGTGCTAATTTATATATTAGTAAGTTAAGTACCTTATCAATAAATTTGTTATGTTTCCTTGGATTGTTGTTTGGAATGAAAAAGTATTTGGCATTCTGACACTAATTACAAGAAAAAGTATAAAGTTTATCTTAATTGACAGTTTATTTATGTTATTTTATATTGTATGTACCTAGTGGTTAGACGGTTAAATTCTTGTTAATCAGTTATATTTATTTGTAAAATCTATTTTATTAATAGTAAAATAGTATTTGTTTGTTATATTTTGAGCAATAGGCAAAATGAATGCCAATGAGATTATACACGATGACGGTGTAGATATTATTGAATCTGACAATGATAACGTGGTTCAAGTTTTCGATGATGTTGAGGTAGAGGATTTGAGAGATTTAAGTGAAAATGATATCCTTATTTGTACATTTGAGTCTGAAAACGAACCATATGTATTCTACAATTGGTATGCTCGCGTTCATGGTTTTAGTATTAGAAGGTGTACGGTTAAAAAAGACAATAGCGATCAAATAGTTGTCAGATTGTTTACATGTTCATGTGTCGGTTTGCAAAGGAAAGAATTCTTAGAAATGGAGAATAGGCATTGAGAGTATAGGGGAGTGACAAATGTGATTGTAAAGAACAACTTCATATCAACCATACGTTGGTTCCTAGCTAGGGCGTCCTAATGCTATGTTGGCACAAACGCATAGATCCTGGTCATATGCGTCAAGCTCATTCTATGTGTCGGGACAAAATAAACAAGAGTCGAATCTTTGATCTATTTGTATATAAAGCGGGAAGGTATGATGGTGTTGGATTCATTAGGAAGGACTTGTACAATGCCTTAGACCATGACAACCGAGCATAAATTACCATAGAGGATGACAATGTTACATTGGGATATTTGCAATGTAAAGTGGATTATGATATGTTGTTATGTTTCTAACACATAGTTAACGAAAAGAATCGCTTGGACAAGTTATTTTGGACCGATGAGCGATCAAGGGATAAAGTTCTAAGTATTTCGCGATGTTTTGATATTTGATGCCACTTACAAAACCAACTCTTATAAATTTCCACTTATTATGATGGTTTAGGTGTTCGTATTTATCTTGTTGCTAACAGTGCGAAAGAAAGTTTGTTACATCTTGTGACATTTAACTGACTCGCTTTGGACATTGTTTGTTATTGTTTGATGTTTGAGTCCAATGGGATATCGTGCAAGCACATGATATACGTGATGAAATGCGAAGATTCGAATGAGATCCCATCAAGTTGTATCAATTAATGAACGTTGAACAGCTGAGGTAAGTAAAGACCTGCATGAAAAAGGTTTGATAACTTATTATGCAAACCAAACCTATCAATATAAACGAGCACCGAGATGTTGGAAGATCCCCAAATTGCGAGGCCAAAAGGTATGAGGAACTCCCAAAATAAACGAGCACTAAGACGTTGTTCAAAATACTATACGCCTAACCCATTTAATAGCTTAAACAATTTTAGTCAATTAAACCAATTTTTTTCATTTGGAGGTACGACATATGGAAATGCTAGTGGTAGTGGAATGGGCTATGGCAATGCGGTTGGTGGTATGGGTTACGGATTCTTGGGCAAATTTTCGGCTCCAAAAATGATAATGCGTCTTAAGTTCATCCTATCATCTACATATAATCATTTTTGTTTCTAGGTGTATCACTTTATATAGTATGGTATGTAATTTATAAGAAATCATACAACTTCTACTTGTGTTGCGAAAATTTCGATTTCCCTCCAAAATTTCAAGATTATCTCATTTTAAATTTTGAAGTTCCCTTCTTCAAATTCTTTTATTCCCCTTATCTCAAAACCTATCAATATATACTTCTAACACACAACCTTTTTAGCTCTTTGCATTTCTATTTTCACTTAACATTGAAGAAAAAAATAGTTCATCTCCACATCATAGTAATACCACAAGTTCATCTCCACATCTATAAAAGGTGAATGTTGCTCTTTAGTGATTATCTCGTTGTATTTATTGTATGTCTTACTATATTTCAGATATGTTTACAGTATTCCAGATTTTTTTTTTTGAGATAGATGATGCTTTATGTTTTCTCATTATCATTCTTCATGGGTTTATACTTCTTCCATGACTCTTCGTGGGTTTACACTATTATTTCATGCTTGTGCCATTAACGCACCACCCAAACAACAAGTCTTCATTCCTCCCTCACTCTTCCTCTAAGAACACAACACTCAACTCTTCACTTAGAAAAGTTGAAAACTTTTGTTTCCATTTTCACAAAATTAGAACTTTACTCGTTGGATTACAACGTAAAAATGCTTTGTAAATTTCTATCTTTGTATGCTCATTTCTTTGTTTATTCTTTTGCTAAGTGATGCTTTTCTATTTGTTCTAAATCTGTGTTTTCATAGACAAAAAGTTGTGATTTGGGTTTTAATTTATTTATTTTTTTAAAATTACAAAATGCAGCATTAAATTCAAATGTTTCTCTTTTCTTTCTTTTTTAATTAGTGCAATTATATCTATTTTGTTTTGCTTTTGGGGATTTATATGTGATTTTTTCTTGACAAATGTGTTGCTTTATCTCTTCCCTTTTTTGCTTTATTGTAGTTCTCTATTTTGGTGTGCATAATAGTTGTTCCATTTTCAAATGAGTAGGCATATCTAGAGCTTAGTTGAGATACATTATGACATAAAATATATCAAATGGTTCTTCTTATCTTTGACCCAAAAAGAAAGGTTAGATCTTCTTATTTTTTGTAGCATATCTAGTGTTTGATATTTTTGAAACTATCACTTATAGCTCTACATCTTTACAGGATTTCATGGCAAAAAGAATGCTTTATAGAATTTATATGTTCAGGTCTGGATTTCTTTGTTCTTTAAAGAATGCTTTATACGGCTTAGCAAAAAGAATGCTTTATAGAGTTCATCTTTGAGCAATAATCACGATGGTGAATTAGGACCAAAAGTTGGAAGCGATTGGTTTTTCAGAAGTTCGAGGAAGAAAGTTGGAGGCGATGCACATTGTATCTTTATCTTTATCTTTATCTTTATCTTTATCTTTATCTTTACTATATACCAAAAGGATATGAAGGGTCAAATTTGTCCAATCAAGTAAAAGTTTCAGTCGTCATGGATTTAGATGTGTTGTACAGTGTGCTACCATTATTACACCTTTTTTTCCTCAATGACTATAATGCCCAGGGACAAATTCGTCCAAGCGAACATATTTGTTAGTTGTCATACATAAACGTATTGTACCATATGTTAATAATAGTATACATCTTTACTATATAACGATATTGCCCCTTAGTGGAATCTGATGTCATTCCTGACATAAACACCCATCACCTCATCTTTCACTTCCTCTCTATCACAAGCACACGACCTGTCCAGATTTTTATTTTGTTCTATGTCTCTATTTTTCTTCCTCTTCAGCTTCACCATCCTCTCTCACTCTACATTCTTCATCAGTTTTTTCCACACCCTCTTTCTTTTTTCCAACTTTTTCTTCTTTTCTTCTTTCTTCCACGACCGTTTAAAGAAGAAGAAAGAAGATGTCGGATGAGGAGCACCACTTTGAGTCCAAGGCCGACGCCGAAGCTTCCAAGACTTATCCTTAGCAGGTCGGTTCCATCCTAAAAAAAAGGCTACATCGTCATCAAAGGCTGCCCTTGCAAGGTAGTATATATGTGTTTGTGCGTGTGTGCATCTTTGTGTGTGAAATTTAAGCTTATTGATGTTTATATAAAGTTATGGATTTGTGTTTTGGTTTTTAGGTCTACGTTTTCTTTTTGTTTCGTTACATGTTCAGAATTAGTGTTGAAATTTTATGGTATTATTGATGATGAAATGAAGGTTTTTAGATGAAGATATTTGAGCTGTTTATCTTATTTATTATTATTATTATTATTTATTAAATATGAAATTTAACCATTTCAGGGTATGATACCTATGATTTATCTTTTTCTTTTTTGGATGCCTTTAATTATCTCTTCATGCTACATTTTTGCCCTTAAGTTAAAAGCTTATTTCTATCTTCAATTAGGATAAAAGGTTTATTAGGAGGTCCAGATTCTCACTTTATTGAAACTTTGCAGGCCATATCTGCCATGGCTTGGGAAACAAACTCTTGTCCTAAGGTATTCTTTTAATTTGTTTGGCCAAGTTATATTTTACTTCACTGCTCTTTGTGCTAGCAATGTATCAAACGACTTGGTATCACTTTCATTCTATTACTTTAGATTATATTCTCATGCTTGCTTAATCATGTCTGCAGAAAACAATTTAAACAGACCTCATGAACACCCACCTGTTTGGTGAGTTCTCTCCCTCCTTATGTGGTATTCTATTGATTGTTGGGGTGGTTAACTAACCTTATCTTTTTCCTCTGGATTCGACTATATTATAAAATAGGATCAGCTGGGCTTATTGTCTCACTTATTATCTTCTACAATGGATTGTATTCACGATTCATTATTGTGAAGATTGTATGTATGTCATAGTTTTATGTTTGTTTCATTAAAGTTGAATAATGGAATTATATGTGGCCATCTTATGCAGACCGAGAAAATATATGGGCCTAGAAACCAGTATATCACAGCAGCAATAATGATTCTCCAGGACCAGGTAAATATGATTTGTCTTTCTGCTTTGGTTCTTGCAGTATACAACTGGATTTTGTACTTGTTGAGGAGAAAAAGTACTGGACTAATTTGGACTTTCAGCTCTGTTGCTAATTGATATGCTTTTTCAACAGAACAGCGAGGCCATGGTTTCCGTTGATATGCCTACTGGACCATTAGAAGGTGCTTGTCATAGCTGATAAACATGCCAGTCCTGTTCAGATAGCGGCAGATTCGCTGTGAATTTCCAGTCTCTTATAGATGTATTTCATAACAAACCATCTGCTGGAACTTCAAAAGTTTCAGTGGTTGTACTTTTGGTATAATTTAAGAATAACAAACAAAAGAATATAAGATTTAAGGAAAATTTTAAGAATAACAAAATCGTTATTAGGTTTGATTAAAGGATGAAATAAGTCTAAAATCAGCATTATAATACTAGCTCAAAAGGTGAAAAGGAAAAAAAATAAGTAAATGAAGTCATCAAGTTTATGGTTCTCCATTAAATTTATTGACAGTGTTTATAACTACATCAAGCTTGTGTCCTACTTGATCTTAAGCTACCTTGTATTCCAATTTCAAGCAGAGCATGGCCCTGACAGTCGAGTCGTTCTTGTGATTGCTGGAAATGGCGTGGATCTAGGTGCTATTTTGGAACTCCCTGGGTTTGCATCTCTTTTTTGAGATTTTAAATTGATGACTGACGGTCTCTGCATTCGAAATATAGCTATTCTAATTTGTTGAATCTAGCTATAGATATTTATTCTAATAACCGTCTGCATAGTTATTACTGTAATTTTCTCTTTCATTTCACATTTGTTTGTTTAAATGTTTGACATAGTTATTTTTGTATTTTTCTCTTTCATTTCACATTTGTTTGTTTAAATGTTTTGTAGCTTATATAACATACCCCATAATTAAATACTAAATCTCAGTGTAGGCTTAATCTGATATGTTCTTTATATTTATGAAATATAGGTTGAAACTGACATTGTCGGAAGATTTTGATAGCTCTTTTTACTTGGAAATACTGAGAGAGGCAGTATTAAGTGCAATTCATGATATTGATGCAAAATTCGCTCAAGTAAGCTTTAATGTTTTTTCTCTTTGTTGTGAAGATTTTAGATTTTAACTTGCTTATTATTGACTCTCACTTATTGGATTTACTAGGAGGCATTTAGAAACAATTTTGATTCAGGTTCTACTGCTACATTTATATTAATGGCAGAAAATCAAATTTTGGTTGTCAATATTGGAGATCCTAAAGCTTTTTTGTGCTCAGAAGTTTCTATGTCTCCAGCAAAGGTTAATGGTCAGAATTTCTTTCCTACTTTTACTGTTTTCTTTGAGGAGCTTTGGAAGTGGGATCTTTACATGAAGCACAAATAAATTGAAGTTAGTGGTAATAAGTTCTTCCGTGATTGAGTTGCATTAAGTTGACAGTTCCTAGCAAAAGAGACTTCTTATTGCTAAGGAATTGACAAGGGATCACCAATTAGACAGGGATGATGAAAGGGTACGCGTGGAAATTGCTAAAGCACGTGTTTTTAATCAAGTCTAGCGAGAGGGTATTTAAGAGAAATGAACATTTTACTTTTTTGACTACTTTTCACGATATCATCTTATGAATTTCAAATTGTCTTTTTACTTATCTACATTTATGTAAAACTTATTGGCAATTTCAATTCATTTATTTTTATAAATACTAATTTGAATTAACTAAATTAGAATTTATATAATTAATACTATTTATTCCATTCTATTGATACAAGTTTATTTCTATTCTAAATAATTTTATTTATAATATTTTTTTTATGTTCATTGGGCTCAGCCTGTGCATATGCACGAGCAATGCCCCATTAGTTGGTTACTAAGATTGAAGAGGAAGTGCATATATATTTGTACATTGAAGATTATTCATTTTAAGCCTTAGCCATTACTGGTAATCTGCTATGGTTAAGCATCCTAAAGCAAGGGCCTCCTCCAAAGCGTGTTTCTCCATTTGTTTATTATCATCTGAAAATAACAACTTTATCCTTCACTTAACAGAAAACTTAGTAGAATTGTAACAAAGTTTCCAAGAGTTCAAGGGGTCTAGATAAAAAATACCCATAAAAACGGTCTGCAGTTTTACAACATCTCTTTTAACAAGGATAAGAAACAAGAAAGTGGGGCAATTTTGCTATATATGTTCACCTCTAGCTGTAAAAAAAAAAAAAAAAAAAAAAAAGAAAAAGAAAGAAAAGAAAAGCCTGTACTCTCTTTCTCATTATTTAATAGGCTTATAGAAAATCCAGTTGAGTGCTCCACAAGTTGAGGTGCAACAGCCCTCCAAGCCCAATTGGTTAATGGCCTCTATCTGTTGCGGTGTCAACTTTTCGTTTAAAGACACAATCTTTGGAAGTGAAAGATGTGTTTGGATGCTCTTTTGCAATAAAAGAAAATATATGAGTAGTAGTGTAATTTGGAAAAAAATTAATCAAATAGGAAAGACAGAATTATCAAAAATTGTATCAATATTTGGGGAGTAAACTGAACAAATCTAATGCTACAATCAACTCAGCACTCAAAATACAATTGATACTCTACAAGAGAAGAGATTCTTATTAATTGAAAGCAAAGAGTAAGAAAAAAAAAGATTTGTCAAGAAAGCAAAAGGGCATGTCAATATTTATACATGGAGAAGACGAATTGTTTACATAAGTTTCATTGTAATCTAGCAGTTCAAGTTGTGACTTGATCTTATTCTGAAATAAGCCATACTAACCATCCTAGTTACCGATGTCACACTTTGAGCCAAAATAAGCTAATTTATATTTGTCACCCAGCGCAAGAAACATCTCCAGATTCTAGACATTCATAGCATACGGCCTACAAATTGTTCTGACAAAAGAATCTAAACTAATGTCTCCACTTTATCATAAAAAATGAACAAGAATAATAAAATTCAGCTAATATCTAAAAACTAGGGGTACACGAGTCTAACAAGAGACAATACTATTGTGCTCGTTGATAAATTATGAACTCTAAAATAAAAAAATATTAATTTTTATATGAAATCTCGTATTTCTTTATTAGAAACTATGTATGTAACTATCAATTCTTGATTATTTTGCAAAGAAAGCTTCCTTCTTTCTAGTTCCTATTTTGTATGGTATAGTAATTGAACGCCATATTAACAGACATAAATAAGAACAACCATAAACCAACAAGATATAAAACAACAAATTGTGGCTTCATGTTGTTTACCTTAGTGCATCAAGAACATCATCATCAACCTAGACATGCAAGTACACACATTCCACCACCATCCCATTTCCATTTTTTCATCTCCCATTCCAAATACACCATGCTTAGCTAATATAACACATAACAAAAATTAAAAAAAAACAAAAAATCATAAAACCAAAAAATTATTTTGAAACAAAACAGAAAGGATAAACAAAAAAACACTCAAATGTCTCTGATGAGATAGTTAGGTCAACATACATGACTAAGAACCCAAAAATTAAATAAAATAATAGTTTTTTTAAATGGGTAAAAACTCAAACACTAGTAAAAACTAAAAAAACATTGAAAAATATAACAGATATAACTCACATGTCTGATGAGACGATTAGGTCAACGAAAGTGAAGAGATAAACTCTGATGGGCTGATTGACACTTGAACTGTTGATGTTTTCTTCTCCAACGATAAGCAATAGAGTGAGATGAGATGAAACTTGCGTCACAGTGAAAGAGAACAGAGAGCAAGGCTTGAGAGAGAATACTATGAGAGAGAAAGAAGATAGAAGGTTCTGTATCACCATGGTGAAGAGGTAAGGAGAAGAGAGCCTGTAAAGAATAGATGCAGTGAGAGGACATCTACAAGCCTAAGGAATTTGCAAAAGGGTATTTTCGTCTATGTAATATTTTACTTAAAATAACGTTTGGTTAAATAATAGAATATCAATAACATATAGGGACCAAATATGAAATAAAAAAAATGTAGGGAACAACCGTCACAATTTTGTGGTCATTTTGAAGAACGACTCTTGTTACATTAGCAAGTTGAACTCTGCCCCAAGTACATGGATGGACTTGGTACAGTCTACTCTTGAAACTAAACTCATATATCGAAGCATCCTAGCTAGGATTAAAGAAGGATTATATCCAAAAGAATATCTCATTAAACTCACAAAAAAATATTTTTAAATACCTAAAAATTGAGCCATACAAACCCTAACAATAGTTCAATTTAAGTTATTACTTGATCTCCATGAAAAAATAAAAAAGTACTTAATCTATTGCCTTATCATTAGGGGATCCTTTACGTAGCAGGGGATCTTTACGTAGCATAAATATGTAGAGTCTTTCTTCAAAACGACTCTAAAATTGTGGTTGCTGGTCCTCAAAAGTTCTACAATTGCATAATCGACCCCATGAACTTTTGGAAAAATACCTCAACACCATAAGCATTAATCAACCGAAAAGAGTAGATTATGAAAATATCCTTCTGACCTTTTCAAAGAAACGTTTTTTTCCCGAGGCACCAATTCAGACGTCTCTTTCATTACCTACCCTGCCTATCTCTCTCTTCTCTTCTCTTCTCTCATGTTCATCTCTCTCTCACCTCTCTACTATGTCGTCGATTCCTCTATCTCACTACTTTCTCTTCTTTCTTTTGGTTCTCTCTCTTTCAGAGACTCTCTCTTCCTCTACTCTTGAGTTTCTCACTAAATCTTACAAGGGCCCACGTGAATCTGCAATATCTTACGGGTCCATTCATCTTTGTTGTAAGCACACACGCGCATCATCTCTGGGATCAGTTTCATGGATTAGAACAAGGTGAATATGTTAAAATTTTGTTATATTTTTCTTTATAAATTTTAACCACAATATTCTTCTTCACTTTTGATCGGTTTATTTTCCTTTGTTGTTTTTGGAACCCTTGTTTCTCCACAAATTTTGTTTTCTATTTTTGCACTTATTTCTATTTTTTGTAACATTCTAATCGTGTATTTTCATCTCTTTACGGTGAGCATAAGTATTTTCACTGTGTTTCAGGAAGTCTTGAAAGGACAAAATTCTTTGCATTTTGTGTTTTTGCACAAGTATTTTCACTGTGTTTCAGGAAGTCCCGCATATTAAGACTATACAGTTAACACAAAGTTAATGTAGGTGAAAATACAAGAAGAACCAATATGGAAGACTGTGGATTACTCGTACTCCCATGGTGAGTGAGACATTTCAAGCTAGACTAGATGGATTGAACTAATCCAAATACCTTTTTTATAGAACTGTTTACGGTGAGCATTTGCAATGGATTTTGTGTAAGGTTTAAGATTGAGTTTTTCAATATAGGTTTTGTTTCTTGGGTTTTGGTTGAGATGTATAATAAGATTGTGGGATATAGACTTTTTGTGCTTAGTTTCTAATTTTTTTTTTGCTTTGTAACTATGTATTTTTCAACGCTGCATTTCTTTTCGCACTTAGTTGATATATTTCTCACTTATGTTTTTGGAAGTATAATAATTTTTAACCCAATATGTATGTTAAAATCCAATGGGTTAATGCTCATTTGGTCCAAGAGAAACTATGACTCAAGAATTATTAATTAGTCCAATTATGTGATCCAAGCTAAGACCCAAACTCTAGAGATTCCAAGAATAAAAATCTAGAGATTATTATCTAAGATAATTCAAGAAAAATCTAGGAAAGAAGGATCCTAGATTTTTCCACTAAAATATCTAGTTGACTTTTAGAAAAAATCTTGAATACTTTATAGAAATATCTTGTATCTAGAATTCTTCATGGAGGGCTATAAATATGAGCTCCTCCACCATTTGTACCCAAGCCAAAAATTAATAACAACCATTTTCCTTCAAAGCCAAGCTCTTCTCCAAATTCTCTAATCAATTCTCCATTCTTCAAAGCCAATTCTATCAACTACTACAATCACCTCCCTTCTAAACCAACAAGTGGCAACAGAGCTTGGTTGGGTTTCTAACTGGGCGAATACAAGCTTCTGCTAAACATAAAAATTCAAGTCCTCTTACAACCCTAAACCTATAGTATAGCCACACTACTAAACAACAACCAAGTTCCAATCCCTATCTTTTCAGGCGAAAACTATAATTATTGGGCCATCAAGATGAATACGTAATTCTTGTCCCAAGGCCTATGAGATATCATTGATAAGGGATATACTATCCCTGAAAGTATATCCACACTGTCTCCAACAGAGAAAGAAAAATTAAACAAGGAGATGAAGAAGGATAGTTTCGCTCTCTACACATTACAGATGGCTATGGCGGACTCACTATTTCCAAGGATCAGGTGTGCTACAACAACCAAGGATGCTTGGGATACTCTGAAGGAAGAATATCAAGGAAATGACAAGGTACGTAATATTAAACTTCAAACTCTAGGAAGAGAGTTAGAGAATATGAAGATGAAAGATTCTGAGACCGTTAAAGATTACTACTCTCAACTAAGAGAAGTAGTTAATCAATTGATAGCCTATGGTGAATATATTACTGACAAAAGAGTAGTAGAAAAAATACTTATTACTCTTCTTGCTAAATATGATCCTATTGTAACTACTACAGAAGAAACTAAGACATAGCTAAGATATCATTGACAGAGTTAGTAGGCTCTCTTGAAGCTTATAAGAAAAGACTGAGTATGCGTGAAAATGATTCCATGGAAAACGCATTTCAGTCTAAACTCAACATAAGGTCTTAGAATTCTAGAAATGGGGGGAGAAGATTTGGAGAAAATTCTAGAAATAGAAACAATGGTAGAAATAAGAATGAGCAAAAAAAAGGAAAATATCCACCATGTGGTACATGCAAAAAGACCAACCATTTAGAAAAGGAATGTTGGTACCGTGATAAACCACAATGTAAAAGTTGTGGGAGATTTGGGCACCCGGAGAAAGATTGTCGCCCCAAACAAAAATATCAGGCTAATTTCTCTAAAGGAAAGGAAAATGGCGATTGTTTGTTCTACGCATGTCACGCTGCATCAGAAGTGAAGAACGAGACTTGGTTTCTAGACAGCGGTTGCAACAATCACATGACTGGTGACGAGAAGATCTTTCAAGACATTGATGGATCAGTAAAATCTCAAATCAAGCTTGAAAATAGAAAACTGGTAGAAGTCGAAGGCAAAGGTACAATTGTAGTCAACAATAAGAAAGGTACGCGATTCATCCACGATGTACTGCTAGTTCCTAAACTTGACATTAATCTCTTGAGTGTGGGTCAAATGATGGAGAAATGATATGTTCTACTCTTCAAATGAGACTCATGCACAATATATGATAACAAAAATAGAAATCTAGAAATAGCTGTAGTAAAAATGCAGCAACAAAGGAACTTTCCTATCTGCTGGCAGTACGTAGAAGCAGCTCTAAAAGCTCAAGAAGGCCAATCATGGCTATGACACCGGAGGTTCGGGCATTTCAACTTCCAGGGATTGAAGATCCTCCATCAGAAGAATATGATGAAAGATCTTCCAGCCATCCAGCTACAAGATGATGTGTGCGAGAGATGCTTAGAAGGAAAACAACACCAAAAGCCATTTTCTTCAGGCAAAACTTGGAGAGCCAAACAAATCCTCGAGCTGGTACATACATATGTATGTGAACCAATGAGGACTCCAACCTTTGAGAAAAACAGGTACTTTATCCTCTTCATTGATGACTATACAAGAATGTCATGGGTTATACTTTATGAAAGAAAGGTTAGAAGTCTTCAATATATTCAAGAAATTCAAGAATCTGGTCGAGAACCAAAGCAGTCGGCGAATCAAAGTTCTAAGGAGTGATAGAGGAAAAGAATATACCTCTAAGGAGTATAACAAATTCTGTGAAGATGAAGAGGTCGTACATCAGTTGATCGTCGGCTATGCTCCAAAGCAGAATGGCGTGTCAAAAAGGAAGAACAGGACATTGATGGAGATGACAAGGACAATTCTAGTAGAAAAAGGCATGCCAATGGAGTTCTGGGCAGAAGCCGTATACACTGCAGTCTATCTACTCAATAGATGCCCCACAAAGGCAGTTCAAAATAAAACTCCAATTAAAGCATGGAGTGGACGGAAGTCATCAGCGCAACATCTAAGAGTTTTCAGAAGCATTTGCTACGTGTATATTTCGAAAGAGAAAAGACGTAAACTAGATGAGAAGACAGATAAACGCATATTCCTCGGCTACAACTCTCAATCTAAAGGATATCGAATTTACAGCCTCAAAACCAAGAAGCTAATCGTTAATCGCGACGTCGAGTTCGATGAATATACAACATGGAATTGGGAGGAAGAAAAAGTTGAAAAGCAAAATATAATGGTACCAAGATTACAAAGCTCCAACGAAGTCCACAAAGAAGAAAAAACTGAAGGATTATAAACTCCATGAATAGCTTCACAACCGTCAAGCCCGAAGACACAATCATCATAATCCTCAAGTGAAGAAGAATCATCTCCAGACTCACCACCAAGAAAAATAAGACCACTCAGAGAGATCTACGAGACATGAAATTTCATGACGATGAAGCTAGAAAGCTTTGAAGTTGCCATCAAACAAAAAAGAATGGGTAAAAGCCATGGAGGAAGAAATCAAGATGATTGAGAAGAATGAAACATGGGAGTTGGTGGATCAGCCAAGCAACAAAGAAGTCATCAGAGTTAAGCGGTCTACAAGACAAAGCTTAACCTAGATGGCTCAATTTAAAAGTATAAAGCAAGACTGGTCGCTAAAGGTTATTCGCAACTACCAGGAATTGCCTACAATAAGACCTTTGTTCCAGTCGCTCTCTTTGACATTATAAGGGCTCTTATTGCACTAGCAGCCTAAAAAAATGGAAGATCTATCAACTGGATGTCAAGTCAACCTTCCTCAACGGCTACCTTGTAGAAGAAATATACGTAGAACAACCTCAAGGGTTCGTGGCAAAAGGACAAGAAGACAAAGTTTTGAGACTAAAAAAGGCACTATGGATTAAAGCAAGCTCCACGAGCATAGTATAGTCGAATCGACAACTACTTCATAAGTCAAGGATTCAAAAGAAGTGAAAGTGAGCCAACACTCTACATCAAGACCTAAGGTAACAACAATAGACTCATTGTTTCTCTATATGTCGATGATCTTATGTACACGGGAAATAATGAAGAAATGATCAAGGAGTTCAAAGAAGATACGATGAAGACTTTTGAGATGACTGACCTTGGGTTGTTGTACTACTTTCTCGGCATTAAGGTAAGTCAAGAAGAAAAAAGAATATTTATCTCACAAAGGAAGTACACAGAGACTTTATTGAAAAAGTTCAAGATGCATGGTTGCAAGTCTGTCGCTACTCCTTTAGTCACTAATGAAAAGCTAAGCAAAGAAGACGATACACCAAAGGCAGACACTTTAGCATACGGAAGCCTCATTGGAAGTCTACTATATCTCACTGTTACAAGACCATAAATCATGTATGCCACCAGTTTACTATCAAGATTCATGCAATGCCCAAGTCAAGTCTACTATGGAGCTGGAAAGAGAATACTACGATATCTTCAAGCAACAAAAGACTATGGGATCTGGTACGAGCCGAAGACCGACTCAAGGTTGATTGGCTATATCGACAGTGACTGGACTGGATCAATAGATGACATGAAAAGTACTTCAGGCTATACATTTTCACTCAACTCTGGAATATTCTCATGGGCATCAAAGAAGCAAGACTCAGTGACACAATCATTAGCAGATGTAGAGTATATAGCAGCAACACTAATTGCAAGTCAAGCCATATGGCTAAGATGTATACTAGAAGATATGGGTGAGCAACAAGAAAGATCAATAGAGATCTACTATGATAACAAGTCTGCGATAGCAATGGCGAATAATCCTGTTTACCATAGCAAAACAAAACACATTGCTATCAAGTACCATTTTCTACGAGAGGCAACAAACGAATGACTAATTGAACTCAAGTACATCAAGGCAGATGAGAAACTTGCAGATATTTTCACGAAGGCAGTTACACGGCCAAAGTTCGAGATACTAAGAAGAATGCTTGGAGTTACACAAATGAGCATTAAGGGGGAATGTTAAAATCCAATGGGTTAATGCTCATTTAGCCCAAGAGAAGCTATGACTCAATAATTATTAACTAGCCCAATTATGTAATCCAAGCTGAGGCCCAAATTCTAGAGATTTCAAGAATAAAAATCTAGAGATTATTATCTAAGATAATTCAAGAAAAATTTAGGAAAAAAAGGATTCTATATCTTTCCACTAGAATATCTAGTTGACTTTTAGAAAAAAATCTTGAATACTTTATAGAAATATCTTGCATCTAGAATTCTCCATGGAGGACTATAAATATGAACTCCTTCACCATTTATACCCAAGCCAAAAATTAATAACAACCATCTCCCTTCAAAGCCAATTCTATCAACTACTACAATCACCTCCCTTCTAAACCAACAATATATATGTATATATATATATATATATATATATATATATATGTATATATATATATGTATATATATATATTTTACATTATTGTATTGTTCTTATTCTTGTCTTTCCTCACAAAATATTGATAATTTATTAGAGCCTCCAGCTAGTCAAGTCATTATTTTACAACATTTTGTGATATGCATCCATCCCATTAAGTGGTCAATGACCAGCCCTTGAACAAAGTTGTAGCAAAGCTGTCCGGCTTTCCTAAAAAACGCAAGGAATTTGCAGATCAACTATGGCGGCACTTGGCTAACGTAAGCAACCTTGCAACAACTTTAAAGTACTACTGATGAAAATTCTGGTGTTTGTTTTCATTTGATGGTTTTTAAAGTTATGTTGATGGTTTCAAAAACATTTGGGAAATGTAGTTAATTCTGGTTATGTTAGTGTTGGGATGTATGAAAGTACACTTGTAAGTATTTTTTGTTTGCCTTGTTGCTGGTGGTAATATTGGTTATGGACTTTTTTTTTGTTTTTAATTTTGGGATGATGTTGGTAGTACATGTGATGGTCTTGTACTTCTCGTAAGATTTAAGTGAAATTTTAGGATTTGATCATTACTGGGTTGGTGAGATTGTATCAGTTTGGAACTTAAAATATGATATTATCTTGCTTTATTTATTACTTCAGCTTGTGCATTGTTTGTGCGCCTAGTATATACATTGCCTACTCGAAGTGTGTAAATATTTGAAGTTGTGAATTCGTTGGATAGTAAAAGCCCCTCACAAATACTTGAATCATAAAGAAAAAAAACTAGATAAGATTTCTCACAAATACTTGAAGCAAAAAAAAAAAAAAAGAATTTGTGAAGGTTCCTTACAAATACTTTGAGCAAAAAAAGTCCAGCATCCAAACCTAAGTAAAATGCTAAGCTAAGTATATCGTAAAGGTTCCTCACGTATACTTGAACCAAAAAAAAAACCCTAGTAAAGGTTCCTTACAAATTATTAGAATTCACTTGGACAAATTATTGGTGTTCACTTGGGACAAAAAAGCTAAGAATCCAAAAAACTAACCCAAATAGATATATCTAGTTGAATTACGTAGGTGTAAGTAAAAAAAATTGTTCCAATGTAAGTAAATTTTTTTTTTCCAAGTAATACAAGTAAAAAAAATTGTTGCCAAGTAAAGGAACAGAAGAAGGGACAAAAAAACTAAGAATCTAAAAACTAAGTCAAATGGGTATAGGGAGTTGAATTATATAGGAACCATATATACATTGTAGTAAACATCTTCATATCCATTGCATGTATTACATTATTCATTTAAACATCAAATAAAAGTAAAGAAAAAGGTATGACCATAAACAATAAAATGACACTGAGTGCAACGGAGCTTTGACTTCAACTTCACCATCTCATGACTTTGGTCCACTTACTCTGGAATCCCCTTAACTTCTTTGAAGATTTCATCATATTCCATTGTGTTAGCACCACATGGTGGAATCAAATGTTGACCACTATTGTTATCCAGCTTGCGGTATGAGGGAGGCACCATTGAAATGGCCACAACCGAGACACTTGTAGAACAATTTCCCTTTCGTTTATAAAACTGTTGACACAACTCTTATAGTATATCATTCTCCACAACAACATCGCTTGTTTGAGAAACGCAAGTCAAGATCTTTATATCTTGAAGTTTTACTACTCTTACTAGACATGCTTTCACACCTAAGATTCAACAATTTTGCATATGCCAAATATAGGCAGAATATAGAAGAATATAACCCAAATACAGTTAAATACTTGAATAAATTTTATAAAAACATTCTTTGAAATACTGTAAAATATGCAATAAATACAATAAAACATGCATTAGATACAACAAAATATACCTAAAATACATCACAATAATTAGAAAAGAGATAATCACAAAAAAATGTTAGAATCAAAAAGTTTTAATGAATGAAGGTGTAAACTTACGTATAAAAATAACGTGAAAACCAAGAGCTATCATCTACCACAAAAATTTTGGCGACATACTAAAAAGTATGGCTTAAATACGATAAAACATACAATACATACAACAATAAAAATGCAAAGATCTAGATTGGTGGTAGAGTAGAGTTATTTATAGATGAGATTGGAGTTAAAGTAGGGAACCATAAACTTTAGGAGGGAAGTTTAACATTTTTAAGAGAAGGGAACTTGAAATTTTCAAAAAACAAAATGCTGAAATTTCGGAGGAAAAATTGAAATTTTGGCAACATAGGTAAAAGCTGTGTGATTTATTATAAATTAATAGCATAACAAGATTTATGTTTGTTAAATCTATGCTTAATACTTGTTATTTAGATGCTAGAGAACATATTTCTTGTCTTGTGTAGAGTCGATTTTAGTTGTAGTTGATGCTTTGCTAGATATGAATATAAATGTAGACAAGGTGTTTGTTTAATGTTCTAAGTGAAGTATAGGGATGTGTTACATGCTAGATTAATGCCCATAGATAGCTCAATGCAAGAAAACATCAAGAGAATTCAAGCATGCAAAATGTGAATTTCGGACAGAGCACTGCCCCTATTTTTTAGAGGCTTTTTGACATAGTAAACGAGCTCATATATTAACAAAAATTGTACAAAAGCTAGATTATGCAGTTTAGAGCAAATATTGATTTCTAGGACTAAGGCTATTTCTAACGTCTTAGGCCTCTGATCACATCATTTCCAAAATGTGTCATGAAAATCGCTGGTACTGGACAGTTTGTACAGTTACACGGGAAAGGTCATAACTTGCTGATTTTAAACTGGAATTATGCTCTGTTTGATTCTAAAATCAACTACACTCGAAGATCTACATTTATATGTAAAAAAATAAAGAATTTGGAGTTCAATAGCATAGGTAATGAATTTGATAAATTTAGGGTTCTGTTAGAAGTTTTGAAAATGGGCATGTTTTCATGAAGATCGACTTGCTATGTGCTGTATTCCATATCTATCTTGTATATTAGAGTTCATAAGTGAGTAAGAGCATTCTTTTGATAGTTTAGAAGTTTTTATAGTTATTTTCATGTTAGATCAAGGATTAGTTAATAATGTATATATTGAAGACCAAGTGTTTGAGTTTATGCTTGAATGAAGTGTTTTATGGTAGAAGTTTGAAAATGTTCTAGTTACGTGTTTTAAGTGTTGTACATGTATTAACTTGGTAATTCTAGCATGTTAAATGTCTAGTTGTCTATGTGATTTAGAACCCTATGCATGCTAAGTGGAATACTCGAGAATGAATGTAAAGTTAACTTTGATGGTTAGATTGTTAATAAATGTCATAGTTAAAGATTATTTAAAGTTATTTGCATGTTGTTGACCAACAATTTAAGATGTTTGCAAACCATGATATAAGGTAAAGAATGTTTCAAACATGTTAGTGAGATGATGTAAAGTAGTGAAGTTTGATGTGTTAGTTAACTACAATCAAATCTAAATTGCTCTTAATTATGAATCCTATTTGAATTGCAAGTTTATGGTGCAAGAAAATATAAAATGACTTTGCTGAAATTTGCATTTTTTGGGCGTTTAGGGGCTGACCAAGTTAGGCAGTTTTATGCCATCCATAAATTGGTCATTTTAGACTATAATATGGTTTGATAACTTGTATTTAGGTAGGAAAAAATGTTGGTAGTTGAAGAGGCATGTTGGTTTGGCTTGGAGATATGTTTTAATGGTTATTTTGAGTTTATTTGACTAGTTTAAGTGCACTTGTGTACTCTTATCTATTGTGTGAATTGAATATGCTTTATGGTTGTTCAAATTGCTAATGTTTATATGCCTATCGAATTGTGGGTTTAATCAGAGAATATTTAACGTGTTGCATAAAGTAGTGAATGTAATGCATGCTAAATAAAGAAATGTATTTGATAGTTATGATAGTTCAATGGAATCAAATGGAAATTAATAAGTTAATGGAATTATAAACTAGCTTTAGTTGAGAATGAATGTATAACTTCTTATATAGATAGTTGATTGTATTATGTAGTGGAATGGAAGGAGTTGGTGCATTCGGAGAATATGGAAAGTGTTCTTAACTAAATTCTTATAGGTTTGGCTTTCCAAGGTGAGAGAGTTGCATCTTATTTGTATTTCTCTATTGTATATCGAATATGTTAAATAGTTTTCATGCTATTAATGTGATTTAGCGTATTCCAACAAGATTTGTCAGTTTTATAGTTAATAGAATGAGTTAATGGTTAATGCTCGTTATTTCACTTCTATTGTTGTCAATTGGTTAATGTGTGAGGACAACCTCTTTTGTTGTCCTCCTTGTGTGTATATCGACTTATTTTGTTATATTGTTATTATTATTATTGTTTCTTGTGTTATCGAGTCTTTGGTTACGCAACCATATAATCGGGGCGGATGCGATAGGCCTCTCTGGGCGGCAGCGGGCTTGCTAGGGTTGGTGCTCTAGCTCCGTACCCTATTCCCTCACTCGCCTGGTCCGAAAATTTCCAGGGGGTGTTGGGTCATAGGATATTTGGGGTACATCCGGAGTATACCCATTGGAGTGTTTAGGGATTATGCCGGCACATTGATTGTGATCTTGATCGTGGTTCAAAAGTTAGAGTGATAAGGGTTATCGATCGTATCTGTGAAACCCCACTTTCCTGCTTATCTCGTTTTACGTGTTATACCTCGTTTTGCGTGCATATGATCTGTTTATGTGCTATAGGATCTAGAAAGTTATAATTTTGATGTCAATACTCCTAATACGTGCTAAATGTGCATTCATGAAATTTTCATAAAAAACGGAGTCAGAAATTTTATCGTCGATTTTCAGTGAATAGTATTTTCGAAACACGTCCGCTAAAATTTTGAAACTGGTCTTTTTAACCCTTCTAGACCTAGTCCACGGACTTTAATAGACCTGTGTTTGATGAAAACGGTTTTAAAATCGGCTTAAGAATTTATTAGGGTTTTTACACCGACTTTTGCGAAAATCGAGTTTTAAGCCGACTCGGGTGAAATTGTTTGATTGTAAAACTTCTTGTCACCTAAAAATAATCCACTTGAGATATCTTGGGGGTTGCATAATTATTTTGAGCCTTGGTGAGCAATAAAATGAGTTTAAAGTCAATAAAACATAAAAAAATAATAGTTTTCTTAACTTAAACTATTTAAAATACTAAATATATTTGCTCAAGTAGTTACACACACTCACATAACACAAAAACACCACCACACACACACACATTGCCGTGAGTTTGAGGGAGAGAAAGCCAAAGAGATTTCAAAGCTTTTCAATCCAATTTTTCAAAGAAAAACTTGGTTTTTGTCCGTAGAACTTCGCACCGACTTGGATTCTGCTTGTTGGGCACGCATTCCTAGGCTTATATCGCATCAAAGGTGAGAGAAAAATTCTAGATCTCAAAATGTCATTTTTATACTTTTGCTCATAAATGAAAATTTAACCGTTAGAATTGAAATCTGATGATAGATTATTGCTCCTTGCATGCTAGGGATCATTTTGATGCAATACTACGAATTTCTGTCGGATGTAGCATAATTTTTATTTTCCGGGTATTTAATTTTGATTAAAATGTTCAAAGTTGAATTAAATGAGTTGTGTTGATCGAAATCGATTGCCGTCGATTTCTAAATACTTGATAATTACGTGTTAGCGCTGTTGTAATGCCGAATTTTCAATTACATTGTTCGTGTGAAAATCTGGAAAATCCAGCCAAGACATCCTAGGGTTTTAGGGTTATCGGGCATGATTTGGAGGTGTTATGGTGGATTTCCGAGAGGGCTAATGTAGTAGGTTGAATGGGTGAGTGATAAAAACTGATTTGGCAATGTTTGGATTAGTAGATTGTAAGTTATGAATTTTAGAAGTTTAGGTTGTCATTCTTTAATTTCTTGAACGATGCCTTTAGATGATGGGTTGTGTTTGAGTGTTGAATGGTGAGTTGTTGATGAGTAATTTAGGGTTTAATTGTGTATATTATGCATGTCCAGTTAGATGGCCTACTTTGTCATCTAACTTCGTTGTTTGTTGTTTAATTAAATATTGATGTTATATTGATGTTATTAATTGATTATTATTGAGTTCGGGAATCGGGCACTTTCGTTGCTGATCTCCCAATTGATTGATTGATGAATGATTGATGATTGATGATGATTATGGAGTCTTGGTATGTGTGTGCCACCTCTCGGGCAGCGTTGGGCTGTCGGGTTGATAACGGCATGACTGCCATAGGCTACCCCCAGCTCGCATGACGGAGGTGTCATGGAGGGAGGGGCTAGTGAGGTACCTCGGGTGCGTGAGTAATGTGGAGTTATAAGAAGAACGGTTGAGATCGTGATGGCGTTTGGAGCTACACCAAATAGAGTATCCTTTATTGAATGGTTATATAGTTATGTGATGATAATGTTATTATTGTTGTTGTGTGTTTACTTGCTCAAAGGACTAAATCCAAGGAGCATAGTGAATACTGTCGAGATCTATCGGATCCTCACTGAGCTTATGTATATAAGCTCACTCTCTATTATTGCATGCTTACAGGTGTTGCAGAGCCGGATTACGGGTACGTGCCTCCTGAGGAGGAAAATGTGCCTTACGTGGACGAGTCATATGTTCCTGAGTCTTATCCATGATTCTATGTTGTTTAATGTCATGTATATTAGCTTAATAGACTTTTATATGCTTTATGGTTCTTATTGTAATAGATGTTGAAAGATGATGATCCAAATGATGTTAACTTAGTGGCTTTCTTTTGTCTATGGTTAAGTTGTTAGATGGGTCTCAACTTATTTTTGAAATGTATGATAAAGTTGAGGTATTGTATGTTATGTTGGAACGGAGGCAGATAACGAAGACTGATTATTGTATATTACGGTTATGTTGTGTTTTGTTATGCTGTTGAGGAGTTGTTGTTTGTATGGTTATAGAATAGGATGTTTAATGTTATTAATGAGGTTGGTTTAGAACCTCGGAAATCTATTTAATGTCGTTACGCTGTCGAAATTCCGTTGCGTCCTGACTGATTGTAGGTGGGGTCGAGTTGGGGCGTGACAGTATCCTTTTAATGTATGATATTAGAATTATTATTCATTATTTATTTATTGTGTTAATTGTGTTAAATTGCTACATTGCACGAACCCCGGTATACTGTTCCTATTTCCCCCTCCCTCACTGAGTATACATTATTGGTATACTCACTCCTCCTCATGAATCTTTCAGGTTATAGCCAAAGGAAGTGTAGTTCGTGATCACGTGATAGTTCTTGCTTGAAGAGTGGTCTTACGTGTTACGTGGCTTGAGCTGTAAAAGTTATAAAGTTTTACTTTCATGAATTGTATATACTCAATGTACGAGAGAAATGTATCTAACCTTAACCAGGTCATAAAGTGCTTTGATAACCTAGTTTATGTAATAGCTTAATGAGGTTTGAGTTCAATGCATGTATGGAGTTGTTGTATGTTTGGACATGGTACTGGTCCATTTATATGTTGTGTGTAGGTAAACTGTTTGTCCTATAAACAGGGGAAACTCCGCCCGTTTTTCCTAAATTTTGTGCCTGGGTTTGGTATTGGATTGAGAATAGCATAGTTAATAGAGTCTCCGGTCTCGTGAAGGGCCGGGGTGTTACAAAAGAGATGTCATTTTCTAAAGCATTCATAATATTTGGTCATCAAGGAATGTTGTTAAATGTTAATCTTGACTAAAAGCATCTAAAAGGATTATGGTAAAGATGAGTTCTTTGGTGCCAATTCATATATATTACTGACTTGGTTCTTGAACCTACAAGATTGCCATAATAAATTTACATATATTTTGGCTTAAAAGATGGCAAAAGTAATGGACCCCATGTATATCTGGATTTTACAAATCCCACTAGTGTTACTTTTTTTTTTGCTATGGGGTCTGTAAAAACCACAATTATTGCTCTATAGAGACTCAAATTACATTTTGGAGACTCTATTAAGGATAGCCTTACATAGTAACTAGTTAACTAAAAGTTTGTGTAAAAAATTTTCCTTACTCAAACTTTCCAATTCAGCAAAGAAAACTGGTGTGCATGCAATTGGAAAAATCAATCCGGCTCTAGATAGTCTAGGCGACCCAAAAGGAAAAGAAAAGAAGTCAGCTAGGTAGAATACGCTTTTTTAATCCCCTACATACAAAAGAGATGTCAATTTCCAAAGCATTCCTGATACTTGGCCATCAAAGAATGTTGTTAAATGTTAATCCCGACTGATAGCACCTAAAAGGATTATGGTAGAGATGAGTTTTTTGGTACCATTCCCTAGATATTACTGACTTGGTTCTTGAACCTACAAGATTGCCATAAGAAATTTACATCTATTTTGGCTTAAAAGATGGCAAAAGTGGTGGATCCCATGTATATTTAAATTTTACAAATCTCATTTTGTGTTTTTTTTTCCATGTGATCTCTAAAAACCTCAATTATTGCCTTTTAGAGACCCAAATTATATTTTGGAGACTCTAATGAGGATAGTCTTATATAGTAACTAGTCAACTAAAAGTTTTTGTAATAAACTTTCATTATTTAGACTTTCCGACAAAAAAACTGGCCTACATGCAATTGGAAAAATCAATCTGACCTTAGATGGCCTAGGCAACCCAAGAGGAAAAGAAAAGAAGTCAGCTAAGTGAAATATGCTTTTTCAATCCCCTACATACAAAAGAGATGCCATTTTCTAAAGCAATCATGATATTTGGTCATCAAGGAATGTTGTTAAATATTAATCTCGACTGATAGCAACTAAAAGGATTACGGTCGAGTTCTTTGGTACCAATCCCTAGATATTACTGACTTGGTTCTTGAACCTACAAGTTTACCATAAGAAATTTACATATATTTTGGCTTAAAAGATAACAAAAGTAGTGGACTACATGTATATTTGGATTTTACAAACACTATTGGTGTAACTTTTTTTTTCCATAGGGTCTCTAAAAACCTCAATTATTACATTTTAGAGACCCAAATTATATTTTGGATACTCTATTGAGAATAGCCTTACATAGTAACTAGTCAACTAAAAGTTTTTGTAATAAACTTTCCTTACTCAGACTTTCCAATTCAGCAAATAAAACTGGTGTGCATACAATTGGAAAAATCAATCCGGCTCTAGACGGCCTAGGCAGCCCAAAAGGAAAAGAAAAGAAGTCAGCTAGGTGGAATACGCTTTTTTAATCCCCTACATGCAAAAGACATGTCATTTTCTAAAGCATTCTTGATACTTGGTCATCAAAGAATGTTCTTAAATGTTAATCCCGACTGATAGCAGCTAAAAGGATTATGGCAGAGATGGGTTCTTTGGTACCAATCCCCTTACATCTATTTTGGCTTAAAAGATAGTAAAAGTGGTGGACCCCATGTATATTTAGATTTTACAAATCTCATTGGGGTTGCTTTTTTTACCCTGTGATCTCTAAAAACCTCAATTATTGCCTTTTAGAGACCCAAATTACATTTTGGAGACTCCAATGAGGATAACCTTATATAGTAACTAGTCAACTAAAAGTTTTTGTAATAAACTTTCCTTACACAAACTTTCTAATTCAGCAAAGAAAACTGGCTTGCGTGCAATTAGAAAAATCAACATGGCCTTAGATGGCCTAGGCGGCCCAAGAGGAAAAGAAAATAAGTCAGCTAGGTAGAATACGCTTTTTTAATACCCTACATACAAAAGAGATGTCATTTTCTAAAGCATTCATGATATTTGGACATCAAGGAATGTTGTTAAATGTTAATCTCAACTGATAGCAACTAAAAGGATTACGGTAGAGATGAGTTCTTTGTTACCAATCCCTAGATATAACTGACTTGGTTCTTGAACCTACAAGATTGCCATAAGAAATTTACATCTATTTTGGCTTAAAAGATGGTAAAAGTTGTGGATCACATGTATATTTGGATTTTACAAAGCCTATTGGTTTTTTATTTTTTGTTTTTGTTTCCACAGGGTCTTTAAAAACCTCAACTATTGCATTTTAGAGACTCAAATTATATTTTGGATACTCCATTTAGGATAGCCTTACCTAGTAACTATTCAACTAAAAGTTTTTGTAATAAACTTTCGTTACTCAGACTTTCCAATTCAGCAAATAAAACTAGCCTGCATGCAATTGGAAAAATCAATCTAGTTGTAGATGGCCGAGGCAGCCCAAGAAGAAAAGAAAAGAAGTCCGCTAGGTGGAATATGTTTTTTTAATCCCCTACATACAAAAGAGATGTCATTTCTAAAGCATTCATGATATTTGGTTATCAAGGAATGTTGTTAAATGTTAATCTCGGCTGAGAGCAACTAAAAGGATT
The DNA here is from genome assembly GCA_037974665.1 of Ehretia macrophylla. Taxonomy (NCBI): domain Eukaryota; kingdom Viridiplantae; phylum Streptophyta; class Magnoliopsida; order Boraginales; family Ehretiaceae; genus Ehretia; species Ehretia macrophylla. The sequence goes on along the minus strand of CM075780.1, from coordinate 42,744,583 downwards.
ATGGTAGAGATAAGTTCTTTGATACCAACCCCAGATATTACTGACTTGGTTCTTGAACCTACAAGATTGTCATAAGAAATTTACATATATTTTGGCTTAAAAGATGGCAAAAGTGGTAGACTCCATGTATATTTGGATTTTACAAACTCCATTGGTGTTGCTTTTATTTTTTTCATAGGGTCTCTAAAACCCTCAATTGTTGCCTTTTAGAGACCCAAATTACATTTTGTAGACTTCATTGAAATAGCCTTACATAGTAACTTGTCAACTATAAGTTTTTGTAATAAACTTTCCTTACACAGACATTCCAATTCAGCAAAGAAAACTAGCTTCCGTGCAATTGGAAAAATCAATCTGGCCCTAGATGGCCTAGGCAGCCCAAGAGGAAAAGAAAATAAGTCAGCTAGGTAGAATACGCTTTTTTAATCCTCTACATACAAAAGAGATGTCATTTTCTAAAGCATTCATGATATTTGGTCATCAAGAAATGTTGTTAAATGTTAATATCGATTGATAGCAAGTAAAAGGATTATGGTAGAGATAAGTTCTTTGGAACCAATCCCTAGATATTATTGACTTTGTTCTTGAACCTACAAGATTACCCTAAGAAATTTACATCTATTTTGGCTTAAAAGATGGCAAAAGTTGTAGACCCCATATATATTTGGATTTTACAAATTGCATTGGTGTTGCTTTTTTTTCCTAATTAGGTCTCTAAAAACATCAATTATTGTCTTTTAGAGACCCAAATTAAATTTTGGAGACTATATTGAGGATAACCTTACATAGTAACTAGTCAACAAAAAATTTTTGTAATAAACTTTCCTTACTTAGACTTTCCAATTCAGTAAAGAACACTGGCCTGCATGCAATTGGAAAAATCAATATGGCCTTAGATGGCCTAGGCAGCCCAAGAGGAAAAGAAAAGAAGTTAGCTAGGTGGAATACGTTTTTTTAACCCCCTACATACGAAAGAGATCTCATTTTCTAAAGCATTCATGATATTTGGTCATCAAGGAATGTTGTTAAATGTTAATCTCGATTGATAACAACTAAAAGGATTATGGTAGAGACGAGTTCTTTGGTACCAATCCCTAGATATTACTAACTTGGTTCGTGGACCTACAAGATTTTCATAAGAAATTTATATCTATTTTGGCTTAAAAGTTGGTAAGAGTGGTGGATTCCATATATATTTAGATTTTACAAATCTCATTGGGGTTGTTTTTTTACCATATGATCTCTAAAAATCTCAATTATTACCTTTTAGAGACCCAAATTACATTTTGGACACTCCAATGAGGATAACCTTATATAGTAACTAGTCAACTAAAATTTTTTGTAATAAACTTTCCTTATTTAGACTTTTAGCAAAGAAAACTGGCCTGCATGCAATTGGAAAAATCAATCTGGCCCTAGATGGCCTAGGCGGCCCAAGAGGAAAAGAAAAGAAGTCAGCTAAGTGAAATACACTTTTTTAATCCCCTACATACAAAAGAGATGCCATTTTCTAAAGCATTCAAGATATTTGGTCATCAAGGAATGTTGTTAAATGTTAATCTCGACTGATAGCAACTAAAAGAATTACAGTAGAGATGAGTTCTTTGGTACCAACCCCTAGAGATTACTGAGTTGGTTCTTGAACCTACAAGATTGCCATAAGAAATTTACAACTATTTTGACTTAAAAGATGACAAAAGTGGTGGACCACATATATATTTATATTTTACAAACCCCATTAGTGTTTTTTTTTCTATAGGGTCTCTAAAAACCTCAATTACTGCCTTTTAGAGACCCAAATTATATTTTGGATACTCCATTGAGGGTAACCTTACATAGTAACTATTCAACTAAAAGTTTTTGTAATAAACTTTTGTTACTCAGACTTTCCAATTCAGCAAATAAAACTGGCCTATATGCAATTGGAAAAATCAATCTGGCCCTAGATGGCCTAGGCAGCCCAAGAAGAAGAAAAAAAGAAGGCCACTAGGTGGAATACGCTTTTTTAATCTCCTACATACAAAAGAGATGTCATTTTCTAAAGCATTCATGATATTTGGTCATCAAGGAATGTTGTTAAATGTTAATCTCGACTGATAGCAACTAAAAGGATTATGGTAGAGATGAGTTCTTTCGTACCAATCCCTAGATATTACTGACTTGGTTTTTGAACCTACAAGATTGCCATAAGAAATTTACATCTATTTTGGCTTAAAAGATGGCAAAAGTGGTGGACTTCATGTATATTTGGATTTTACTGAGGATAGCCTTACATAGTAACTAGCCAACTAAAAGTTTTGTTAATAAACTTTCCTTACTCAGACTTTCCAATTTAGCAAAGAAAACTGGCCTGCATGGAATTGGAAAAATCAATATGGCCCTAGATGGCCTAGGCGGCCCAAGTGGAAAAGAAAAGAAGTCAACTAGGTGGAATACGCTTTTTTAATCCCCTACATACAAAAGAGATATCATTTTCTAAAGCATTCATGATATTTGGTCATCAAGGAATGTTGTTAAATGTTAATCTCGACTGATAGCATCTAAAAGGATTATGGGATTATGGTAGAGATGAGTTGTTTGGTACCAATCCCTAGATATTAATAACTTGGTTCTAGAACCTACAAGATTGGCATAAGAAATTTACAGTAAGGAGATATAAGGTTGAGAAACCATGCTAACACTTGGTTATTCTTGTAATTTACCAAATATCTAAGTTTTGGGCAATGTGGGAATAGATAGATTAATATTTTATTGGTAAAAAATGTCTAAAAATCTTATGGTAAATGTTCGACTTGAGAAGTCGACTGTAATATAGACTTAAGATAAATAGGGCCTAATTGGGAACTGTCCAAATAGTTGGAGGAGGTTTACACTACAATATTTTTGACTTTTTGCAACCCTTAAACTGAACATGTAAGAAAACTATTGCTATAAATGTCATTTTGCAACAGTTTTATAGCCGTTGTCTAAAAATAAAGCATTTTGCTTTGATTTTAATTAACTGTTGCAATATCTATAACCTTTTGGCAATGGTTTTAATTAACTGTTGCAATATCTATAACCTTTTGCAATGATTTTAATTAGTTGTTGCAATATTTATAGCCTTTTGCAATGCTTTGCGTCAGACTATTGTAATATCTATAATATGCAATGCTTTTTTTTTTTATGATGTGCTGCTTATTTCATTAATTTTTTGCAACGATTTGTAAAATTATTGGTTAGTTGCAAATTATAAAATAAATTGTTTTCCAACAGTTTTACTAGTATTGAGTCTTACAATTGCAAAATCTATGATATACTACCCTTTTTCTTAAGTGTTGCTTGTCGTATTTGGTTTTAGGCAATGGTATATAAAAGTATTGGGTTAAATGCAACGCAAGAAAACTATTGCTTATTTTATATTTATTTGGTGAGATATCTTGAGATATTTTGTTTATAAAGAAATTTGAATTTTAGTTATTGAAAATGAGAAACTATCACAACTAATTATTTGAAACAAAGAGAAAAAAAAAACAGAAAAAAAAGTTGATTAATTAGGTTTCATTTTTTACCCCTTTATTTTTACAATTTTTTTTTTTTCAAAATTTAGATTTTTCATTGTTTCTTAGTTCTAAACTAATGTCGAGTAGTTAAAATTTGGAGTAGGTTTATGAAAAAGAGCTAAAAAATGTGGTAGTGTTAGAATAAAACTTAAGGCATTAGACTTTTTTTATTTAAGTACAATTATAAGCTGTAACATCACGATGACAATGCAAGAGACATATACATCTCTAAATACCCATGCTAACCACCATCCTCTCGTTCTCCCATAGTCTCTGGCTGCTTGCTCCTCCATCGGTACTTAAAGAAGGCCCCTAGTTGTACTGTGACGTGTGTGAGAATTGAGATGTATAGAGACATCTTTATTTGTGGTATTAAATCAACCATTACCCGCAACCTAATCTAATGATCTTTAATGGTTGACCGAGACAACCAACTGTAATACAGTTACTTGTTACTGAACACAATTTCTGCGCAAGAAAAGTCATTTAGCTAACCAAAAAAATAACAAAAATCCGAAGGAGATATAAGGGTGAGAAACCTTACTAACACTTGGTTATTCTTGTAATTTACCAAATAGGTAAGTTTTGGGCAATGTGGAAATAGAGAGATTAATATTTTATTGGTAAAAAATGTCTAAAAATCTTATGGTAAATGTTCGACTTGAGAAGTCGACTGTAATTAATATAGACTTAAGATAAATAGGGCCTAATTGGGAACTGTCCAAATAGTTGGAGGACGTTTAGAGTAAAACTCAAGGCGTTAGACTTTTTTTTATTTAAGTACAATTATAAGCCGTAACATCACGATGACAATGCAAGAGACGTATACATCTCTGAATACCCATGCTAACCACCATCCTCTCGTTCTCCCATACCCTCTGGCTACTTGCTCCTCCATTGGCACTTAAAGAAGGCCCCCAGTTGTACTGTGATGTGTGTGAGAATTGAGATGTATAGAGACATCTTTATTTGTGGTATTAAATCAACCATTACTCACAACCTAATCTAATGATCATTAATGGTTGACCGAGACAACCAACTGTAATTATAATACTGTTACTTGTTAGTGAACACAATTTCTGCGCAAGAAAAGTCATTTAGCTAACCAAAAAAAAAATCCTTTTGGCATTAGCCATGGGAAACTCTTTGTTAAATGCCAAATCCTTTTAACTTATCAATAGAGATGATTTACGGAGTGGAGGACTGCGGCAAAAATTTTGTGTGACCAAAAAATATTACTTAAGTTAAAAGAGAAGTTTTATAAGATTGTCATTAGACCACTTATGTTATATGGTTTTGAGTGTTACACGGTGAATATCAACAAGCTCATAAAATGTCACTGATCGATATTAGAATGTTGAGATGGATTTGCAGAAAAATTAGGAAAGACAAGATTATGAACGTGATAATCCGTGAAAGAGTAGGAGTGACCCCCATTGATGATAAGATGAGGGAGAATCGTTTGAGATGGTTTGAGCATGTTAGGAGACGACCTGTAGAGCCGCTGGTTAGACAGTGTGAAGGTTTAGAGATAGCACATCGAAAGAGAGATAGAGGAAGACCTAAGTTGACTTGGATGGATACATTCAGACAAGACTTTGCGTGTATGGAGTTGCTTATAGAAGAGTTAGCTCTTAACAAAAATAAATGACGTCGTTTAATCCATATAACTAACCCTACCTAGTGGGGTAAGACTTAGTTTTGGTTTGGTTTTACCACTTATATTAATCTCTATTTATTGCTTGCACTGTTCTAACAAAGTTCCCCTAAAACTATTATGCAAATTGAAGTCTGTTGGGCTTCTTTTGTAGTCTATGATGAAAATTCCAATTTTGCGTAATTAACCATTTTTGTAAACCAATTTTTAACTCAATTTCAAATGCGGCTCTTGAGAAAGAATAGGGGAACTTCTTCTTTATCTTTATCCCTTTATTTTGTTTTTAATTTTTCCCTTTCCTTCTCTCTTCTCCTTCTCCCATTTTCTACTGCAACACTAGCAATTCATTGTACATATACCTCCCCCACAACCAACCAGCCCAACCCCCTACAGATACCTACACAAGAGATAATTGTATTGGAATCTCAATTGTTCCTAATGACTAAACTATAACTTTTAAGACTAGTATATCAGTTTATAAACTATTCTACTTAATACTAATTGATCTTAATATGAAACATTAGGTGATTATTTAATATGGTATTAGAACTATATTTTAGTCTAATGTTATTCATCTATATTTTCCCGTTCTCGTTCCAGGTGTTGATTTTCATATGCAACTATACATAATCCCTTCTTTCTATACATCATTATTTGGTGACCAAGAATAGAGAACAAAACTAATACGAAAACATGAAAGCTAATCTAATTAGGAAACAACTTGAATATTGCCTAAACTAGTGCCATGAAATAGGAAATTACATTAAACCATTAAGTATACTCACATGTGTTGCTCAATACAATACTGATGTTCTCTTGAATGCTAACATTAGAGATTATTAAAGTAAATTATTTAGTCCGCCTCCTGAGCCATCAAGTTGAAGCGTTGCAAAACCATTCAAGACAAAATAATGCTAGATTTTTTGCCCTTGTATTTAGTCGGCCTCTCAAGCTGCTCAAGCGGCTGTTTTCCAGAGAATGAAGCAGCAAGGCCGCTTGAGCTAGTAGTTTGAGCAGCCCTAGGACCTGCTTGAGCAGTTTTAATAAGAAAACGTAACGAAATGGAGTGCCTAACGCTCACCCACTGCGAACCCCTAGTAGAGGAATGTCACTCAGTTATGAGGAGTAAAATGGGCTTTTTCATTCGAGAAACAAACTTTTGTGTAGATTGAATTGTTAATTTTAGCTTGATCCAACCTCTTAATTGCCATGAGATGACTAGTTTGCTGAAAAAACTACTCCTACTAATTGAAAAGGATAAAATAGTTGTTGCATCTCCTAGAGTAGTCGCTTAGTTTCATTATCGACTTTTACCTCCTTTGTATTTTAGAAAAAGAATAAAAGTCTACTGCCACGGTCTATTTCCTATCGAAATATCACAGTTCTGCTAGCGTGACGGTCCCTTCTCCCCACGCCGTTGCATTACCAACATTAACAGGATGATGTACATATATTTGAAATTTGGAATTTTCATAAAAGGCCCCAAGGTAGTTCTCTGTCATTATCCGTTGCACTACATTAGTATACAAATTTGACGAACGAAAAAGAGATTTCTTTGGTCCCCAACATAGGTCGACCTTGGCTCATGGTACGTTGAGAGCTAATTGAATCGTCCATTTGATTTACCTCACGTAGGTTTGAGTGCAATATGCATCACTCAGGTAGTCACAAAGATAATAGTCACATTCAATCATTGTTCAGTCGAGTTGTGGAAATTATGCTTTGAGACCTTGAGATTTTGGAGTTCAAACTGCTAGATACAGAAGGTAGAAAATTAGATACAAATGACTGACAAAAGGGAAAAAAATAAAAAAATAAAATGCACCATACCCCTGTATTTTAAAAACGTTACATATGACCCATCGCCGTCTATTTTTCTGTTAGTATTAACGTGTTGTGTAATACACACACCTATGATGCAAATATGAAATTTATCAAAGGGGGTATTTGTAACCTTTTTAATACGAGAAGGGGATATTTGCCACATTTTGAATATCATAGAGAAGTATTTACAACATTCTTCTTTTGTAATATGATTGAGAAAATAATTAAACAGGGAAAATAAAGATGAAACTGATTCTTGCACGATCTTTTATTATGTCTAAATTGCAAACACTTCTTACAAGTATATGTAATAATTGTAGGAGTGCGTATTACATTTCACGTTAAAATTGACCGAAAAATAGACAACAAAGGGTCATACGCAACGTTGTTTATAACAGGATTTATAACACAACTTTTTAAAATACATAATTTATAATGCAACTTTATAAAAATACGAGGTATGGTGAAGCTTTTACCATGAAGGAAAAGTGTTCACTTACGACATAATGGGTTGATAGTCTGGGTTAACCATTAAAATCACAAGACTAGATTCTAACTAATGGTTGAAATTGCCATAAAGTTTTTCGGCCATAGCTTTTGATTAAAGATACCCAATCAAAAAAATCTGTCTAAATCTCGGTTTCCATTTGCCCAACCATGACAGCTTTAAACTTCAGTCAATTACAGGTCTATATTTATCTCAAAAGGAATTAAGTCAGAGGCAACTAAAAATATTTTTGAAATTTTAATACCCACTAAACATTATTTTGTTATAAATTAACTTCTAAACTTTGATTTTTTCCCCAAATAGGCATTTCGTCTATTTGGGGAATTATAAACGATTTACTAGGGTGCAAGGGCCGAAGGGTATGAGGCTAAGGGACGAGAGGCTAGGGCTGAGGGTCAAGGTTTGTATAGAGTTTGCTAATGCGTAAATGACATGTTTGCCTTTTAGTACATTATTTTTGTACTTATATCTGAACGCAAAAACTTAAATTGAACAAACATAAAATTTAGAGAACAATTTGTAACAAAAAAAGAAATAGTTGAATGGTCAATTTGTAACTTCTCATAAATATTTAATGGTCTCTGATGTAATTTACTTAGCCCAAATAAGTATAATGCTTCAAGTTATACACGGATTTTAACCTTACTATCCTAAGCATTTTTGCTTAGAAGCACTTAATTTTAAAACTTATCCAAGCCCTACGCTATCTTGGTAACATAAACTAGCTAAGGCTATTTTATAAATAATTAACGATCACAATAAACTTTTTTTTTGGTTCTAAATCACCAATTGAACATAATTTTTTGATTCAGTCCATTAAGTTAATTTTAGTGCTTAAATCTAACAGATTCACATATTTCTTTTACGCACATGTCTATGTCAAGATTCTTTAGACTTATCCCCTAAAACTATTTCTTGAGTTAAATGAAATAACACATATTTTGGTGTATGATAAACAAAAAGGAAAATCTAGTGGTATAATTTGAAACCTTATACATATTAAATGAGAACTGGTGTAATTTACCAATTTGTAGATAATATGAAACCTACAAGTAGCTTAACTTGAATAAAATGACAAGTGATGAGAATTAAGTAACAGTGGTCATAGGTGAAAAAGTAATGAGAGATATTTTATTCTTTCTTTTTTGACCAATCATGAAAATATAGGAAAAAATTGGGCCGTGTTCATCAAATATATTATCGAACGATGATTTCTTTTTCCATGGAGTAGAAATTTGGTAAATAGGTTCACGACTGAAGTTCTAGAATCTGAATGGTGCATATCAATTTTTGGAGCTCTCTAAGTCCGTTTTCTACTTTGTGTATGTGAAGCCCTGAATTTGACCTATATATGCAATTATGTGTTTAATTGATTTTTTCATATAGATAACGCATTTATTTGACTCTTATGTCCTAAAATTGAGTGTTTATTTATTTTAGTACCTAATATTTTCAATTATATGATTTATAAATGTTTAGTAGTTCAAAATTGCATTTAAAATTCATTTGGTTTGCAAAATATTGTATTTTCGTCTTCTTTGACCACGTAGGGATTTAATTGTATAAACTAGTTAAAAATAATGTCTAATTAATCTTTTATCACTTTAGACATTTATTGGAGTGTTAAAAATGAATTTAGAAACGATTTGGAGGACTAAATTAATTAAGTTTGACCGACATTGATCATTTGACTATTCTATTTAAGCAAAATAACACCAAAAATGGCCGAAATTGCTCAAAAAAAATGCCCAAATCAGCAACCCAACCCTTGCATGTGTTAATAGTATTTTCAATGTCATTTTTTCTCTTTGAAGGTGTTAGGAGTGGAACCAAAGGCCAAACCAAAATTTTTTCGACTCGTCTCGACATCTACTACCTTTCTACTGATTCTTTTTTTGTTTATTTTGCAAAAAATTGGTATAAATGTCTGCTAAAGTGTGGCTTCGTTTGATAAGGAAAAGGTGAAGTGCTTCTTTAAACTCTTGATTTAAAGTTGAAGCATTTCTATTATTTATGCTTTATATTGCTATTATTGCCCTTGGTTATAACTTGAAGATGAATATGAAATGCAAATATGTTTGGGAAAATAACCTACTTTGTTGTTTTCCCCTAATTGTCTTGATTTCGTGAATATGATTGTCTTGAATGCGTGAATATAATTGTCTTGAATGCGTGAAGTGCTTGTCGTGAATGCGATGTGTCTTGAAAGGTTGTAACCTTTAAAATCGACACAATAGGTTCATGTCGCCCTGAGCGGCATAGGGCTTGCTAGGCGATAATATGACTACCAGGTTTTAATCCCTATCACGCATGGACAAAGAATATCCATGGGGTCAGGGTCGTAAGAATTGATCTACATCTGGAGTACATCCGTGTCGTGTTGGCGTATAGGGGAAAAGTTCGTGATGGAATATAAGGTGGGAACGACATCAACAGAACAAGCATATCCTTACTATGCGGTTATTTACATTCTCATACTTGTATACTTGTTGCATGTACTTGTTCATGGCATGTTTTCCAAAAGAGGTTTTCAAAAGATAAAATGAGTTTCAAAACCTCCTTTATCCCCCTCTCACTGAGTTCGTCGAAACTCATTCCTCGTTACTAACCTTTCAGGTAAAGCTAAGATCGTGTCTTGGGATGATTAAAGTGATGGATTACTTGACTTGCTTGGCATGCGTGGATATTGTATATGTCACTTATGTACTTATTGTAATTATTATTATAGAGACTTGTTGTTTTATGTAATATATGTAACACCCGAGAATTTGTATCATATTCATAAATAATTGTAGCATATCTTCTGTGCATTTTAATGTGTTTTATTTCTAGTTTAAATATGTTTATTTGATGGTCACTATTCATAAGAAAATTTACTGTTTAATTTGCTCAGATTAATATTTTTCCTAGGTAGTGTAACTTATAAAAGGAATTGGGAATTTGTGGTTTTGAGCTTTGGAGGTCGTGAACACACGTTAGGAAAATAATTCATGCATCATTTGAATAGTAAAATACTAGAAAAGTAGTATAGTTAATTAGTAGTCTTTTAATTGGAGTTTTATGCTTAGTTGACCATATATTACTAGCATTTGACTTAAAATAATACAATACACATATATTATATACATAATACATCACATATACATGCAATAGAGCTAAAAAACAATTGAAGTAATTCCCTTTTTGTCCCTCCCCAAACTCGATAGCCATAGGAGATGGAAATAAGAGATTTTACTCTTCAATCTTTGCATCACAAGCTTGTCCAAGCTAATTGAGGGTAGTTTCAAGGTTCCTAGGCCTTCTACAAGCTTCTACACACCTTGGTGAGAAAGTTTTTCTACATATTTTGTTATTACAAGTTTATGCTCATGTTATCAGATTTCTTGATTTGCTAGTTTAGGCTTATGTATTGCTTAAATATTGTATTGTATACCTTCTACATGATATTTAGACCTTGCTTGAGTAGTTTATTGGTATGCTTCACGGTTGAATACTTGAAACACATAAAGGAGACAATGAATAGTGCTTTAATCTAGGGTTTTGCTTTAAGTGGTTAATTGGATCGATTTGATGCTACCTATAGGTGCTCTAGATGATATTGAAACTAGTTAGATGCTCACGTGTAGTTAATTTGCCCGAGATTGAGTTAAAATGTGAATTAGCTAAAATTTCAAAAGGGGGTTTTTTATGAAATGTAATACGGGCACATTGGGACTTTAGATTAGGTATCCATAGGGTATGGAAGCATTTTTGATGCTTTCATTGCATTGGTTTTGCGGCCGGTTAAGGTAGTTGTAGTTAAAACCTACTCGAGGCCTTCCCGAGCTTTTGTCTCCAAAGCAAGTTTTCAAGGTTTGGATATGTGTCTTTTGGTATCCTTAGGGAGGTGGCATGATTGGATTATAGAATTGGAACCTTGAATTGAGTATAGAACTAGAATTGGCTAGTTGTCAAAGGGAAAAATGTGAGAATTGGTTGCCTTAGTGCTTGTATTGTCTTGTAGTTGCTTATTGTGTGTTTAAGTACACTTCTATAGTATATTTGAGCTATTTGTAGAGTTTCGTGAAAAATGTGTGATGACCCATTTGTGCACATATATAGTTATTCTCATGTTTAATGCTTATATCTTGTTATGATGTATTGCTTGTATTTAGTGTTGCATGAGTGAAGTTATGCTTAAGACTTGTACACTAGACTACTAGAATGGTTACTTGGAACATATGTTAAGTTAAAGCATATAAGGTGGCATCTTGTTAAAGATAGAATCTTAATAGGTATTGTATGCTAAATGAGTGAGACTATAAGTTAGCTAACCTGAAGGAATAATTGATAAATGTCGTAGTTAAAGAATAACTGAAGTAATGTTTGGTCTTACGTACAAGGTGATTGAGAGTGATGTGAATACAATCTTGCATCTTGGATCTCGGTAGAGGTGAGGGAGTCTTCAACCCTTTTGTGCATCTTAGTTTATTTCATTGTTTTTAGATTATATGATTTAGTTAATTGATAAAGTTTATGTGTACCATTTACTTGTTATCCTATGATATCTTGTGTTTCCTCATGTTTATTTGATATTATCTCGGGAATTCTTGAATTCGTGTGGGTTGCACAACCTTTTCGGATATGGTAGTGTCGAGAAACTCTGGGTAGCATCGGACTGTCAATCTCCCTCAACTACCATAGTACCTATTCTCTTTCTCGCCGAGTATACTCCACTACCCTAGAGGCGTAATTCACCTCGTTGGGGCATATAGACCTACCTTGGAAGATATGGGTCGTAGGATCGGGGTACATTCGGAGTACCCCATTTGGAGGAATAAGGGGTTTACCGGCACTTGCTTGAAGATTGTGCCTCGTGGTTTGAGATTGAAGATAAAAAGATGAACCGTATCCTTTTTATACGTGTTTAAATACTCGTTCACTTAGCTTGTTATATTATGTTGCTTATATTATTATCTTTGTTGCATTGCACGAAACCATTTGCGAAAACACCCCGGTTTACTGTATCCCCTCCCTCACTGAGTAACTTTGGTTACTCATTCATTATTTTAACACATTTCAAGTGCAGTTAGAACAACTACCTTGAGTACCGTGTTGCTGGTTGCTTATCTTGCTGAGGTTGGATACTTTTGAAGATGTGTGTTATTATAATGTCTTATTTTGAGACCTTTGTGGTCTTGTATGTATTAGTGTTGGATTTGGTAGTTGGTAATAAAAGTTGTAATCTAGTATGGCTTGATAGCTTATTGGTTATGTAATGGCTAATAATAGACTTTACTACCTTTAATTGCATGCCTGTGTGATAGTAGTTGGTGGATGGACTTAATATTTGAGTAAGTACGGTAATTAGAATTAGTGTAATATAACAAGTGGATTTTGAAAGATAGGATTTCAACGGATTTTTAACCTTGCAAGCCTGTGTGTTATATTGTTGGGTTCCAAGGCTCGGATGACCTTGAGGAGTTTGTTATATGTGATGTTAGAGGAAGTTGGGAATTATGGAGGAGGTAAGAGTTTGATTTTGAGGTTAAATTGCTTGTACAGGATTTTGGATTGTCCTATAAACAGTGGAGACTCTATCTGTTTCCCCTTGTTTTTTTTGACTTGGGTATTGGAATCGAGAACTTCGGTCTCTAGATGGATCGGGGCATTACAATATATATAAGTTAAGATGTTTATTTAAAATTGGTAGACTTTCTTTGGATTATGTATTATGTTGCTTACTTTTAAGTTGGGAGTTTTATGTTGTAAGCTACTTCCTATGCTAGTTTATTTTGAATGCATGTATATATGTATTATATATGTTGTGGTTTAAGTTGGTAGACTTGTAATCTAGTTTCATAGGTCTTTTGTTATGTATAAGTAGGTAGGCTTATGAATTTCATTATGAGGCTTGTATTTTCTTGTGGTTAGGTTGAAGTAGTTGTGACAGATGACTTATGCTTTGGTTATTGTTGGAAGGTAATGTATGTTGGTTGGTTTGCATGTGGTTATATGAAGTTGTTGTACATATACTATTTGTTTAAGTGGCCATATTACAGATATTAATGCCGACTTATATTGTGGTTGAATGTTGATTGTTGGTTGGTGGTTTGATGGACTTTTGTAGGAAGAAAGTAAGTTTGGCCATGTACATGTTGGTAGTCTTGAATTGTGATAGTTGGGTTGTTGAATGCTTATTTTTTAGTTGAATGAACAGGTTTTGGATTGTCCTCTGTATAGGGAAAACTCTGTCCGTTTTCTGTCGCGAGCCTCAAGGAAATTGTAAGTAAATGTGATGTTGGCTTGCTTATTGGAAGTGATTTATGTTGTTATGAAGTTGATAGCTTATATTGATATGAAGGACTCTTGGATTATGTATTATATGTTAAGCTTTAGTTGTCTATTTCGGGAGACTTTATTGTTGCTTATATATTAAGTGTTGGATTACGGATTTGTGGTATCATAGAAGGCTCGGTTGCTAGTTGAAGTTTTATTTTGGTGTCAATATAATTGTTATGATTCGAGTGTAATGATGGACTTGGTACAGGTGATCATAAGCAATAAGTTTGGAGGAGGGTTATAAGCTATTTGTGAAGGTATGTAGGTTATGATGCAATGGAGGATAATTTGGAAATGTATTCTTTGGCATTGAAGTATTTAAGTGAAGGATTGTTGTAACGAACTCTTCAATGTATTTGAAAGGTTTAATAACTTTGATGTATTATTTTATGGATAATAGTGCTCGGTCTATTGTAGTGTGCCTTAGTAGACTTAGGTTGATTGATCTTCTTAAACATGTGGCATCACGATCCCAGGTTAATTGTGGTTTATGTAAGTTGGATATCATTTTCTTTCTTTATAGTATCAGAGATTGTAGTATTAGCGAAAATGAGGTTGTGACACTGCACAATAGCTCATATCTTTTTTTATATTATTATTTCTATGTATAGCATATTATTTTAAGTTATACATGTTTTGTTTGAAACTCTTTTAATCTCATCTTGAATTGGATTTATAATTTGTTATTTTTTTAATAGGGCATGGATATTTTGTTTTAAAAAAAATAATTTTTAAGCAACAATTTTTCTCTGCATCTGAAAAAATGGACTTCTTTTACTTACAATGATTAGAATTATTTATTTTTCTCTTTTTTGAATGTTATGTCATTACTATATTGAGGGATAACTACACATTGAAAACTCTATATATGTTTTAGTGCTTATATTTTTATAATTAGCTATAAAATCCATTATATAATAGGGAGCCATACCTTAAAGACTTCGTTTGTGGTATAATGTGATTAAATTACTTATTGGTAGTTATAACATATTATGATTTATCATCATAAAAATCACAATTTATAAATAATAATAAAAAAGGCATAAAGCCAATAGTTTTTTTTCATAATTTATATAAAAAATTATGCCTAAATTAGTATCCTAATACATGATAAATGACTTTGCTACTGTAGTTCCCTTAATCCCTGGTGCCTAACTCCGTCATTACTTTTTATCGAGAATTTAAAGCTATGCTAGGCCCCCTAGAAACTCCACATATTTGCATTATTGTTACATAATCACGTCAATAAGTTGCCTCTACTTTAATGCAAGGGTAGGTTTGAAAATTTAGAGCAATAGGCCCAAAATAATGTTAAAACTTTGCATCAAAGGCTTTAGATATGATAGTTTTATCAAATATTAATTATGAATTTGTTGTGGTGAGTCCAAAGAAATCTAGAACAAATAAGTTTTATCACACATGTATAAAACTCTACTATTGACCCAAAAGTTTAAATTGTTGAGTCTTAAACCTATACATATTTATTAATAACTTATTTTCCTTCTAATTTTTTCATGTGAGAGAAATCCTTCTATTTTTTCTTTAATTCACCACGTGAAACTTCAAACAAGTTTCTCCATTTCACATGTGAACTCCACGTTGGGCCTCGACCGCCCTTTGATCCATATTTTATTGCCGATGGATCCAACTTCACCACTTTCCCAAGCTTTTAGATTTTTTATGCACCTTAGCTAACTTGTTGGCTCTAATAGCTCTTCCCCGTGCACCCAGATCAATTATGAGGAATTGCAATCTTATGCTCATACGAGCCTTCTTGGGATCTCAACTACCAAGCCTTGCTCCATTGTGTTATCGCAACCTCATACAACTTTGAGAGTATAGCCCGAGAATTATACTTATCATGACCTTACTCCATCATTTGAGCCCTTCTGCCTAGCTCCACTAAGAGTCCATCACGATAGTATGACCACCATAATTCTTTGAGAGTTCGAGCCAAGATCTTCAAACCATCAGCTTTGATACCAATTTATTGTGGTGAACCCTGAGAATTCGAGAACAAATTGGCTTTAACACATATATGTAGAACTCAACTATTGACCCAAAAACTTATGTTATTGGGTCTTGAACTTATACATATTTATTAACAACTCATTTTTCTCCTTATCTTTTCATGTGGGAGAAATCCTTATACTTGCTCTTTAATTCATTATGTGAAACTCCTAACATAATGAAATGCAAAAGTATAGTCTAGTTCTAAAATTAAATTCATGAACAAGAATGAATGTGAATATTACTTTTTTATATTTAAATTGAATGTCTTGGTTGACCATCAAAGAATTCATTTTTAAGGATGATACGGGTAATTTTCTAACCCCTCGATTATTGGTGTACGACTACATTTAAGACATAAAAGAACTGGTGAAAAAAGGCTAATGTCACGCCCCGAACCTAACTCATCGCTAAGTTAAGGCCAGAACATGGCGTTCGAATCGCTTAAAACATGTAATTAATAACTTAGCAAACGTACAACCATTTTAACCTTCATAAAAGTTCCAAATGACTACCAAACCATCGGCCTTAAAGGTTTGCAACAATTCAAAAATATTTATAAGACCTCGAATTCACCTGTTCACACGTAATAACTAACCAAAGATCAATTTTCTAGGTCTTAGAAGAATAATCATCAACTTAAGGTTGTATTGTCCAACACTCACATTATACAAACTTTATCACTGGTAATTAAGATTACAATCATAATCCATCAAATTATATAGTGCTTATCACCGGATACATATATACAAGATCTAGATTCTTCAATTTACATCAGGAATCTCATGTACTTATACCACATTCTACCAATACAACAAGAAGTCTTTCATGTATGCAATCATTTTCATCATGTTGCAAAGTTAACTCAACTAGCCTTACCTGTAATTGTCATAAAAGAGGGTGAGCTAATCCTGCATATAGCTCAGTAAGGATGGAATATGAAAGGTTTTCACAATGGTTTTATCATTTTACAAACTTCTTTACAAAATCATGCCATGCATATATATACATATCCCACAAGTAACAATACCTGCATATTCAATATGAACATCTAGTAAAACATGAATTGAAACAACAATTATAATATTTTAACAGCATCCAACTCTATTCTTCGAGGACCTCGAGGGAACAAGCAAGAGTAGGAAACACACATAACGAAGCGTATATCCCAGGCATAATCAAGAGATTGATACAAAATAAGGAAGGTGGCTTATACGGATTCAAGAGGTGTCTCCTACTATCATAGTCGTGTGCACCGAAAGGTGTCTCCCACTATCCTTGTCGTGTGCACTTTGGTCCGTATAGCCTCTTATTCCTTTACCATAGTCATATAGGAACCATAAGGGTAGAGAAATGTCTACCACTATCACAGCCATGTGCACCACAAAAGGGTGTCTTCCACTATCACTGTCGTGTGCACCTTTGATCCCATCTCTTAACAATTAAGTGGTTGCAACCAAGCTGAACATATACAATTCAAATGCATTTGCAATTAGAGCATAAATAGAGGAATTACCTCTGTCTAGCAAGCCTTTACCATACCATAACATTAAGCAAGCTCATAATGGTGCAATATCCCATCAAGCAATTCCAAATAGGTACGACTTCCTGAGGTCAAATGCATATATATACAAGCTAGAATGCCACAAGTAATATCATTTCATGCTCAGTGATATAGCAAGTGAGCCTGTTATAAGCACATTTTAGTTATTTACTCGGGTTGTCACTTATCATGGTGTACTTCGTTTAGCCATAAGAGCATACACAATCCTCTAACATCTAAAAGCATTTAACCATGAGGTAACATTACTAGTGTATAACCTTCACTTAACAACTTATAATAGGCACACCTTGATTAACCATTAACACCTAGCTCATAACCATACAACATAGATGATTGGCACCTTACATTAGAGAACACATAAGCTGGATCAAGGCAACATAATTTATCCTCCTTAATGTCCATGAAACAAGTTCAAATAAATCTAATATAGGTACCATAAACATATTAAAATACCACAATTAAATTCTACTATGATAAACTAGGGTTTGATATAGTTCTAACGCTTTTGACTGTGCCCCAATCCGACCTCTATAGCTCCCAGAATCACTAAAACAAGTTCATCGTATTTTGGTCAAACCGGTAGACCCTAGTGAAACCGGTCGACCGGTTCACATAGGGTCTTCAGCCTAAGGCCTTACCAGTGGACGACCCCTCTCCCCCACCGGTCGACCGTTGGAACAGGGGTCCCCTAGTCGTTCCCAGCTATGAAATTTTCAACTACGCATTTTACAAGCTTTAGCAACATTTCTTCCTTCCTTTTTGCAACACATGAATATATACCACTTTATCAATACCTCAATTGCAACATTTGAACACAATGATTCATATACAAACTTTACAACATCAACATCCTCAATAAACTCAATACACTTCCAATAAGTTCAAATGCGTGATATAGGCTCATATAATCATCTAATCCAGTTCAATATACAAGTATAACCACAAATCATGCTCAATGTATCTTTGCAAAGCATTTGAGAAGACAACCCTCACCTTAGATCTTGAATTTGAAAGAAGATAATTGATTAAATTAGCTAGAGTTGCAAGGAAATGGCTTGAAGATGGCTTAACACTCCTTCTTCCTCCTTTCTTCCTCTCTTTCTTCTTCTGATCGTGTAGGTGTATGTTTTTGGTGTGTGAGTCGTGTATTGTATGTGTTTGTATGGTGTGAGTGTGTTTTGTTTAGAAGAGTTAGGTGTAGGATATTTTAGTTTGCCAAAAGACAAGAATGCCTTCCAACTAAAAACCTATTTTCTAGTTTACCCTTTAGTTCTATATCAACTTATCTAGTTAGCTATTGCAATGTAGTGTTGTTTATTTAATTCCTACGATACCTAAATCACATAAATGCACATTATACGATGCAAATACACGTAAAATGAGATAATTACACATAAAATTACTCAAATGCACATAAATCAATATAATTACATTTTAAATAATATGGTATGCATATGAGGTTTCGTACGGGGCTTCACAGTTGAAGAGTATATACATTGAAGTTCTAATTGACAGATAGACATCGAGGACATCAAAAAAACCGACCCCTCTCAAGTACTCTTCCAAGTGATGTGTCCTTTTTATGAGTTCTTTTCAGATCTCTGGGACCCACTATATATCTTAAAAGATTTCTTACTTAATAGTATAAATAGCACTCTAACAATCACAAAAGGAAATGTCTTTACCTAAAATAGTTATTTAAATTCTTCTTATGTAGTGTTCATGCTCGAAATCTTTAACTGACTTGATCGTTGAAGGAGGTCTCCGAAAATAACTACAGGTGGTGCCTTTGTTTTGTAGGTCTCGTGCTCAACTTGGATACCAGATTACTACCTTAACAAGTTAGTGTCGTCTGTGGGAAAGAACTTAATCCCACTAAGAAACAATCCGCAATAGTAAACACTAGAAGCCAAAACAATACCGGAGGTGATCAATCACTACCTAAGGTGGCAGATTCAACTATCCAAGGTCTTATGCCTCTTGATAACTTCCAGCTGAGGAATATTCCTTTTACTACTCCACCCACCGAAGCCTATACACAATCATTCACCACTTCATACTCTACCTCACTCCTAATACTACCTCAAATTCTAGTACCCATGTCGGCAAGTGGCCAATCACCCCACCAGTTGACATTAATGCCTTATGCCACATGTTGTAAGATACCCAAAATGTGATAGCTTGGCTCATACCAACTCAGCCTTCGTCCATCCATACACAACTTAACCAACAAATCTACCCACTCAGCCCATAAATCATATAGTTCAACTACCAGCAAACCATACCTAGATACATATAGTTGAGTCGATTGGCCCAACTAGGAGGGACGAGCATGTTAGAGCCTTTCCTCTGTAGAGGATGATAGAGAGTACTTTGGATTATGAATAGGCTAGAAGTGGCCAAAGGAAAGAGGCCAATCATTGACCTCGGAGGACATGAGAGGTCCAAAACTGTCTTTTGGACCCGAGCATTGGCTGGACTGGGGGCAACCCTTTCATACCAGGTGTGTTATCCAAGCCCGTCCCTCAAGGGTATAAACTATCTACTTTGTTATCCTATAATAGGGTCGACGATGCCGAAGACCACATCCTAACTTTTGTTCACAACACGACCTTCTATAATCCCCAAGACAAGGGGAAGAAGGTGGCGTCTAAATCCCCCAAATTACAAGAGAAGAAGTGAAAAACCGCCAGGTCGGGGATAGTCATCTCTGAGCAACCGGCCACTGACATGGATTAGTCTCCGACCCCGTCCCTTAAGAAGAATCGTAAGAAGAAGAGTCCCAGCAAAAACAAAGACAAGGGGTTAGGCAAAGATACTCCATAAAAGCATCTAGTATTTGGCTCCATAAAGGAACAAGACAAAGGCACAACTCGGCAAGTATTTCTCACCCACTTCAAGAAAAAAACTCTCGGACGACAGATTTGAAAAATTATTTATATTTTTTAATTAAATCTTGAAAAACTTAAGAAGATAGTTATAAAACAATTTAGAACTAATTATTTGTATTTTAGAATTCTAGCAAAATAAATACCAAATATTTATTCAAAAAAATCATTTGAGGAATAAAATTAATTAAAATATCTAATTTGAATAAAGAGAGTATAATATCTCAAATTGAAACAACTAAAATAGCGATTAGTACAATGGAATGAATTTGGACAGGAATGGAATAACTTAAGGAATGAAATGAAACTGGGAATGAAATGAACTTGGAAATTATATTGACATGCTTGGCATGCTCTAGGAATGAACATAGGAAATTGTATATTAATTCCAAACTCATGTTTGGTAGTCAGTATACAAGAATAGTAATGAGAATGACTTGTATAATATGATAGTATTACCCTTTTATTATAAGGGTAAATAACGTTTTGGCTCCATGTGGTTTACCATAAGTGCAAATCGAGTCTCTGTAGTTTCATAATTGATTTATAACCCGTTGTGTTTTTTAAAATTGAAGCTAACTCGCCCTACACCTTAATTCCATTTGGTTCATTTAACGGTTGCATGATTTGACAAAAATACCCTTGTTAAAAAAAATACTAACACTAATTTTATCTCCATAAAAAAAAATCATCTTCTTCCCCAACCCCTACCCCCAGCCTGCCGTCCCCCACCCCCTATCCCCTACAGTGCCCCTAGCCCTAGGCCCCCACACCACCGTCCCTTAGCCCCCGCATAAAAGCCCTTCCCCCACCCCCCACCTCCATATTAGACCCCCATTCCCCAGCCCCCATAGCACTCCCAGCCCAACCCCCCAGCAGACCCTATCCTCCATTCCCAACTCCCGCATTACTAGACCCAGTCCAAGCCCCTAACCCTTGTACCCCTACCTCACCCTTCTTATCAACCCATATATATATATTAAGTAAGGAGGGGTACTTCCCTTCATATTTTATTAATAACAAAAAAAGGTACAAAAATCAAAAACAAAAAACAAAAAAATCAAGCAAGGGTGTATGTGTTTGTGCATGTATTTGTGTGTGTTATGGTTGAAGATAATTGTTGAGGGTATTTTGGTCATGAGAGAGTGACAAAAATAAGAAGAAAAAAAAAATG
Organism: Ehretia macrophylla; assembly: GCA_037974665.1. Lineage (NCBI taxonomy): Eukaryota > Viridiplantae > Streptophyta > Magnoliopsida > Boraginales > Ehretiaceae > Ehretia > Ehretia macrophylla. The sequence goes on along the minus strand of CM075780.1, from coordinate 42,723,095 downwards.
TAGCACAGATGCATAAAGGGAACGTGTGATACACATTTCGTTTAAAATAACAGGGGGGTTAATGTGCTCCAATTCTGAAAAACACAGAGGGTTGTAAGCCAATTATGAAATCACAAGGATCCGAATTGTACTTATGATAAATTACAGAGGGTCGAGATGCTATTTATCCCAATTATTATAGTATTGAAAACAAGACTAAATGTGAACATAACCTTAAACAACATAAACATAATAAACAATAATAATAAAAAATAAAATATTAATAAAATAATAATAATTAATATTTATATTATTATTATTATTATTATTATTATTGTTGTTGTTGTTGTTGTTGTTGTTGTGTTGTTAAATTCATTATTATTACTATTATTATTATTACTATTATTATTGTTATTTTATTTTTATTTTTAAAATAATTTTTATTTTATTATTATTACTTTTATTTTTTTTTTTATGATTTTTATTTTACTTTTTATTTTTAATATAATTATTAATAAATAATAATGATAATAATAATTTTTATTATTTAATTTTTTTTTATTTATTATTATTTTTATTATTTTATTTTAATTTTAATTTTTACTTTTATTAATATTTTTATTGTTATTATTATTTTTATTTTTATTATAATGATTATGATTATTATTATTATTATTATTATTATTATTATTATTCTTTTATTTTTATTTTTTCTTTTATGAATATTTTTATTGTTACTTTTAATTTTATTATTTTTAATTTTTATTTTTATAATAATAATAATTATTATTATTTATTTTATTTTATTATTATTATTGCAAAAGAAAATATATATATAAAGTTATCTCTTTATGGGGATATGTTGGTCATTTTAAAAATAAGTCCATTTTCAAGCACTTGGAAATGGGTTAATCCCATATATTTGCTCTAGAATGGCTAATCCCGTGTCTAAAGGGATAGGATTACCTTGGGAATGAGATTCCCAAGTTTATTCTTTCATAACAAGCATGTGAATCGAAAATAGTTAGAAATGCTATTTAATTCCTAACGCCGTTCTAATATACCAATCGCTACCTAAAATGATACTCTCAGTCTTCGAATATATTTACTAATAGTTCAAGCCTTAAAATGGATAGCAAAGTCAGTGTGATGGTAACATAATTACAAAAGTATCATAAATAAAGGATCCCTGATATTAACAAAAACATATCAACTTTTTTTTTTTTTTTTTGGTTAAAACAAACTTGACATTTAGGAGAGATCATATTTATATGGAGTTAATTGAGGAAAAAATTCTGGACAAAAATAAATGCTATTGATAGATTCTTATAGTTTAATTTAACCCCAACTAATGGGAAAATATTTAATTTGATTTAGTTTTAGTCAAGAACAAGCTTGAGTCATACTCAATCATAGAATGTTCGAAAATTTGAGAGTGATATATATATATATATATATATATATATATATATATATATATATATATATATATATATATATATATATATATATATATATATATATATATATATATATATATATATTTTTTTTTTTAAAATCAGGTTTACCATTAGTGTTCGTTTACCTAGTAGTCAAAAAAATTGATTTTAACGTTTAGATGTTTATCTTACCATCAAACATAAATTGACTGCCACTTTCACACACTCTCTCCCTTTAATACATAAATTATCCAACTTCGCCTGCAAATGGTAAAGGTCTTTTTTTGTCCACCTCCTCTTAGCCCCCATCCTAAGTCTGTCTCAGTCACCTCTTCTTTGAGACCTTGAGGAAAATAAAAGGAGAAAAAGAATAGGGTGTGCGTACATTGTTACAAATATTCATTTAAACTTTGGTTGGTATCCGTAATGAAACTCATTATGAAGTCAACCTTGACTTGGTGAGTCACAACATATATATATATATATATATATATAACCCAACAGAGTTGGCCCTCTTACATTAGCTTGAAGAACACATGATAATTGTGATTTGTTGTGATGAAAATGTTCAAATATTTGCTTCTCCAATGCCTTGCCTGTTTTGCTCTTGTAGCAACTATGCGTTTCGTCTTTGCACAGGCTGATCAATCAGGTTGTAAATTAAAGCTCAAATGCTGCAACTTCATTTCCATTCTTTGTTTATTATGACTACAATTTAGAGTTGGTTATTTCTAATTAATCTCTGCTCTCTCTCCTTGTATCAGGATTTGTAAGCATTGACTGTGGTTTATCTGAAAGTTCTAACTACACCGATCCAGACACCGAAATCTTCTACACCTCAGATGCAGGCTTCACAGACAGCGGTGTGAACATGGCGATATCATCAACGATTGATGAAAGTAGAAAGCCATTCTTTTCTGTACGAAGCTTTCCTAAAGGAAAAAGGAACTGCTACACCCTAAGACCTGAAAAGGGAAAGAACAATAAGTATTTGATAAGGGCACGTTTCCTGTACGGAAATTACGACGGCAAAAACCAATTACCACAATTTGATCTGTATATCGGAGGAGGTTTCTGGGATACTGTGAGTTTACCAAATGCAGACGATGCATTCAAATGGGAAATTATACACACTCCGTCGATGGATTATATACACGTGTGTTTTCAGAGGACAGGACCAACGATTCCTTTCATATCAGCACTAGAGTTGAGGCCATTGAATAATACCATATACACTACTCAATCGGCCTCGGGATCATTAAACCTTTATGCACGGTGGGATTTAGGCTCTGAGACCGGTGATTGGGTGAGGTGAGGCTTCTTATATAATTTTCTTGATGTCTATTGTTCAAACATATTATTGGCTCTTTAGATTTATTTGAGCATAATATATCTTGATACTATCCGTAAACCAAATTCTTGTTTAGGTACCCGGATGATGTCTATGATCGCATCTGGCCGCCTTTCCACCCCGTTGATTCGAGTGAGGATGAATGGCCTAATACTACGTCATTAAGTACTAGTCTTACAGTAGTTACAAACAGGTTCCAAATACCATCTGCTGTCATGAGCACAGCTGCTACACCCAACAATTCAAGAAGCTCTTTGAACATGTCTTGGAAGCCTGATAATTTATCTGACAAATTTTATCTATACTTGCATTTCGCTGAAGTTGAGAAGCGGCAAAGCAATGAACTCAGAGACCCTGAAATCTATTTGAATGGGGAACTCTGGTGCGATAATAACTCTCTATCATATCTACAACCATTAACTATATTCAGCGACTATCCTGAAAGTGTTCAAACCAAGTACGAGCTCTCCATAATTTCAGCTAAAAATTCAACGCTTCCTCCAATCATTAACGCCATAGAGATTTATGTAGAAAAAGACTTCAAAAATCCGGGGACAAACGATATTGATGGTATGTCTTTACCGACATTTCCAAATATATATATATATATATATATATATATATCAAGACATGTTTTTACTCTTCTATTTGTCATACCTTTTCTCCTCTATTTTGTTTAATATTAGTGGCTGCCATTTTCGGCATCAAGTCATACTCTGGTTTGACAAGGAATTGGCAAGGAGATCCATGCACACCTCAAGATTTCAAATGGGAGGGTCTCATCTGCAACTATGATGATGATTATAATCCTAGAATTATCTCTCTGTACGTTTGTGCAATTAGTCGTCCACTACTCATCTTAGTTTCAATTTCTCAAATATATGGTTGAACTTGTATCAGGAATTTATCCTCAAGCGGATTAGATGGATCAATAACTCCTCATATAGCCAATCTCACATCTATTCAGACGTTGTAAGTACGCCAATTTATTTTACCTAAATAGAAAATTTAAGGTGATTTTCACTTTTTTATTTTTTTGTTACAAATATAATAAAACATTGTGCAACCGAAATGAGTCATATATTTAATAATGGAGTAATTCTTCAAACTATCCAAACTGACCATCAATTTACTTATATACAAGTGGATCCCATCTAGGGCTGATAGTTAGCTCGTGTGGTGTGAAGAATTTTAATTCATAATGATCACTTATGATAGTGAACTTTGGTTATTCTAGGGATTTGTCAAATAACAATTTGAGTGGAAATGTGCCAGAATTTTTGGCTCAACTAGGTGATTTGACAGTCTTGTAAGTTCTACTAACATTTTACTGTTCCATGTAGCGAATTAAAGAAGAAGAATAGGCCATTTATTTTCACTCTATTATTGCAGAAACTTGGCGGGGAATAATTTCAACGGGTCGATACCAGCAAAACTACTAGAGAAGGCAAAACAGGGATTATTGTCTTTTAGGTCTAATTTCTTGCTAGAGATCTAAATTGAATTCTTGCAGTACATTCAAAAATGAATCTGATTATCTCACTACTGTAAAGGGATTGTTGTGGCGAGCTCTGAGAATTTGAGAATAAATGGGCCTTAACACACACATATGAAGAACTCACTATTGACCCAAAAGCTTAATTATTGGGTCTTGAGCCTACACATGTTTATTAATAGCTTATTCTTCTCCAAATCTTTCTATGTGGGAGAAAATCATTCTCTTTGTTCTTTAGTTCATCATGTGAAACTCATAATAAATCTTCCATTTTCACATGTGAACTCTCCACATTGGGCCTCAACTCCCCCTTGATCCATATTCATTGTCGATGGATCTATCTTCACCACTCTCACAAGATTTTAGATCTCTTTGCACCTTAGCTACCGTGATGACTCTAGTAATTCTTCCCCGTGCACCTAGATCAACCATGGAGCACCGCGATCTTACTCTTGTACGAGCTCACTTGGGATCCAAATCAACCATGTCTTGCTCCATCATGTTATCATAACCTCAAACAACTTAGAGAGTATAGCCCAAGAATTATATTTATCGTGACCTTACTCCATCCTCTAGGCCCTGCTACCAAGCTCCACCGAGAGTTCATCACAATAGTCCACCATAATTTCTTGAGAGTCCAGGCTAAAATCTTCAAACCATTGATTCTGATACCAATTTGGGTTAATAGTGAGTTCTTTACATGTGTATTAAGGCTCATTTATTCTCGGATTCTTAGGGCTCGCCACAACATGGACAATTGGAAATTTTTATAACATGGGGATTGCTATTGTATAGGAAGTGCAAATTCAAAAAATTGACCTTTTTTTATCTTTATATGAACAGTATCGATGGATTTCCCAACAATATTGAAAGCAAAAAGAAGAACAAGGTTATCCTTCCAGTAGTAGCATCAGCAGTTGCCTCTTTTCTTCTAATTTCTTTGGTGTTTATTACCGTGTACACGATCAGAAGAAGAAAAAAAACAGGTTAGTAAAATTCATGGTCATTTATTCCAATGGACTTCTGGACATAAAAAGAAAAAAAAAATCTACAAATGGCTTTTTTCTATACACAGTGATCAAGAAGGTGGACATTAATTTAAACAAGGAGAAAGACACATTAGAGGCTAAGACTCGACAAGTTACATACTCAGAGGTCTTAGAAATTACTAATAACTTCGAGAAAGTTCTAGGAAAAGAAGGATTTGGCACAGTCTATCATAGATTTATGGGTAACACTGAAGTTGCTGTAAAGATGCTCAATGCTTCATCGGCTCAAGGAGACAAGGAATTCCAAGCAGAGGTAACTAAACGAGTCCTTAACAGCTTTCTACACAATCAATTCTAAAGTTGGCGCACATAAATAGATTAACGATATGATGTAAATGCATCGTTGCCAATCAATCATCGATTTCTCCTTAGCAATAAAAAATAAAATAAAATAAATCAATAGAACAAATTTTAGCTTTCCCTTTTGAACACATTAATATTTATAGAGTAAAATGCACTATAATCCCCTATGATTTCATAAAGTTGTATTATAAATCTTATGTTTTAAAAAGTCGCGTTATAAACATTGTGTTATGAAAAATATTGCATATGACCTCCCGCCTGTTGGGTATTGGCGCAGCAAAATGATCGGGGACAAGTAGTATCACGCAACTAAAATATGAATGAGAATAAGAAATAATAGAGACATAAAATTTACGTAAAAAATCCTCAAACAAATCGAGGAAAAATCACGGGCAAGTATTAGAGGATTTTATTATGATATGGAATATTTTACAATGACTTTATCTCTATTATAAGGAGATAATAATTTTACTATCTCAAATAATAGGATAAACTAACTCTCACTCACTAAATATACATAACAAAGAAGAAAAGAAACCTATAAGGAGAAACGATATGTATTTCTCTCTAATTTTTGGATGCTTTCTGATGCCAAAATGGTGAAGAATGGGCCTCTACTTATAGGCCCATTTTGCACCAGAATTCAAACCATTACAGCAAAAGTCTTCCCTCGCGAGTGTGCAGCCAACTGGAAATTGTATGCATTGTTATTTTCTGTCAAAATTGCATGCGCTGATTTTTCCTCTTCCATCACTTTTGTTGACAAAAATAATTGTCTTCTACTTTTGTCAACATCATCATATATCATCATCACCTCATTCCCCTTTAATTTTTGTCTTGTTTTGACTTCCACCAAAAATTTTACAGCTCATATTCTCCCACTTAAAATTTTGGTGACACTTCAATCTCTCCATACTTGCCAATTCTATGTTTCTTACATCTTTGGTAGGCCACAAGAGGATCTACTCCAAGCAAACTTGTCAATGCTGATTGGCTTTGTCATAGCATCTGCTAGGTTCTTGATGCTTACAAGATGGTCGTGTGAAAAGTGTATAAAATAGACCAAGTTTGAATACCCACAAGTGCACGGATCTTTATAGTGTAGTATGTTATGAGTGCAGAATCGTACCATAGGGAAGTGCGTTAGCAAGTTAGTGAAGTAAAGTGCAAAAGTGTTTAAAGTAGAAGTGTAACAGTTTGCAGAAGGCGTTTGATTAAATTATACTACAACTAAATTAAACTAACTAAATATGAATACGAGGGGTAGTGAACTAGGGGTCGAATATGTAAATGAGATAATTAATTTAGATTCCGTATTCAGAATTATCTGATTTTATACAAGGGTTAAGCTACAAGCATTTAACCTAGTCAATTAACTTCGCTTATCAAAATCCCAATTACTAACTCTGATGTACGTGGTATGCCATCTACGAGCATTGGAGTCATAGTATGGAACTGTCCTTGCAACCGGTTGCAAAAGGTCTATTTCAACTAAGCAATCAACTCCTCCTTACTTGGTTTAGAAACTAAGATCTACTTAAAAATATTACCTATAGTTCATGGAATCTAAGGTTGTCAAGCTATTTTTGATTCACTGTTAAAGTATGAATACATAGTACGAAAGTAAAGTAATCATAACATCTACTTAAAAGCATTACGTTATGAAAGACAATATTAATAGTAAAACAATCATACATCTACTGAAAAACATTACATATAAAAGACATTACTGAATTAAAACAAGACATATATTACATTTAAAGCGTATAATCCGAATCCGAGACTGTATATTAAAGACTAACATTTACAATATTCTCCCCTAAATATCAATCTATTCAAACATAAATGAATACGAATTCTGTAAATAAAAGAGAGTCAAGAAAGGCTCCCCCGTATCGACGAACGCGTATTTCTAATTCCTAAAATTTGAGTAGAGGTCTGACGCAAAGTATCTATTCGGGTGGAGCTAATTTCCCCCGAATAAGAACTACTAGGGATGAGTTTCTCCCAAATAAGAGCTTTCCTATTGAAAGTTATTCGGGCAGAATCTCCCCCGAATAATAACTACTTGGGTCGGACTTCCTTCTAGAAGTAGCTATTCGGGCAAAATTTCTCCGAATAAAAACTACCTAGGTGGGATTTTCCCCTTATCCTACTAATTAACTACAACTAGTACTAAAAACTAACTAGAATTAACTCGAAAATTGATTAAAAATAACCTAAATCTAAAATTAATTACAAAATTCGGAGGGAGGAGGGTCTATTTATAGACAAATTCTCAGAGGCGCGCTAGAGCGCGCTTATACTCCAACGTTGAATTTGCGACACATGTTTTTTTTTCTAGAACATGGTGGAATATTCTGATCTAGGGCACTCAAGCGCCAAGAGGGCGCACTCGAGCGCCCTTTTGTTGACGTTTTGGGTTTGAATGTTGACTTTTGACCTGACTTTGACTGAGGAATTTTTGGGCTATTTTCAACGTTCCGAGTCTGATTACGTGCTAGTTTCGGCCAAATTATGTCTCTATCAGCTTCATTCTTCTACCAGTTGTCATATTTTCCCTATTTTTCACTTCTTCACTTGTATTTTGGATCATTTTGGATCTGAACTTCTACTTTTCGGTATTCTCCTACATTGCATCGAAAGTATCAAAGTGTTGCATTTATTCCAAAGTTAAGATACAAACACAGTACAAATACAAAGGTTTGAGTGCTATAAATACAGTCACATTAGTTCTTGTTGGTGTGAATCTTCTACATATTCACACTCTTTTTTTCCATTATCACGAACAAAGTGATATTGAACACCTATGTGTTTTGTTCTGGAATAAAATATTGGATTCTTTGCAATGAGCAAGGCACTCTGACTGTCACAATATAAGGGAATTTTATCTTGTTTGTGCCCAACGTCCTCCATTAATCGTTTAATCTAGATTACTTCTTTGAAGGCTTGTATAGCTACCACGTATTCAGTCTCTGTTATAGATAACGCTATAATAATCTGTAATTTAGATACCCAACTTATCGTGTCTCCTACAAGTGTAAACTCATAGCCTGTAGTAGACTTCCATTTATCAGTACCATCTATAAAATCCGAATCAACAAAATCTAACTATAAATTCTGATCCTCCAAAACATAATGCAACATTTGAGGTCCTTTTGATATATTTTAGGATCCTCTTAATAGCATTCCAATGCTCTCTACCAGGATTTTCCATGAACCGACTGACTATTCCAACTGCTTGAACAATATATGATCTCGTACATATCATAGTAAACATAAGACTTTCCACTGCTGATGCATACGGTACTCGAGAAATTTCCATCATCTCCGCTTCAGTGCTAGGACATATACTTGAGGATAATTTGTAATTGATAGGAAGCGGGGTCGAGATTTCCTTACAATCATGCATATTGAAGCTTTGCGAGATTTTTTTCAAGTAGATTTTATAGGAAATCCATACTTTCCTTCCTTTTTTGTCTTGATGAATTTGTATCCCTGAAATCTTGTTTGCTGGTCCTAAATCCTTCATATCAAACTCCCTAGCTAATTGTTCCTTCAATTCTTGGACTGATCTTTGTTGGAGCCTGCTACCAACATGTCGTCCACGTACAATAGCAAAGTGATAAAATCATCATCACTAAACCTCTTATAGTACGTACAATGGTCTGCATTAAGTCTGTTGTACTCGAGGCTAATAACGAAGGAATCAAATCTTTTGTACCAACACCTTAGCACCTACTCTAGACCGTACAGAGATTTGGTCAACATGTAAACCAAGTTTTCTTTCTTTTCTCAACAAAACCTTCTGGTTTGAACATATAAATTTCTTCTTCAAGCTCACCATGAAGAAAAGTCATCTTTATATCTTACTGTTCTAGATGTAAATCAAACACAACACACATAGCCAAGACTACTCTGACAGTCGTAAGTCTAACCACAGGAGAAAATATCTCATTGAAGTCAATTCCTTCTTTCTGAGCGTATCCTTTCACCACCAGTCTTTCACGATATCGCTCCACTTAGTCATTGCTTATCTCGCTTGATCTTGTAGACCCATTTATTACCAATAGATTTCCGTACAAATGGTAGTGGAACAAGCGCCCACGTCTTATTTCTATGGAGTGCTTCAATTTCTTCCAGCATTGCTATCATCCACAAAGTAACATCGGGGCTATTTACAGCCTCGTGAATGGTAGATAGCTCTCCATCCTCCGTTAGAAGACAATATGCAGCATTGCTCGCCATGACATAATCTATGTGCCAACAAGGTCTTGTTATCTAACGCAATGAACATCAGATATCTGTACCCTCAGCCTCATCTGATACTTATTCTTCGTGCTCTGGTGCAGCTTCAAAAGAAGCATCTCCTTGTTCTGACTTATCCTCAATCTATATTGTAGTAGTCTCCTTTAAAGTGTTGTTGTCAATTTCACTTTGCAGTTTATCTTCTGCAAATATCAAATCTCTGTTGGCGACAACCTTGTGGGTAGTGAGATCCCACAGACGATACCCCTTAACACCATCAGCATATCCTAAGAAGACACATTTCCTAGATTTTAGATCCAGCTTTGTTATTTCTTGGGGACCATACATCACGTATACCGGACATCCAAAAACATACAAGGTAGAATAATCTACGGGTTTACTAGTGTGAGACCTCGTACCGAGCCAGTATAGATCCACATGCATTTTTTAACATTTCATGTATTTTTGCATCATTTAATATGAATTTATATTAATTAATATGTATTTACATTGTTTAACGTGTGTTTGTCTCGTTTTACATGCATTATATTTATTAGGTGCATTTACGTGTCTTCACTATCGTAGGTGATAATTAGAATTTACTACACTATAATAGCTAACCAAATAGTTGGAAATCAACTAAAAAGGCAAACTAGTATTAATGCATTTAGTTGGGGGGCAAGGTGGTCTTTTGGCAACCAAACTAAAATATTATGTCTATATACACACATTACACCATATACACACACAAAAACACTACACACACACACAGACACCCACATGACACACACACTCAGATTTTAAAGCATAGAAAGGTGAGAAAGAAGAAAGAAAATAGAAGAAGAAGAAAGAGGGAAAGCATTTCAAGTCATCTTCAAGCTTTTCTAGCCTTGTTCTTGCATTTGACCATTTGGATAAGGTGAGGAATGTTTTCATTCAAAATTATGGCTTTGTAAAGTTCATATCTAGCTTGTGTATGTGTTATATGTCCCTATAGAGCTAAATTTAAATCTATACAACTTCATGATATAATTGAGCTTAAGTTGCTAAGTAAGGTTGCTACAACTTCTTGTGTTGTGTTAGAACTTGCTTAATCTTGATTTCATGAGCTAGAGTGGTGTTAGATGTGAACTCTATTCATGATGTGTGCTATTAAATATTCAAGCAACAAAGGGAATTTGATTGTGGAAGTTGAGCTTATATGTGTTGTAATGGTTGAATTTGATATCTTGCTTGATCTTTGATTTCTTGGTTGATTAGTAAAGCTTTTAGTATGCCATATAAGGGTATTGGAATTGGTGTGATGTATGGCAAAAGTGGTAGGCTTATAGCTTGCAAGAGGAGAGAAGAGTTGGTGCTACAGCTTGCAAAGTCCGTAGTTGATTTTTCCTTAGCTGGGCATGTCAGATGAAGCAAGTCGGATGAGTGACTCATCCGACTCCTCATTCATCTGACACCCACTAGAAAATTCGGATGAAGCAAATTGGATGAGCCACTAGTCTGACTGTTCATCCGACTTCCCTGACCCTATTTGTGCAACAATCTTTCGAAGATCATATCTCACTTATTTCAACTCCAAAATGAGTTCTGTTTAATTCTAGAATTATCTACTTTCTATAAACTTTAAATTTGTACCAAAATAAGATTAATTGGAGTTTATAAGTATAGGTTAATTAATAGTTTAAGTTAGGCTAATGGAGAAACATTGAGGTTGCTTCATAGTTTCGTTCGTGTTTGTATTTTGTTGCTATTTTGAGTAATCTATTGATGACTTTCACTATTTTAGGGTACTTGGCTATACTTGAGGCACTATAAGTGCTTTATATGCCATTGATTAATCATTTGTTACTACAAGAGGTCTATATGCTTTCTTGCCATATCATTGATAATTACAAATGCATTTGCATTGTAAAAGTGCGTTGGTTGTAACCATTGTTGAATGCAGTAGCAATGAGACCTCTGGGCAGCAATGGGCCCACATGTATATCTCGCCTATCGAGGTAGAAACGAGACCTCTATTCAGAGGTAGGGCTTGCTGGTATATCCGGCCTACCAAATGTATTCATTCTTTCTCTTACCAAGATCTATTGATCCTCCTACGGGTTGGGACCCAATTATATCTTGGAAGAGTTAGGTGATTTTAATGTTATTGAATCTTGATTATATATTTTGTATTCTTGTTTATAAATTCTTGTGTGCATGGCATGTTTTACTAACTGTTTACGAAAAGATAAAAAACTTTGTGAAAGCCCTTCCTATTTCATCCTCACTGAGCTATATGCATGATTAGTTCACCCATCTTTTGACAATTTCAGGTGAAATAAGCCAAGCAAGCTGTATTGTGATTACAAGCTTTGTTGAGTTGATGAGATGAATTCATGGTCATGTGATCTTCATGCTTACGTGAGAAGATGTACTTCTTGTTATAAAGATATGTTTTGTATATTGACCAAATATTATGTTGTATATTCTTTTGGTTTCACTAGGTACCTAGCTAAGTTGACTATTTTACTTATTATATCTAGGGTTGGAATACTGGCAGGTAGATTCAGGTACTGTAACAGGCACCAGGGTATTGTAATCCTTTAAGGCCGATGTTTTAGGAGAATTTTGGAAGTCTTTTGAATTTCCTGTGGTACGTTTCTATTCTGGTTGTTACTTTCATATCTTATAGGGGCTAAGTAACGACATGTTATGTTTCGGCCTTAGCCTAGCATTAGGTCAAGGTAGTGACGGTAGACTTAATTATTAGTGATGAAGTTTGTATAATAGGTATTATTGGATTAATGTAACTTTGCAGTTTAAATTCTAATATTCAAATATTTTAGGCGAGCTTTGACATAGTATGGATATTAGAGCTCGGGCTATTGTTTCGTGCCTTAAAGGACTTCAGATGAGTGATCTTCTTATGCCCGTGGCATCACGACCCCAGAACGTTTGAGGATTCGTAAGCTTAAATTTTAATAACTTGTCATTATTATGGTATCAGAGACCGATTTAAGAATTAGAAAAAATGGAGTCGTGACAGAGTGGTATCAGAGCTTAGCTAGTTAGCTAAGTGTAGTCCGGGTTTAGAACTCTTGGTCAGTGGGTAGGAGACTTGGCTTAGGATAGAAACATGCTTTTGTAGATACATATGTTTATATGATTTTAGGTGTTATACGTGCTTGTATGAATCTTATGTGACTTCCATGCCTTATATGAAATCTATATGTTGGGTATGATTATAATATGTATATGTGTAAGTTGACTCGTACTAATCTCTTAAGGTCATGAATGGATAGAATAATAATCAATGATCTATAAGGCTAGTTGAATATGATGTTTAAGATGCTCATGAGGTTTTTGAATGATTTGGTGTACCGAGTTGCTTATTTTGGTTGATGGAAAGGATTATGAGAAAGACTTTCACATGATGAGGATCGTAAGCACCGACCTTGGAGTACTTATAATCATTGACAATGGTTGATATATATTTGGAGTTATTTCATCTTTTAAGGGTTACTTATGTATTTACCTATGGATTAAATTAAGATTAGACTAAAAATTTTAACCATTGTGGATCTTTGAAAAATTAAGAGAATATCAATAAGATTAATCTTAACTGTTGGTGACTTTATGGCTATATAGAAATATTATTAGAAGTTGGTTCCATAATGGTTATATGTAGAGGATTGTGAAGGTGACCTAGGGCTCTGGTAGACTTAAGATCATAGAGAGTTGGAACGTAGATAGCTCGTAGGCAGAGACAAAGACCCCTAGATTATGGGTAGTAATCCATGAGTAGTATGTGCTTTGGGATGATTATGCTTGTTTGATATGTATGTGTGCTACGCATAAACTTGTCCAATGTAAATAATGTGTTCTATTTAATCAACGTGCCTATGTAATATATGTGTAATATATGCTTAAGTGTATGTTGTGTTACAATTGCTCTCTATATGTTAGGTTGCATATTAGCTAATAAGGTTGTATTATATAATAATTATGCATTAAGGTATAGTTACTTTTATGTGGTATGATCATATAAGTACATATTTGCTTCTCATGTAACATAATTGCATATGTACGTATCATATTGGTGGTGCATTTTTTTGGTGAAGAAAGAATGGCCGGAAGAACCCTCGGGATCAAGGGAAAACTTCGGAGGAATGAGTTTATGACTTCCAAGCAAGGGGATTTGACTATTGCGCAATATGAAGCTCAGTTTAATCAACTATCACACTATGCTCCGGGGATGATACAAACTACTAAAAAGAGGATCCAAAGGTTTATTGGATCTCATTATTTGGAATTCTCATTCAGCAGTCGATATCAAGTATTTGAGATTTTACACGGTCTGCTTATTTGATATCATTCCTCGGCAATCCTGTTCGACCCTCTATTTCGGAATTCTTAATTCGGCTTTCTTATTGGGTATTCTCCTCTAGCGTTCATATTTAATGGTCCATCTTGGGATTCATATTTGGAAATCGTAACTGGCATTTGGTGACCCGGTAGCTGTAATCTTCTTCGTATGGTATTCTTATTCAGAACCTTTATTTGGCCTCCTTTCTTGGGATTTTCTACGTGGTATTTTCTTCGGTATTTGGTGTATTTATTTGGAATTCTTATTCGATATACTTACGCAATAATCATGTTTGGGATTCTTATACGGTATTATCTAGAATTCTTATTTTCGGTTATTAAATAGTATTCTCCTTCAGCGATTGTTAGAATTTTTATAAGCGGTGATGCATTCGTGGTTGCCTGGCTATTTTCATGGAACCAAATTCTTATTCGTTTGGTTGAGATTCCTAAGTTGTTTTCAGCATTCGAGTTTTTCCGAGAATGAAGAAGGAATTGCAAGGGTGCAATTCTATTAAGGATAGGAGGATGTGAGACCCCATACCGAGCCAATATAGATTCATATGCATTTTATAGCATTTCATGTCTCATTTTACGTCCATTATATTTATTACATACATTTACGTGTCTTCACTGTCGTAAGTGATAATTATAATTTATTACACTATAATCGCTAACCAAATAGTTGGGACACAACTAAAAGGGTAAAATAGTAGTAGTGCTTTTAGCTGGGGGGCAAGGTGGTCTTTTGGCAACCAAACTAAAATATCATATCTATACACACATATTATACCACATACACACACAAAAATACTACACACAAACATATATCAAAAATCACATACACCCATATGACACACACACTACACCCTGCACACACTCAAATTTTCAACCGTAAAAATGAGAGAAAAAAGAAAGAAAAGAAAAGGAGAAGGAAGAGGGGAGGCATTTCAAGTCATCTTCAAGCTTTTGTAGCCTTGTTCTTGCATTTGACCACTTGGATAAGGTGAGGGATGTTTTCATTCAAAATTATGTCTTTGTAAAGTTCATATCTAGCTTGTGTATGTGTTATATGTCCCTATAGAGCTAAATTTAAGTTTATACAACTTCATGATGTAATTGAGCTTAAGTTGCTAAGTAGGGTCGCTACAACTTCTTGTGTAGTGTTAGAACTTGCTTAATCTCGATTTCATGAGCTAGAGTGGTGTTAGATGTGAACTCTATTCATGATGTGTGCTATTGGAAATGTTCAAGCAACAAGGGGAATTTGATTGTGGAAGTTGAGCTTATATGTGTTGTAATGGTTGAATTTGTTGTCTTGCTTGATCTTTGATTTCTTGGTTGGTTAGTAGAGCTTTTAGCTTGCCATATAAGGGTATTGGAATTGGTGTGATGTATGGTAGAAGTGGTAGGCTTATAGCTTGCAAGAGGAGAGAAGAGTTAGTGCTACAGCTTGCAAAGTCCGTAGTTGATTTTTCCTTAGTTAGGCATGTCAGATGAGTGACTCATCCGACTCCTCATTCATCCGACACCCACTGGAAAAGTCGGATGAAGCAAGTCGGATGAGCCACTCGTCCGACTGTTCATCCGACTTCCCTGACCCTTTTTGTGCAACAATCTTTTGAGGATTATATCTCACTCATTTCAATTTCGAAATGAGTTTTGTTTGATTCTAGAACTATCTACTTTCGATAAGCTTTAAATCTATACCAAAATAAGATTATTTAGAGTTTGTAAGTATAGGTTAATTAACAGTTTAATTTAGGCTAATGTAGAAATGTTGAGGTTGCTTCATAGTTTCTCTCGTGTTTACGTTTTGTTGCTATTTCGAGCAATCTATTGATGACTTTTCATTATTTTATGATACTTGGCCATACTTGAGGCACTATAAATGCGTTATATGCCATTGATTAATCATTTGTTACCGCAAGAGGTCTATATGCTTTCTTGCCTTATCATTGATAATTGCAAATGCATTTGCATTGTAAAAGTGCGTCGATTGCAACCATTGCTAAATGTGGTAGTAACGAGACCTCCTAGCAGTAATGGGCTCGTCAGTATATCTCATCTACTGAGGTAGTAACGAGATCTCCAGTCAAAGGTAGGCTTTGCTGGTATATCTCGCCTACCAAATGTATTCATTCATTCTCTTACCAAGACCCATTGATCTTCCTATAGGTCGGGACCCAATGATATCTTTGAAGAGTTAGGTTATTTAAATGTTATTGAATCTTGATTGTATATGTTGTATTCTCGTTTGTAAATTCTTGTGTGCATGGCATGTTTTACTAACTGTTTACAAAAAGATAAAAACCTTTGTGAAAACCCTTACTATTTCATCTTCACTGACCTATATGCATGATTAGCTCACCCTTCTTTTGACAATTTCAGGGAAAATAAGCCAAGCAAGCTTCCTTGTGATTGCAAGCTTTGTTGAGTTTATGAGATGGATTCCTAGTCATGTGATCTACATGCCTACTTGAGAAGATGTACTTCTTGTTATAAAGAGATGTTTTATAGATTGACCAAATATTATGTTGTATATTCTTTTGGTTTTACTAGGTACCTAGCTAAGTTGACTATTTTACTTATTAGATCTAGGGTTGGAAAACTAACAGATGGATTCAGGTACTGTAACAGGTACCAGGGTGTTGTAATCCTTTAAGGCCGATGTTTTGGGAGAATTTCGGAAGTCTTTTGAATTTCTTGTGGTACATTTGTGACTATTCAGGTTGTTACTTTCATATCTTGTGGGGCTAAGTAAAGACACATTATGTTTCGGCCTTAGCCTAGCATTAGGTCGGGGTTGTGACAATAGACTTAATTATTAATGATGAAGTTTGTATAATAGGCATTATTGGATTAGTGTAACTTTGTAGTTTGAATTCTAATATTGAAATTTTTTCGGCGAGCTCTGAGATCTTATGGATATTAGAGCTCGGGCTATTGTTTCATGCCTTAACAAACTTAGGAGGAATGATCTTCTTAAGTCTATGGCATCACGATCCTAGAACGTTTAAGGATTCGTAAGCTTAAATTTTAATAACTTGTCATTATTATAGTATCAGAGACAAATTTAAGAATTAGGAAAAATAAGGCCATGAGAACCAGTCCACATTTTTATTAGCATTTTCAACCCAATTGTAGTCGGCGGTGACCGGTTTATCACGTAATAGGCGGTTCTGGCTGTTTCTGGCCAAAATGATTTGGCTAAACTTGTAGTTTCTAACATAACTCTCATTTTTGCAAGAAAAGTTATGTTCATCCGCTCTGCCATACCATTTTGCTGAGGTATATATGTAGTTGTAAACTTCCTCTGAATACCCTCTTGCTGGCAAAATGTCAGGAAGCTCTCGTTAGTGTATTCTTCTTCATTGTCCGTCCTCAAATACTTGATCATTTTCCCAGATTCAAGTTCCACTAATGCTTTAAAGATTTTGAATATTGGAAACACATCTGACTTGTTCTTGATTAGATACAACCACAATCTCCCTGATTAATCGTCAATAAATGATACAAAGTATTATACTCATCCTAAGGATAAAATCGGTGATTCCCAAACATCTGAGTGGATCAAATCTAAAATATGTTTGCTTCTGGCAGTATATCTTCCAAATTTCAATCTATGATTCTTACTAGTAACACAGTGCTCACAGAAAGGTAAGTTTACCATCTTCAGCCTGGGTAGGAGATTACATTCAGCGAGAATCTTCAAGCCTCGTTCAGTAATGCGGTCCAATTTGCGATGCCACATTATTGTTGATTTTTTTTGATCAATTGATGTGATTAATACATCTACCTCCTACAACATATATCCCAAAAGCATGTATAGATTTACTGTGATTGTTTCTACCTTGATCACCACAAGCGCTCTTTTTTCAACCTTCATGATCCTATCCTTGATATGGGTCTTGCAACCAAGGTTATCCAATTGTCCAATGGAGAATAAGTTATTCTTCAAGCCCTTCACGTGTCGTGCCCCTTGAATGATGTGAATTGTACCATAATACCTTTTTATTTTGACGGTACCGATGCTAGCAATCTCCAAGGAATGATCATTACCCATGTACACAGATCCTCCAGAGGTAGGTTCATATGTGTGGAACCATTCTCTCCGAGAGGTCATATGTCATGTTGCTCCCGAATCTATTATCCAAACATCAATGAGCTATTTTATGCCCTATGATACAATTTCTGCTTCGCTATATAAAATATTTCCATCATCGGGTATAGTCGCAACACATCCTAAGAATTTGTTACCTTGGGATTCCTTTTATTGCTCCAACAATCCTTCTTGAAGTGACATTCTTGCCACAATTGTAATATTTGATATTCTTTCTACTCATGGACTTTTATCTACCATGATGATTGTTTCCATGTTCCATTGATCTGCCTCTTACCATTGATAATGCCTCTACTTGTTGTGAACTTAGATAATTTAATGTTTGGAATGACTAAAATGTGGCTAGGACTTGATAGTGTTGATTTGAGTATAAAGGGCTTTTGAGATAGAGATAGTTAAAAATGGATTTCCTTGGTTAAAAAGGGGTTCCTAGAGTATTCTTAGGATGATGGAATGTTGAATTATGGTTTACATGGTTTTGGTTTAGTATAAGCTTGAATTGGACTAAGGAAGTTACTTAGAGTTTAATGTTTGGCTTGGGTTAAATTGTGGTTTCACGTGGTTGAGATGTATCATAAGGTGTTTGGAAGTGATTGGTGTAGTGGAATTGTGGATTGGGTAGCTTAGGAATTGGTGTGTTGTTTGTATGTGACTTTTACATTGATATCAAATGTTGTTTTGTAAATTGTTATAATGTGTTTAATTATGTTGTATTGAACTCTAAGTTATGAATCCAATGTGAATTGCTAGCTTTGGCGCTTTGAGAAAAGTTGAAAGAGTTCGTGGCTCCTTGAGGTGAAGGATCATTCCTATGTGTATTATTAGTTCTTTATTTTGCTAAATGCTATATTTCATGGTTGTAAATAAGGAATCTCTTCAAGCCATGTAAAATAAGAAAATGTTTTCGAGTTTTCAAAAGAAAATAATATTTTAGTGGTTGAGCATTATATAAGTGTTAGCTTGTTAAATTATGTGTAATGTTGCCTTCAAAGCATGCTTCTTAACTTTTAATTAAAGAAAGGCATGTCATTTAAACTTAGTATAAGAGGTGCATATTTAATGTTTTCTAAAGCATGATATTTAACTTTAATGTATAGTAGCGCATGTTTAGCGAACTTAGTGCATGATAGTGCTATGTGCATGAGAGTGGCCTCTTTTGTCACTTCTCACTTACATGTATTTAGTATGCTTAAATGTCTAAGTGCTCAAAAGTGTTACGTGCTATAAACTGTCTCTAGCGAACTAACAATGCAAACGAGTATTCAAAGTGGCGAAGGTTACAACCTTAGGCGTCGGCTCATGTGAGGCCCGACCACGATTTGCGTGCGATACCTCATTTCGTGTGCCCTAACCTTGAACTACGTGCCTTAACCTAGGTTTGAGAGTCGTGTCTTGATTTACGTGCCTTGCATTGTGTTACATGTATTCTTTTAGGGTTGCGTGCATTTAGTTGAAATATATGCATATGTCTCGTAGTTCGTGCCTTACCTCGTAGTGCGTGCCCTAGACCTAGAAAAGCGTGCTTGCACGCTAATCAAGAAAGCATCCTACACTAAGCACTAGACTATTAAATAATCTTACAAATTCCACTAACTAATATTCTAATTCTAAGTCAATGCACTAAAAGACAAAACACTAAACACTAAACATTCTTTATTCCCTATTCTATTTGTAAAACCCATGCACCTAAAATACCACATCAACCTACAATAAAATAAAGCTTAAAACATGACAAAAATTCAGATTTGTGAGCCATGATGGCTGGCCATACCTATGTTCTTGAGCAAAAATTTGAACAAAACAATTTTATCATGCATGCTTAGACAAGAATCTTACACAATGTCATACCTTTTCTTACACCAAGGCACCTTTTGCTAAACACCAAGCTTTACATCTCGGCCTCCTCACCTTATGTCTCCTCACAATTCAAAATAGCTCAAAATAACAAAACAAATCAGCCCCTACAAGCTCAAGGCCAACACACTCACACACAAACATTTCATTCTTCTTAAACTTTCTCATTCTCTCTCTCTCTCTCGGCCATGGCTGCTTCATGAGTCTCCATAGCTCAAGCTCAAATTCTGAGAGTCACCCAGGCTCACAAAGATCCCAAGAGACTCGGCCTTAGCAAGTTAAGCAAGAAAATCGCAAGCAATCTCACAAAGTTCATCATTTTCGGCCTTAGGTATGTCTTGATAGTTTTTCTTTCATTTCCTTTTGTTCTACACACATGCACACCATCCTCACACACTAACCAAGTTAGAAATTAAGGGTAATCAAGCTATCTCTCTCGGCCAAAGCAAGGAAGAAGCCTTTGTGCATTTTGAAGAACATTTGAGCATCGTTAATCATCAATAGGCTAAGGTGAGGGTTAAACTCTTTTAACAACTTTCAAAAATCACATGCATGCCTTCATATGACTATATTTACCTCTGTAGTTGTTGTATATGTGTGTATATGAGCTTATATAACCATGGATGGCTAGATTTTTGGCTAGAACTTGAAGATAGGTAAAAACGTGTTGCTGGAAGTTTTCTAATCTTGTAATACGAGGTGCATTTGGCTTACTAAACCTTGATTAAAATGTGTGAAATTTAGTAGTTACTAGTTCTGCCAGTTCTCAGCATTTTTCATAGAAATAGTCCAAGGCCAATTTTGACTCTAAGGCCTCCAAAATGGTCAAACATCGTGAGGTGTCTAAATCTGGAAGCATTGGAAAAATGAAATAAGTTTCTGGCAGATTACTGACTTTGTAGAACAAAGCATTTTTGACCTAGTAAATTTTGGTGAAAATTCATGTACATTGGTAGGTTTCTATATTTTGCAGTTCTGGACATTTTTTCCAGAAATAGACCAAAGCCAATTCTGACTCTAAGACCCTCAACAATAGCAAAAATCGTAATGTATCTAAAACTGGACAGTTTTGTGTAGTCTCACGGTTTTGGCCATAACTCCTAAGTCCGAACTCCAAATGAGGTGAGGTTTGTTTCTGGATTTAAATCACGTAGTAAGCTTCAATTTGACATTTGGTTCACTGAAATTGGAGATTGTTTTCTTAGCTAAATGAATGTGGAAAAATAGACCATTACAGTGAGGTTTTTGTTTAGTAATACGCTTAGAATCATGTTGAGACCTTTCTTGAGGCATTGAATGCTTGGAATTGTGGCACTTAGATGTTGTGTGGACTGTTGTGGTTGGTTGAGATTGCTTAATTTGATTGATGTATGGCTTGGGATCATTAATTGATGAATGGTTTGCTTAATCGCATGTTTAAGCACGGAATTGAGGCCCTAACGCTTATAACTATTTGCTAAGGGATGGCCATATGTTTAAATGTGTTAAATTGTGTGGTTAATAGGCTGCCCGTAGTTGTCCTTATAGCTCTAAATGTGATCCTGATGATTACATGTTCATAAGTAGACCTTTCTTGTACCCGGTCTTATGTAAACGTCGTTGCATACTTGTATAATCTTAATAATTGATACATGAACCCCGAGATGAGTTATATGACTTGATTTACATGTGTTACATGGCTGCCCTTTTAATATTCATATAACTCTATGTGTTTTACAATGTGAAAATTCATGTTAAGCATGCCTCATTCGTTTACTTGGCAATATGTGATCTTGAAATTGCTCGGAGGCAACCTACTTTGTTTTCCTCCTAATGTGAATTGTTAAATGGTATAAATGTTCATTGTATACAAGGTTGCAACCTTTCATTGTGGCATGGTTGCGTTTCACGAACGCCAGGCGGCATAGGGCTTGCCGGTGCTCCCGTGACTACCATGGTCCAATTCCCTTTCTCGCTTGGCATTCTACCTTCGGAGAGTTGGGTCGTAAGTTTTCGGGGTACATCCGGAGTACACCCAATTGGGAGCGATAAGTGGATAATTGAAGTTGACCGTAACAATTGTTATCGAAAATGATATTGAGAGCAAATGTTCACCGTATCCCTGAAATGGTTGGTAATTGTATCTGTTGTTCGATTTGATTCTTATACTTTGCGTACCTTATTACTTGTAATCCGTGACATGTTTTCAAAAGGGGTTTTTCATAAGTTTAACCGGAAAAGAGTTTCAAAACGTATTTCTCGTTTCCCCTCGCTGAGTTCATAAGGACTCATCCTCTTTTATCATCACATGTGAAGAAGATCAGGAACAGGTACCCAAGGATAACGTGCCTATTGATGACTCCTTGGAGTGATTGCATGCCCTACGTTTCTTACTTGACTGTGGCTATTTTGTGAACGATATGTTTGTTTTGAATACTATTTCTTATGTTGTTTGTTGTTGTTATTGTAAATGACCCATGTTGTAATTTGGGGTCTGTTGGTCCTTAATAACCTAAAAAGGGGGGGGGGTGAATTAAGTTGTTTAGGCAAGGTTAAGCAATTTAAAATTTCTTAATATGGAGGCAATGTCAAGTAAGGATTGAAAAAAATCTAGAAACTCTTGTAGGCGATTTATCAAACACTGGTGAGCATATGAGTATTTAACACTAAATATGCAATTAGAATTTCAAGGTAAAATTTCAAATAGATATCTCAACAATTACCAAGCAATTAAGATGAGCAATGTCCACATGAAAGTAAATAACTTGAAAATAAAGATAATAGAGTAAGAGAAATCAAACACGATGATTTTCAAGTGGTTCGCACTCCCGGAGGCCTAGTCCACCACCTAAGGTCTTCTCTTCCCTTAGGATTTTAGTAACATTTCACTATGATGCTTCTTCAAATGTTAGTGAAGCAAGAACCAACTACAATTACTCTTGAGTCCACAAGAGTCACACAAGCTCCTTCAAATGTAGGTGAAGCTTAACCTACTACTCTCTCTTCCTTTGAATCCACAAATGATTACAATACTTCTTCTCACAATGATTCTCTCAATCTATGTGAAAAAATGTATTACAAAGATTATGTGATAGAATAAATGACAATTGCAACTCCTATTTGAGTTTGATATTACACTTTGGAAAATGGCTTTGAATGCTCAAAAGATATGATAATGATAGCTCAAAATTTCTCAATAGGAATGATATGAAAGCTCTTTTGAAAATCTGAAAACTATGGCTTGGAGAGATCATTTTGAAGGTGAGAAGGCATGGCTTAAAAAGAGGAAAAGATTAGACAAAAATCCGATTTTAAGCAAGATTTTTGGATTTTCCCGTTAACTCATCCGGGCGCTGAGGCATTGATCCGGGCGCCCGGAAATAGCGTGTATCGCCCGGAAAGGTCTTTTCTGCCGGGCATTGCACCTTCTATCCAGGCGACCGGAAAATGCCGATAACGCCCGGATGCCATAAAAAAATGCTGAAAATGTATTTTTTAGCCCAGAAATATTTGGGCATATTGAAAAAGAGATTTCTTAGCATTTTTTAACATCCCAAAAAATTTCAAACTAGTTGAAAGGTATTTTTATAAAATGATTTCAAAAGCAAGAGTTTGAAATAGAAAATATTTTTTTTACGAAAGATTTTGAAATAAGAAAATATTTTTTTTTCGAGAAATTTTGAGCGATACAAATCATACTTAGGCAAGCGACAACTTTTAAGGCTGGTACCCCTTATGTCATCACTTCTCCTTCCTTGTGACTCCCTCTTTATCTTCGAGTAAATAACTTGAATTCTTTAGGGATTGGATACAATTTGATAGTGCTTGGTCTTTGATCCAAAAAGCTTTCTACTCTTGACTAAAAACAACTTGATCCAATGTTGATGTAGACTTGCTTTGGAATGAAGGTCTTACAAAAAAATGCTAAAGCACAATTAAGATGTTTTGTTATTATCAAAATAAATATTATAGACTTTTCAGGCCAACAATCTCCCCCTTTTTTATGATGACAAAACATTGAAGTTAACAAGTATGAAATAGTTGAAATTTAAAGAATAAAACTTGAATTGAGGTCTCCCACTCAATTTGTACTTAATAAAATTTAGTCTTGATCCTGAAAAGCAAAAACTCCCCCTGAATAAGTGCAATGATAGGCATATTTACTTCAATACTTTCTCCCCCTATTTGTCATCACAAAAGAGCATCCAATAGCAAATGAAGACAATAGTAGGTGACAACAGGCATAAGACGAGATAAGCAAAAAAAATGCAACGCATTAATGACAAAAAATATCCAACCAATGTTAAAAGATAAGGAAGAAAAACAGCTAAGGAATGTTTGAGGAAAAATCCAACTGAGAGCAAAAAATAAATTGTTTGAGGAGAGAACACAACTTAAAGCATCCACAGACTAAGAACCAATGTGGTGATCATATAAAGCCTTCAGCATCTGCTCCATTCTGACCAAACGAACATCTTGTGCATGCAAGTGTGCACGAATTTGACCAAGGGAGAAGGAGTGAGAGGAAGACGGTCTAGCCCTTTGTCATTGAGAAGTGCCAACACCACTGCTGCCTTGCCATTCTATAGGATCTCTAAAAGTAGTGGGGTCAACATCAAGGGATTCAAACACAAGAGGATTATTACTCGTATCATCACCAATATTGAGAACTCGAGAGTTATGAATTTTCAGCTTTTGGCGAGTGAGGCTAGTAACATTGAGAAGATAGGATCTATCACTAATGGCCTCAAACTCGTGATCTCGCGGAACTTCTAAAGACTTAAAAAGGTGAGTTAAGGGTACCCCATAAGCAAGTTGATTTTGAGCCTCATTGGTATGAATGATATGGTTAATGATGATGTGTGGAAGATTGATATGTTTAGCTTCATACATCAAATACATCCATAGTGCAGTGAATTTTGGAATTGAACCATCCTTAACTTCCTGTGGAATAATGACCTCATGAAGAATATAAAATAGCAGCTTCTTTTCTGGAGTGAGATCCTTAGTCTTAGGATATCCTAAGGAGCTTGTTCCTGTTCATTCCCACAGAAATTCTATAACATTGGCTTCTAAGTTTTCAAGAACACCTTCTGGCATACCTCTATATGAATAAAGTTTGGTGCCTTGATTAGGAATCCCAAAGGCTCTAGCAACAATACTTGCAGTTAATTCTAGTTCCTTAGACTTAACTTGACTATTCAGTTTCATGGTAGTGAAGTCTAAGTTAACATAGTAATAGAATTCTCTAATTCATGCAGTATTGCCTTTGTTTTCAAACCTTAACATAGGTAGCCACCCTTGAGCATCTAAAAGCCGATAAATTCTAGTACCATTAAGCAAGGTGGGAGGATCTAAAATCTTACCCCATAGGATGTTTTGTTGTGGAAAAGCATCTGGATTTACAATGATCTGAGGGCCTGAGGATGAAGATTCTCCTTGCTTGCGTTTCCTGGAGTCAGCCCTTGGTGGTGCCATTTGAATTTGAAGGTTGAAGAAGCTTGTTAGAAGAAAGGCTTAGTTGAGGAATTTCACCGAACACCTTGTATACAAGGTTTTTTAAGGATTGGATAAAGAGGATTTTTAAAGCTTTGATGATGAAAATATAAGAGTTTGATGATTTAAAGAGTATTTTGATACAAATAATGGTGAGTGATGGTGAAGATGTTGGTGATTAAATAGGAGAAATTGAGAGAAGAAAGAGTTTATATTTGCGAAGATGTGAAAAAGTGAGGAGAAATGAAAGAGATTTCGGTTTTTCAAACAACTCGATCCGGGCGATAGGCCCTTTTTCCGAGCGCTCGGATGAGGGCAGTAACGCCCGGCAGAGAGCGAGGTTTCGGTTGTTACATGCTTCTTCTAGGCGCCCGGAAGAAGGCAGTAACGCCCGGATCACTATTTTGCCGAAAAATGTAATATTTCGTCAGGTTAAGTGACCCAAAGCATTCCTAGTTCCCTTCTAATAGCACAAAATTAATTCTCATGCAATGGTTTTGTAAAAATATCGGCCAATTGATGCAAAGAATCAACAAAAACAAGTTCAATATCCCCTTTTTGCACATGATCTCTTAGAAAATGATGACGAATTTCAATATGCTTAGTTCTAGAATGTTGAATAGGGTTCTTTGATAGACTTATAGCACTTGTAGTATCACACCTGATAGGCACATGATCATATTCGAGACCAAAGTCAAGTAAAGTTTGTTTCATCCATAGAATTTGTGCTGCACAATTACCTATAGCTACATACTCTGCTTCTGCTGTTGAAAGAGCTACACTATGTTGTTTCTTACTAGACCATGAGACTAAGGCATGTCCTAGAAATTGACAACTGCCGCTAGTGCTTTTTCTATCGATCTTACATCCCGCATAATCGGCATCGGAGTATCCTAGAAGTTCAAAAGATGTGCCTTTAGGATAAAAGAGTCCTAGATTGATGGTACTCTTAAGGTATTTAATAATCCTTTTTACAGCATTCAAGTGTGATTCTTTCGGAGAAGATTGAAACCGAGCACATAAGCATACATAAAACATAATATCAGGTCTTGAGGCAGTTAAATAGAGAAGGCTTCCGATCATACCTCGATATTGCTTTTCATCAACAGATTTACCTTTTTCATTTTTGTCAAGTTTGATTGACGTTCCCATAGGAGTGCTTATTTCTTTTGCAGTTTCAAGCCCGAATCTTTTGATGAGTTCCTTAATGTACTTGGCTTGATTAATGAAGATCCCTTCTTTTGTTTGTTTGATTTGAAGTCCAAGGAAGAAATTTAATTCTCCCATCATGCTCATTTCAAATTCTTTATGCATACATTCATAAAATTACTTCCAAAGGGATTCATTAGTAGCACCAAAG
Organism: Ehretia macrophylla; assembly: GCA_037974665.1. Taxonomy (NCBI): domain Eukaryota; kingdom Viridiplantae; phylum Streptophyta; class Magnoliopsida; order Boraginales; family Ehretiaceae; genus Ehretia; species Ehretia macrophylla. The sequence continues at coordinate 42,696,072 of CM075780.1, read as the reverse complement.
ATAATGTCATCAACATAAATTTGAACAAGCAAGATGTCTTTAGCTTTTCTTTTTACAAATAAAGTAGAGTCTAGTTTACCTCTAGAGAAGCTGTTGTCAAGTAGATAATTACTTAATCTATCATACCATGCCCTAAGTGCTTGTTTAAGTCCATAAAGAGCCTTTTGAAGTTTGAATACATGACTTAATAAATTTGTATTTTCAAAACCGGGTGGTTGTTCAACATAAACTTCTTCTTGAAGATATCCATTTAAGAAAGCACTTTTGACATCCATTTGATAGAGTTTGAAGTTCATAAAACATGCATATGCTAGTAACATTCTAATGGATTCAAGTCGAGCTACTGGTGCAAAGGTTTCTTCATAGTCTATTCCTTCTTCTTGATTATATCCTTGAGCAACTAATCTAGCCTTATTTCTAGTTACATTACCGGATTCATCTAGTTTGTTTCGAAAAACCCATTTTGTACCAATAATCGGGTAATTACTAGGTCTTTCAACTAAGGTCCAAACTTGATTTCTTTCAAATTGATTAAGCTCTTCTTGCATAGCAATAATCCAATCATCATCCAATAATTCTTCTTTTATATTTTTAGGTTCAATTTGAGATATAAAAGCAACATGTTCATAAAAAAATATTTAGATTGGAACGAGTTCTTACACCTTGTGATGGATCCCCAAGGATTTGATTATTTGGATGATTTTTGACAAATTTCCAACATTTTGGAAGATCTTGATTTGTTGATATGATTTGATCATTTGAAGTTGGTTGTTCTTCCTCTATTTGAGTATCAATTTGATTGCTTGTGGATGTATTGCCTTCTTCACTTGTCGGAATAGGTCGACTTTGTTCTTCAACTTGTTGAAAGCTCATACTATCGTCTTCATCCTTTCTTGACATAAATGGGTTAGTTTCATCAAAGTTAATATGCATAGATTCCTCAATTACAGAGGTTCTTTTATTATAAAATCGATATGCCTTGCTTCTAGAAGAGTATCCAAAAAAAATACCTTCGTCAGACTTTGAATCAAACTTGCCAAGATACTATTTATTATTTAAGATGAAGCATTTACATCCAAAAACTTTAAAATGTGAGATATTTGGAGTACGTCCTTTTCATAATTCATATGGAGTTTTCTTTAGAGAAGGCCTAATTAAAACTCTATTTAGAGTATAGCAAGTCGTATTGACAGCTTCTCCCCAAAAGTATGTAGGCAAGTTATTTTCTTTCAACATTGTTCTTGCCATTTCTTGTAAAGTTCGGTTTTTCCTTTCAACAACCCCATTTTGTTGAGGAGTTCTAGGAGCCAAAAAATTATGCTCAATGTCATTTTGTTCACATAATTCCACAAAAGATGCATTTATGAATTCCATGCCTTGATCACTGTGAATGCATGAAATATAGTATCCTTTCTCATTTTGCACTCTTTTACAGAATTTTGCAAATTCATTGAAAGCATCACTTTTGAAAGCAAGAAACATCACCCATGTGTATCTAGTATAATCATCAACAATAACAAAAACATATCTAGATCCTCCTAGACTTATTACATCCATTGGTCCAAAAAGGTCCATATGAAGTTTTTGTAGAGCTTTTGATGTAGACATATGGCTAATGGTTTTGAAAGATACTTTCTGTTGTTTTCCAAATTGGCATGCATCACATAAATGATCTTTTTCAAACTTGGTCTTAGGAAGGCCTCTCACAAGATCCTTTCGAGAAATTTTACCAAGTAGATCCATACTAATGTGTCCTAATCTTCTATGCCATAACCAAGAACTTTCATTTGTTGTGATTAAGCAATCAATATTTTGGCATGATATACTTTCAAAGTCAATAATATAGACATTTTCATGTCTATTTGCAGTAAACAACACATTTTTCATTTTGTCAAAAATGGTGCAACATGATGATTTAAATTCAACTAGATAATCATTATCACATAGTTGGCTTACACTAAGCAAATTATGTTGCAATCCTTTCACAAGTAGTACATCATGAATGGATATTTTATTTCCAATGCTACCTTTACCAATGATTTTACCTTTTTCATTATTTCCAAAGCTCACAAAACCTTTGTAATTTTTGATAGGCTCATAGAAAAGAGATGGATCACCGGTCATATGCCTTGAACATCCACTATCAATGACCCAATTTCCTTCATACTTCATCCTTAGGGTAACCTATATACAAAAATAAAATTTAGGTCCCCAAGTTCTATTGGGTCCTATATTGTTAGTATTGACTTTTAACACTTTTGATAATCCATTTTGGTTTAAGCCAAGAAGGAATTTTGGAGTCTCTACCTATCATATTTCGAAATTTACAATGTGATGTTATGTGACCTTGTCTTTCACAATAGGTGCATGTTTTTTGAAATCCTTTAGATGTTGATACTTTAACAAATTAGCTTTTTAGAGATTTTTGTTTTGAAGAAGGTTCATATCCTAATCCACTTTTATCAAAAGCCATTTTTTGAGAGCCAAGCATTTTATCAAGGTTTTCTTTTCCTTTTGTAAATCTTACAAGGTTTCTATTTAATCCTTGATTTTCTTTTTCAAGCTTTTCAATTTTTGTTTGAAGATTATTATTTTCGAAATGAGTTTTAAGTGCTTTTTCATGAGCAAAATTTCGATCTTTTTCAAGCAATTTATTTTCTTCTTTTAAGGTATTATTTTCTTTTTGAAGTTCATGTATCTTAATAATTACAATTTCAAAACTATCATGCATTTTTTAGAATTCATTTTGTAATTCTTCAAAAGAATATTCATTTCCAATTAATGAGCTAGAAGTGTAATATTCGGAGTTAAAAGAAGAACATACCTCATCATCTTCTTTTGTCATAAGACAAACAATGTTTGCCACTTCTTCATTTTCACTTTCCTCACCGGTTGATGCATCGTCATCAACGTATGTTGCCTTCAAGGCTTTTCCTTCCTTGGTTTTGATTAGTTTTGGACAATTTTCTTTTATATGACCCGTCTTGTCACAATTGAAGCACCTTCCTTCTTCTTTTGATTTGTTTCTTCCTTTGTTCATAAACCTATTGTAGGGAGCTTTGCTTACCTTTTTGAATTTAAGAAATTTCTTAAAGTTCCTTGTAAGAAGAGCTATCTCATCATCATCTTCTTTGTTTTCTTCTTCTTCATCACTTGAGTAAGCCTTTGATGCAAGAAGCGCAAGTGACTTTTTATTATTCATTTTTTCTTCTTCTCGATCTTTTCTCTTCAACTCATGGCTCATAAGAGATCCCATAAGTTCACTAAGAGTGAGAGTTTTGAGGTCTCTAGCTTCTTCAATAGCCGTTACTTTAGCTTTCCATGGCTCGGTTAAACTTCGGAGAACTTTTCCTACCAATTCTTCATTAGAATACTCTTTTCCAAGAGATTTTAGAGCATTAACAATATTAGTAAATCTAGAAAATATTTGTTCTATATTTTCATCAAAAGACATTTTGAACATTTCATATTTATGAACAAGCATGTTTATTCTAGTTTCTTTAACTTGATTGGTGCCCTCATATGTGACTTCTAATTGATCCCAAATTTCTTTAGCACTTTTGCATTCGGAAATTTTATTGAACTCATTTGAATCTAAAGCAAGATATAACATATTCATAGCTTTATAGTTTCTTTCACACATTTTGAAGTCATCATCATTATAATCTTTTTTCGGTTTGGGGGTAGTAATACTTTGTTCTCCTTTCTTTTTAGTTAAAGTAGGATTGATTGGTCTATTTTTTATCACATTCCAAACTCTTATGTCATTTGCTAGAATATAGATTCTCATCCTAGTTTTCCAAAAAGAATAGTTTGTTCCATTAAACAATGGTGGTCTAGAGGAAGATTGTCTTTCAACTATATTAGACATTGATGAGCTTGCCATAGGGATCCTCTACTAGATGTTAAGCTATATGTAGAGTACTAGCTCTTGATACCACTTGTTGGTCCTTAATAATCTAAAAAGGGGGGTGAATTAGGTTGTTTAGGCAAGGTTAAGCAATTTAAAATTTCTTAATATGGAAGCAATGTCAAGTAAGGATTGAAAAAACTCTAGAAACTCTTGTAGGCGATTTATCAAACACTTGGTGAGCATATGAGTATTTAACACTAAATATGCAATTAGAATTTTAAGGTAAAATTTTAAATAGATATCTCAACAATTACCAAGCAATTAAGATGAGCAATGTCCACACGAAAGTAAATAACTTGAAAATAAAGAGAATAGAGTAAGAGAAATCAAACACGGTGATTTTCAAGTGGTTCGCACTCCCGGAGGCCTAGTCCACCACCTAAGGTCTTCTCTTCCCTTAGGATTTTAGTAACACTTCACTATGATGCTTCTTCAAATGTTGGTGAAGCAAGAACCAACTACAATTACTCTTGAGTCCACAAGAGTCACACAAGCTCCTTCAAATGTAGATGAAGCTTAACCTACTACTCTCTCTTCCTTTGAGTCCACAAAGGATTACAATACTTCTTCTCACAATGATTCTCTCAATCTATGTGAAAGAATGTATTACAAAGATTATGTGATAGAATAAATGACAATTGCAACTCCTATTTGAGTTTGATATTACACTTTGGAAAATGGCTTTGAATGCTCAAAAGATATGATAATGATAGCTCAAGATTTCTCAATAGGAATGATATGAAAGCTCTTTTGAAAATCTGAAAATTATGGCTTGGAGAGATCATTTTGAAGGTGAGAAGGCATGGCTTAAAAAGAGGGAAAGATTAGACAAAAATCGGATTTTAAGCAAGATTTTCGGATTTTCCCGTTAACTCATCCGGGCGCTAAGGCACTGATCCGGGCGCCCAGAAATAGCGTGTATCGCCCGGAAAGGTCTTTTCTGCCGGGCGTTGCACCTTCTATCCAGGCGACTGGAAAATGCCGGTAATGCCCGGATGCCATAAAAAAATGCTGAAAATGTATTTTTTAGCCCTGAAATATTTGGGCATATTGAAAAAGAGATTTCTTAGCATTTTTTAACATCCCAAAAAATTTCAAACTAGTTGAAAGGTATTTTTATAAAATGATTTCAAAATCAAGAGTTTGAAATAGAAAATATTTTTTCTACGAAAGATTTTGAAATAAGAAAACATTTTTTTTTTTGAGAAATTTTGAGCGATACAAATCATACTTAGGCAAGCGACAACTTTTAAGGCCGGTACCCCTTATGTCACCACTTCTCCTTCCTTGTGACTCCCTCTTTATCTTCGAGTAAATAACTTGAATTCTTTAGGGCTTGGATACAATTTGATAGTGCTTAGTCTTTGATCCAAAAAGCTTTCTACTCTTGACTAAAAACAACTTGATCCAATGTTGATGTAGACTTGCTTTGGAATGAAGGTCTTACAAAAAAATGCTAAAGCACAATTAAGATGTTTTGTTATTATCAAAATAAAGATTATAGACTTTTCAGGCCAACAGGGTCTAATTTTGGCTTGTACTGATTATGACTAGATGAACACTCTATCTTTTGGGTTGCTTTCACCATTTTGATTTAGTAACTACCGTAGGCAACTCAATCGCTAGGTGAAGAATCAAATGATGTAACTCTATCTAAATTCCCTAGGTACTCAATAGTAAGCTAAAGATCAACAGGTGATCGCGTCGTTTTGCGCTAAAAAATAGTAAGGTTAAATGATTGAAAATATTGCTTACCTTGAATTACCTCTAGCTGTGGTGAGGAGAGGGTCGATCCACGGAGATTGGGTTATCAAGTTAAGTTAAGTCCTTAATTTAGAATTGTTTGACTATCTCCCGTCACGGATAAGTTTGATTAAGTCCGAAAGTCCAAAAGTCCAAAAGTACAGAAGTACAGAAGTACGAAAAATTAAGTCCAAGAGATGTCCACAAAATGTCCAAAGATACAGTAGTAACAAGGTCCAAAAGTGAATTAATAAAAAGTAATAAATTAAAGAATCACAACACTCAACACTAAAAATCCAAAGGGTTAATGATTCAGGGTGGTTATAGCTCGGTATATGCAAGTACAAAGTTATTGATTCAAATTTAAAGTTAAGTCCTTCAGAAATAGGGCTACAAGCTCCCACTACTGAAATGAGCCTTTAATTACATAAGTGAGAAGATTAATTAATTAGCAAGACTGGAGGTGTTGGTACAACCTAACGATATCCAATCTCTCAATTAATCTTTCACTTATGTAACCTGGAGGTGTCGGTACAACCAGACTATAATCCATCCGAGGTAGTCTCGTATTGCCACTAGTTTACAAAACCGGGCGTATATGTACTTTCAATTAAATATAACATAACTACAAGTATACGTATAATTAATCAAAGAATACTTAAAAACAAAAATACGAGACTTTAATAAATCTGAATCAAAACATATGTACAAGAATAACCTCACACATACCACCCCGAATCTCGGGTCTAGTGTGTCATGATAAACATTAAAGTACAAGAAATCATAACGTAAATCGAAATAAAAGAATACTTATCGTGTTGTACGGATTTCGGTAGACCGTTATGATGTCGGTATGTTGATAGCTCACTAGACCCTTCCTTCGGGATTAAAACTTTGCACAAAACTAAGAATAATAATTAAAACACTCAAAACTCACTTCACAAATACTAGAGTAGCACAATATATGCTAATAAGAGGAAAATGGTACCAGAAAAATGAAATGAGGAAGGTGTATTTATAGGACAATTTTGGCACTATTCATGGGTACTATTCACGCAGTGATGTCATCATTGTGTCAGCATGACGTCAGCGCCTAGATCATCATTGTGTCAACATGACGTCATCGCCTAGGTTATCATTGTGTCAGCGTTATGTCATCAAAATTTACTATTCACGCGCTGATTTTACTATTCATCCATTGAACGTTGACTTTACTATTCATGAGTTGACTTTTACTATTCATGCTCAATCGGTCTCTGTTCACACGTTGACTTTTACTATTCATGCGTTTACCGTTGACTTTACTATTCATGCGTTGACCAAAAGTTGACCAAAGCTTCTTCAAGGTTTTTCAGCGTCCTGAATTCGTTTCTGCACTCCGTTTGGCCAAATTCAATCTCGATTTGCTCATGTCAAAGTCGCTCGACCTTCATCCTTTAGTATTGTGCTGAACTTCTTGTTCAAGTGTTGGCTTTTGTGGTCATTTTTGCTATTTCTTCTTCAGAACCTATATTGCACTAAATTTGTGTAAAATATACAATTAAGCTTGAAATAATAATGCAATATACATGATTCAATGGGTTAAAATTACTAAAAATATGGATTTATCAACAGGTATTTGTGTAACAAAAATTAACAAATAAACGAGACATAATTATCATGCTAGGTTTGTTAATCAAACGAGACTTTGAGATAAATAGTAGGCATATCGATTGGTGATAAATAGTAATCTTAGTTGAAATCGAATTTGAGATTGAAAGTTTTGAAGTGTTTAAAAAATTAGGTCAAAGTAAAGAGCCCAATTACAGCCATTATGTTGCTGATTTTTCAAAAATCTTTTGGAGTTCTAGGCTAACGTTAAGTGTTAAATCTTAATGAATGATTAAGTTTATGAAATGGTGTAAATGATTAGATCACACCATAGTCTAACCTCTATAGGTTGGGTTGGGGCGTGACACCTGATAAGAATGGTATCAGAACTTAGATTGCTTAAGACGGGTTTAACTCTCAGACCATGGGTAGAGCCTTAAGGTAATTACGATTACTTGTTTATGTGTGTTAATATGTGACAATGTTAAATATGTCTTTTTTGTTTCTATGTGCTTATGTGATTAACATGCCTTCATTGTTTGAAAGTTTTATGCCTACCTGAAATTGTATGTTGCATATTCTATGTCTTAATTTCTTATCTTATCATGTCCCGATAATTGTACATAATAAATTGTACCTATAGATGGCTGGCCCTAGCACCCGTAACACAAATAGGGACGAGGAACCTCAAGAAACCGGTGATGCTCATCAAACTAATCTCGACATGGCTATGTTTAACTTAATAGCGAGTGCTATGGATCGCGTGTCGTGAGTGATGGAACGGCAGGAAGCATGTGAAGCAGCAATTAATAACAACAATGCAGTTGGTGGTAATAACAACAGGAATGGTGGTAACCACGAGAGAAACAGCAGAATGCGAGAGTTCCTTGACCTTCACCCGTCCAAATTCTATGGGGAAGTTAATGATAAAAAGGCAGAGGCTTGGTTGTCTGAAATTGAAAGGATTTATGGGCCACTTGACTATACTGATGAAGAAAAGATTGAGTTTGTTGTGTTTCTGTTGCACGGGGATGCTGAGCATTTGTGGCACACTGTGGAGGCACTTTGGGAAACTGATTATACACATCGCTTGTGGAGTAATTTCGTTAAGGTATTCAAGGAGAAATACATGCCTACAGTTTCCAAACAGAGGCGAATTGAAGAGTTCATGCACTTGAACCAAGGTAACATGATGGTGGCTCAGTATGAGGCTCACTTTGATAGACTGTCCCGTTATGCACAATACATGGTTAGTACCACTGAGGCGAAGATATAGAAATTTATGAATGGGTTGAGGTCAAAAATTCAGGATCAGTTGGCTTCACATGACTTTACTACATATTCTGTTTTCTTTACTGCTACTACACGAGTTGAGAAGAGGAAACTTGATAGAGCTGGTTCAAGTATGCCGAATAAGAAACCATATCTGCCTCAAGGGCAACAGAAGAAATTCCAGAGTCAGAGTCACAGTCAGGGCGTGAGCCAGAACAGACCAGTTAATAACCGTGGCCCGTCTAAAACACCATCAGGCTCTTCCACCCGTGGATCTACAGGTAGTTCACCTGCTACTCAATCTATCAACTGTTCTTATTATGACAAGAAGGGTCACACCGAGGCCCAGTGCTGGAAGAAGTCGGGATGATACGTGCGGAGTGGCAGTGATCAGCATTAGATTAAGGATTGTCCTAAATGGCAAGGAGGACAAAATCAGAATAAACCAGCTGGTAGAGGCAAGACTCTTGTTCCCAGAGTTCAGGCCTGAGCTTATGCTATCGAATGCGATGAGCTTCTTGAGAAGACTGTTATTGTTGAAGGTACATTCTTGATACTGAATCAACCTGTTAGGCTGTTAATTGATCCAGGTGCTACTCATTCGTGTATTACTCCCTTATGTGTGCAACATGTAAAATTACAAGTTGAATGTTTGCCTTATGAAGTAGAAATCGGTACTCAGATGGGGTCTAAACTTGTTACTAGCTCAGCTTGTAAAGCATGTAAAATTCAAATTAAGGATAGGGAATTCACAGCCAATCTCATAGTGTTACCCTTTCGAGACTATGAAGTCATCTTAGGGATGGACTGGTTGGCAAAGCCTCATGCCCAACTAGATTTCCGGATGAAGATTGTAGCATTCCAGATACCTGGTCAACCAATATTAGAGATAATGGGTTATAGGGATTTCACCGGGAGTTCTATCATTTCATCCACAGAAGCAGTGAAGTCCCTGAGAAAAGGTTGTAACGGATACTTAGCTTACCACATCAATAAGCCATCGGACAAAACTAAGTTAGAGGAGATGCCAGTGATTAAAGAATATGCCGATGTGTTTCCAAAAGAATTGCCGGGTTTGCCTTCGAATCGGGAGATCGAGTTCATAACAGAATTACTGTCGGGCACCCAGCCGATATCTAAAACTCCCTATTATATGGCACCAGCCGAACTACAAGAATTGAAGGACCAGTTGCAGGGATTGTTGAAGAAAAGGTTTGTTCAACCGAGCTCTTCTCCGTGGGGTGCACTAGTCCTATTTGTAAAGAAGAAAGACGGAACGTTGAGGTCATGCATTGATTACAGAGGATTGAACCAAGTGACCGTCAAGAATAAATACCCACTTCCACTGATCGACGAGTTGTTTGATCAACTTCAAGGAGCTAAAGTGTATTCGAAACTCAACTTAAGACAAGGGTATTATCAACTGCAGATCAAAAAGGAGGATGTACCGAAATCGGCTTTCAGGACGAGATATGGGCACTATGATTTTGTGGTAATGCCATTTAGGCTAACTAATGCTCCAACAGCTTTTTTGGACTTGATGCACCGGGTGTTTCAACCCTACTTAGACCAATTTGTAGTGATCTTTATTGATGTTATTTTGGTATATTCGAAGTTCGAGGCCGAGCATGAACAACATCTGTGATTGGTATTGCAGAAACTTCGGAAGCATCAATTGTACGCAAAATTTAGCAAATGTGAATTTTGGTTACAGCAGATTGCATTCTTGGGGCACATCATATCCCAAGAGGGAATAGGGGTGGATCCAGTAAAGGTAGAAGCAGTAATGTCTTGGAAGAAGCCGAAAAATGTTACGAAGGTTTGGAGTTTTCTTGGTCTAGCCGGCTATTATCGGAGGTTCGTGAAGGATTTCTCAAAGATTGTAGGACCACTCACAAAGCTTACTCAGAACAAAACAAAGTTCGTATGGGATGACAAGTGTGAGAACAGTTTCCAAGAATTGAAGAAAAGATTGACAACCGCACTTGTTCTTGCATTGCCTGAAGGGAGTCAAGGCTCTATGATCTATAGCGATGCTTTGAATGAAGGATTGGGTTGTATATTGATGCAGAATGGTAGAGTGATTGCATATGCCTCTAGGAAACTGAAGCCATATGAATTGAATTATCCGATGCATGATTTGGAGCTAGCGGCTATTGTGTTTGCACTCAAGAAATAGAGGCATTATTTGTGGGGTAACAAGTTTAAGGTGTGTACGGATCACAAGAGCTTGAAGTAGTTGTTCTCACAGAAAGAGTTGAACATGAGGCAAAGATGGTGGATGGAACTTTTGGATGATTATAACTGCACAATCAATTATGTGCCTGGTAAAGCAAATGTAGTTGCGGACGTCTTAAGCCAGAAGGCGAGCATGGCTAGAGTCGAGGTTAAGGTGCGGGAGATGTTCGAAGAAGCATTTATGTGGAAACCACAAGTGACTCAAAAAGGGTTACTATTTGTCACTACACAAGTTCAGTCGACCTTGTTGTCTGAGTTACGAGAGGTCCAACAGAAGGTTCAATAGTTTCGGAAGATTAAGGAAGGCAACATAGATTTCAAGTTTCATGATGATGGTATTTGGAGGTTCAAGAGTTGAATTTGTGTTCCTAATGATCCAGAATTGAAAAAGAAGATTCTTGAAGAAGCACATAATTCAAGATACGCTATTCACCTCGGCGGAACAAAGGTGTATCTGGACTTGAAGCAACACTAATGGGGGAATAACATGAAAAGAGATACTGCAGAATTTGTGGCTCGGTGTTTGACTTGTCAAATGGTCAAAGCAGAACATCAACGACCGACAGGTTTACTTCAGCCGTTGAAAATTCCCCAATGGAAATGGGAACACATAACTATGGACTTTGTCATGGATTTGGTTAAATCACAGAACGGTCATGATGTCGTTTGGGTCATAGTGGATAGAATGACTAAGTCAGCACTCTTTTTACCGATGAACAAGAAGGATAGTCCGGAGAAACTGGGAGATATGTATGTGGCGGAGATTGTAAGGCTGCATGAGATGCTTGTAAGTATAGTGTTGGATAGGGATCCTCGTTTTACTTCCCGATTTCGAAAGAGATTACAAGAAGCTTTGGGGACGAAGTTGAGTTTCAGTACAGCTTACCACCATCAGACTGATAGACAATCTAAGAAAACTATTCAAATCTTGGAGGATTTGCTGAGAGCGTGTGTTCTAGACTTCGAAAAAGGCTGGGAGAAGTATCTGCCTCTAGCGGAGTTCACCTATAATAACAGTTATCAGGCCACTATCGGGATGGCCCCATTTGAGGCATTGTATGGACGTAAGTGTCGATCTCCAATATACTGGGATGAAGTAAGTGAGACGATGACTTTTGGCCTGATCCTTCTACCAGAACTTATGAAGACAGTTGAAAATGTCCACCTCATCCTGAAACGGATGCTTATCGCCCAGAGCAGGCAGAAAAGTTATGCAGACCGACGGAGACAGAATTTGGAATTTGAGGTCGGCGACAAGGTGTTTTTGAAATTATCACCTCAGAGGGGACTAATTAAACATGGGAAGGGTGAAAAGTTGAACCTGAGGTTTATGGGACCATTTGAAATAGTTGAAAAGGTTGGCAAATTGGCGTATCGCCTGGACTTTCCCAAAACCTCTCCAATATTCATGATGTCTTTCATGTTTCAATGCTACGGAAATATCACCCTGATCCATAGCATATTTTGGAGCCAGAACCGTTGCAGCTTCGGGAGAACTTATGAAGAGAAGCCTATTCGGATCATAGACCAGCAAGATCGAAAGTTGCGCAACAAGTCTATACCGATGGTGAAAGTGTTGTGGGATTACCATGGAGTTGAAGAAGTAATATGGAAAAGGCGAGACTAGATGGAGCAACAGTATCCGACATTATTTCAAAGGTAATATTGAATTTCAGGACGAAATTCCTTTAAGGAGGGGAGGATGTGAGGCCCGACCTCGATTTACGTGCGATACCTCGTTTTGTGTGCCCTAACCTTGAACTGCGTGCCTTAACCTAGGTTTGAGAGTCATGTCTTGATTTACGTGCCTTGCATTGTGTTACATGCATCTTTTTAGGGTTGCGTGCATTTACTTGAAATACGTGCATCTGTTTTGTAGTTCGTGCCTTACCTCGTAGTGCGTGTCCTAGACCTAGAAAAGCGTACGTGCAAGCTAATCAAGAAAGCATCCTACACAAAGCACTAGACTATTAAATAATCCTACAAACTCCACTAACTAATATTCTAATCCTAAGTCAATGAACTAAAAGACAAAGCACTAAACACTAAACATTCTTTATTCCTTATTCTATTTGCAAAACCCATGCACCTAAAATACCACATCAACCTACAATAAAATAAAGCTTAAAACATGACAAAAATTTAGATTTGTGAGCCATGATGGCTACCTATGTTCTTGAGCAAAAATTTGAACAAAACAATTTTATCTTGCATGCTTAGACAAGAATCTTACACAATGTCATACCTTTTCTTGCACCAAGGCATCTTTTCCTAAACACAAAACTTCACATCTCGGCCTCCTCACCTTATGTCTCCTCACAATTCAAAATTTCTCAACATAACAAAACAAATCAGCCCCTACAAGCGCAAGGCCGACACACTCACACACAAATATTTCATTCTTCTCAAACTTTCTCATTCTCTCCTATTCTCTCTCTCTCTCGGCCATGGCTGCTTCATGAGTCTCCATAGCTCAAGCTCACACTCTAAGAGTCACCTAGGCTCAAAAGGATCCCAAGAGACTCAGCTTTAGCAAGTTAAGCAAGAAAATCGCAAGCAAGCTCACAAAGTTCATCATTTTCGGCATTAGGTATGTCCTGATAGTTTTTCTTTCATTTCCTTTTGTTCTACACACATGCACACCATCCTCATATGCTAACTAAGTTAGAAAATAAGGGTAATCAAGCTATATCTCTCAGCAAAAGCAAGGAAGAAGCCTTTGTGCATTTTGAAGAGCATTTAAGCATCATTAATCATCAATAGGCTAAGGTGAGGGTTAAACTCTTTTAAAAGCTTTCAAAAATCACATGCATGCCTTCATATGACTATATTTACCTCTGTAGTTGTTGTATATGTGTGTATATGAGCTTATATAACCATGCATGGCAAGATTTTTGGCTAGAACATGAAGATAGGTAAAAACGTGTTGTTGGCAGTTTTCTGATCTTGTAGTACGAGGTGCATTTGGCTTAGTAAAACTTGATACAAATGCATGCAAATTGGTAGGTTACTAGGGTTTCCAGTTCTCAGCATTTGTCATAGAAATAGGCCAAGGCCAATTTTGACTCTAAGACTCCAAAATGGTCAAACATCGTGAGGTGTCTAAATTTGGAAGCATTGGAAAAATGAAATAGGTTTCTGGCAGATTACTGACTATGTAGAACAAAGCATTTTTGACCTAGTGATTGTTGGTGAAAATGCATGAAATTTGGTAGGTTGCTATATTTTGCAGTTCTGGACATGTTTACCAGAACTAGACCAAAGCCAATTCTAACTCTAAGACCCTCAACAATAGCAAAAAGCGCAATGTATCTAAAACTGGACACTTTTGCGTAGTCTCACGGTTTTGGCCATAACTCCTAAGTCCGAACTCCGAATGAGGTGAGGTTTGTTTCTAGATTTAAATCATGCAGTAAGCTTCAATTTGACATTTGGTTCACTGAAATTGGAGATTGTTTGCTTAGCTAAATGAATGTGGGAAAACAGACCATTACAGTGAGGTTTTTGTTTAGTAATACGCTTAGAATCATGTTGAGACCTTGCTTGAGGCATCGAATGCTTAGAATTGTGGCACATAGATGTTGTGTGGACTGTTGTGGTTGGTTGAGGTTGCTTAATTTGATTGATGTATGGCTTGGGTTCATTAATTGATGAATGGTTTGCTTAATCGCATGTTTAAGCACGAAATTGAGGCCTTAACGCTTATGACTATTTGCTAAAGGATGACCCTATGTTTAAACGTGTTAAATTGTGTGGTTAATAGGCTTCCCGTAGTTGTCCTTATTGCTCTAAATGTGATCCTGATGATTACATGTTGATAAGTAGACCTTTCTTGCACCCGGTCTTATGTAAACGTCGTTGCATGCTTGTATAATCTTAATACTTGATACGTGAACCTTGAGATGAGTTATATGACTTGATTTACATGTGTTACATGGCTGCCCATTTAATATTCATATAACTCTGTGTTTTACAAAGTGTCAATTCATGTTAAACGTGCCTCATTCGTTTACTTGGCAATATGTGATCTTGAAATTGCTCGGAGGAAACCTACTTTGTTGTCCTCCTAATGTGAATTGTTAAATGGTATAAATGTTCATTGTATACAAGGTTGCAACCTTTCATTGTGGCATAGTAGCGTTTCACGAACGCCGGGCAACATAGGGCTTGTCGGTGTTCCCGTGACTACCATGGACCAATTCCCTCTCTCACTTGGCATTCTACCCTCGGAGAGTTGGGTCGTAGGTTTTCGGGGTACATCCGTAGTATACCCAATTGGGAGCGATAAGTGGATAATTAAAGTCGACCGCAACAGTTGTTATCGAAAATAATATTGAGAGCAAATGCTCACCGTATCCTTAAAATGATTGGTAATTGTATCTGTTGTTCGATTTGATTCTTATACTTTGCGTACCTTATTACTTATAATATGTGACATGTTTTCAAAAGGGGTTTTTCATAAGTTTAACCGGAAAAGAGTTTCAAAATGTATTTCTCGTTCCCCCTCGCTATGTTCATAAGGACTCACCCTCTTTTATCATCACAGGTGAAGAAGATTAAGAATAGGTACCCAAGGATAACGTGCCTATTGATGACTCCTTGGAATGATTGCATGCCCTACGTGCCTTACTTGACTGTGGCTATTTTGTGAACGATATGTTTGTTTTGAAGACTATTTCTTATGTTGTTTGTTGTTGTTATTGTAAATGACCCCTGTTGTAATTTGGGATCTAATATTGGCTTGTACTGATTATGACTAGATGAACACTCTATCTTGTGGGTTGTTTTCACCATTTTGATTTAGTAACTACAGCCGGCAACTCAATCACTAGGTGAAGAATCAAATGATGTAACTCTATCTAAATTCCCTAGGTACTCAATAGTAAGCTAAAAATCAACAGGTACTTGTGTAACATGAATTAACAAATAAACGGGACATAATTATCATGCTAGGTTTGTTAATCAAACGAGACTTTGAGATAAATAGTAGGCATATGGATTGGTGATAAATAGTAATCTAAGTTGGAATCGAATTTGAGATTGAAAGTTTTGAAGTGTTTAGAAAATTTGGTCAAACTAAAGAGCCCAATTACAGCCATTATGCTGCCGATTTTTCAAAAATATTTTGGAGTTCTAGGCTAACGTTAAGTGTTAAATATTAATGAATTATTAAGTTTGTGAAATGGTGTAAATGATTAGATCACGCCATAGTCTAACCTCTATAGGCCGGGTTGGGGCATGACCCCTTATAAGAATGGTATCAGAGCTTAGATTGCTTAAGCCGGGTTTAACTCTCAGACCATGAGTAGAGCCCTAAGGCAATTACGATGACTTTTTTATGTCTGCTAATGTGTGAGAATGTTAAATATGCCTTCTTTGTTTCTATGTGCTTATGTGATTAATATGCCTTCATTGTTTGAAAGTTTTATGCCTACCTGAAATTGTATGTTGCATATTCTATGTCTTAATTTCTTATCTTATCATGTCCCGATAATTGTACATAATAAATTGTACCTATAGATGGTTGGCCCTAGCACCCGTAACACAAATAAGGATGAAGAACCTCAAGAAACCGGTGATACTCATCAAACTAATCCCAGCATGGCTATGTTTAACTTAATGGCGAGTGCTATGGATCGCGTGTCGCGAGTGATGGAATGGCAGGAAGCACGTGAAGCAGCAATTAATAACAACAATGCAGTTGGTTGTAATAACAATAGGAATGGTGGTAACCACGAGAGAAATATTAGAATGCGAGAGTTCCTTCACTTTCACTGGTCCAAATTCTACGGGGAAGCTAATGATGAAAAGGCAGAGCCTTGGTTGTCTGAGATTGAAAGGATTTACGGGCCACTTGACTATACTGATGAAGAAAAGATTGAGTTTGTTGTGTTTCTGTTGCACAGGGATGCTGAGCATTGGTGGCACACTGTGGAGGCACTTTGGGAAACTGATTATACACCTCGCTTGTGGAGTAATTTTGTTAAGGCATTCAAGGATAAATACATATCTGCAGTTTCCAGACATAGGCGAATTGAAGAGTTCATGCACTAAAACCAGGGTAACATGACGGTGGCTCAGTATGAGGCTCGCTTTGACAGACTGTCCCGTTATGCAATAACATGGTTAGTACCCCTGAGACGAAGATGTGGAAATTTATGAATGGGTTGAGGCCAGAAATTTTGGATTAGTTGGCTTCACATGACTTTACTACATATTCTGCTTTCTTTTCTATTGCTACCCGAGTTGAGAAGAGGAAACTTGATAGAGCCGGTTCAAGTCAGCCGAACAAGAAACCATATCTGTATCAAGGGCAACAGAGGAAATTCTAGAGTCAGAGTCGTAGTCAGGGCCAGAGCCAAAACAGACCAGTTAATAACTGTGGCCCGTCTAAAATACCATCAGCCTCTAGTTCACCTGCTACTCAGTCTATCAACTGTTCTTACTGTGACAAGAAGGGTCACACCGAGGCCCAGTGTTGAAAGAAGTCGGGACGATGTGTGCGGTGTGGCAGTGATCAGCATTAGATTAAGGATTGTCCTAAATGGCAAGAAGGACAAAATCAGAATAAACCAGCTGGTGGAGGTAAGACTCTAATTCCCAAAGTTCAGGCCCGAGCTTATGCTATTGAATGCGAGGAGCTCCTGAGAAGACTACCGTTATTGAAGGTACATTCTTGATACTGAATCAACCTGTTAGGGTGCTAATTGATCCAGGTGCTACTCATTCATTTATTACTCCGTTATGTGTGCAACATAAGAAATTACAAGTTGAATGTTTACCTTACGAAGTAGAAGTCAGTACTACGATGGGGTCTAAACTTGTTACTAGCTCAGCTTGTAAAGTATGTAAAATCCAAATTAAGGATAGGGAATTCATAGCCAATCTCATAGTGTTACCCTTTCGAGACTATGAAGTCATCTTAGGGATGGACTGGTTGGCAAGCATCATGCCCAACTAGATTACCGGATGAAGATTGTAACATTCCAGATACCTGGTCAACCAATATTGGAGGTAATGGGTCGTAGGGATTTCACCGGGAGTTCATTTCATCTACGGAAGCAGTAAAGTCCCTGAGAAAAGGTTGTAGTGGATACTTAGTTTACCTCATCAATAAGCCATCGGACAAAACTAAGTTAGAGGAGATTCCAGTGATTAAATAATATGTCGATGTATTTCCTGAAGAATTGCTGGGTTTGCCTTCGGATCGGGAGATCAAGTTCATAATAGAATTACTGCCTGACACCCAGCCGATATCTAAAACTCCTTATCGTATGGCACCAGCCGAACTACAAGAATTGAAGGACCAGTTGCAGGGATTATTGAAGAAAGGGTTTGTTCAACTGAGCTCTTCTCCGCTGGGTGCACTAGTCCTATTTGTAAAGAAGAAAGACAGAAAGTTGAGGTTATGCATTGATTACAGAGGATTGAACCAAGTGACTGTCAAAAAATAAATACCCACTTCCATGGATCGATGAGTTGTTTGATCAACTTCAAGGAGCTAAAGTGTATTCGAAACTCGACTTAAGACAAGGGTATTATCAGCTGCATATCAAAAAGAAGGATGTACCGAAATCGGCTTTCAGGATTAGATATGGACACTATGAATTTGTGGTGATGGCATTTGGGCTAACTAATGCCCCTGCAGCTTTCATGGACTTGATGCACAGGGTATTTCAACCCTACTTGGACCAATTTGTGATGATCTTTATTGAAGATATTTTGGTATACTCGAAGCTCGAGGCCGAGCATGAATAACATCTGCGATTGGTATTGCAGAAACTTCGGGAGCATCAATTGTATGCAAAATTTAGTAAATGTGAATTTTGGTTGCAGCAGATTGCATTCATGGGGCACATCATATCCCAAGAGGGAATAGCGGTGGATCCAGTAAAGATAAAAGCAGTAATTTCTTGGAAGAAGCCGAAAAATGTTACGGAGGTTTGGAGTTTTCTTGGTCTAGCCGACTATTATCGGAGGTTCGTGAAGGATTTCTCAAAGATTGCAGGACCGCTAACAAAGCTTACTCAGAAGAAAACAATGTTCGTGTGCGATGACAAGCGTGAGAACAGCTTCCAAGAATTGAAGAAAAGATTGACAACCGCACTTGTTCTTGCATTGCCTGAAGGGAGTCAAGGC
Organism: Ehretia macrophylla; assembly: GCA_037974665.1. Lineage (NCBI taxonomy): Eukaryota > Viridiplantae > Streptophyta > Magnoliopsida > Boraginales > Ehretiaceae > Ehretia > Ehretia macrophylla. Next base: position 42,677,177 of record CM075780.1, on the reverse strand, counting down.
TTTGTGATCTATAGCGATGCTTCGAAAGAAGGATTGGGTTGTATAGTGATGCAGAATGGTAGAGTGATTGCATATGCCTCTAGGAATCCGAAGCCATATGAATTGAATTATCCGACGTATGATTTGGAGCTAGTGGCTATTGTGTTTACACTCAAGAAATGGAGGCATTGTTTGTGGGGTAACAAGTTTGAGGTGTTTACGGATCACAAGAGTTTGAAGTACTTGTTCTCACATAAAGGGTTGAACATGAGGCAAAGACGGTGGATGGAACTTTTGGATGATTATAACTGCACAATCAATTACGTGCTTAGTAAAGCAAATGTAGTTGCGGACGCCTTAAGCCAGAAGGCGAGCATGGCTAGAGTCGAGGTTAAGGTGCAGGAGATGTTCGAAGAAGCATTTATGTGGAAACCACAAGTGACTCAAAAAGGGTTACTATTTGTCACTACACAAGTTCAGTCGACCTTGTTGTCTGAGTTACGAGAGGCCCAACAGAAGGATCAGTAGTTTCAGAAGATTAAGGAAGGCAACATAGATTTCAAGTTTCATGATAATGGTATTTGGAGGTTCAGGAGTCGAATTTGTGTTCCTAATGATCCAGAATTGAGAAAGAAAATTCTTGAAGAAACCCATAATTTAAGATACACTATTCACCTCGGCAGAACAAAGATGTACCGGGATTTGAAGCAACACTATTGGTGGAATAACATGAAAAGAGAGATTGCTGAATTTGTGGCTCGGTGTTTGACTTGTCAAAGGGTCAAAGCAGAACATCAACGACCAGCAGGTTTACTTCAGCCGTTAGAAATTCCCCAATGGAAATGGGAACACATAACTATGGACTTTGTCATGGATTTGCCTAAATCACTGAAGGGTCATGATGTCATTCGGGTCATAGTGGATAAATTGACTAAGTCAGTACACTTTTCACCGATGAACAAGGAGGATAGTCCGGAGAAACTAGGAGATATGTATTTGGCGGATATTGTAAGGCTACGTGGGATGCCTGTAAGTATAGTGTCGGATAGGGATCCACATTTTACTTCCTGATTTTGGAAGAGATTACGAGAAGCTTTGGGGACGAAGTTGAGTTTCAGTACAGCTTACCACCCTCAGACTGATGGACAATCTGAGAAAACTATTCAAATCTTGGAGGATATGCTGAGAGCGTATGTTCTAGACTTCAGAAAAGGTTGGGAGAAGTATCTTCTTCTAGCAGAGTTCGCCTATAATAACAGTTATCAGGCCACTATCGGGATGGCCCCATTTGAGGCATTGTATGGACGTAAGTGTCGATCCCCAATATACTGGGATGAAGTAGGTGAGACGAAGACTTTTGGCCTGATCCTTCTACCAGAACTTATGAAGACAGTTGAAAATGTCCACCTTATCTGGCAACGGATGCTCACCGCCCTAAGCAGGCAAAAAAGTTATGCAGACTGACAGAGATGGAATTTGGAATTTGAGGTCGGCGACAAGGTGTTCTTGAAATTATCACCTTGGAGGGGACTAATTAAACATGGCAAGGGTGGAAAGTTGAGCTCGAGGTTTGTGGGACCATTTGAAATAGTTGAAAAGGTTGGCAAATTGGCGTATCGCCTGGAACTTCCCTAAAACCTCTCCAATATTCATGATGTCTTTCATGTTTTAATGCTACGGAAGTATCACCCTGATCCATCGCATATTTTGGAGCCAGAGGCGTTGTAGCTTCGGGAGAACTTGTCTTATGAAGAGAAGCCTATTTGGATCATAGACCAGCAAGATCGGGAGTTGCGCAACAAGTCTATACCGATGGTGAAAGTGTTGTGGGATCACCATGGAGTTGAAGAAGCAAAATGGGAAAGACAAGACCAGATGGAGCAACAGTATCCGGCATTATTTCAAAGGTAATATTGAATTTCGGCATGAAATTCCCCTAAGGAGGGGAGGATGTGACGCCCGACCTTGATTTGCGTGCGATACCTCGTTCCATATGCCTTAACCTTGAACTGCGTGCCTTAACCTAGGTTTGAGAGTCGTGTCTTGATTTACGTGCCTTGCATTGTGTTACGTGTATTCTTTTAGGGTTGCGTGCATTACTTAAAATACGTGCATCTGTCTCGTAGTTTGTGCTTTATCTCGTAGTGCGTGCCCTAGACCTAAGAAAATGTGCTTGCACGCTAATCAAGAAAGCATCTTACACAAAGCACTAGACTATTAAATAATCCTACAAACTCCACTAACTAATATTCTAATCCTAAGTCAATGCACTAAAAGACAAAGCACTAAACACTAAACATTATTTATTCCTTATCCTATTTGCAAAATCCATGCACCTAAAATACCACATCAACCTACAATAAAATAAAGCTTAAAACATGATAAAAATTTAGATTTGTGAGCCATGATGACCGGCCATACCTATGTTCTTGAGCAAAAATTTGAACAAAACAATTTTATCATGCATGCTTAGACAAGAATCTTACACAATGTCATACATTTTCTTGCACCAAGGCACCTTTTGCTAAACACCAAGCTTCACATCTCGACCTCCTCACCTTATGTCTTCTCACAATTCAAAATTGCTCAAAATAACAAAACAAATCAGCCCCTACAAGCGCAAGGCTGACACACTCATACACAAACATTTCATTCTTCTCAAACTTTCTCATTCTCTCCCATTCTCTTTCTCTCTCAGCCATGGCTGCTTCATGAGTCTTCATAGCTCAAGCTCACATTCTAAGAGTCACCTAGGCTCACAAGGATCCCAAGAGACTTGGCCTCAGCAAGTTAAGCAAGAAAATCGCAAGCAAGCTCACAAAGTTCATCATTTTCGGCCTTAGGTATGTCCTGATAGTTTTTCTATCATTTCCTTTTGTTCTACATGCATGCACACCATCCTCACATGCTAACTAAGTTAGAAATTAAGGGTAATCAAGCTATCTCTCTCGGCCAAAGCCAGGAAGAAGCCTTTGTGCATTTTGAAGAGCATTTAAGCATCATTAATCATCAATAGGCTAAGGTGAGGGTTAAACTCTTTTAAAAGCTTTCAAAAATCACATGCATGCCTTCATATGACTATATTTACCTCTGTAGTTGTTGTATATGTGTGTATATGAGCTTATATAACCATGCATGGCAAGATTTTTGGCTAGAACTTGAAGATAGGTAAAAACGTGTTGCTGGCAGTTTTCTGATCTTGTAGTACGAGGTGCATTTGGCTTAGTAAAACATGATACAAATGCATGCAAATTGGTAGGTTACTAGGGTTTCCAGTTCTCAGCATTTGTCATAGAAATAGGCCAAGGCCAATTTTGACTCTAAGACTCCAAAATGGTCAAACATCGTGAGGTGTCTAAATCTGGAAGCATTGGAAAAATGAAATAGGTTTCTGGCAGATTACTGACTATGTAGAACAAAGCATTTTTGACCTAGTGAATGTTGGCGAAAATGCATGAAATTTGGTAGGTTGCTAGATTTTGCAGTTCTGGACATGTTTACCAGAACTAGACCAAAGCCAATTCTGACTCTAAGACCCTCAACAATAGCAAAAAGCGTAATGTATCTAAAACTGGACAGTTTTACGTAGTCTCACGGTTTTGGCCATAACTCCTAAGTCCAAACTCCAAATGAGGTGAGGTTTGTTTCTGGATTTAAATCACGTAGTAAGCTTAAATTTGACATTTGGTTCACTGAAATTGGATATTTTTTGCTTAGCTAAATGAATGTGGGAAAACAGACCATTACAGTGAGGTTTTTGTTTAGTAATACGCTTAGAATCATATTGAGACCTTACTTGAGGCATCGAATGCTTGGAATTGTGGCACGTAGATGTTGTGTGGACTATTGTGGTTGGTTGAGGTTGCTTAATTTGATTGATGTATGGCTTGGGTTCATTAATTGATGAATGGTTTGCTTAATCGCATGTTTAAGCACGGAATTGAGGCCTTAACGCTTATGACTATTTGCGAAGGGATGACCCTATGTTTAAACGTGTTAAATTGTGTGGTTAATAGGCTGCCCGTAGTTGTCCTTATTGCTCTAAATGTGATCCTGATGATTACATGTTCATAAGTAGACCTTTCTTGCACCCGGTCTTATGTAAACGTCGTTGCATACTTGTATAATCTTAATACTTGATACGTGAACCCTGAGATGAGTTATATGATTTGATTTACATGTGTTATATGGCTGCCAGTTTAATATTCATATAACTCTATGTGTTTTATAAAGTGTCAATTCATGTTAAGCATGCCTCATTCGTTTACTTGGCAATATGTGATCTTGAAATTGCTCGGAGGCAACCTACTTTGTTGTCCTCCTAATGTGAATTGTTAAATGGTATAAATGTTCATTGTATACAAGGTTGCAACCTTTCATTGTGGTATGTTAGCGTTTCACGAACGCCGGGCAACATAGGGCTTGCCGGTGTTCCCGTGACTACCATGGTCCAATTCCCTCTCTCACTTGGCATTCCACCATCGGAGAGTTGGGTCGTAGGTTTTCGGGGTACATCCGTAGTACACCCAATTGGGAGCGATAAGTGGATAATTAAAGTCGACCGTAACAGTTGTTATCGAAAATAATATTGAGAGCAAATGCTCGCCGTATTCTTAAAATGATTGGTAATTGTATCTGTTGTTCGATTTGATTCTTATACTTTGCGTACCTTATTACTTATAATATGTGACATGTTTTCAAAAGGGGTTTTTCATAAGTTTAACCGGAAAAGAGTTTCAAAATGTATTTCTCGTTCCCCCTCGCTATGTTCATAAGGACTCACCCTCTTTTATCATCACAGGTGAAGAAGATTAGGAATAGGTACCCAAGGATAACGTGCCTATTGATGACTCCTTGGAGTGATTGCATGCCCTACGTGCCTTACTTGACTGTGGCTATTTTGTGAACGATATGTTTGTTTTGAAGACAATTTCTTATGTTGTTTGTTGTTGTTATTGTAATTGACTCCTGTTGTAATTTGGGGTTTAATTTTGGCTTGTACTGATTATGACTAGATGAACACTCTATCTTGTGGGTTGTTTTCACCATTTTGATTTAGTACCTACAGCAGGCAACTCAATCACTAGGTGAAGAATCAAATGATGTAACTCTATCTAAATTCCCTAGGCACTCAATAGTAAGCTAAAGATCAACAGGTACTTGTGTAACATGAATTAACAAATAAACGGGACATAATTATCATGCTAGGTTTGTTAATCAAACGAGACTTTGAGATAAATAGTAGGCATATCGATTGGTGATAAATAGTAATCTAAGTTGCATATGAATTTGAGATTGAAAGTTTTGAAGTGTTTAGAAAATTAGGTCAAACTAAAGAGCCCAATTACAGCCATTATGCTGCCGATTTTTCAAAAATCTTTTGGAGTTCTAGGCTAACGTTAAGTGTTAAATCTTAATGAATGATTAAGTTTGTGAAATGGTGTAAATGATTAGATCACGCCATAGTCTAACCTCTATAGGTCGGGTTGGGGCATGACACCTTATACGACTGGTATCAGAGCTTAGATTGCTTAAGCAGGGTTTAACTCTCGGACCATGAGTAGAGCCCTAAGGCAATTACGATGACTTTTTTATGTGTGCTAATGTGTGACAATGTTAAATATGCCTTCTTTGTTTCTATGTGCTTATGTGATTAATATGCCTTCATTGTTTGAAAGTTTTATGCCTACCTGAAATTGTATGTTGCATATTCTATGTCTTAATTTCTTATCTTATCATGTCCCGATAATTGTACATAATAAATTGTACCTATAGATGGTTGGCCCTAGTACCCGTAACACAAATAGGGATAAAGAACCTCAAGAAACCGGTGATACTCATCAAACTAATCCCGGCATGGCTATGTTTAACTTAATGGCGAGTGCTATGGATCGCGTGTCGCGAGTAATGGAATGGCAGGAAGCACGTGAAGCAGCAATGAATAACAACAATGCAGTTAGTGGTAATAACAATAGGAATGGTGGTAACCACGAGAGAAACATTAGAATGCGAGAGTTCCTTGACTTTCACCCGTCCAAATTCTACGGGGAAGCTAATGATGAAAAGGCAGAGGCTTGGTTGTCTGAGATTGAAATGATTTACGGGCCACTTGACTATACTGATGAAGAAAAGATTGAGTTTGTTATGTTTCTATTGCACGAGGATGCTGAGCATTGGTGGCACACTGTGGAGGCACTTTGGGAAACTGATTATACACCTCGCTTGTGGAGTAATTTCGTTAAGGCATTCAAGGAGAAATTCATACCTGCAGTTTCTAGACAGAGGCGAATTGAAGAGTTCATGCACTTAAACCAGGGTGATATGACGGTGGCTCAGTATGAGTCTCGCTTTGACAGACTATCCCGTTATGCACAATACATGGTTAGTACCACTGAGACGAAGATGTGGAAATTTATGAATGGGTTGAGGCCAGAAATTTAGGATTAGTTGGATTCACATGACTTTACTACTTATTCTGCTTTCTTTTCTATTGCTACCCGAGTTGAGAAGAGGAAACTTGATAGAGCCGGTTCAAGTCAGCCGAACAAAAAACCATATCTGCCTCAAGGGCAACAGAGGAAATTCCAGAGTCAAAGTCGTAGTCAGGGCCAGAGCCAAAACAGACCAGTTAATAACTGTGGCCCGTCTAAAATACCATCAGCCTCTAGTTCACCTGCTACTCAGTCTATCAACTGTTCTTACTGTGACAAGAAGGGTCACACTGAGGCCCAGTGCTGAAAAAAGTCGGGACGATGTGTGCGGTGTGGCAGTGATCAGCATTAGATTAAGGATTGTCCTAAATGGCAAAAAGGACAAAATCAGAATAAACCAGCTGGTAGAGGTAAGACTCCAGTTCCCAAAGTTCAGGCCCGAGCTTATACTATTGAATGCGAGGAGCTTCCTGAGAAGACTGCCGTTATTGAAGGTACATTCTTGATACTGAATCAACTTGTTAGGGTGCTAATTGATCCAGGTGCTACTCATTCATTTATTACTCCGTTATGTGTGCAACGTATGAAATTACAAGTTGAATGTTTACCTTACGAAGTAGAAGTCAGTACTCCGATGGGGTCTAAACTTATTACTAGCTCAGCTTGTAAAGTATGTAAAATCCAAATTAAGGATAGGGAATTCACAACCAATCTCATAGTGTTACCCTTTCGAGACTATGAAGTCATCTTAGGGATGGACTGGTTGGCAAGCATCATGCCCAACTAGATTACCGGATGAAGATTGTAACATTCCAGATACCTGGTCAACCAATATTGGAGGTAATGGGTGGTAGGGATTTCACCAGGAGTTCCATCATTTCATCTACGGAAGCAGTAAAGTCCCTGAGAAAAGGTTGTAGCGGATACTTAGTTTACCTCATCAATAAGCCATCGGACAAAGCTAAGTTAGAGGAGATGCCAGTGATTAAATAATATGTCGATGTATTTCCCGTAGAATTGCCGGGTTTGCCTTCGGATCGGGAGATCAAGTTCATAATAGAATTACTGCCTGACACCCAGCCGATATCTAAAACTCCCTATCGTATGGCACCAGCCGAACTACAAGAATTGAAGAACCAGTTGCAGGGATTGTTGAAGAAAGGGTTTGTTCAACCGAGCTCTTCTCCGCGGGGTGCACTAGTCCTATTTGTAAAGAAGAAAGACGGAAAGTTGAGGTTATGCATTGATTACAGAGGATTGAACCAAGTGACTGTCAAGAATAAACACCCACTTCCACTGATCGATGAGTTGTTTGATCAACTTCAAGGAGCTAAAGTGTATTCGAAACTCGACTTAAGAGAAGGGTATTATCAGCTGCAGATCAAAAAGGAGGATGTACCGAAATCGGATTTCAGGACGAGATATGGACACTATGAATTTGTGGTAATGCCATTTGGGCTAACTAATGCCCCTGCAGCTTTCATGGACTTGATGCACAGGGTATTTTAACCCTACTTGGACCAATTTGTGGTGATCTTTATTGATGATATTTTGGTATACTCGAAGTTCGAGGCTGAGCATGAACAACATCTGCGATTGGTATTGCAGAAACTTCGGGAGCATCAATTGTATGCAAAATCTAGCAAATGTGAATTTTGGTTGCAACAGATTGCATTCTTGGGGCACATCATATCCCAAGAGGGAATAGCGGTGGATCCAGTAAAGATAAAAGCAGTAATGTCTTGGAAGAAGCCGAAAAATGTTACGGAGGTTTGGAGTTTTCTTGGTCTAGCTGGCTATTATCGAAGCTTCGCGAAGGATTTCTCAAAGATTGCAGGACCGCTAACAAAGCTTACTCAGAAGAAAACAAAGTTCGTGTGCGATGACAAGCGTGAGAACAGCTTCCAATAATTGAAGAAAAGATTGACAACCGCACTTGTTCTTGCATTGCCTGAAGGGAGTCAAGGCTTTGTGATCTATAGCGATGCTTCGAAAGAAGGATTGGGTTGTATAGTGATGCAGAATGGTAGAGTGATTGCATATGCCTCTAGGAATCCGAAGCCATATGAATTGAATTATCCGACGCATGATTTGGAGCTAGCGGCTATTGTGTTTGCACTCAAGAAATGGAGGCATTGTTTGTGGGGTAACAAGTTTGAGGTGTTTACGGATCACAAGAGTTTGAAGTACTTGTTCTCACATAAAGGGTTGAACATGAGACAAAGACGGTGGATGAAACTTTTGGATGATTATAACTGCACAATCAATTATATGCCTAGTAAAGCAAATGTAGTTGCGGACGCCTTAAGCCAGAAGGCAAGCATGGCTAGAGTCGAGGTTAAGGTGCAGGAGATGTTCGAAGAAGCATTTATGTGGAAACCACAAGTGACTCAAAAAGGGTTACTATTTGTCACTACACAAGTTCAGTCGACCTTGTTGTCTGAGTTACGAGAGGCCCAACAGAAGGATCAGCAGTTTCAGAAGATTAAGGAAGCAACATAGATTTCAAGTTTCATGATAATGGTATTTGGAGGTTCAGGAGTCGAATTTGTGTTCCTAATGATCCAGAATTGAAAAAGAAGATTCTTGAAGAAACCCATAATTCAAGATACACTATTCACCTTGGCAGAACAAAGATGTACCGGGTTTTGAAGCAACACTATTAGTGGAATAACATGAAAAGAGAGATTGCTGAATTTGTGGCTCGGTGTTTGACTTGTCAAGGGGTCAAAGCAGAACATCAACGACCGGCAGGTTTACTTCAGCCGTTAGAAATTCCCCAATGGAAATAGGAACACATAACTATGGACTTTGTCATGGATTTGCCTAAATCACAGAGGGGTCATGATGTCATTCGGGTCATAGTGGATAAATTGACTAAGTCAGCACACTTCTTTCCGATGAACAAGGAGGATAGTCCGAAGAAACTAGGAGATATGTATCTGGCGGATATTGTAAGGCTTCGTGGGATGCCTGTAAGTATAGTGTCGAATAGGGATCCTCGTTTTACTTCCTGATTTTGGAAGAGATTACAACAAGCTTTGGGGACGAAGTTGAGTTTCAGTACAGCTTACCACCCTCAGACTGATGGACAATCTGAGAAAACTATTCAAATCTTGGAGGATATGCTAAGAGCCTATGTTCTAGACTTCAGAAAAGGTTGGGAGAAGTATCTTCCTCTAGCGGAGTTCGCCTATAATAACAGTTATCAGGCCACTATCGGGATGGCCCCATTTGAGGCATTGTATGGACGTAAGTGTCGATCCCCAATATACTGGGATGAAGTAGGTAAGACGAAGACTTTTGGCTTGATCCTTCTAGCAAAACTTATGAAGACAGTTGAAAATGTCCACCTCATCCGGCAACGGATGCTCACCGCCCTAAGCAGGCAAAAAAGTTATGCAGACCGACGGAGACGGAATTTGGAATTTGAGGTCGGCGACAAGGTGTTCTTGAAATTATCACCTCGGAGGGGACTAATTAAACATGGCAAGGGTGGAAAGTTGAGCTTGAGGTTTGTGGGACCATTTGAAATAGTTGAAAAGGTTGGCAAATTGGCGTATCGCCTGGAACTTCCCCAAAACCTCTCCAATATTCATGATGTCTTTCATGTTTCAATGCTACGGAAGTATCACCTTGATCCATCGCATATTTTGGAGGCAGAGGCGTTGTAGCTTCGTGAGAAATTGTCTTATGAAGAGAAGCCTATTTGGATCATAGACCAGCAAGATCGGGAGTTGCGCAACAAGTCTATACCGATGGTGAAAGTGTTGTGGGATCACCATGGAGTTGAAGAAGCAAAATGGGAACGGCAAGACCAGATGGAGCAACAGTATCCGGCATTATTTCAAAGGTAATATTGAATTTCGGGATGAAATTCCCTTAAGGAGGGGAGGATGTGAGGCCCGACCTTGATTTGCGTGCGATACCTCGTTCCATGTGCCTTAACCTTGAATTGTGTACCTTAACCTAGGTTTGAGAGTCGTGTCTTGATTTACGTGCCTTGCATTGTGTTACGTACATTCTTTTAGGGTTGCGTGCATTACTTGAAATACGTGCATCTGTCTCGTAGTTTGTGCTTTATCTCGTAGTGCGTGCCCTAGACCTAAGAAAATATGCTTGCACGCTAATCAAGAAAGCATCCTACACAAAGCACTAGACTATTAAATAATCCTACAAACTCCACTAACTAATATTCTAATCCTAAGTCAATGGACTAAAAGACAAAGCACTAAACTCTAAACATTCGTTATTCCTTATCCTATTTGCAAAATCTATGCACCTAAAATACCACATCAACCTACAATAAAATAAAGCTTAAAACATGACAAAAATTTTGATTTGTGAGCCATGATGGCCGGCCATACCTATGTTCTTGAGCAAAAATTTGAACAAAACAATTTTATCATGCATGCTTAGACAAGAATCTTACACAATGTCATACATTTTCTTGCACCAAGGCACCTTTTGCTAAACACCAAGCTTCACATCTCGGCCTCCTCACCTTATGTCTTCTCACAATTCAAAATTGCTCAAAATAACAAAACAAATCATCCCCTACATGCGCAAGGCTGACACACTCACACACAAACATTTCATTCTTCTCAAACTTTCTCATTCTCTCCCATTCTCTTTCTCTCTCGGCCATGGCTGCTTCATGAGTCTCCATAGCTCAAGCTCACATTCTAAGAGTCACCTAGGCTCACAAGTTTCCCAAGAGACTCGGCCTTAGCAAGTTAAGCAAGAAAATCGCAAGCAAGCTCACAAAGTTCATCATTTTTGGCCTTAGGTATGTCTTGATAGTTTTTCTTTCATTTCCTTTTGTTCTACACACATGCATACCATCGTCACATGCTAACTAAGTTAGAAATTAAGGGTAATCAAGCTATCTCTCTCGGCCAAAGCAAGGAAGAAGCCTTTGTGTATTTTGAAGAGCATTTGAGCATCATTAATCATCAATAGGCTAAGGTGAGGGTTAAACTCTTTTAAAACCTTTCAAAAATCACATGCATTCCTTCATATGACTATATTTACCTCTGTAGTTGTTGTATATGTGTGTATATGAGCTTATATAACCATGCATGGCTAGATTTTTGGCTAGAACTTGAACATAGGAAAAAACGTGTTGCTGGCAGTTTTCTGATCTTGTAGTACGAGGTACATTTGGCTTAGTAAAACTGGATAAAAATGCATGCAAATCTGTAGGTTACTAGTTTTGCCAGTTCTCAGCATTTGTCGTAGAAATAGGCCAAGGCCAAGTTTGACTCTAAGGCCTCCAAAATGGTCAAACATCGTGAGGTGTCTAAATCTGGAAGCATTGGAAAAATGAAATAGGTTTCTGGCAGATTACTGACTTTATAGATTGAAGCATTTTTGACATAGTAACTGTTGGTGAAAATGAATAAAAATTGGTAGGTTTCTATATTTTGCAGTTCTGGACATTTTTTCCAGAAATAGACCAAAGCCAATTCTGACTCTAAGACCCTCAACAATAGCAAAAATCGTAATGTATCTAAAACTGGACAGTTTTGTGTAGTCTCACGGTTTTGGCCATAACGCCTAAGTCCGAACTCCAAATAAGGTGAGGTTTGTTTCTGGATTTAAATCATGCAGTAAGATTCAATTTGAAATTTGGTTCACTAAAATTGGAGATTGTTTTCTTAGCTAAATGAATGTGGGAAAACCGACCATTGCAGTGAGATTTTTGTTTAGTAATACGCTTAGAATCATGTTGAGAACTTGCTTGAGGCATTGAATGCTTGGAATTGTGGCACTTAGATATTGTGTGGACTGTTGTGGTTGGTTGAGGTTGCTTAATTTGATTGATGTATGGCTTGGGATTAGTAATTGATGAATGTTTTGCTTAATTGCATGTTTAAGCACGAAATTGAGGCCCTAACGCTTATGACTATTTGCTAAGGGATGACCCTATGTTTAAACGTGTTAAATTGTGTGGTTAATAGGCTGCCCGTAGTTGTTCTTATAACTCTAAATGTGATCCCGATGATTACATGTTGATAAGTAGACCTTTCTTGCACCCGGTCTTATGTAAACATCGTTGCATGCTTGTATAATCTTAATACTTGATACGTGAACCCCAAGATGAGTTATATGACTTGATTTACATGTGTTACATGGCTGCCCGTTTAATATTCATATAACTCTATGTGTTTTACAAAGTAAAAATTCATGTTAAGCATGCCTCATTCGTTTACTTGGCAATATGTGATCTTGAAATTGCTTGGAGGCAACCTCCTTTGTTGTCCTCCTAATGTGAATTGTTAAATGGTATAAATGTTCATTGTATACAAGGTTGCAACCTTTCATTATGGCATGGTAGCGTTTCACGAACGCCGGGCGGCATAGGGCTTGCCGGTGCTCCCGTGACTACCATGGTCCAATTCCCTCTCTCGCTTGGCATTCCACCCTCGGAGAGTTGGGTCGTAGGTTTTCGAGGTACATCCGGAGTACACCCAATTGGGAGCGATAAGTGGATAATTGAAGTCGACCGCAACAATTGTTATCGAAAATGATATTGAGAGCAAATACTCACCGTATCCTTGAAATGATTGGTAATTGTATCTGTTGTTCGATTTGATTCTTATACTTTGTGTACCTTATTACTTGTAATACGTGACATGTTTTCAAAAGGGGTTTTTCATAAGTTTAACTGGAAAAGAGTTTCAAAACGTATTTCTCGTTCTCCCTCATTGAGTTCATAAGGACTCACCCTCTTTTATCATCACAGGTTAAGAAGATCAGGAATAGGTAGCCGAGGATAATATGCCTATTGATAACTCCTTGGATTGATTGCATGCCCTACGTGCCTTACTTAACTGTGGCTATTTTGTGAACGATATGTTTATTTTGAAGGCTATTTCTTATGTTGTTTGTTGTTGTTATTGTAAATGACCCACGTTGTAATTTGGGGTCTAATTTTGACTTGTACTGATTATGACTAGATGAACACTCTATCTTGTGGGTTGATTTCACCATTTTGATTTAGTAACTACCGCAGGAAACTCAATCACTAGGTGAAGAATCAAATGATGTAACTCTATCTAAATTCCCTGGGTACTCAATAGTAAGCTAAAGATCAACAGGTACTTGTGTAACAAGAATTAACAAATAAACGGGACATAGTTATCATGCTAGGTTTGTTAATCAAACGAGACTTTGAGATAAATAGTAGGCATATCAATTGGTGATAAATAGTAATCTTTGTTGGAATCGAATTTGAGATTAAAAGTTTTGAGGCGTTTAGAAAATTAGGTCAAACTAAAGAGCCCAATTACAGCCGTTATGCTGCCGATTTTTTGAAAATCTTTTGGAGTTCTAGGCTAACATTAAGTGTTAAATCTTAATGAATGATTAAGTTTGTGAAAAGGTGTAAATGATTAGATCACACCCTAGTCTAAACTCTATAGGTCAGGTTGGGGCATGACAGCCCAGATGTGGTGACCATCCACTAGGCGGTAGTGGGCTTGCCAGTGGATGCTAACCTGCCAAGGACTAGTCCCTAGTCACATGGATGGAGTATCCTGTGGATGAGGTCATCGGATCGGGGTGCATCCAGAGTACACCTAACGGAGCAATAAATTATGCCAACAAGTGAAGTGAATAAGAAAGAGAAGTGTAGCGAAAGATAAGTGAACCAGCATGGACGGAGCATTTCGTGGGGTTAGCGATATCCTTTTTAAAGTGTTTATTTAGCGATTAATGTTTTAATGGTTATAATGTTAGCGCCTCAATATTAATGTTTTCAAGTGTTAGCATATAATGATAAATCCTTGTGTTCATAAATGTTTATCTAATGTTTTAGAGTTCTTAATGCCTTATAGTTTATCATGTTAATATAGCTTTCCGCGTAGCTTATAATGCTTAGTTAAATGCTATTTGAATGCCTTATATGCATTACACGAAAATAATTTTTAAAAGCTTCCCATTTATTTCGTCCCTCACTGAGTATACATATGTTGTATGCTCACTCTCTTTTCTAACACTTTTCAGGTAAGACAGTTTCTGTTCCTTCGAAAATATAGGGAGAAGAAGGCTCAGAGTTTCCTTGCGTGGTTATGTTAGCTTGTCTGTTGTAGTTAAAGGTGGATATTGTGTGATATGTGATTGTAATTGTATATATTAGTTAAGTTCTTGGTTTGTGTAAAGTTATTTTAAGTTGTTGGTGGCTTGCATTAATTTGTATGTTGTTAAACTTGTAGAAGGTTGAATGGAATTTAAATTATAAATTAGTTAAATAGATAAGATTAGAGTGGTATGATAACTGGTTTTATAACATAGTATTTCAATAGCTTATAAGAATACATGCTTGTATGTTTTATTTTTGCTAATAGAAGGCTTGGATGGCCTTAGAAATCTGGAAAATTATGTTTATGAATGTTATATCATGTGTTGTGGTTCATTTCTTCTGAGTGCAGTTATGTGGTTTGGCCTAGAAATAGGGGAAACTATGTCCATTTTCTCTCATTTTTCATGCCCAGGGTTAGGTTCGGGTTAATGCTAGTGGAGTAAATAGTAATCCTAGCTCCGTGAGGGGTCGGGGCGTGACAAATGTTATCAAAGCTTATATAGCTCACGGCCGGGATAAGGTCCTAGGTCTGTTGGGTAGTGGACCCCGAGTGTGTGCATGTGAAATTTGTTTTGAGTAGGTACGTGCTTGCATGCGAGACTTGTGTTTTCGTGATTGAAAATGTATTTCTATGTGTTCTACTTTTACGAATATGACGAATATGCAATATGTGTAATTATGTGATTTTATGTGTACTTATGCGATCTATCTGCTTGCTAAGTATATTTATTTTATATACTATCTACTACATACATGCATTACCCTTGGAAATGGCAAGTAAACTCTTCTCCCTATAGTGAAGAATGGCAGAGAGCGGGCCCTCTAAGGATAAGAACTCACAGCCAGAGGGGGCAGGTGATCGGGATACTATTTCTGAGAAAACACAAGTGTTGATGCATATATTTGCTTATGTGTGATGGTAGAATTTGAGCTCATTCTTTGTATGAGTTGTACTCTATGAAGGGTTCGTGCTTATATTGGGACCCGATTGTTGGAATTTATTTATAGCATTTCCTTCGGTGTTCCATTGGTATCCTCTGTGGTCTCCTTATTGGGATTCATGTTGAAGTCCCTATACGGTATCCATATTAGATGGTTTTCTCTGGAGTTCTATCTGGAAGTTCTATTGCTAGTATTTTCACTGGATTCTGTTTGGGATTCTTAAATGGTCTTCATACTTATCAGGAATTTTTATTCAAATTCTCAAATGGTATTTTCATTGGGGCCTTTATTTTGCCACTTACTCTGGTATTTCATGGTATTTCATTGGACTTTCACATTGCCTTCCATATCTAATACTCTTGCTCGGTAACCGACGACTTCTGATCCGAGTTATCTTTCAGTTGAAGTGATATTCTCTTGTGAAGAAGAAATTAAGAAGGTGCAATTTGTTTAAGGGGATGTGATTCCCTAGACTTAGTAGATAGTGCATAACACCTGTTGCATATGATTATGCGCTTATTAAAGTGTTTTTGTTAAAATATATAGGATTTTAAAGGATAATTACTATTCACTGCATTTTTTACTGTTTTGTTTTTTGAATTTTACATTTTTCCCATAATATTTGTCATTTAGGAAGCATGAGAAAAATAGAATTTCGTGCATAGCATATTGGGAGTGTGAAATAAAAATTATTGTGTTTATTGTATGAATAGTAACCTTCAAGATAATGTTTTTAGCCAAAAATAGTCTTTTAACCCATTTTACCTAAACCAAACCCAAGCCCAAACCCATTTTCAAAGCCAACCCAATGACCCAACCTATATATCTACCATATATACATATTATAAACATATTAGCAAAACAAAAACCAAAGAAAAAGGCATAGGAAATTAGGCCAAGTGCCAAGAAAAGAAAAAAGAAAAGAGAAAACACCAACCCTTACAAATTTGAACTTGAGCTTGGATTTGGAGACCCTAAAGCCTTCCTAGATCATCACCAAAGCTTCTCATTCTTTATTTGGTGAGGGATTCTGTGATACCCAGACCCGAGCATAAAGGTCATTTTATTAATTCGAATATATTTGTATTCATTAATTGGCATATTTCTTGATTTATGTGCATTTGATTCGTTTATATGCACTTTCATAGTTTTACGTGTACTTGTGTATTTTAATTATCGTAGAAAATAATCAAATCCTACTAAATTAAATTAGCAACTAAACTAATTAGAACATAACTAAATGGCAAAACTAGCAAATAAGAATTAGTTAGGAGGGCAAATTGGACTTTGGGCCTTTTAATTATCCTTCTTATTAAATTAGTCTTTAAAAAAAATAAGACACACCAACACATACACAAAAATCAGACACACACTTAACACGTTTAAACACACACAAGAAAGAAGAAGAAGAAAAATAAAGGAAAGAAGAAAAGGTGATTTTGAGCTTGTTTGTATGCAAATTCTTCAACTTAAGGTGAGGGTTCATCCATGCTTGCATATTTGGCTGATTTCTTGTTGTATATACATGTATGCCATGTGTAGATAAGTGAACATGAAGCTTGTAATGCATGTTCAATGAGGTATTTAGTGTATAAAATGTTGTGGTAGCTTTCTAATGCATGAATTGCTAGCTTTGGTGTTTGGCTTTGGTTGTAGTTGAATTTGGCCTCTTTGATTAATTGTTGAAGACCAAGTGTTTGTATATATGTCAAAGAGAGTGGTTTGAGTAATGGTGGTAGTATGCCAAAGAAGCAAGAAATAGCTAAAACATGAGTACTGCAAGATTTTGAATTTTTTGGCAGGTTGCGCAATTGGATTGCAGAGGCAGTTTGACCTAGCAAACATTGTCGAAAATAGCTGAATTTTGGATATCTTGTAGCCAAGACTTGGGGGAACAATTTATATTTTAGTCTTAAGATTTAATTATGTCGTTAAGGGGAAATTATAGGGCCATTATAGTAACATTTGGATTCTCGCACTGCTATAGGGAAGATTGCGCGATGATTTTGTAGGGTCATATCTCATTGAATATAACTTTGAATTGAGATCTGTTTGAGGCTAAACCCATTTACATTCGATGAAATATATTTATATGGAGTTTCAGAGTTTTTGGAGAATAATTAGGCTGGAAACCGAAAGAGCAAACTCAAGTCAATATAGACTAGAATTTTAACTTATCTTGCTAAAGGTTTAAGATGCCATGATGGTTGGTTATAGTGAATAATGAACAATTTTAGGTAGTAGGAAGCTTAATGGTGATGAATGGTTATGTGTGAATGCTCAAGTGAATTGGAGATAATTACTTGCCATCTAGTAAATCAAGAGAAAGAGTAGTTCCATGAATGCTAGTATTAGCTATGAAAGGGAGTTATTGCAAGTTAGAAAACTCAAGAATGCGGTCAAGTCTTGTAAATTAAGTTAAGTGATTTTAGTGCTTTAGATGGTTTAGCTTGGTAATCTTAGTTTAATGAATGTAAATAATGCTCTTAGCGAAGTTAAATGCTTCAGAACCCCGTATGTGTTTAATAAGATGTTTAAGAACGAATGCAAGATTCATGAATTAAGGAGTCTCATAATAGTTATTTATGTAGTTAAAGTAGTTTGTTGTTAGAAGTTTGAACATGATTTAGTTGAGTTGTCATTGAGTAATTAGCATGTTATAACTTAGTAACTAAAGTGTAATATTAAAGCATGCTATCTAGTGCCTTTAATGTATTTTGTGTTAAGCTTGGTTTGAATGTTATTTTCTTGAGTTTTAATTGTAGTTAAGAGTTAATGAAATGTAGTTAGATTGAGTAAAGTGTTAAGTTTTCAACTAAAGCGCCTTAACTTATCTTTGTACTTTATGTTAAACTAGAAAATATTGCTTGAATGTGAATGATTGTAATGCTAGAATTCATGATTTAACTTGGTGTAACTAGTGTTGCTTAGTGAATATAGATTGTTAGAACCCCGGGTATGTTATGTGGAATGTTCGATAAGCAATGCAAGATACATGAATTAAGAAGCATTATCAAGATATGTCATGTAGCTAAAGTAATGTAGTGCATATTAGAGATCTTAAGTAGGCTTAAAGTTAACCTTAAAGAGTGTGTGTTAGTTTAATTGCAAACAAATCTAACTTGTTCTTAATTATGAATTCTATTTGAATTCTAGCTATAGTGCATGCAATTGGAGAAGGTATGAGGGGATTCTTGGCCTAATCCAAGGTGAGGGACTTCATCCTATTGTACATTTAGTTTATTTACTTGTTAAAAGGTTTCATGATTTAACAAAGTTACTTGAGTCGTGTATTTACTTGATTATTAGTAAAGTAGATTTGGAACCCTTTGTCTTATGTGAAGAATATGATCTAATTAGTAAGCATTAGAATAATATTTTGATGCATTTCTTGGGAATTAATTGAATTAGTTGCAGGAATAATTGTTTATATTGCTATAATTGGTCTATTTGATTATCAAATGTGTTATTTGTTATATATGGGTTGAGGCTAGCCTACTTTTCTACCTCCCTACTTGATTCATATTTGGCATCTCGTGATTCATTATTTTGGGTTGTGCAACCTATTCGGACATAGTAGTGTCGAGAACCTCTAGGCAGCATCGAGCTGTCGGCCTAGCTCGGCTACCATAGTGCCTATTCTCTTTCTCGCAAAGGTATACTCCCCTACCCCAAAGGCGTGGTTTACCTTGTTGGGGCATACGAACCTACTTCAAAAGAATGGGTCGTAGGATCAAGGTACATCCGGAGTACCCTATTAGAGGGATAAGGGGTTTGTCGGCATTTGCTTGAAGATCATGGTTCGTGGTTTGAGATCAAAGATAAAGAAGATGAACCATATCCTTTTTAAATGTGTTTAAATAATTGTTCAATTAGCTTGCTATATTGTGTTACTTGTATGTTTATCTTTGTTGTATTGCACGAAAATACTTTTGAAAACCTCCCTGCTTAATTGTTTCCCTCCCTCACTGAGTATACATATGTTGCATGCTCACCCCTCTTTCTAATCATCTCAGGTTTGGGCCCTTCAAAAATTAAGAAGAAGAGGTTCAATTTGGTCAAATGTATTGACTTGTTGCTTACCGAGATTGGATAGCTTGTGTGAAGAATATGATGTTGTTATATATATGTTCAATTTTAAGACGTTTTAGTTCTGTTTGTATTTATTTACTAGCTTGGAATATTGTAATAGTTAATGTGTTGCTGTATAGTATGGATGGTAGCGGCATGTGATAACTTTAACTTTGTTTTATTGTCAATGTTACATGCTTGTGTGGTCAGTGAAGGTTAGTTGATTGGTTGGACTTAAATTATAAGTTAAATTCATAATATTATAGTGATATGATAAGTGGTTCTAAAATACATAAATTCAATAGATTTGACTTTGCATGCTTGTATGTCTTCAATGTTGGGTTCCAATGCTAAGATGGCCTTGAAGAGTTGGTTGTATGTGATGTTAATGGTAGTTGGGAATTACGGAAAAGGTTGGACTTTGGTTTTGAGGTTATAACTGCTTGTACAGGTTTTGAATTGTCTTATAAACAAGGGAGACTCTGTCCGTCTTCCCTCGTTTTTTCGTGACCTTGGGATTTGGATCGGAGCTTTGGTCTTGTGAGGGATCGGGGTGTTACAGGTAGTATCAGAGCTTAGTTAGCTTTTAGCCGGGACAGGGTCCTCAGTCTGTTGGGTTACAACCTCGAGTGCGTGCATGTGAATTATATCTTGAATATGTGTGTGTTTGCATGTGAGACTAGTGTTTTCTTGAATGAGAATGTACTTTTATGTGATTTGTTTGTACAAAATATGACTAATGTGCTACGTGCTCATAATGTGTTAAAAATGTCTTATATGAATATAATGTGTATTAAGTACACGTGATGTATAAATGTTTTCGAATATGTGGTATATGTACTATTCGAAATAACGGTATTGTATTGCATAGTAACCCTACATTGTGTAGTCCATTTTTTTCCCTCTTTTCCAATCATCAACTAGTGAAGATTAGTGTTCAGAAATCAACGATTGACCTTCATGTCTGGTATTATTGTCGGCTAAACTCTTCTTATATACTATTGATATTATCAACGGGTATTCGATGCCAATGCTTGGTACCTTTATCCAGAGGTCTATTGGAATTCTAATTAGCACTCTTAATTGGATTTCTATATGACATCTTGTTTATGATACCTATTCTAATAAGCTCATAGTATTCTCTCGTGTCTTGGTAGCTAGTTAGTACGGCTAGAATTGAAAAAATCTTGATTGGAACTTAAAGGGGTCGTTTGAATGAAGTATTGACTGAGCTAGTTTTGAGTGGGTGTATGGCATTAGATATGCTAGAAAGTGAGTGCGGTGCATTTATGGCATTGATTGGGTGATTGGTTAATATAGCTATAGTTCAAATAGGTTAAGAGACGAATTGAGGTTTTATAGTGAATGTAGATTAAAATGTGGTTTCATGTAGATGAGGCATGCCATAAAGTGTCTAGAAGTGAGTGGTGAAGATGGTTTGCAATCTCATATCTCAATTGGAATGGGTAGCCTAAGAAAGTTGGTCTAATGAATAGTATTTTAGTCAATTGATGGTCAAATATTCATTCGGTGCTTATAGTAGGTGTCATAGGTGTTGGAGAGGCTAGTTTAATGTTTCGAATGGCTAAAATGTGGCTAGGACTTGGATAGTGTTGATTTGAGTATAAAGGGCTTTAGAGGTGGAGATGGTTAAAAGTGGGTTTCCTTGGTTAAAAAAGGGTTCCTAGAGTATTCTTTGGATGATGGAATGGTTGGATTGTAGTTTACTTGGTTTTGGTTTAGTATAAGCTTGAATTGGACTAAGGGGGTTACTTGGAGTTTAATATTAGACTTAGGTTAAAGCGTGGTTTCGCGTGGTTGAGAGGTGCCATAAGGTCTTTGGAAGTGATCGGTGTGGTGGAATTGTAGATTGGGTAGTTTAGGAGTTGGTGTGTTGTTTGTATGTGACTTTTACATTGATATCAAATGTTGTTTTGTTAATTGTTATAAAATGTTTAATTATGTTTTTTTGAACTCTAAGTTATGAATCCTATGTGAACTACTAGCTTTGGTGCATTGGGAGAAGTTGAAAGAATTTGTGGCTCCTTAAGGTGAATGATCATTCCTATGTGCATTATAAGTGCTTTATTTTGCTAAATGCTATCTGTCAGGGTTAATGTAAATAAACAATCTATTCAAGCCATGTAAAATAAGAAATGTTTTCGAGTTTTCAAAAGAAAAGAATATTTTAGTGGTTGAGTGTTATATAAGTGTTAGCTTGTTAAATTATGTGTAATGTTGCCTTCAAAGCATGCTTCTTAACTTTTAATTAAAAAAGGCATGTCATTTAAACTTAGTATAAGAGGTGCATGTTTAATGTTCTCTAAAGCATGATATTTAACTTTAATGTCTAGTAGTGCATGTTTAGCGAACTTAGAGCATGATAGTGTTATGTGCATGAGAGTGGCCTCTTTTGTCACTTCTCACTTACGTGTATTTAGTATGCTTAAATGTCTAAGTGCTCCAAAATGTTACGTGCTATAAACTGTCTCTAGCAAACTAACAATGCTAACGAGTATTCAGCGTAGCGAAGGTTGCAACCTTAGGCGTTGGCCAGGATGCGGTGACCATTCACTGGGAAGTAGTGGGCTTACCAGTGGATGCTAACCCGCCGAGGACTAGTCCTTAGTTGCATGAACGGAGTGTTCCATGGACGGGGTCGTAGGATCGGGATACATCCGGAGTACACCCAGCGGAGCGATAAGTGATGCCGGCAGGCGAAGTGAAAGAGAAAGAGAAGCCTAGTGAAAGAGCAGTGAACCCGCATGGACGGAGCGTTCTATTGGGTTAGTGATATCCTTCTTAAAGTGTTTATTTAGCGATTAATGTTTTAATGCTTATAATGCACCTCAATATTAATGTTTTCAAGTGTTAGCATATAATGATAAATCCTTGTGTTCATAAATGTTTAGCTAATGTTTTAGAGTTCTTAATGCCTTATAGCTTATCATGTTAATGTAGCTTTCTGCGTAGCTTATAATGCTTAGTTAAATGCTATTTGAATGCCTTATATGCATTGCACGAAAATGATTTTTAAAAGCTTCCCGTTTATTTCGTCCCTCACTGAGTATACATGTATTGTATGCTCACCCGTCTTTTCTAACACTTTTCAGGTAATACAGTTTCCGCTCCTTCAAAAATCTGGGAAGAAGAAGGCTCATAGTTTCCTTGCGTGGTTGTGTTAGCTTGTCTGTTGTAGTCCAAGGTAGATGTTGTGTGATATGTGATTGTAATTGTATATATTAGTTAAGTTCTTGGTTTGTGTAAAGTTATTTTAAGTTGTTGATGGCTTGCATTAATTTGTATGTTGTTAAGCTTGTGGAGGGTTGAATGGAATTTAAATTCTAAATTAGTTAAATAGATAAGATTAGAGTGGTATGATAACTGGTTTTATAACATAGTATTTCAATAGCTTATAAGAATACATGCTTGTATGTTTTATTTTTTCTAATAGAAGACTCGGATGGCCATAGGAATTTGGAAAATTATGTTTATGAATGTTATATCATGTGTTGTGGTTCATTTCTTCTGAGTGCAGGTATATGGTTTGGCTTAAAAACAGGAGAGACTCTGTCTGTTTTTCTCATTTTTCGTGCCCAGGGTTAGGTTCGGGTTAATGTTAATGGAGTGAATAGGAGTCTTGGCTCCGTGAGGGGTCAGTGCGTGACACGTGTGCTCAGCTTGGATAGCTTATTACTACTTTAACAAGTTAGTGTCATATGTGGGAAAGAACTTAATTCCACTAAGAAATATTCCGCAATAATAAATATTAAAAGCCAAAACAATGTCGGAGGTGATCCACCCCTACCTATCATGGCAAATTCAACTATCCAAGGCCTTAGGGCATCCTCAATAGATGCTTCAAAACACAATAATTACAACTTTTTAGCAAATATAGAGCCTTTAGAAGAAAAAAAGCAACACCAATGGTGCATATAGAGTCCCAAATTCAGATTTTTGATGCAACGTTGTCATGTTTCAACAAGTTTAGAGCCTGGGCTCTATTTTGTCCAACAAATTTATTGAACAAAATGGAACCCCAAGAAAAAGACAAAAAAATCTAGAGCCTACATAGGTTACTTCCAAATTAAATTTGACCACATAGGTCTCTTCAACATATCAGATTTGACATATGACTGACAACTTTAACAAAAAAATAAAAAAAAAATTGGCAACTTAGGCTCAAAAAAATGGAAGGGACGGCAGGTCTCACCATAGATCTTTAAATTTAGAACCCCCACTAGTGATGAATTTTTTTTAAAGCCCTTAAAAAACACATAGGGCTCTAAATGGGGCTCTAAAAAGTAAAGGCGCTCTAACTTTATTTTTAAAGCCCTTCAATTTAGAGCCTCTATTGAAGATGGCCCTATGTCTCTTGATTGAAAGAGTGGATTTTCTCACCCCTTTTTGTATTGATTTGTTTTACATATATAGCAGTAACTTTACAAGTCAAGATTACACTCGTTGAAAAAATCTATAAGGTATACATTCAGCTATCTATAAAACAAATATTTGAAGCAGTTAGTTGTGAGGTTGAAAAGTCTTGAGAGTCATGAGACTGCAGGAGTCTTAACACCCCCTCGCAAGCTGATAGGGGAACAACTACATGAAGCTTGTCATGAAGTAGCTCAAAGCGTGGCCGGTATAACGGTTTAGTAAACAAGTCAGCAGGCTGTTCTGAAGTATTGATGTAACGAAGCTGAAATGTACTATCAGTTACTTTTTCTCGCACGAAGTGAACATCAATTTCGATGTGTTTGCTTCGGTTATGAATTATCAGGTTCGTGGCCATGTAAATAGAGCTAATATTATCACAATAAAGTGTTTGGGAGTGCGACAACTTGATTTGGAGAAAATTGAGAATGTGAATGAACCATAGAACTTCTGAACCAAGCAACGCGAGAGCACTGTATTCTGCCTTAGAGTTCGACTTTGATACAGTTGTTTGCTTTTTGGAGCTCCAGGCAACTAAATTCAAACCAAAATAAACTGCATAACTGGATGTTGAGCGGCGTGTTTCAAGACACCCAACCCAATCAACATCACTATAGCCTGTCAATGAGTAGTTAGCTGACGATTTTAGAAGGAGACCATGAACAGGCGTATGTTTAACATAGCACAAAATGCGCTTGGCAGCAGCGAGATGAGATGTGTGTGGTTCATGCATGTATTGACAAACAGAATTTGTAGCATATGCCAAATCAGGACAAGTTTTCGTTAAATACTACAAAAAACCAACAAGTTGTCAAAACTCTGTTGGGTCCAATAAGAGCTCGCCATTCGCAGCATTAAGCCGAGTAGTAGCTATAGGCGTGGTTACAGGCTTTGCACCAGTTATCCCATAATTTTGTAAAAGTTGAATGCAATACTTCGTTTGAGTTAGTAAAAGACCATCATGATGTTTATGTACCTCCATACCAAGGAAGAAGCTTAGAGGACCCAAGTCCTTCATGTCAAATTGGGTAGAGAGCAATTTGATGAAGCCCAAAATATAGGAATCAGAACTCCCAGTGATGATGATGTCGTCGACGTAAATAAGAAGAATGAGTGTGTGGCCTTTTGAATTGTGAGTAAACAAAGAGGCATCATAATGAGATTGAAGAAACCCACATGAGATTAAGTAAGAACTGAACTTGTGGTACCAAGCATGGGGTGCCTGCTTGAGACCATAAAATGATTTCTGGAGCTTACACACGTGAGTAGGATACAACTGATCAACAAATCCCTGCGGTTGAGTCATATAGACCGTCTCAACTAAGTCACCGTGCAAAAAAGCCTTCTTGACGTCTAATTGCCGAAGAGATCAATTCTGTGCTAGAGCAATGCTAGGAACAAGTTGAATAGTTTCGAGCCGAACGACTGGGTTAAAAGTATCATTGTAATCACGACCGGGCTGCTGATTGTAGCCCTTAGTAACTAGACGGGCAACTAAACGGGCTTTGTATCGTTCAAGCGAACCATCAGACTTTTGTTTAATTTTATACACCCACTTACAACCAATGATATTCATTTCGAATGAGGTTGGAACCAAGACCCATGTATAATTCTTCATAAGTGCATTAATTTCATTAGCCATAGCAAGTCTCCAATTGATATCTTTATGTGCTTGACTGAAACAAGTTGGCTCTTATGGTAAATTATTAGTGGTAGAGAGAAGGCATGATGGTAAGGGATGACGGGTAGAAAAGAGGACTTAAGGCTTACGTGTTCCATCCATGGAATGAGTAATCATGTGATGAGGACAATTTATTGGGGAAGGTGGAGGAACACACTGATCATGAGTAGGAGGAAAAGGAATGAGGGGAAGCTCTTGTTGTGTCGGGATAGAGGATTGAAGAGGGATAGAGGAGGAACTAGATGAGGCAGGTTGACTTGATTTGCATAAAGGGGACGAGAGACATGGTTGTACAGTGAGTCATAAGAAATGTCAGATAGGTGAAGTTGTGGATTAGCTCCAGTAGGTAGATGATGTGGTGTAGTATATGGAGTAGTGAGTTGTGAAGTAGATAATGGTTGGGAAACAGAAGGTGGATTGGAGTTAGATTGATCAAGCAAAGATTACAGAAAGATGACAAGAAGCAAAGATGACGGGAAACAACGAAAATGAAAATCACATGTTGGTGATTGTAGGACAGAAGAGTTAGTGTTGAATGAAAATTTGGTTTCGTCAAACACGACATGTTTGGACAAAAGAATCCTCTTGGTGACTGGATGATAACACTTATAGCCATTGTGAAAAGGACTGTAGCCAATGAAAATAGCCTTGCAACTCTTGAAATCCAATTTGTTTTGACCAAAAGGACTGAGACATGGAAAACACTGGGAACCAAAAACCCGCATCGAATAATAGTTTGGAGGAGCACCATAGAACAACTCATAAGGAGACTTGTTATGCAATAGAGGCGTAGGCATCCTATTAATAATATAAACAGCCGTTGAGAAAGCATAATTCTAGAATTCACGAGGTAGATGACTATGAGCAAGCATGGCCAACCCAGTTTCAACAATATAACGGTGCTTCGCTCAGCTACCCCATTTTGTTCAGGGGTACCAAGGCAAGAAAGTCGATGAACAATCCTTTTTTGTTGGAAAAGATGCCGAAGAGTATGAGAAACGAATTTACCACTAGAGTCACTTTGAACATATTTGATCTTGGCATTACAAATATTTTCAACCATTGAGATAAAAACAGGAAAAACGGAAGCAACATCTGATTTTCTCATTAATGGATAATACCAAGTGTACCGAGAGAAGTCATCGATTAATACAATATAGTACCAAAAATCATCCAAAGCAGTGGTAGGGGCCGGACCCCATATATCGCAATGTATTATTTGAAGTACATTTGTGGAATGCAATACATTATTATCGAAAACTAATCAGTGACTCTTTCCAAGCTGACAACTGGAACAAGGGCTATTAGATGTTAGAGGAGTCTTTATTTGCAAAACTCGATTGAGATGGTGTAGAGTACGAGCTGCTGGGTGACCCAAACGAGCATGCCAAATATCTGGGCTAACTTTACTTGCCATGAGAAAAAAGCAAGATGGCGGAGAGAGAGCATAGAGATCACTACTAATCCTTCCCTTGTGCAACAATCTACTTGTCTTCATATCCTTAACACAACAACCATGAGAGGTGAAGACAAAAATGCAATTGTGTTCCTTAGTAAATTGAGCAACAGAAAGCAGGCGTTTAGTCAAAGAAGGTACTAACAACACATTGCAGTTTAATGAAGCTCCAGAAGATAACAGAACAGAAGTGCTACTAGTATGAGAGATAGTTAAGCCCGAACCATTACCAATCAAAACACTATCAGAACCCAAATATAATTTCTTACCAGTTATAGTATCACCATCTGGATTCATGTGATAAGAAGCTCCAGTATCAATGTACCAGTTTGGGTTAGCCGAATCAGAGACCTGCATGGCAGCAAAAGCCTTTGTATTTGCCTCAACAATTTTGTTAGAGGCCCAACAATTATTGTCCTTATGATATGGATGGCCACAGCGAAAACAAATAACGAAAGCAGTGTCGGACGACGTTGCTGAGGACGTGGGATTAGAGTGACCACGACCCCTATTTCTGCCACGTCCATAGCGTCCAGCACGACCTCCGTGATGAGTATTTCCTTGATGAGATGAATGGTGATTGGATGAAGATAGTGAATGTCTGTTAGGTGATTTGGCACGAGTAGTACAAA
This sequence comes from Ehretia macrophylla, assembly GCA_037974665.1. Taxonomy (NCBI): domain Eukaryota; kingdom Viridiplantae; phylum Streptophyta; class Magnoliopsida; order Boraginales; family Ehretiaceae; genus Ehretia; species Ehretia macrophylla. The sequence goes on along the minus strand of CM075780.1, from coordinate 42,649,465 downwards.
AAGTAACAGATTTATCTATAGTTGATGAACCAGTGGTTAAGCGAAGCTCGAAGTCAAGTAAGAGACCATACACCTCAGCAAATGTGGGATAGGTAGGACGGGAGTTTATTGCAGCAACAATTGGGTCAAAGTCGGAACCGAGACCACGTAGTGTCCAAAGTATAAGATCATCATTATCGACTGGTTTGCCGGCTCTTGCAAGAACTAACGACAAGGACTTGGCGTGCTAAATGTAAGCATGAACAGACCGAGATCCTTTTGTAAGGGATTGCAATTCAGTTTTGATTTGCTGAACCCGGGCCCTTGATTGAGATCCATATAGTAATTCCAAAGTAAGCCAAACGTCGCGAGCCATTGCCTTGTCGACCACTTGAGAAAGAACAGTATCTGAGAGAGAAACTAGAAGCTAGCCCAAAATCATTTGGTCGAGACGGTGCCAGTTAGCAAGATCAGTAGAAGACAAGGTTGGCTTCGGCAATGTGCTGTCAACAAAACCAAGAAATCCATGGTGTCGTAAAACAGCGTACACCTGAGTCTTCCAAAGCAAAAAATTATCATTACCGAGTTTGAGCGAGAGCTCTTGGTGGATATGCTCCACAGAGGGCAAAGGCACCACAATAGGAGAGGAGGGTGTAACACCAGGAGAGGAAGAACTAGAGGCCATGATAGAAGAATGGAGTATGTGTGAGGTGTTAAATTAGCTTTTGGAATATACACATGAGATAAGGCATGCTTCATATGAGGTATATTGGGAAAAAGTCATTTTGAGAGTTGTAAAGAATTGCATGAGTTGGCTTGGGAAATGCAAATGGGAGACAAACATGTTGTAGCTAATGATGATGTTAAGTCATCATTATAGAACATGGTAAAAAGTTACAACTTTGAAGAAGAATGTGGTGTCTGCAACGTGAATTCCAGCTCAAGTCAGCGATGCAGCTCAACTTTGTAACGTGCAAGATTAAGATACCACTCAACCGCATTCAACTATAAATAGCAGGCTTACTTCAGTTCAATTGTAAGAGATATATCCCAGAATTCAGAGAAAAAATCAGAGAGAAAATAGTGAGTTTTTCCTGAGAGTTTTCTTCCATATTAATTGTCTTAACTTGTGAGTAAGAATTAGTTTCTCCTTATATTAGAGAGAAGGATATTGTAATTTATTCTTACATCATAGTGAAACCTTCTATACTTGCCCGTGATTTTTCTCTTAATTTGTTTGAGGGTTTTTCACGTAAAAATATTGTGTCTCAATTATCATTTTCTTAGTCTTCTTTTATCTGTGTGATACCGCTTCGCCCTAAACATTCCGCTACACTGATACCCAACAGTGGTATCAGAGCCATTGGCTACGGGGTTACTGTTTATGATTACTATTCACATATACGTGAAATAGTGGGAGCTGGTTCAAGTTAAGAAGCAGATCGTCATTAATACTATAGCAGCAAAATTTAAAATCGAGAAGTTCAACGGGAGCAAATTTTTCCTTTGGAAATTGAAGTTGAAGGCAATCTTGAGAAATGAGAATTACTTGGCAGCAATCGGAGACAAACCAGTGGATGTGACAGATAACAATAAGTGGACAGAAATGGATAACAATGCTATGGCTAATTTCCATCTTGCGTTGGCAGATTCGGTACTGTCAAACGTGGAGGAAAAGAAGTCAGCAAAGGAAATTTGGGATACACTAACCGAACTGTACGAGGTCAAGTCACTTCACAACAAGATTTTTTTGAAGAGAAAATTGTATACTTTTCGAATGAGTGAATCCATATCGGTAACTGATCACATCAATACCTTAAATACATTATTTTCTCAACTAACTACATTGGGATAGATAATAAAGGAGCTTGAACGTGCGGAGATTCTACTTCAAAGTCTACCTGATTTGTATGATCAACTCATCATTAGTTACACTAACAATGTTCTTTCAGATTCTGTTACTTTTGATGATGTTGCAGCTGCTGTTCTGGAAAAGCAATCTAAGCGTAAGAGTAAAGAAGACAGAACTGAAAGTTCACAACAAGCAGAGGCACTACCAATGGTGAGAGGCAGATCAACAGAACTTGGCTCGAGTGGGAGCAACAAACATAGTAGATCAAAGTCCAGAAATAGAAAGAATATCAAATGCTACAACTGTGGGAAGAAAGGACACGTCAAGAAGGATTGTTGGAGCAATAAAAAGAATCCCAAGGTGATAAATTCTCAGGGATGTGTTGCGACTGTACCTGATGATGGAGATATTTTATACAGCGAAGCAGCAACTGTATTAGAAGGCAGAAAATATCTTACTGATGCTTGGATAATGGATTCGGGAGCAACATGGCATATGACCTCTCGTAGAGAATGGTTCCACACATATAAACCTACCTCTGGGGGATTTGTGTACATGGGTAATGATCATGCCTTGGAGATTGCTGGCATCGGTACTGTCAAGATAAAAATGTATAATGGTACCATTCGCACCATTCAAGGAGTACGATATGTGAAGGGCTTGAAAAAGAACCTATTGTCTATTGGACAATTAGATGACCTTGGCTGCAAGACCGAGATCCAGAATGGGATCATGAAGGTAGTCAAAGGAGCGCTTGTGGTGATCAAGGCAGAAAAGATAGCAGTAAATCTATACATGCTTTTGGGAGATACGTTGCAGGAGGCAGACGCGTCAGTTGCATCAACCAGACAAGAAGAATCAACTATTATGTGGCATCGCAGATTGGGGCACATGACAGAACGTGGCTTGAAGATTCTCGCTGAACGTAATCTCCTACCCAGGCTCAAGACAGTAAACTTACATTTTTGTGAGCACTGTGTTACCAATAAGCAGCATAGATTGAAATTTGAAAGATCTACTGCCAGAAGAAAACATATTCTAGACTTGATTCATTCAGACGTTTGGGAATCGCCGGTTTTGTCCCTAGGAGGAGCCAAATACTTTGTATCATTTATTGATGATTTCTCCAAGAGACTGTGGGTGTATTCAATCAAGAACAAGTCAGATGTGTTTCCAATATTCAAAACTTTCAAAGCGCTGGTGGAACTTGAATCCGAAAAAAGGATCAAGTGTCTGAGGACGGACAATGGAGGAGAATACACTGACGGGAGCTTTTTGACATTTTGCAAGTAAGAAGGCATTCAGAGGCAGTTCACTGTTGTACACACACTTCAGCAAAATGGTGTGGCAGAGCGGATGAACATAACTCTTCTTGAAAGAATGAGAGCTATGTTGAAAACTACAAGACTAGCCAAATCATTTTGGGTAGAAGCAGCCAGAACTGCCTGTTACGTAATAAACCGGTCACCATCAACTGCAATTGAGTTAAAAACACCAATGGAAATGTAGATCGAAAAACCCGCAAATTATTCTACCTTGCACGTATTTGGATGTCCGACATACGTGATGTATGGTTCCCAAGAAAGAACAAAACTGGATCCAAAGTCTAGGAAATGCATATTCTTGGGATATGTTGATGGTGTTAAGGGGTATCGCTTGTAGGATCCTACTTCCCTCAAGATTATCATCGGTAGAGATGTGATATTTGTAGAAGATAAATTGCAAAGTGAAGATGACAACAACACTGCAAAGGAGACTACTACAATACAAATCGAAGATAACCCAAGACAAGAAGATGTTTCTTTTGAAGCAGCACCGGAGCACGAGGAACAAGAAGCAAATGAGGCTGAGGTTACATATGTTCGACGTTCATCGTGTCAAACATCAACACCGCCTTGGCACTTAGACTATGTCATGGTAAGCAATGCTACATATTGTCTTCTAACGGAGGATGGAGAGCCATCTACATTTCACGAGGCTATGAATAGCCCCGATGTGGCTTTGTAGATGACAGCAATGCAGGAAGAAATTGAAGCTCTGCATAGAAACAAGACGTGGGAGCTTGTTCCTTTACCACCTGGACGGAAGCCACCGATAACAAATGGGTCTTCAAGATCAAGAGAGATGAAAATGACCAAGTGGAGAGATATCGTGCAAGACTGGTGGTGAAAGGATTTGCTCAAAAAAAAGGTATTGACTTCAACGAAATATTTTCTCCTGTGGTTAGACTTACAACTATCAGAGTAGTCTTCGCCATGTGTGTTGTATTTGATTTAAATCTAGAACAATTAGATGTAAAGACTGCTTTTCTTCATGGTGAACTTGAAGAAGAAATTTACATGCTCCAACCAGAAGATTTTGTTGAGAAAGAAAAATAAAACTTGGTTTGTAAGTTGACACAAAAAGTCATACTAGCCCGCGGCTCCCTCTCTCCACGGCCCACGCGTTTCAATTTATAGAAACAGATTGATCTCTATCCCCATCAAACGCGGTAGACTTGGAAATTTTGGGTCAATGTAAAGTTGAAATTTCTATCAAAAGCTTCAAATAAAATCATTCTTTGAGAATATTACTTATCAACCAAATGCCATCGTATAGTCTAGTGTTGAAACTAAACTCATAAACCGACAAAAAATAAATAAATAAACTCATATAAACCATAATTCGAGGATAGAATGTCTTTCTATTTTTTTTTATTTAACGGTTGAAACTAAACTCATAAACCGATAATAAATAAATAAATAAACTCATATAAACCATAATTCAAGGATATAATGTCTTTCTATTTTTTTTATTTAACAAAAGTTTAAGTAGTACAACACATAAAATATTAACTACGAAAATCAATCTCGCATTTATAGTATAGAGCATACCAGTAAACCAAAAGAAAAGTGGTAGGATTGAATATCTTGGTTGTCTTGGCTGATGGTCAAAGTACAAATTTCACAGAGCAATTATTCATATTAATTTGCTCAATTTTGGAAGGAATTATTACGATAATAATAAAACATATATAAATTCTAACACATTGTACGTAGTAAACTTTTTGTAGTTTTAAAAATCTAGTAAAATCAATATTATATTTGAAAATAATTATTTCACCAAAATTTCAACAAATATATTTAATTGGAACACAGAGAGTAGTAGTTCTTAACAAACAAACTGAAACGATACGACGATGCTCGGGATTTCTTTTCTAACTTTTTGGTTCAAACTTACAACGGTAATTTAAATGGCTCAAGAGGGTAAGATATTCATCTCTTTGTAACGTATTGGAAGTAACAACCAGGAGTGGAGTTAGAAATTTAATTAATATTGGGGGACTAATATTCAAATAAGAAAATTGATGACAGGGAAAAAAAATAGGGAGTATCAATAATTTTTTTTAATGATACTACATAAATGTTTTTGATAAATAAATAAAAACCTTAGGGGGCCAGCGGGGCCTAGCCCCCCAGCTCCGCCACTGGTAAATAACGTAAAGGATTCTTGAATGATAACGCAAACAAATCAAGTAATCTTTTTTTTTTTTTAAATCGAGATCAAGTAATAACTTAACTAGACTTGTGTCAATCATACAAACCATATAATGTATTCTGAAAATTAGGAATTTTCATCCAAGACTACAGAAGAAGTCGAACAAACTCCAATTTTCATAATAGAACTTTGTCGGAAATTGCTGTTGTCTGGGCAGAGTGTGTGAGAAGTGATAAAACAAACAAATAGTGATGATACGGTAAACATCAAAAGATAACATAAATCAATTGCTTTGGTAAGTTAGACCAATTCTGGTAGTAAGTTTTAACATGACAAGAAATATGTGGTGGTAACTTTTGAAAATCAACCACCGAACCTCTGGTCTAGTGGTATGCTCTTTGTCAATGCAAGAGATCTTGATTAAGATAAATTCTTGTGGATGTAATTCTTTAATATGTATTATGTAACTTAAACCTCCTCGAATCAAAAAACTTTTGAAACTCATATAGAATCATTTAAGTGTACCGTTAGAGTTAGTTTTCCTCACTACATGTAGTGTTTAACAATTGCTGACAATCTATCTCAGAATTATATGTACTCACAGTTAAGAGTTAGTTTAATTTACAGTCAGATATTTACTTTTATTATGAGATTTCATTACACTTACCAGTTTCACACACTCTTTTTCTTTACAACGGAGGCTTTAATACGACGAAAGTTGTACTTAGAATCTTTAATTACAACAAGTCGCTACTTACTTTTTCCACCAAACTCTTGAATGGTTTGACACTCTTATCTAATCAAAAAATTTCATACGCAAATGTGAAATGGTCTCCTTTGGTCGGCCTCTCCCTTGATCCCCCAACGTAGGTCCGACTTTGGGCCCCCATGGTACTTTGAGCGCTGTCGAGATTTTCACTCAATTTACCCCTGCAGGTAAATTTGCAAGTCGCATTAGTCGGCTAGTCACAAAGATCGTTACAGATATACATTTCAACTTGACTAGCATCCTTAATAATGATGATTATTTAGTCAACTTTGAGATAATGAGTCTCAACATATATATAAATTCTAGCAGAGTTGGCCTCCTTAGCTTCAAGAAGTTGATTTTTTAGATGAAAATGTTCAAATATTTGCTTCTCCAATTGCTTTCCTCTTTTGCTCTTATAGCAGCTGTGCCGGTAGTTCTTGCACAGCCTGATCAATCAGGTTGTAAAGCTCAACTTGAACTTCATTTTCCCTTCATTGTTTTTCACTACTAGAATTTATACTTGGTTATCTATAATCTCTGCTCTCTCTACCCCTCTCAGGATTCATAAGCATAGACTGTGGTTTATCTGAAAGTTCTAACTACACCGATCCAGACACTGGAATCTACTACACTTCAGATGCAGGCTTCTCAGACAGCGGTTGGAACTTGGCAATATCATTATCAACTGCAGAATAAACCAAAGGCACTCTTGTCTGCAAGAATCTTTCCTGAAGGAATCAGGAATTGCTACACCCTACGCCCCGAAAAAGGGAAGAACAATAAGTATTTGATAAGGGCACGCTTCCTGTATGCAAATTATGACAACAAAAACCAACTTCCAGAATTTGATCTGTATATTGGAGAAGATCTTTGGGATACTGTGAGTTTCCAAGATGCTGATGATGAAACGTATAAGGAGATCATACACACTCCGTCAACGGATCATATACAAGTGTGTCTTCAGAAGACAGGAGCAACGATTCCTTTCATTTCAGCATTAGAGTTGAGGCCATTGCCTAATACCTTATACACAATTCAATCTGGATCATTACAACTTTTTGTGTGGGGGAATCTAGGCTTTGAGTCGCCTGAAGCGGTGAGGTGAGTCTTTTTTATATATTGTCATGTCTATTGTTCCAACATTTCTGTTGTGTCAATAAATTTATGAACATAATATCTTGACCCTATCCGGCAAAATGAACAAATTCTTTATTAGGTACCCGAACGATGTCTATGATCGCCAATGGCAACCCATCCTCTCCGTTGACTTGCCTATTAATTCTACGTCACTAAGTGCTAATCTTACAGTAGGCACAAACAGCTTCCAACTACCATATGTTGTCATGAACACGGCTGTTAGACCCCTGAATACAAGTGACTCATTGTGCTTGCCCTAGGAGCCTTAATATTCATCTGAGCAGTTCTATTTATACTTGTATTTTAGAGAAGTTGAAAACCTCCAAAGCGATGAATTCAGGCAACCCCGGGAATCCCTGGTACAAAGAATTCTCTCCACCTATTACAAAGACATTAACTCTATTTAGCAAGATTCCTGAAATTCTTCGAACCAAGTACGAAATCTCCATAAATTCAACTAAAAGCTCAACGCTTCCTCCAATCCTTAATGCCATTGAGATTTATGTAGTGAAGAATTTCATAAATTCGGGGACACATGATAGTGATGGTATGTCCTCACCATCTCATATTTCCAATTCTTGATATATAACACATGTTTCAACTTCTCTATTTGTTATACCTTTTCTAATCTATTTTCTATGATATTAGTGACTGCCATATTTGGCATCAAGTCATACTACAGACTGACGAGGAACTGGCAAGGAGATCCATGCGCCCCTCGTACTTTTACGTGGGAGGATCTCAGCTGCAATTATGATGATAATAATTCTAGAATTGTCTCCTTGTATGTTTCTGCATTTAGATGTCTAACACTTTTGATCTTAATTCCAATTTCTAAATATATCATTAAACTTGAGTGATACAACAATTACAATAGGTGACTCAATAAATAAAGGTTAGACTACTTGCTCCCCAAGTTAGGCTAAATATGGTAAACCTAAATATGGTACACCTAGTTGTACACGGAAAAATAATCCATTTTCCAATATATATGTTAACCCCCCCCCCCCCTCCTCAAACTCAAGGTGGTGCAAAGGACACTAGCTTGAGTTTGCAAATTAGATCTTGAAGACGGTTGGGAGGATGTGCTATAGTGAAGAGATCGGCAAGTTGATCAGCAGAGGGAGTGTACTGAAGTTTGAGTGTGCCGCAGACAACATGTTGACGAATGAAATGACAGTCACACTCTATATGCCGAGTGCGCTCATGAAAAACATCATTATGCGCAATCTGGATAGCACTTTGATTCTCACAATGAAGAACAGTGCTTGGAGGTTGAGAAATACCCATATCAGTAAGAAGCCAATGAAGCCAGATTACCTCTTGAGTAGCATCAGCAAGGGCACGATACTCAGCTTCAGTACTCGAGCGAGCAACAGCAGTCTGTTTCTTGCTACACCAACAAAGAAGAGAATTACCAAAGAGAAAACAGTTTCCAGTAACAGAACATCGATCAGTAGGATCACCAGCCCAATTTGCATCTGTGTAACCACGCAAAGTTAAAGATGAACTGGTAGAGAAGAAGAAGCCATGAAACAAGGTGCCCTTGATATAGCGAAGGATCCAGAGAACCGCAGCGTAGTGTGTGGTACGAGGAGCAGACATGAACTGGCTGACTAGGTGAACAGCATAGGCAATGTCAGGCTGAGTCACAGTAAGATAGATAAGACTACCAACTAGCTAGCGATATAAAGATGCATCTGGAAGTGGTGTCCCATCCAGGGGGTAAGGCAGTCATTAGCATCAAGAGGAGTGGATGCAGTCTTGCTATCAGTAAGACCTGCACGAGCCAGAAGATCAAAAGAATATTTGGCCTGAGAGAGATAGTAGCCAGCTGAATCAGATGAGACTTCAATCCCTAGAAAGTAACTCAAAGGACCAAAATCTTTCATCTCAAAGTGGTGACGAAGAAACTGCTTGAGATCAGAAATACCAGCCAAGTCATCCCTAGTGATAATCATATTATCCATATATAAGATCAACAAAATAACACCAGACTCAGAATGTCGAATAAACAATGCAGAATCATGATTATTCAGAGTGAAGCCGAAGTCAGTAATAACATAACTTAATTTAGAAAACCAGGCACGTGGAGCTTGCTTGAGACTATACAGAGCACGACGTACGACGAGCTCTACGTTATGATGTGGCTCGTGGCCCGAGGTAGTGAAAAGAAAATATCGAAAAGACCCTGAACAGCCTGACTGAATATGATTTTTACGATGTTTGATTTGCAAAAATTTGTGACAAGAGAGAAGACACGATGACAGTGGCACAGGCTACCAGGATGGTAGCTCTAATACCATGTTGAACGAGAAGAGAGACATGTTTACAAGAACTGTATGTATTGATATTGAGTAAAAGTGATACAAAAATTACAATAGGTGACTCAATAAATAGGGGTTAGACTACTTGCTCCCCAAGCTAGGCTAAATATAGTAAACCTAAATATGGTACACCTAGTTGTACACGGAATAATAATGCAATTTACAATATATACGTTAACACTTGTAACAGGAACTTGTCCTCAAGTAGATTAACCGGATCTATAGGTCCTCATATAGCTAATCTCACTTCTATTCAAACTTTGTAAGTATGCCATTTTACTTGACCTCAAGAGAAAATTTAAGATGATGTATTTTCTTTGTTCTTTTAATTTTATTGTAAACATTGAAGAAAAATGTGCAACTAAAATGATGCAGATATTTCGTAACAATCGCTTATGATATGCAGTAAAATTTGATTATTTCAGGGATTTGTCAGATAACAATTTGAATGGAAGTATTCCTGACTTTTGTGGTTCAACTAGCTGCTTTGAAAATCTTGTAAGTTCTGCAAATACTTTAGGTGTTCAATGGCAGAAATGAAATAAAAAGAGTTGGTCATTTATATTTCACTCTATTGCAGAAACTTAGCAGGGAACAATTTCACTGGGCCAATACCAGCAACATTGCTGGAGAAGTCAAAGCAAGGATTGTCTTTCAGGTCTATTTTATTGCCAGAAGTCTAATTGGACTCTTGTTGATCTTTTATGCTATACCATTTAAACCAAACTGTTTTAGGACTAAACTATTTCTTTAAATTCCATCACTACCATGCAAATATTATACTTATTGTTTGTATGATAACTATTGTTTGGATGATAACTAGGTGATGACCTATACCAAACACACCCACCCCCGACCCACCCATCTCGGCCCCCCATATAACGGGTCATCTGAACACCCATCTTGTTCCAGACCCTTCACCTCCTTTTTCTCCTCTGTCCTATCATTGAATTCCTGAGGAATGGGAATTACTCACGAGTTTCTTCTGTTCTTTTAAATCACACAACATTGGTTTAATTTAACACTTATAACTTCAATACAAAAACTAAAACTATAAGAGAAATGCTATATATCACTTTATTTTTATTACTCAAATTCCACCTCCTACATGGATGCTTAGTTGGTATACTAAAAGAAAAAGTAAAATTAAAAATTTTGTTATTTTAGCATACCAACTAAGCATCCATATCAGATATGATATTTGAGTGATAAAAATAGAGTAGTATATAACAATGCTAAAACTATAATAAATGATTAATATAAATATAGGTGATAAATAGAGATCAAATATAAATTACATATCGAGTTGTATGCTTCCAAATAGAAAAAAATAAAATTACAATAACTGAGTTCTAAAACCCAAATTCTGGCTAAAACCGCTACATATGAGAACTATATATGGAAAAATTATTTTTTGTGTTATTTGATGTGCATTGATTACCATAATATATTTCCTTTTGTTTTTGTTAGATGTCAACATATCAATATTGGTCACAACTCTATTTGAATACTGACATATTTTTTATTTTTTTCACATCATACATCTTTAAAATATCAGTCTCAATTATAGTTTTTGAAACTATCATGAAGTACGGCTAAAGACTACTAACAAATTTCTTAAATTCATTGTGATCAACAATGAATAAAGAGTATTCGTATAAAATGATAGCAAAGTCTAAGTAACGACGTGTAGTCTCTTGATTAAAATAATAATTACAAATTCTTTTGAGTTATCTTTTTTTCCTCTCAAAATCTAATAAAACTTTGTCTAGTGTTATTTTTCTAGCCCTTTATATTTATAACCACAAAATTTTAATACATGTTAGAAAAGAGCATAAACTAACTTTGCATGTATGCAAGGTGGACTACACGAGACAAAGAATGCTTATCGGGGTCCCCCTGCCTCTCCCTCAGGCGTGGATTAAATATTAATTCCAATCCCTCACCCTTTTCACATTTTTTCACTCTGAAAACCTCCCAATCTAGGGCATGAGAATAACTCTTATCGAACGAATACCAACAAAACCCATATCTATTGCCATCCATACAGCATATCATATCTATTGCTATCTCTACTTCCAACATTCAGAATCAATCTCAAATTAAGGGACCAACAAGTGGAAAGTGCTATAAGAGCATTGTATGCAAATTCTGATAAGATGAACCAATCAGCAACTTCACAATAATACCGAGATTGCTTTCCTGTAGAAACAAATATTTCTTAAAATTAACTTCTTTTATCATACTTAAGCAACATCAATGGACTGCCCGACAGTGTAAATAGTGAGATTGACAAAAAGAGGAACAAGGTTGTCCTTCCAATTGTAGCATCAACACTTGCCGCTTTCATTGTTGTCTTCTTTGTATTTATTATCTTGTGCACAATTAGAAGAAGAAGAAAAAGAAGTTAGTAAAATTCATCTTGATTTATTAGAATGGGACTCTTGACTGAAAAGATAATTTCAATAATAGTTTTTAAGTAAAGTTTTTTTTCTTTCATTGACTTATGCTTGTCTAATTTTCTATACACAGATATCGAGAAAGAATATGTTAATTTAAACGAGAATAATGGTGCACTACAGAATAAAAATTGGGTAATTACATACTCAAATGTCTTAAAAATTACAAATAATTTCGAGAGAGTTTTAGGAAAAGAAAGATTTGGCACAGTCTATTATGGATTTATGGGTGACGCTGAAGTTGCTGTGAAGATGCTCAACCCTTCATCAGCTCAAGGATACAAGGAATTTCTGGCATAGGTAAATGATGAATCCTTAACTGCTTTCTACACCAATAATGCTAAAGTTGGTTCGTTAATAGGTCAAACATATGACACAAATGCATCATTGGCAATCAATCATGCCAATCTGTCCTTTATACACTCGCATTATGCGTATATGCTTACCTTTGCTTTTCAAATTCAAGCCAATCTTTTTATGAGCGTGCATCACAAAAACTTGACTTCTCTTGTCGGATACTGCAACGAGGGCACTAACATTGGCATCATCTACGAGTACGTGGTAAATGGTAATCTACAACAGCACTTCTCAGGTATGGAGCTGATAATTCTGCATCATGCGTCCAGATTTATAAACAATGACCATAGATGATCTTCAATGGTTTCAATTGGGTACAGAATTGAGTTGGGAACAAAGACTTGGAATTTCAATAGGTGCAGCACAAGGTAATTTCACTTTAGCGATAAAAAATTCTTACGTCAAAAAATAAATACATTATTTTCCAGAATCTAATAAACAAAACAGTCAAGTTAATCATAAACTACGAAAATAAAAAGGGCGATTAAGTTATCATGCCTCTTTCATCTATTATAGGATGCTTTGACAAAATTACTATTTTGACAGGATTGGAGTACTTGCATCATGGATACAAACCACCAATAATCCATAGAGATATCAAGCCTACAAATATATTACTGAATGAGAAATTCAAAGCCAAATTATCTGATTTTGGGCTATCCAGAGCTTTTGCGAATGAAAGTGGTACACATGTGTCAATTAACACAATTGCTGGCTCTCAAGGCTATATGGACCCTCAGTAAGTATTATTTTTCATCAAGGTACTAATGGAAACTTTATGTACATTTATTAATTTAGAGAAGCCCACGGGTGTTTCTCCTCCAATAAATTGACCAAAAAAGTGATATTTATAGCTTTGGGGTTGTCCTCTTGGGAATCATCACTGGCAAGCCAACAGTAAACCATGAAAATGGAGAGCACGTAATTGATTGTGTTGTTCCTTTGGTTGAAAATGGAGACATTAGGACAATTGTTGATGAGAGGTTAAAAGACAACTATAATATTAATTATGCATGGAAAATTGTTGAATTAGCAATGGCTTGCGTGTCTCGTCATTCCACCACAAGGCCAACCATGAACGATGTGATGATTGAATTGAAGGAGTGCTTGGTGGATCACTATAAGAATTAAAAACAAACACGAGCGACGAATTTTAGTGCCATACTTTTTTAGTGAAGGACAATATTCAATTTTCAGTCACAATTAGTTACGACAAAGGAAGGAAAATTTTATTACTAAATTCAGCTATTTAGTGATAGATTAGGGACGAAAAATGGGTTAGTGACGGAATAGCAACGACACTTCAAAACTCCATCACTAATATGTCGCTAAATTAGTGATGGAATAGCAATGACACTTCAAAACTCCGGCCCTAATCTGTCGCTAAATTAACAATAGAATAGCAATGATCTTTCCGAGTTCCGTCGCTAACTAACTATCTAGGGATTCCAGGCTAATTAGCGATAGGATTTAGTAACAACGTTTGAAATAACCATTGAATATTATATTTTACAAAAAAAATGTGAAAGTATAGACAATTAATCTAGGACAAAATTATGGGTCCAAGCCACGGAATATAAAGAATTTGATGTAATAACATTTTCAATAGTGCGAACTATTAGTAGTTATATCTCAACTAATCCAATGGTGTCAATTTTCATTCCGATCGTAACGTCAAATTAACGTTTAAAAAAAACTCTAGATTATATTTTCAATGGACTTTAAAATGTGATATGTAAAAGATTATAATTTATAATACTTATTTTTTAAAATTAATTGCCAAAATTTCATTGTTGTTTAATGATGGATTAGCCACTGAAGGTGAGCTAGCAATGAATTAGCGACGAAACTTGAAAAGGTCATAGCTAATCCATCACTTAATTAGCAACAGTTTAGCAACGACCTTTTCAAGTTCCGTCGCTAACTCACCTTTCGTGGATAATCTATCGCTAAATAGTGACAAAATATAATAACATTTGAAAATAATAATTAAATATTATAATATTTAATTAAACTAATTTGAAAATATAGACAATTAATTTTGAACATAATTATGGGTACAAGTCACAAAATATAAAGGATTTGACATAATAACATATAATTCTCTATAGTGAACTACTAATTGGTTTAAAAGCACTAGATTATATTTAGAGATGGACCATTGGATATGTTGCTAATAGAGACAGACAAAATCAGCGGTCTGTTGTGACTCTTAGATCGTCGTTAAATTGCAAAAAAAAACTTTTCGAATAGGAACTTCTTTTTAAATAAAAAGACACACATTCCAACACATAAATAATATATATATATATCAATAACATAAATAAATAAATAAATATATCATAATAATAATAAGAATAAAAAAATAACCATAATAAACAAACACTAAAAATAGAACATAAAAAAATAAAAAATGAAAAAAAAACAAAATATTAAATTAAAAAGAAAAAACAAATTGAGACGGACCATAATTGGTCCAACTCTAAATTCACAATGACCAGCAGGTCTATCTCTAATTAGACCAATCAGCGGACCACTGGCCCAAACTAAAGAGTGATAGACCACTATCACCCGTGTCCATGTGGCGACGGACCATTGGGTTTTCTAAAGTTGTTCCAGTGGCTCAACAGGCACTAGAACACGAAAAAAAAAAAAAAAAATTACCCACCCCACCTCCACTTTCCAAACCTACCCCCCTAACCCCCTCCCGCCCCCGCCCGCCCCGCCCCGCCCCGCCTCGCCTATTCTCTCCCAACACCCACCCTAAAGGCTTCAAGGCTTCATTCACCTCACATTTGGCTTTTTTTTCTTTTTCTTTTTAAAAACGTTTGCTCCATTATTTTTAAGGTATATATATCTATATATATATATATATATATACACACACACATACACATATATATGCACACACACACACACACACATATGCACACACACACACACACATATATATATATATATATATATTATTCTATTTTATATATGTATGTATATTTAGTTATATTAATTTGATTTTATTATTCTTTTTAATTTGAGTTTTATTTGTGGTTATTTATTCGTTTGTGTATGTATATATCATAGATCTAGTAGACTAAATGTATATTTTATCGTTTTAATACAATTTTATGTTTTTTTTTTTTAAAATCAGATTTTTTTTTGTTATATATATATAGATGTCATAAATAATAGAAACTCGCTTATTTGCGAGAGGTCGTGGGATTAATTCTCACTAGTTATATATGTGTTGTACAATCATATGCCTCCCTTGAATCAAAAAAAAAAAATATATAACTTCTTTAAATTAATAATCTCGACAAAATTATAAGATAATAAATTTTAAATAATTTCTTCATATTTTATAGATCTAAATATTTTATAAATCAATAATTAGCTAAAACAAACATAATAAATTTACTATGAGGTTTTCTCATAATATGAATCAATAGTAGATTGTCTTTTGTTGAAATTCAAATTTAGTTGAATCTCATATTTAATTGTGTGCAATAAGCCTAAAAGTCTTGAGATTGTTTTCTCATATTACAACAAGAAGTTTTGGAGTGTTTTTGATAATTTGAGTGGTTTCTTTCATGACATTGGTTTCAAAGGTTGTGTAACATTATCAACTTCAACTTCAGCTACATCTTGAGAATTCCCTATCATATTGTCAATAATCTATGTATTGATTTCATTTTCATTGAAGAAATTCAAGAGGTGGTAAACATATATATTTTTATGATACCCCAACTCATTGATTACGACCCCCATTCATTATGTTGTGCCTTTTGATAAATTGATATCTCGCTAAATTAATAAAATTTAGGTAGTCCTAACATTATTAATTTAAAGGAATATTTTTTACTAAGACCTTATCCACTTTCACATATATGAGTCTCAGTCCCTAAACTTATTGATAAATAAGACTAACACCCCTTCAGTTAAAATTATGTTAAATTTCCTATTAACTTCACATTAAATAACAATTGTACCCTCACCATTCCCAAACATCAACATACCCATTCTTCCCCAAAAATCCATTCAGCCGAAACACCCTTGAAATTTGACAAAGAAAAAAGAAAGACACTGTTGCAATCCCCCTACCTCCATTACTATTCAACCACCTTGTAACTCATTTTGCAACCTCTGTCTTTCCTTTTTTGGTTCCTTTGCAACTGCAGCCTCTTTTCCCAAACCCAAATTCCACAACCAAAAATCCAAAATCCCTCCACACCCTCTACTAATACTGCTACCACCAACCACCAACTCTCACCCCTACAATAGCTAACCCTTTTCTGTAATTCCAAACACCAAACATCAAACATCGAACCTTTAACCAGATCCACACATCCTTCTTTTTTTTTGTTCTTCCTTGTTATGTTTGTGTGTCAAAGTGAGTGTATCAATGTGAATCAAAGTGTGTATCTATGTGTATAAGTGCTTGCTTTCTGTGCGTGTATCAATGTGCACTTGTGGTGTAGTAGACATGTATATTGGCGTCTTTGTGTGCAAGTGTGATGCCGAGTGTGTGTGTAGGAATTATTTGTGTAATTGCATTATGTGTGATAAGTTTGTAAGAGGCAGGAAGCAGCGTACAGTAGATAGGAGATGGGGGTTTTTGGTTAGAGTGATGATGTTGGGGATGAAAGATGTGGATTCTTAGGCATCTAGGTTAATTTCAGTTTACATGCAGAATCTATAAACAATAAACATCAGCCATATAATCCACACCAGGAACACATGTAATCATGCATAAACATCTCAATGAAATCAATAACAAGTACTAATAAGTAAAAAATGTGATTAATACCTTTTGTGTTGGCTTGTATACACAACACACACACGAGTTATGTCCGGAATATGGTTGGAAAATTCCTTCAAGCTATGAAAAGTCCTCCAAGGCACGAGCACTATGAATCTTCTCCCCTATTCCAACTCCCTTGCAAATGACAATGAAAAATTATGGGATTTTCCATCTCTGCCTTTCTTACTAACTATATTCATGTATTTTATGTGTGTGTATGTAGAGTGTGGTGTCTAGAATGGTGTAAGCAGTCCATCTATTAATAGATGCTAGTTAGGTGATAAAGGTTGAGTGTCCTAGTTAGATTAGATTACTACCTCTTGATTTTCTTATCAATTATCTTGGAGATAATTCAGATTATCTCTTAATTAATAAAATCAAGATAATTATCTCTTCCAACATACTCTATCCACATGCCTACACATGTCTTCCACACACAAGAGTATGTCTGGCACACACCATCTGGACATGCTACGCAATGTTTCTTGTCCTAATGTCCTAGTCTTTCCAAATTGAGTTGTCTGTTACCAAATAGGAAACCATACTCAATTTACACCTCCAGACCAAAATAAGAAAATCACAGTTCGCCATAAAGGGAAAATGGCTAAGAGAGGGACTCGAAGACATAGTTGTTGTGGCTTCAAAATGACCAAAATGTCCTTACTAGACTTTAACAGTATTTGGACCATTTTAACCTTAACTCATTCCACTAAAGAGTTAGGGTTGCACTCCATGACAACTAATAAACTTCTTTAGGAGGTTTTGTCTTTGCCTTACTAAGTATAAATGACCGAAATATCCCTCTATATTTTATATGTAATCAAGAACAGGTTATGCATCAGTACTATCATATTGTCTTTGATTAGAACTAAACCTTGGACCTTTTATTGTTCCTATAATCATCGCCCAGATACTATTCCCTTGTTTCCGAGAGCGACCCACAAGTCTAGTATCTAATATAGCAATAGTTATATTACTAAGCGCTTAGATTCCGACGATTATATAGATAACTCCAAGCGAATAGCTCACTATCAATTAAGATAGTCATAGAATCATGACTCATATGCACGCCATCCAATGGATCTAGTCCACGTACCCAAAACGCGAGTTGTTGACCCTCTACATAGGATCTCACCCATAGTGAATCAAAGCGCATGTCCAAAAAAGGCCAAGAGGCCGTCAGCTTCAAAGAAAGGAAAAAATGAAGAAAAATTCTTAGGGCTAGCATTTGTGTGATCTTCTAGGCATTTTGGAGGTGGTCTAAGGCAAATCAAGCTTGCTCCTTGCTTCTTCAACCCTTAGTTGGTGAGGGATTGCATATTCTTGCATTTTTAAAGTTTTTATCCTGTTTTGAAATTCTTAGATTTGTTGATATAAATAGTAATGTCACTGAGATAGCATTTACTCATGTGTCGTTCAATGCACTACTCAGAATTGACCAGAAAATCCATCCAATGACCAAGGTAAGTCACCCCACCAAATAGGAGACCTCTCATTATAACCTTACCATAGTGAAGTACCTAACCTCACTATTCGGTTATGAACATACAGTTTTGACACAAGCCTTACAGCATAGACCTTTCTGTGCGGATCACCACGTACTTATGTCATTCACTCGTATCATGGAACCTTTTGCATACAAATGTGTATCAAATAAAAAGAGAATATAAGATGCTCATAATGATGCACTGAATATATATAACTGTATATATTCACTTGTACTGAGATGTCTTAGTATATGGTGGTATTTAGGGCATAAATCCCAACAGGGGAATAGTGAGGGTAAGAAAGTCATTTTGTATAAATTTAACAGAATATTTAATCGAATTCTAACATTAGGGGTATTACTCTCATTTATCAATAAGTTTGGGGTTTGAAACTCATATATGTAAAAGTGAAAAAGGTTCTCAGTAAAAAAATACCCTAATTTAAAGAGGTTATACTCTATATGTATGTATATATCATAGATCTATTGTTATATATTTATATTTTTTTGTTTAAATACGATTTTATGGTTTCTTTAAATTTTATTTTTGTTATATATATGTATGTATGTATCATAGATCTATTGTAATATGTGTATATTTTCCGGTTTAAATATGATTTTATGTTTTTCTTTTAAATTCCTTTTTTATTTTTTTAACTTTTGCCATTTGTTTATATATTATATATGTATATATATGTATATATCTACTATAAATGTCGTGTAATATTATGTATATTTTGTGATTTTAATACAAAATTTTTATTTAAAATTTACTTTTTAATTATTTTTTATTTGTGTATTTATGTTATATATATATGTCATGGTAATATACGTATATAAATATTATATTACTAGATCTAGTAATATGTATATATGTGTGTGTATGTATATCTATATATATATATATTTTTTTTTTTGTGGTTTTAATGTAATTTTATATTATTCTAAAATTTAGTGATTTTTTTTTAAATTAAAGATTATTGTGGCTGTCAACGCCACTGCCACCAAAAACCTTATCAATACATTCTATTTTTTTTTTATAATTTAATAATTTTTTATTTTATATATTATATTTTCTTAATTATTGATGTCCTTTTTATTATTATATGTAAAGCCTTCTTAAATAGAAATTTAGATAAGGAAATCTACATGGAACAACATGGGGATTTGTAGTTCCAAAAACAGAGAAGAAAATCTATAGGCTTGTAAAATATCTTTGTGGATTAAAACAAGTACCTGAACAATTGTTTGAGAAACTTGATAAAGTCATGATAATAAATGACTTTAAAAATTAACGATGTAACAAGTATGTCTATGTGAAAGCCACGGGTCAAAAATATGTCATTATTTGTCGACATGTTAATTATTGGGAGCAATAATAATGTCATTAAGGCTATCAAAAGGATCTGATCCTATCCAGTAACTTTGATATAAAGGATGTGGGTGTAGCAGATGTGATTCTGGGTATGTTAAAATCACCAGAACATTTGATGGACTAGTTTATCACAGCGTCATTATTAGAGAATATACTGGACAAGTTTAACAGAAATGATGATAGTCTAGCTAAGACACTTATGAATGTAAATGTACATTTAACCAAAAATGCTAGTGGGAAACAGCTCAATAGAGTATTCAATAATTATTGGTAGTCTAGTGTATATATTATGAATTGCACCAGGCCCAAAACAATATTTATTGTTAGCAAACTAAGTAGGAGGAGATCAACAAGCTGAAAACAAATCATCCACCATATGAGCAAGATGATGAGGAAGACAATCAATAGATCATTTTAGATTTTTTTGTAAACTTAAAATGTTAATTAATGTATATTTAATTTTAATTTTTCTTATAAATATTATTTTTTCATCGCTAGACTATCATCATTTTTGTTAAACTTGTCAAGTATCTTCTTTAGATAAAAACATTGTGATAAAAAAATTGTTTTACTCTCACCCTTCATAATATTAGCTTTATAATGTTAACAGAGCGGTAAGGACTAACTGTACTAGTTTTGGTAACATTGGAGACAAATTGTTCCACTTTTATAATGTTAGGAACTAAATTTAAAATTCGAGCCAATATTAGAGACAAATCGTGAAATTTGCCCATACATTTCAAAACATCTTCTGTGAAATCATTCTTTGTATATATTACCATTTGACAACTATGCCACCCATCTCACTTAGCAAAAAGAAAGTTATGCCACCCATTTGAACTATTTAAGTTACCATTTCCAAATGTTGTACGAAAAAATGAAATATTTTTGCTAAGAAAGCAAAACTTCATCTCATTAAACTCAACAAAACACAAACGACAAGAGTATAAAAGAGTGGCCTATCTAAGGATGCCTTCAAGGCTCCAATTTCTACATATAAGTCTATTTGTATCAGTATCTAAAAAAAATTTACAAGAAAGAATTTTCAATCCGATTGACTAAAAGATACAAGCAACAAACGACGAAAAAGTGAAATATGTTGCAATAGTGGTGGTACAATTTAAGTTGTTCCCGTCAGTGTTAGTGCTTCTACTCTCTCTCTCTCTCTATTCCAATTAAACATTTTTTTTTTGACTTCTTTTGGTCAAATATTTTTTTTTTTTGGAAATATTTAATATTTATTTCACTAAATTTGTCAAACTACAAATTGTACTAGTAGGTGGTAATAAGAATATGTCTACGCCTAAGTCAAGGGATCAAACAAGCACAATTGCTGGACCAAAGAATCAGCCTTTGGCGTAGATTAAGCAAATCTGATCAGTTACTATAGTTGTAAAATATGGCTAGAGGTCACATTTAGGCGTGTAATTGAGGACAACAAATCCCTCGACAATAGCAAACTACATGTATATATATGATACCTCTGTACATTGTAATGTGTGGTAAAGAATTCAATGCAATTCCTTTCTATTGTCTTTATGGTATATAGAACCAACTAAAGAGCTATCACAAGCTTGGTTACAATCCAATCTTTTTTTTTCTCATCTCTGGTTCTCTTTGTTCCTTTACCATGTCTACAACCTCTGCTGCTACATCATCTCCCACCCTTACTACTCCAAATACTTCTTCGATTTCCACCAATCTTGTCTCTATAAATGCCGCTGCTCAACTTCCCCTCAAACTCAAGGGCTCCAACTATCCAACTTGGAGGGCTTAGCTCCAAACTCCACACATTGCTCCAGTCGTGAGCATGGCTACTACGTACAGCCCATGAAGCATGGACTAAATTATCAACTACATATGCCAACACCTCAAAAACTCGCATTTATGGCTTGCGAAACACATTGGTGAAGACCAGAAAGGATAATCAATCAATTGGCGAGTATTTGAGCAAAATCAAGTCAATTATTGATGAACTTGCTCTTGCCGGCTCGCTCTTCAGTCAAGATGAGCTTGTCATTACTGTCCTGTCCGGCCTTGGTGATGATTATAAAGAAATCAGTACAGCAGTACGGGCTTGTGGCGCTGCCATAACCTTTGAAGAACTTGCAGATAAACTAGCTGATCATGAGTCTTTTCTCAAAAGGGAAGAAACGCGAAAGGAGTCCGTTGTTATTACTGCACAATATAACCAAAAATCAAATAATAAAGGCAAAGGGAATCAGTTCTCTAACAAGAAAGGAACGAACTCCAATCAAGGTTTCACTCAAGGCTATCAACACTTCAACTAGAAATCAAATGCTCAAACCAATTATCCTAAGATCCAATGTCAAATATGTGAAAAGTTTGGCCATACAGCTAGGCAATGTCGTCTGCGCTACACGCCACCTCAGGTTCCACAGGCTAACATCTCCTATCGTGATTCTTCCCCAACCAATAATTGGATTGTTGACTCGGGTGCATCTCACTACATTACATCAGACTTGCAAAATCTGGCCATTCATTCTGAATATGGCGGTGGTGATGGTATTCTAATTGGCGACGACACGGGTATTCCGATTACTCACACTGTAACAACTTCAATTGTCACACCTAATTCTAAATTTGTTCTAAATAATGTTCTGTGTGCACCTTCCAATTTCAATAACCTTCTATCTGTTTCTCAATTCTGCAAATCTAATAACACGTCCATTGAATTTTTTCCTTGTTTCTTTGTGGTGAAGGATCTGAATACGAGAGCAATTCTTGTCCAAGACCGAAGTAAAGAGAACTTGTACGAGTGGCCTACTTCACATGTTTCACCTCGAGCCTTGAATGCTACATGAGCTTCTCTCTCTCAATGGCATTCACGGCTTGGACACCCTCACACAAATGCTGCAACAAATTCTCTCCAATAATTCTCTTCCAGTTTCTAAATCTCTTTTCAGTCACTGTAACTCATGCTTGTGTAATAAGAGCCACAGGCTCCCTTTTGGTGCAAGTTCTACCTCTAGTACTAGACCTCTTGAAATTATCTACAGTGACGTCTGGGGGCCTGCGCCAATTTTGTCCTTTGATAACTGCAAGTACTATATAATTTTTGTGGATCACTTTACTAAATATACATGGTTATATCCACTAAAGTAGAAATGTGACACCATCTTAGTATTTAATAATTTTAAAAAGCTGGTTGAGAATTACTTTCAACTTCCCATTCGAACTTTTATTCTGATGGGGGTGGGGAATTTACTATGAGTAACAAAATTTTGGTGCAAGTCAAAAGAAGACAAAAAGTAATGGGAAATGAAGAAAAATATTTGGTTGCAAAGTTAGGCACACACAATTTTGGGTTGGTTTCACACTACATGTGGAAAGACTTTTTGTGCAAGATGAGCCTATAAATAGAGGTTCAAACTTCACCATTTGAGCATCACCAAACATTCCAAATTAGAGAGAAAACATAAGCTTTCTCTTGAATATTTTTCTTCTTCTTTTGTTGTTCTATATTTGTGAGTGAGAGTTAATTTCTCCTATTATTTGAGAGAGTGATATTGTTCTCTCCTTATATTAGCGAGAAGGTTATTGTAAAATACTCCACATCATAGTGAAATCTTCCATTACTTGTCCGTGGTTTTTCCCTCGATTTGTTTGAGGGTTTTCCACGTAAATCTTGTGTCTCTACTTTCTCTGTTCTCATTCATATTTTAGCTGCGTGATACAGCTTGTCCCCGACCATTCCGTTGCGCCGATACCTAACAGTGGTATCAAAGCCTGGTTACGGGTCACTAGTATACATACGGGATTACTGTTCACACATACGGTATAGTACTATTCACCTATATGGTATCAATACTATTCCTGTATACGGGTTTGGTACTATTCACGTATACGGTACTATTCACAGTGAAATAGTGGGAGCCGATTCAGGTTAAGAAGCAGTCATTAACACTATGGCGGCAAAATTTGAAATCGAGAAGTTCAACGGGAGCAAATTTTTCCTTTGAAAATTAAAGATGAATGCAATGTTGAGAAAGAAGAATTGCTTGACAACAATACACCTTGGCGTTGACGTGGTTTGTACACAACAAGGCATCTTTCTTTCACAAAGGAAATACATCTTGGACTTATTACACAAAACTAATATGCACAAGGCTAATGAGGTCCAAACGCCGCTCTCAACCAATGAAGTCCTTCGTCTTAATGATGGGTCTCCTAAAACTGATGCAACTCAATATCGAAAAGTCATTGGGGCCCTTCAATACTTGAGCTTAACTCGACCAGATATTTCATTTGCAATAAACAAACTCTCCCAATTTATGCATTGCCCAAGTGCTACTTATTGGTCAGCTGCCAAACGAGCTCTTCGATACCTCAAGCATACCTCTGTCATGGCTTATTTGTTCATCACTCATCTAGTACTACATTGCATGCATTTTCTGATGCGGATTGGGTCGGGGATGTTGATAATCGAACATCGGCCACTGCATATGTTGTTTTTCTTGGAGAAAATCCCATCAGTTGGTCATCCAAAAAGCAAAAGACCGTGGCAAGATCCTCCACTAAAGCTGAATATCGGGCTATTGCATCTACTACTGTCGAAATCGATTGGGTTCAAAATCGTCTTCAGGAACTTCATGTTACGACATCTCAGCCTCCTACAATCTACTGTGACAATGTTGGGGCCATATATTTATGTGCCAATCCAGTGTTTCATTCACGAATGAAACACATTGCTATTGATTTTTACTTTGTTTGGGATCAGGTAGCACATAACAAACTTCGAGTTGCTCATGTCCATTCGGCAGACCAATTAGCTGACTCTCTCACCAAACAGTAGCCACGACGCCTCCTCCAACAACAATGCAGCAAGATAGGTATACTCGATGGAAGGGGCATAATAAGAATATGTCTACGCCTAAGTCAAGGGAACAAACAAGCACAATTTCTGGACCAAAGAATCAGCCTTTGGCATAGATTAAGCAAATCTAATCAATCACTATAGCTGTAAAATATGGCTAGAGCTCACATTTAGGCGTGTAATTGAGGACAACAAATCCCTCAACAATAGCAAACTACATGTATATATATAATACCTCTGTACATTGTAATGTGTGGCAAAGAATTCAATACAATTCCTTTCTATTGTCTTTAGGTAGTAGTTTTTATGTGCATCTTATTTTGATAATAATTTCTTCAAAAATTGGATAAATCATTATGAATAATTTCTGTTCTTTCCTTTTTTGTTCAATCTCATTTATGATTTCTGAGTTTCGCTTCAAGACTAGACTAGACTATTACATTTCGTTGATAATTGTCATTTTCAAAGATATAATCGCATTAGAAGCCAATGGTGAAAAATTTAACTATTACCCCCATTGCTATCCAAAGTCTTCCCATGTACTTGGTGCGGAGGTCAACCTGTAAATGTAACTAATGCAACCGCATGGGTAAAAGAAGTTGACTTGAGTTGACTTCATAAACCCCGTCGTGTGGGTTTGTTGATGCATTCACTCTGCAGATAATTTGTTTTGGAACAATAATCATTTTCCAAGGAGATACCTAAGTCACACACGCAAAACATATAGAATAATTATTTTTAGATCTAATCAGGAATAATAATTTTTTAACAAAACACGTAAGTCACATACGCGAAACACATAACATAATTATTTTTAAACCTAACCCTTCTCTCAGTAAGCAATAAGGGTCTTACAATTTCTCATATATGACGCTCCTTAATCCACAAGTTTCAGTTCAATTCAGAGACTAAGGGGATACTAAAAATTGTGGTGTGGGGTGTACCACATGGAATAACCCTCCGATGTGTGGAAAATTGCAAGATCCGTGTTGCTTAATATATGAATACATATCAGAACATGAATTCTATCTTCCCATAACTCAGTCCAACACGGCCTTTAAAGCCCAAAACTAGATCCACAATGTAAATCCTTCAAATTTGATATGTTTTTTACAATTAAATACTTTAATTCTAGGTTTTTGATACTAAAGAATTCAAATTTGACATCTATTTCACCAATTAATCATTAGATTTTACTGAATTATGCAAGTGGGTCTTGTATTTAAACCCAAAAATTAGGGTCCTTAATATTTTCAGCCTTATAAATAATTCAGCAACAGTCTACAACTGGGGAATATATAAGTTAGCGAAATAAATTCGAATAAGTGAACATATATCATCAATCACGCAATATACTCATGAAATTCGAAAAAAAAAAAGAAGAATATTGCAAACTCATATAATAACATGCTAATCACAACAAATAGCACATTATACATATCAAACAAATAAGTAAAAAGACGTTTATAAAAGCTCTCAATCAATTTCATGAAACAACAATTAGATAATCATGAATTAGATTAAGAACTTTCTTAGTTTATACATAATCAAACAAGCATCACAAAATTTTTAATTTAATGGTTGAAAAATCATGCCTAATTGGCTCTGATACCACATATAAGCATATATATATATATATATATAAATGTATGTACTCCAATATGCATAACTTTGCAGCACAATAAATATAAATATAATTAGCAGTGAAATCACATACCTGTTTTAGCCATGACAAAAGCATAAAAGCAAATTGTAATTGTTACCCAATTACTGACAAAGTTCCTCTCCCTGCTCTATTATGGATTAACTACCATTTATGGGAATAGTCAATTAGGGCTAAAGTAGGAGAGGAGACATAGTCATATATTTATAGATTATTCTAACAAACCTTTCCCATAAAAGGTTTTGTTAGAATATATAAGCCTACACATAGTTAATCGTATATAGGCTTATGAGGTGGACTTAAATTAATATAATCATAACGCAATTTATGAATAAGATATTTAGCCCAATTTATAAACTTAAAAATAATTAACAGCAACACATATAATGGAGACATATTCCAACAAGTGTATCAGAAGATGAGTTGCATCGCCCCATCCTACTGTAATAAGGTCAAGTCTATTATGAAGAAACTTAGAAAAAGAGAAATAGAGGTAAGTCTACAACTTTGATTTTTCGGTGAAATAAAGTCTACTACTTTCACAAAAAAATAACAAAAAGAGGCCCCCTCTTTCCACGCGGTTAATTACACGCCGTGACTTGGAAATCTCTAGTAATTGGGCCCGCGTAAAGCAAAAATTTCCATCGAACGATATCGATTCAAGGGTAATGAAACTAAACTCATACTTTGACAAAAAGAAAAAAGCTAAACTCATACAAAGTATAAGTCAAGGATTGAATGTTTTGGTTGACGATCAAAATACTAACTTTTTGGAGCAATTATTCGTTAATTGATTCAGTTGTTGAAGGTATTATTATGATAATAATAAAACATATCAAATACTACCAGAGTGTAGTAAATTTTTGTAGTTTTAAAAATCTTTGTTAAATAAATATTAGATACTTATTGGAAACAAATTATTTCCGTAAATTGCGAACAAAAATATTTACTTGGAACATAGTGAGTTGTATTCCTTAAGAAACAGCAGAAATCATACACTAGCTCTTGGGACATATTTAACTTTTATGTGCGACACTTTAAATGGTGCTTAAAAGCTCAAGTAGGTAAGGTCATCTCAAATAAGTTCTTTATTTTTTATTTTTAATAATAGAAAGTGAAATAAGTAATTTTCTATTTCATTAATTTCACCGTAATAATATCTATTATTTTAGCTACTTCTTATTTCAATTTTATTAAAACAACATTCTCTATTTTAATTTTATTAAAATAATATTCTTTATTTCAATTTTATCCCACCAAAAACTTCAATTCTACTAGTTGCAAAGAGTATCGTTTACTCGAGTGGTGAGAGTTTTGCTTTGAGACCTTGAGAGGAAAAGAAAGTAGTGTCTCTATTGACTTTTTTTTGTTTCTTTTGTTTTGGTAAAGGTCTCTATTGATTCAAATAGACAAATTTCAACTTGAATAGTGACAACACGTGGAGTTGAAGCTAGAGGAAAACGATTGCTGGTCTAGAGACACACGCGATACAGAGGACAGCGTGTGGGTCACAGGCGATGTTGCAATTACAGAAGACTCGTTAGTTAAGGTCTGTGACGTTTGGCATTGGAGCGGTTGACTGATTGGTCAACAGGGTAACATAGTCATTTCATTGTATATAATGGGAGAAATTTCACATTTAATTCTTATTGTTTGTAAAGTATTTCACTTTAGTTTTTATTATTTAAAATATCTCAATTTAGTTTTTATTACTTCACCAAAAGTTTCAATTTCATCTTTATTGTTTAATATGTCTCAATTTAGTCCCTATTATTTTTTTAAAAAGTTTCAACTTCGTCCTTATTATTTTTAAAAAGTTTTAATTTCATCCCTATTGTTTTCTTAAAGTTTCAAATTCGTCCCTATCATCCAATGACTAAATTAAATTTTTTTGAGAAATAATAAAGATGAATTTGTAACTTTTTAAAAATAATAGGGACGAAATTGAAATTTTTTGAAAAACAATAAGGACGAAATTAAAAACTTTAAACAATATGGATGAAATTGAAACTTTTAGGGAAATAATATGAACTAAATTAAGACATTTTAAACAATAAAGACTAAATTGAGACACTTTAGAAATAATAAGAACTAAATGTGAGATTTTTCCTATATAATAATTCGAAACTTTCAAAAGTCTCAATTTAATCTTATATTCATAAAAGTCTTAATTTAGTCTTACATATTGTTTAACTAAAAGTTTTAGATTAGTTTTAACCATTAAAATTAGAATTAATTTTAACAGAAAATTGGTTATGTGATTGACAGATGATCATAGTTTGAGAGACAAAATTGAAAAATAGCATGTGCGAAAGAGAAAAATTCAATTTGGTCTTAAAAGTTTGCAAAAATATTCAAATTAGTTCTAAATATTTGTCCAAATATTATAAATATATTTGAAATTGACGCTTGATATTTAAAAGTGGAAAATGGTCTACAACGTCGGTCCGACTCAGTCTTCTCTCGTTGACAAACACAAACACTGAAATGGCCTCCTTGTTCCCCAACGTAGGACCGTTGAGAGCTACTACTGATACTTCCACTCAATTTACCTCACGCAGGTTATTACTCGGCAAGTGCTGATTATTTTGCTCTAATTAGACATCGAGGAAAAAGTCCAATGTTCGTCAAGAAGTTGATTTTGGAGATGAAAATGTACAGATTTTCGATTCTCGAAGTTGTGCTTTCCTGTTTTGCTCTTATAGCAGCTGTGTTTGTCATCGTCCTTGCACAGCCTGATCAATCAGGTACTTGTAAGTTGTAAAGCTCAAATCCTTGATGTTCATTTCCCTTGTTTGTTTTATTACTACTAGAATTTATAGTTGGCTTATAATTTTAATCTCTCAGGATTCATAAGCATTGACTGTGGTTTATCTGAAATTTCCCACTACACCCATCCAGACACCAGACTCTTCTACACTTCAGACGAAGGCTTCACAGACAGCGGTGTCAACGTAGCTGTATCAGCTTCAAACTATTCAAAGCCATACTTGTCTGTAAGAAGCTTTCCTGAAGGAGACAGGAATTGCTACACCCTAAGACCTGAAAATGGGAAGGATAACAAGTATTTGATAAAGGCAATGACGATTACAATCCTAGAATTGTCTCATTGTATGTATATGCATTTAGACTTTCAACACTTCTCATCTCAATTTCAATTTCTCTCAAATATATCATTGAACTTGTATCAGGAACTTATCCTCAAGCGGATTAAACGGATCAATCACTCCGCACATAGCTAACCTCACATCTATTCAGATTCTGTAAGTATGATTTACTTGACCTGACGAAAAAAATTAAGATGATGTCATTTCTTTTCTTTGTTATTCTAAATATTGAAAGAAAAAGATGAATCAGAGATTTTCATAATTATCACTTATTGTAGTAAAATCTGATTGTTCCAGGGATTTGTCAAATAACAATTTGAGTGGAAATGTGCCTGACTTTTTGGTTCAACTAGCTAATTTAACAGTCCTGTAAGTTTCTGCTAACATTTTACTACTCCATGGCATGAATGAAAGAAGAGTAAATCATTTATATTTCACTCCATTACAGAAATTTAGCAGGGAACAATTTCAGTGGGCCGATACCGATAAAACTACACGAGAAGGCAAAACAAGGGTTGTCTTTCAGGTCTACTTTACTGTATAATTATCTTTGTACTTAAGATTATATGCAAATTTTGATTACTTTTGTCTAGGAACTGCAAGTTCTAAGAATCCACATTTTTTGTCCATTTTCAAGCAGTATCGATGGACTATCCAACAAGGAAAAAAACAGTGATACTAGCAAAAAAAAGAACAAGGTTGTCCTTCCAATAGTAGCATCAACACTTGCCATTTTTCTTCTTGTCTTCTCAGTATTTGTTACCATGTGCGCAATTAGAAGACGAAGAAAAACAGGTTAGTAAAATTTATCCTGATTTATTAGGATGGGATTGTTGAGTGAAAAGATCATTTCAATAGGAAAATTATTGAGTCTGGCTATCATACACAACTCTCACAAACATTGTGATCCCACCTATTAAAAAGCCTATTGAGTCCGGCTAGCCTTTCAACAAATAGTCTTTACAAAGGTTACTTTTATTTGTTGACTTATGCTTGTCAAATCTCCTAAACACAGTGATCAAGAAGAGATATGTTAATTTCAACAAGAACAATGGCACGTTGCAGAGTAAAATTTGGTAATTACATACTCAAAGATCTTAAAAATGACAAATAACTTCGAGAGAGTTCTAGGAAAAGGAGGATTTGGCACAGTCTATCTTGGATTTATGGGTGACACTGAAGTTGCAGTGAAGATGCTCAACCCTTTATCAACTCAAGGACACAAGGAATTTCAGGCAGAGGTAACTCATAAGTTCTTAATCTACACATCAATGCTTGGTGAATAAATAGGTCAAACATATGATGCGTCTGTGCTTGCATTTACTTTCAAAATTTTGGTCAATCTTCTTATGAACGTCCATCACAAATACTTGACTTCTCTTGTGGGATATTGTGATGAAGGCACTAACATTGGCATAATTTACGAGTACATGGCTAATGGAAACCTACAACAACACCTATCAGGTATATAGAGGTGATAATTCTACACCATGCATATACATTTATAAACATTGACTAGAAATGATCCTATAGGGTTGTCTTATTGGGTGCAGAATTGAGTTGGGAACAAAGACTTAGAATTGCAGTAGATGCAGCACAAGGTAATATCATTTTTAGCCTCTGATGAAAATGTTTATGTCAAACATGAAAAACATTATTTTTCAGAATCTGGTAAACAAATAATTAAGTTAAACATAAACTATAAAGACAGAAAGAGAATAAATGAATTTGAATTAGATTTTCCTACCAATGCGTGTTAGATATTGGGATGAGAGATATTGTGTATATGACAAAGAGAGAGACTGGAATTTCGGAGATGAATAACCTGATTTTTATTTCTGTGATGAAACTCACTGCATACATCAAACTGAGCACATCATATGTCTATTTATAGTAGTTTATGGAACTATCATGACTACAGATTAGTTTACTTGCACAATTTCTAATCTAATATAAAAACTACATAACTTTCAACAAATCTAGAACTTTTTGTCTAGCTGTGTAGGAGTTGTAATCTGAATAGCTTGTTTCATACTTGTTGAATCTTGACTTTGATTCTCATGCATGTTCTATAGTTCATTAATCTAGAGATTTCTTTAGTCTTCTGAATTTTCTTCAGACATGGAGATTTCTAGGATCTTTGAATTTTCTTAACTCTAGAATAATCTGGTTTGTTTGACTTTGAAATTTTCTATTTTGATTTTTAACACTTTCCCTCAAGCTAGAAAATCTTGAACTCTAAGCTTTTCTCTAAATTGAATAAACTGTTCAGAAATTGGCTTTTTGAATATATCTGCAAGTTGATCTCCAATTTTGCAAAATTGAAGTTCAACTTCTTCAGCCTGAACTTGTTCTCGATTATAGTGATGTCGCATCTCAATGTGTTTTGTTCTTTTGTGGAAGACTGGATTATTCGTCATGGCAATAGTTAACATGTTGTCGGAGTAGAGTTATTGTTAGAGTATCTTTCTTCTATTGTAGAACTTGTAATAATCTCAGCCATATTGCTTCACACGTAGCACTTGATGTTGCAATATTTTCTGCTTCTGATAATAATAGTACTACTGTTTGTTGTTTCTTTGTCATCCAAGAAATTGTTTTCGATCCCAAACAAAATACATAACCACATGTACTTTCTATATCATCAATGTTTCCTGCCCAATCGCTATCAACATAACCAATCAAGCTAAAATCTTTTTCTGACCTGTATAGTAATCCATATATTTTTGTTCATTTGATATATCTTAATAATTCTCGTGACTGCTGCGAGATGAAGTTTGCTTGGTTGGCTTATAAATTTGGAGATGATGTTGTATGCGTATACTATATCTGGTCTGGTATTGGTGAGATAGATCAATGATCCCAAAAGACTGCGATAAAGATTTTCTTCAATTTTCTCTGCTCCATCATCTTTTGATCATTTCTCATTCATAGCCATTGGAGTACTTAATGGCTTGTAATTTGTCATGTGAAATTTCTTCAACAATTTTTTCACATGTCTTTCTTGAGAAATAAATATTTCACCTGGTTTTTCTTTTACCTGCATGCTAAGAAAATATTTCATGAGACCAAGATCGGTAATCTCGTACTCTTTCATCATTGCCTTCTTGAAATTTTCAATCATTTTCTCATTGGTGCTTTTGTAGATTAAATCATCAACATACAAGCACAAAATAAGAAAATCTTGTGTGCCTTCTGTCTTCACATAGAGTGATGGCTCACTTGGACTATTTTTGAAACTGTGATTCAGAAAAAATCTTACTATTCCATACGCCCGGAGCTTGCTTTAGACCATATAAGGACTTTTTCAATTTGTATACTTTTCCTTCTTTTCCTTTGATTATGTAGCCTTGAGGTTGTTCCATGTACACTTCTTCTCTAATTTCGCCATTGAGAAATGTTGATTTGATATCCAGTTGATATATCGGTGCAGCGGAATGTTTGGGGCGAAGCGGTATCACGCAGCTAAAATAGGACTGAGAAAAAAAGGATAATCGAGACACAATATTTTTACATGGAAAACCCTTATATAAATTAAGGGAGAAACCACGGGCAAGTATAGGAGGATTCACTATGATGTAAGAATATTTTACAATGGCCTTCTCTCTAATATAAGGAGAAAACAATTTCACTATCTCAAATTATAGGAGAAACTAATTCTTACTCACAAAGTAAAGACGACAAATATGAAAGATAACACTCAAGAAAACTCACAATGTTTTCTCTCTATTTTGGGATGATTAGAGCTGAAAAAATGGCCAGCTATTTATAACTGAATGAAACCGCGTTGCTTGTGCGTTGCTGATCTGTTGTGCACATTGCAGAGTCACTTTCCAACCAAGTCTTTAGCTCTTCCATTTGCAAAGTTCTACTTTTCTAAAACCAATGCATGTGTTTGTCATATTTTCCTTATTTTATTACAAAACATCATGATGACAATTCCAAGTGCTATTATCTTGCCAACTCCAAAGTGACTTTACACATCATATTCTCCTACTTAAAGTTCACTTTGGTAGTCTTACGAATCTCTCCTACTTGCCAGTTCATGTTGCTTATGTCTTCACTAGGCCACAAGAGGATTTACTCAAAACAAACTTTTCAAAGTTGATTGGCTTTGTCATGACATCTGCTAGATTGTCGTCGGTGTAGATCTTCTGAATATCCACACTCCCTTCCTCCACACACAGAAGCTATGACGGGGAATAGCAACTTTGCTCCAAACAAGATCAACCCATTTAATATTCACTCTCACACCTCTAATGGCATTCCAAGTTTTACGGTTGGAAAAACTACTTGGAGGATCGCTATTCCACACAATCAAATCACTACGATTTTGAATAGACAAGGCTGGATTGAGATCTTCAATAAAATCCAAATCCCACGGCCATCTCCATTGATTTTCAAAGATGCAGCTGAAAACTTTGAGAGATTTAAGATAGTCAGGAATAGTGAAATTGTTAGACCACATAAACTCAAACACAGAACCATTCGGGAGGCAATGATCCCATAAAAGAAAAGTCTTTGAACTATCGCCAATATCATGCCTCATCTGCTTCTTGTTCCTCGTGTTTTGGTACAATTTCAAAAGAAACATCTCCTTGTTCTGACTTATGCTCTATTTGTACTGTAGTAGTCTCATTTGTAGTGTTGTTGTCATCTTCACTTTGCATTTTATCTTTTGCAAATATCACATCTCTGCTGATGATAATCTTGTGTGCAGTGGGATCCTACAAGCGATACCCCTTAATACCATCAGCATATCTCAAGAATATGCATTTCCTGGACTTTGGATCCTGTTTTGTTCTTTCTTGGGGACCATACATCATGTATGCAGGACATCCAAATACGTGCAAGGTAGAATAATAAGCGGGTTTTCTGGTCCACATTTCCATTGGTGTCTTGAACCCAATTACAGTTGATGGTGACTGGTTTATCACGTAACAAGCGGTTTTGGCTGCTTCTGCCAAAATGATTTGGCTAGTCCTGTAGTTTCTAACATAGCTCTCATTCTTTCTAGAAGTGTTATATTCATCCGCTCTGTTACACCATTTTGCTGAGGTGTATGTGGAACAGTTAACTGCCTCTGAATGCCCTCTTGCTCGCAAAATGTTAGAAAGTTCCTGTCAATATATTGTCCTCCGTTGTCCGTTCTCAAACACTTGATCTTTTTTTCGGATTAAAGCTCTACTAGCGCTTTGAATGTTTTGAATACTAGAAACACATCTGACTTGTTCTTGATTGGGTACACCCATAATCTCTTGGAATAATCATCAATAAATGATACAAAATATTTTGCTCCTCCTAGGGATAAAATCAGTGATTCCCAAATGTCTGAATGGATCAAGTCTAGAATGTGTTTGCTTCTAGCAGTAAATCTCTCAAATTTCAATCTATGCTTCTTATTGGTAATACAGTGCTCACAGAAAGATAAGTTTACCGTCTTGAGCTCTGGCAGAAGATTATGTTCAGTGAGAATCTTCAAGCCTCGTTCTATCATGTGGCCCAATCTGCGATGGCATATTATAGTTGATTCTTCTTGTCTGGCTGATGCAACTGATACATTTGCCTCCTACAACGTATCTCCCAAAAGCAAGTATAGATTTACAGTGATCTTTTTTGCCTTTTATCACCACAAGCGCTCCTTTAATAACCTTTATGATCCCTTTCTCGATTTAGGTCTTGCAGCCAAGGTCATCCAATTTCCCAATGGACAATAGGTTCTTCTTCAAGCCCTTCACATGTCGTACTCCTTGAATGGTGCGAATGGTACCATCATATAATTTTATCTTGACAGTCCTGATGCCAGCAATCTCCAAGGCATAATCATTACCCATGTACACAGATCCCCCAAATGTAGGTTCATATGTGTGAAACCATTCTCTACGAGAGGTCATATGCCATGTTGTTCCCGAATCTATTATCCAAATATCAGTGAGCTCTTTTCTGCCTTCTGATACAGTTGCTGCTTTGCTGTATAAAACATCTCCATCATTAGGTACAGTTGGAACACATCCTTGAGAATTTGTCACCCCGGGATTCTTTTTTGTTGCTCTAACAATCCTTCTTGACGTCTCTTTTATTGCCACAGTTGTAACATTTGATATTCTTTTTACTCCTGGACTTTGATCTACCATAGTTGTTGCTCTCACTCGAGACACGTTCTGGTGATATGCCTATCACCATTGATAGTGTCTCTGCCTGTTGTGAACTTTCAGCTCTGTCTTATTTACTCTTGCACCTAGATTCTTCTTCCAGAACAACAGCTGTAACATCCTCAAAAATAACAGACCCTGAAAGAACATTCTTAGTGTAACTAATGATGAGTTGATCATACGAATCAGGTAGACTTTGAAGTAGAATCTCTGCACGTTTAAGCTCCTTTATTTTATGTCCCAACGCAGTTAGTTGAGAAAATAATGTATTTAAGGTATTGATGTGATCAGTTACCAATGTGGATTCACTCATTCGAAGAGTGTAAAGTCTTCTCTACAAAAAAATCTTGTTGTGAAGTGACTTGATCTCGTACAGTTTGGCCAGCGCATTCCAAATTTCCTTTGCTAACTTTTTTTCCTCTATGCTTAATAGTACCAAATCTGCCAACGCCAGATGCAAATTAGCCACAAGGTTGCTATCCATTTCTATTCATTTGTTGTCATTTGTCACCTCCGCTGGTCTGTCTCTGATTGTTGCCAAACAATTCTTCTTTCTCAAAATTGTCTTTATCTTCAATTTCCAAAGGGAAAAGTTGTTCCCGTTGAACTTCTCGATTTCAAATTTTGTTGTCATAATGTTGACAATGATCTACTTCTCAACTTGAACCGGCTCCCACTATCTCACTAAGAATTGCACTATGCACGTAGATAGTATCGTAAATAATACTATATATGTATATAGCAATACGTGTAAATAGTAACCATGAATAGTAACCCCGCAACCAATGACTCTGATACCACTGTTGGGTATCGGTGCAACGGAATGTTTGGTACGAAGCGGTATCACACAGCTAAAATAGGACTGAGAAAAAAAAAAGGATAATTGAGACACAATATTTTTACATGAAAAACCCTTATACAAATTAGGAGAAAAACCACGGACAAGTATAGGAGGATTCACTATGATATAAGAATATTTTACAATGGCCTTTTCTTTAATATAAAGAGAGAACAAGTTCACTCTCTCAAATTATAGGAGAAACTAATTCTTACTCACAAAGTAAAGACAACAAATATGAAAGATAACACTCAAGAAAACTCACAATGTTTTCTTTCTATTTTAGGATGATTAAAGCTGAAGAAATGGCTTGCTATTTATAGCTGAATGAAACCACGTTGCTGATCTGTTGTGCACATTGCAGATTCACTTTCCAACCATGTCTTCAGCTCTTCCATTTGCAAAGTTCTACTTTTCCAAAACCAATGCATGTGTTTATCATATTTTCCTTATTTTATTACAAAACATCATGATGACAATTCCAAGTGCTATTATCTTGCCAACTCCAAAGTGACTTTACAATCACATTGCCATGGAAAGAACAATTTTGATTATTTCCATGCGAACGATTGGAACAAATATTTTAGTGAAATCTACACCTAGCTGTTGAGAATATCCCTTGGCAACTAGTTAAGCCTTGTACTTCTGAACAGAACCATCTTTATTGTGCTTGATTTTGTAAACCCATTTTAATTCGATGATTTCTTCGTTGTCTGGCTTATCCACGATTTCCCATGTGGTATTCTTCTCAATCATTTTCATTTCTTCATCCATGGCTTGGATCCATTCTTTATGCTTTGCAGCTTCTTCATATCTTTGTGATTCACTTCAAAAGAATGCTACATCTGTGGTACCATATATTTCTTACAGAAATCTCGTTCTTCTTGG
The DNA here is from genome assembly GCA_037974665.1 of Ehretia macrophylla. Lineage (NCBI taxonomy): Eukaryota > Viridiplantae > Streptophyta > Magnoliopsida > Boraginales > Ehretiaceae > Ehretia > Ehretia macrophylla. Next base: position 42,611,982 of record CM075780.1, on the reverse strand, counting down.
CAGAGTTGAATATGGAGATGAAGAACTTGGGCTAGATTCAAAAGTTGATGTTGAAGGTTGTGGACTTGATGGTCTTGTGTTGAATCCTGGATTAGTTGGTACTTCTACACCTGTGTCTATTGATTGTGATTGAGATTGGACTTGATTATCTTCCAATCCTTATGTTGCATTTTCATCAAAGATAACATCCTTTGAGATAATCAGCTGCTTCCCCCGAGGATTGTAGAGGCTATATCCTTTGGATTGATCATTGTAGCCAATAAAGATGCACTTTTCGCCTTTTTCATCTAATTTCTCTCAATTTTCCTTTGGAATGTGTGCATAAGCGACACAGCCGAAAATTCTGAAATGTAGCACCGTGGGCTTTCTTTTATACCAAGCTTCATAAGGTGTCTTGTCCAAAATTGTTTTGGTAGAAGATTTGTTGAGTAGATATACGGCAGTGTTGACAGTTTTGGCCCAGAGATGTTTTGCCAACTTTTTGCTTTAAAGCATGCTACGAGCTATTTTTGCAATTGTTCGTTTCTTGCTTTCTGCAATGCCATTTTGCTGAGGAGTACGTCAGACTGTCAATTTCTCTTTATTCTATGTTTGTTGCAGAAGATGTTGAGTTCTTGACTTCCCCATGATATGTGCGCAGAATTCTAATAAAATGCCCACATTCATTTTCAACTTGAGCCTTGAACTGAACAAAGGATGAGAATGCATCAGAATTTTTCTTTAGAAAATATACCCATATTATACGGGTATAATATTCAACAAAGAGTAAAAGATATCTTTTTCCGCTTATAGATGAAGTTGTGGTTGGACCCCAAATATCAGCATGCACCAATTGGAGTGGTGTCTGGGCTAGCCATGCTGATTTTGGAAATGGTGGTCTGTGCATTTTGCCAAAGATGCAGCCTTCACAAATTTACTTTTCTACATTGATAAAAGGCAACCCATATACCATTTTTCTTTGCCTTAATTTCTTGAGGGCATAATAATCTAAATGCCTGAATCTCAAATGCCACAACATGGATTCATCCATATTTTCACATTTTAAAGCTTGTTTTTGTATTAGTGGCGTTGATAATGGGAAGACTTTATTTGAGGCCATTTTGACAGCAGTTATAAATTGTCTATTTTCTTATCAATAGTGAGACATTTATTTTCTCAAATTTTACCATGTAGCCTCTTTGAATTAATTGACCTACACTTAATAAATTTTGTGCCAAACCTGGAGCAAATAGAACTTCTTGAATATATTTTGTAGAACCATCCTCTATTTTGACAGCTATAATACTTTTTCCATCAACATCTTAGTGTTTTCCATCACCTAGTATCACCTTTGATTTTGTATTTTCATTTAGGCTGACAAAAATATTTTTATTTCCTGTCATGTGATTTGAGCAACCACTATCCACATATCAAATATCGTGTGTATATTCTTTGGCATTGAGACAAGAATAATACTTATTATGAGCTACTTCATTTTCTTCAGAAAAATTGGCCTTTTCTTTTTCTTTGTACAAAAGATCTTTTTCTTGATGTGTGTGATGTGTGCTCATTTTGCACTTATACTAATAATTTTTTGTATCATGGCCATTCTTCTTACATAAATTGCAGTAAGATTTATGTCTATAATTGCTCCTCTGATTTCTATATTAGCCTTTTCCACGACTGCAAAAATTTGTAGTTCCTCTTCGTTGGAATTTGTGGCATTCTTTTTTCTTTTTTCTTTTCTCGATAATTTTTCTGCTTGTCCTCGCTTGGAAGGCTATATTTACCTTTGATTGAAAGGCTTGTTCTAGTGCCTGTCCAAATCTACACATTCTTTCTTCATGCAGAGGCGTCTCAAACAATTTGGGACTTTGGGCGGTAATCTAAATGAGGGCCTTAATAATTAGGATTTTTCTCAATAAAAAAAACTCTAAATTTTCCACTAAAATAATCACTACAAATAAAAAAAACCAAAATTAGAATTATAAAATAGTATAATATTACAAGTTAACAAAAAGATAGACCTATATAAAATAGCAGGCCTTGGGACTCTAAGACCCTCTTAGGCCCAATTAAATGATACTAGTTTAGGATAGACCTTTATCTTCAAAAAAAAAAAAAAACAATTTCTTTAAATTGGGGTCCCTAAGCTAAGGGGGCCTTGGGCACAGGCCCAAGCTGCCCTTAGCTTGGGCTGACCCTGTCTTCACGTGCTTGTAGAGAACCATTAATTCAACTAATGATAGTGTAGATAAATTTTTTGACTCTTCTATTGCAACCACTATATGATCAAACTTAGTTGGAAGGCTTCGTAAAATTTTTTGAATAATTTTCTTATCCTCTATTGTGTCTGCTAAAACTTCTTATTTGATTGACAATATTAGAGACAAGAGAAAAGAATTCTTAAACTGATTCACCTTCTTTCATGAGAAAAGTATCAAGATCTTTTTATAAAGATTGAAGTTTGATATAAATTACCATTTTTGAGCCCGTAAATTCATTCTTCAAATTATCCAAGCCTCTTTTGAAGTTGTCACTGTCATCACTCTCGGAAATATGGTTATGCTCACCTTGCTGAATATATAATAGAGTCCTTGCTTGCATCACTCATCTGATTATCTTGATATTGCTTCTTTTGAGTATCATCCCAAGATGCCATTCCATCAGCATCGTTTGGTTATGTGTAGCCATTTCGTACAATATTGTTGTGATAGGCCTAGACTAATTTAGAGAACTAGAACTTATGTAAAAAATATTTTGGAAGTGGAATAGGAGAATTTTAGAGGAACTAGAGAACTTGTATTGAAGAGAAGATTGCAACTTTGGCTTGGTTACAAATGCTTGAAGTTGTCCCTATTTATAGGTGTTTAAGGAGCATTCTACACACAATATATTTTGAAGATTCTTGGAATATGCTAGATAATGTTCCTAGATCTTTCTAGCTAGCCAAATAAAATATTTCTCCCTAGATGTTTCCTAGATACTTCCTAGAAAATATCTCAACTTCAAGATTTCTCTAGATGTAGGGTTTGGGCTTACAATTGGGCAATGCTCTTATTCTTTTAGGCCAAGTGAGTAAATATTTTAGCTAGCCCAAATGCTTTAGTATTAATACTTAGACCAGATACTCATTCATTAATTTTTAGCCCAAATTCTTGATGCCCAATCCTTAGCTCAAATTTACCTTAGCCCAAATTCAAGTTTACTTTCCAACACCTGCTCTTAAACTTGAATTTTTCATTCCAAGAAGGGATCTCAGCTTGAGAAAAACTTCAGCCCAGAGAGGCTTGGTGAAGATATCCGCTACCTGGTCTTGTGACTTCATGTACTTTATATGGGCATTCTTCTTTGTCACACATTCTCTGATGAAGTGATATCTGGTATCAATGTGCTTGCTTTTATCATGGAAGACAGGATTCTTTGCCAACGCAATTGCTGACTTGTTGTCCACGAATATTTTTGTTGCTTCGTCTTGAGAAAAGTTAAGCTCCTTAAGCAAATTCCGTAGCCATAGCGCATGACACACAGTTGCAGTTGCGGCTACATACTTAGCTTCACATGTTGATAATGTGACTATTGATTGCTTCTTTGAAGTCCATGTGAATGTTGTGTCTCCAAAGTAAAACACGAACCCTGTTGTACTTTTTCGATCATCTATGTCTCTAGCCCAATCACTATCATTGTATCCCACTAGCTTGAACTTGCTCGTAGAGGGATAGAAGATATTGTAATCAATAGTTCATTTGATGTATCAAAGGATTCTTTTTGCAACCTTGAAGTGATGAGTTGTTGGAGTCTCTATGAACTTGCTGATAGTCCTACTCCAAATAAGATATTCGGTCTTGTGCATGTCAAATATCATTGGCTCCCAACCAGGCTCTTGTATAAAGTTGGATCTACCTTCTTAACTTCATCGTACCTTGATAACTTGATTCCACACTCCACTGGGGTGTTTATGGGCTTGCAATTGTCCATATTGAATTTCTTGAGAATTTCCTTTACATATTCTTCTTGAGATATAAAGATGCCATCATCCCTCTGCTTTACTTCAATTCCAAGATAGTATGTCATGAGCCCAATGTCCGTCATTTCGAATTCTCGTGCCATTGCCTTCTTGAAGTCGTCGAACATTTTTGGATTGTTTCCAGTGAAGATCAAGTCATCCACATACAGACAGACAATCATAATGTCTTCTTTTTCATCCACTTTTGTGTATAGTGCATGCTCATGAGGATATTTTCTGAAATTATTCTCTTCAAAATATTTATCGATTCTGATATTCCATGCCCGAGGAGCTTGCTTCAACCCGTACAAAGCCTTTTTTAACTTCAAGACTTTGTCTTCATGCCCTCGAACGATATAGCCTTCGAGTTGCTCAAGGTATACTTCTTCTTCGAGAAATCCATTCAAGAATGTTGATTTAACATCCATTTGATAGATCTTCCACTTCTTCTGTGTTGCTATTGAGATCAGCAATCTTATTGTTTCTAGATGAGCAACTGGAGTAAAGACTTCATGATAGTCAATACCAAGTCTTTGTTTGTATCCTTTGGCCACCAATCTTGCTTTGTATCTTTTAACTTCTCCTTTGGCATTCTTCTTAGCTTTGTAGACCCATTTTACTCTAATTGTCTTGTGTCCCTTTGGTAAGGTTGTTAGCTCCCATGTGTCATTCTTCTTGATTACTTTAATCTCCTCATCCATAGTCTTTCTCCATTCTTTGCTTTTTGGTGCTTCTTCATAGTTAAAAGGGTCACAATCAACAAAGAGACAGAATAGAGTGAGGTCATTCTGATTCTCAATGACCTCGTAAATTTCTTGTAGAGTCTTCATTCGGTGAGGCCTTTCATTTGAGCTCTCTGTTAATGATAATGTTGTTTCTTGTAGTGTTGTTAGTGATGAAGGCAGAGTCTCGTGATTAGTTGCTTCTTCAATTTTTGGTGGTTCTTCTTCGTGCATTAAGAAGAACTGGTACTGCTCCTTTTATTCTTTACTCCACTCGAGCTCTTCTCATCGAACTCCACATCTCTACTTACGGTGGACTTCCTTGTACTTGGATTGTATAACTTGTATCCTTTTGAGTTTTGGTCATAGCCGATGAAGATGTACTTCTCGCTTTTATCATCGAACTTTGTTCTTCTTTGGTCCGGAACATGTACAAGGCTATGCTTCTAAATACTCGTAAGTGCGCAACACTGGGCTTATGCCCGCTCTATGCTTCTTGGGGTGTTTTGTTCCATACGCTCCTTGTGGGAGAACGATTTGATAGATACACTGCACAATCTATAGCTTCAGCCTAAAATTACTTTGGCAGCATCTTACTCTTGAGCATGCTTCTTGTCATGTCGAGGATGGATCTATTCTTCCTCTCTACTACTCCATTTTATTATGGTGAGTAAGGAAGAGTGAGTGGACGTTTGATTCCATTTTCTTCACAATATGTCTTGAACTCTTGTGAGTTGAATTCTCCCCCTCTATCAGATCTCATCGCTTTTATCGTATATCCACTTTGTTTTTCCATAAGAGCCTTGAATTTCTTGAAGGCATTGAAGACCTCTGATTTTTCTTTTAGAAAATATACCCATGTCTTTCTACTGAAATTATCGATGAAGAGAAAGAAGTACCTATTTTTGCCAAATAATGCTTGGTTAATTAGGTCGTACACATCGGTGTGAACTAACTCCAATGGCCTCCTTGCTCTTGATGATGCCTCTTGTGGGAAGCTTTTTCAGAATTTCTTGCCAAGTAGACATCCTTCACATAGTTGATCGGGGTAATCGATGGAATGTAATCCCTTGACCATATGCTTCTTTGATAGTAGTTTTAGTCCTCCAAAATTGAGATAACCCAACCTCAAATGTCATAGCCAAGAAGTGTCTTCCAAGCATGGTTTCAAACATTTGAGACTATCATTTTGAATGTTCAATATAAACATTCTATTGTTGGTCATGGGCAGTTGGGCAATTAAGTTTTCTCTATGATCTCTTAGGAAGAGACTATGATTTTTTATATGGATATCATAGCCCTTTTCTAAGAGTTGGCCCATGCTCAAGATATTGGCCTTCATGTTGGGCACGTAGTATACATTGGAGATGAATTGGTGTCTACCATCTTTTAGGCGAATGAGTATTTTACCTTTCCCCTTGACCGGAGTCTTAGATAAGTCTCCAAATGTGACATTTCCATTAACTGATTCATCAAGCTCGACGAACATGTTCTTGTTGCCACACATGTGGTTGCTTGCACTTGTGTCGAGGTACCATGTATGTTGTTCTCCATCTCCGTATCCCTTGTATGCGAGCAATAAGGTAGAGTCTACCTCATCATTTTTTTGCTCAGCATAATTGGATCTCTCCTCTACATTTTTGGTTGAAATTTGTCATTCTGAGGCATAGTGACCGAATTTGTGGCAATTATAACATTCAACTTCGGACTTTTCATACCTTGGTCTTTGAGCGCCTTCTCTTCCATATCTGCTTGATGATCTATTGTTATCATCCTTCTCGTTGTAGGGCATATTGTATCCTCCTCTTCCTCAGCCACGACCACGACCGCGTCCACGTCCTTGTCCCCGTCCTCGTCCTCTTTGGCTTCTTTCATCGCCAAGGTCTCGATCTCCTCGATTGAGATTGAGCTTGGCTTGTAATACTTCGTCTAATGATTCCTTATTCCTTCTCTTGATCTTCTCTTCATGTACTTGAAGCTTACTAGTGAATTCATCAATGGTCATTTTCTCTAAATCATTAGATTCTTCAATTGCTACTACCACATGGTCGAATTTTGAATCTAATGATCGGAGAATTTTTTCAATGACCTGAACATCACCCATGCTTTCACCATTTGTTTGTAGATGATTAACTATGGATTGAACTCTTAAAACATAATCGAATATTGATTCGGATTCTTTCATTTGTAAATTTTCAAACTCAACTCTAAGAGCTTGAAGATGGACTTTTCTTACCTTATCAACTCCTTGGTATGCTTTCTCAAGAATCTCCCATGTTTTCTTAGCTATTGAAGCTTGGGTAATCTTCTCAAACGTGGCATCATCTACAGCTTGTTGGATGATTGAAAGAGCCTTTTGATCTTTCATCTTAGACTCCTTCAAAGCCTTCTTTTGTGCTTGAGTAAGAGTGGGCTCATCTTCGGGTACTTCATAGCCTTCTTCAACAATATCCCATATATCTTGGCCGCCAAGATATGTCTTCATTTTGATGTTCCACCTTCTATAGTTGTCATTGGAGAGCCTTGAAAATGGGAATGCTACACTTGATGTCGCCATAACCTAGCTCTTGATATCATTTTGTTGTGATAGGCCTAGACTAATTTAGAGAACTAGAACTTATGTAGAAAATATTTTGGAAGTGGAAGAGGGGAATTTTAGAGAAACTAGAGAACTTGTATTGAAGAGAAGATTACAACTTTGGCTTGGTCACAAATGTTTAAAGTTGCCCCCTATTTATAGGTGTTTAAGGAGCATTTTACACACAAGATATTTTGAAAATTCTTGGAATATGCTAGATAATATTCCTAGATCTTTCTAGCTAGCCAAATAAAATATTTCTCCCTAGATGCTTCCTAGAAAATATCTAAACTTCAAGATTTCTCTAGATATAGGGCTTGGGCGTACAATTGGGCAATGCTCTTATTCTTTTGGGTCAAGTGAGTAAATATTTTAGCTAGCCCAAATGCTTTAGTATTAATACTTAGCCCAGATACTCATTCATTAATTTTTAGCCCAAATTCTTGATGTCCAATCCTTAGCCCAAATTTATCTTAGCCCAAATTCAAGTTTACTTTCCAACAAATATCCCAGAGTCCCTGTGAAATAAACAAAATGTGCATCCAATATTTATAGGAGTCACCGTAAAAAATTAGAGACGGTAACTTGAGAATAGCTCAAACCAGAAGCCATACTGGTATAAACACTTAGACCGAAAAAACTTTTTTTGTTTTAATGTGCACAAAGAGAATTTCTCTTTCTGTTTTTGTGTATGTAAAAGAGATTTCAAAAACAATGTTTTTAGAAGGCAAGTTCACGTGACCACCAACAAAAGTGTGGTCTTTTTTTTTGGCTAAGCCAGTAAGTATCATTAAATTAAACACCAAAAACAAACAGTACATTGAATGAAATATTTACCAAAAAAATCTCGAAACTAGAGTAATAATACATTCAAGTTCCAATAGTTACAAAGAGTTCTATTGTTAAGATCATTTCTAGCTAAACGGTTTCCCAACAAGCATTTTCAGTCTCACATTTTCCTGAATCTTTGCCACAATTTGGTGTTTTGTTTTAACTATTTTATTCACTTTTGTGTAAAAAATGGTAGTAGACCCGACTATGTGATTTTTATTTTATTTTATAAAGAAACCAATTTTCTTATTTTTACAAATGCACACAAAATAGAGAGAAACGTTGATAAATTTGGTCAAAAGCAATAATGATTCAAGGCAATCGATTAATACGGCCTACCAATTTTTTGAATATACCTTTGCTTTTTTTTTTTGAAAAAATTTGTAGACTGTCTTTCTTCTCTTTTCAATAAACGTTTCTTTCTTCCTTCTGCAATAAAGAATTTGATAGCCTTCCTCGTCGTTCTTTTCACAAAAAAATTCTGATCTTGGGCTCTTGTATCTAAGAGTGACTTTTTTTTTTTTACTTTCAATGGAAGATGCCCAATTCAGTTGGTGATCCAATCGGGCTCTAATACCACTGTTAGATTTTGGGACGAGGGATATTATGTATATGGTAGAGAGAAAGATTGGAATTTAGGAGATGAACAAACTGATTTTTATTTCTGTGATGAAACTCTCTGCTTACATCAAATTGAGCACATCATATGTCTATTTATAGTAGTTTATGGAACTATTAGGACTATAAGTTCTTTACCTGCACGATTTCTAATCTAATCTGAAAACTACATAATTTTTAACAAATTTAGAGTTTTTTGGTATATGAGCTGTAGTTAGAATAGTTTGTTTCACACTTGTTGAATCTTGACTTTGATTCTCCTACATGTTCCAGAGTTCATTAATTTGGATATTTCTTTAGTCTTCTGAATTTTTTTCAAATATGAAGATTTCTATAATTTTTGAATTTTCTTAACTCTAGAATAATTTGGCTTGTTTGACTCTGGAACTTTCTGGCTTGATTTTTAACAATGTGTTGCAATACTTTTATAATGCTTCTTTAAGTGACCACTGGAAATAACAATTGAAAATTTGAAATACTATTTTGATAGGATTGGAGTACTTGCATCATGGATGCAAACCACCGATAGTCCACAGAGATATCAAGCCTACAAATATATTACTGAATGGAAAATTTCAAGCCAAATTATCTGATTTTGGGCTATCTAGAGCTTTTGCCAATAAAAGTGGTATGCATGTGTTAATTAACACCATTGCTGGCTCTCTAGGTTATATGGATCCTGAGTAAGTATTACTCTTCATTAGGCTTAGTAATAGAAATTTTATGTATATATTTTAATTTGAAGAAGCCTGCAGGTGTTTTTCGTCCCGCAAATTGACCAAAAAAAGCAATGTCTATAGTTTTGGGGTTGTCCTCTTGCAAATCATCACTGGCGGCCCAGTTGTAAACCATGAAGACAAGCACATAATTGAATGGGTTGCTCCTTTGGTTGAAAATGGAGACATTAGAACAATTGTTGATGATAAATTACAAGGAAACTTCAATATTGACTCTGCAGGGAAAGCTGTTGAATTAGCAATGGCTTGTGTGTCTCATCCTTCCACTACAAGGCCAACCATGGATGATGTGGTGATTAAATTGAAAGAGTGCTTGGCAACACAGATGCCTAACCTCGAAACATAACCAAACAGTGTAACATCTTCGATTCTGGGGAGTGAATATGATCCTCAAGATCTAGAAAGGTAAAGTGGAGTAGACAAAAATCATTTCATACTCAAATATGATTTGTTTTTGGCTGATTTCTCATATTAGTATCGAGTGCTGAAACTTTTATTAGGTCCTGTTGGAGGCCAGTGCAAAATTTGTAAACTTTTATCACCTCAATATTTGTCACACGTATACCCTTCTTCTCTGATAGTACTCTCCTTAAGACTTCACTAGAAACACAATTTCCATATATAAGTATTTCAGTTTCTCTTGATATTGCTTCATTAGTCTTCTTAATTTAGAGATAGCTTCTGTTACTGATCGCATGAGTATGAAACCAAATCGACTATCTTAATGCATTTGTATTTTTTCTTATTCTTCTTTCAATTACCGTTTTTCATAGTTCCATAATATGACTTATTAATTTGATCTCTCAATAATACAGCTTTAAATGTCCGTTTATTTTTGCAAATAGATATTAAAATACTCATCCACCAAGCATTAGGCATCTTTGTCTTTCTCGAAATTACATTAAAAAGTTCTGTAAACAAAGTTATACCCTCCTTACCCATGCATCTCTAATGGTCAATTGGGATACTATTTGATCCAACAACCATCCCAATTTTTAGCTTTTGATTGCCTCCATAACCTCTTCTCGTCTATTCACCAATAAAACATACAACTTAACAAAATTTTAAACTATGAAGTTGTCTCTAATTTATATTACTAGACTTATCTTTATTAAATAGCTTATAGCAATAGTTGAGCATTCTCTACCACCATTCTTTTAGTTGTTCCACTTTGACAAGCATCATTTCATCCTCATTCGTAATCCGCGGAAACAAAGGACTTTAAGCTAAATAAAAGTCTTTTTTTTGTCAAGTGCTTTAAGCTAAATAAATTAAAGACAAAGTAGTCAGCAAGAGTAATTCACGGAGTAAGTTAGAAGTAAGATCAAACTCAGAAAAAATACATGAAAATGACAACTTTAGATAGCTCTATAATTCAACAAGATTGAGAGATTAATATAGATGTCAACCACAAAAACAAGGTGCAATGGAAAAATTGAAGAAACGTGTTCAGGAAGCTGGTGCGATCAAAAAATACCAATTAAGTTCAAAGAAAATTACTATAAGATTGTCATTTGAGAAACCTTGTGGTATAGTTTGTGTTGACCAATAACATACAACCATGGCCAAAAGATGTTAGTGGTTGAAAAGAGAACGTTAAGATAATGTATAGCAGAACTACACCGATCCAAACACTAGTATCTTCAATACTTCAGATGCAGGCTTCACAGACAGCGGTTCAAATATGGCATTATCATCACCACCTGCAGACTTTGAAAAGCCATTCTTGACCTTAAGAAGTTTTCCTGAAGGAATCAGGAATTGCTACACCCTTAGACCTGAAAATGGGAAGGATAACAAGTATTTGATAAGGGCACAGTTCTGGTATTCAAATTACGACGAAAAAAACCAACTACTAGAATATATTGTTGGTATTTGAATTATTATAAAATTGGTTTGTAAATTTGTTTGAATGACAAACGTTTGAAGAAGAAGAAGAAAACAATGTATTTGATATAATAGTAGTTTAAAATGGAAGGAATGAAATGTAAAGATATTGGCTAATAGATGATAATGGAGAAAGAAAATTGTATTGACTGATTGAGTTGATTACAAATGATGCTTATAGCTGCTATTTATAGAGCACCAACGGCGGTGAAAGAAAACTATGTATCAGCCTAGAATAATCTAGTGTGGCGGTGGAGTGCCTGACAAGCTAAAGCATATTAGACTAAAATATTGTATAAGCTAGAGTATTCTAGAATATTACACAAGTTTGGAGATCTCTCTGGAATTGAGCATTAATTTTTAACACTCCCCCTTAGAGCTCAATTATGAAATTCCCAACATTTCTCATAATGACTCGGATTTTGGTCATGAAAGTGCTTTTGTGAAGAAATCTCCAAGTTGGTCTTCTGTTATGATATACTTGAGCTCAATTTGCCCGTTATTAGTTGTCTCTCGTAGAAAGTGGTATTTGATAGCAATGTGTTTAGTCCTGCTATGATGTATAGGGTTCTTTGCCATTGCTATCACTGACTTATTGTCGCAGTAGATCTTAGTAGGATTTTCTTGGTGTTCTCCCATGTCTCCGAGAATAAGCCTTAACCATATAGCTTGACTTGTCGTTAATGCTGCTGCGACATACTCTGCCTCAGCCGAAGATTGTGCCACACAGTCTTGCTTTTTTTATGACCATGAGAATATACCTGAGCCAAGTGAGAATGTATAGCTTGAGGTATTCTTTATATCATCCACTAATTTAGCCCAGTCACTGTTAGTGTAGCCGATCAATGTTGAGTCAGTCTTAGGCTCGTACCAGATACCTTAGTCCTTTGTACCCTACAAGTATCTTAATATTCTCTTTGCAGCTCCATAATGGACTTGGCTTGGGCTTTGCATGAACCTTAATAGTAGACTTGTCACGTACATGATGTCTAGTCTTGTAGTTGTTAGATATAGAAGGCACCCAATGAGACTTCTGTATGTTGACACATCTGTCTTCAATATGCCGTCTTCTTTACTGAGTTTTTCATTAGTGACTAGAGGAGTAGCAACAGACTTGCAACCATACATCTTGAACTTTTTCAATAAGGTCTTTGTGTACTTCCTTTGTGAGATAAATATCTATTTTTCTTCTTGTCTTACCTGAATGCCGAGAAAGTAATGCATCAACTCAAATTCAGTTATCTCAAAAGTCTTCATCATATCTTCTTTGAACTCCTTGATCATTTCTTCATTGTTTCCTATGTAGATAAGATTATCGACGTATAGAGAAACAATGAGTCTGTTGTCGTTACCTTGGGTCTTTATGTAGAGTGTTGGCTCATTTTCACTTCTTTTGAATCCTTGACTGATGAAGTAGTCATCAATTCTACTATACCATGCTCGCGGAGCTTGCTTTAATCCGTAGAGCGTCTTTTTTAGTCTCAAAACTTTGTCTTCTTGTCCTTTTGCCACGAATCCTTGAGGTTGCTCAACATATATTTCTTCTTCAAGATAGTCGTTAAGGAAGGCTGACTTGACATCCAGTTGATAAATCTTCCATCTTTTTTGTGCTGCAAGTGCAATGAGAGCCCTTATAATGTCCAAGTGAGCAACTGGAGCAAAGGTCTCATTGTAATCAATTCCTGGTAGTTGCAAATAACCTCTAGCGATTAGTCTTGCTTTATGCTTTTGAATTGAGCCATATGGGTTAAGCTTTGTCTTGTAGACCCACTTAACTCCGATGACTTCTTTGTTGCTTGGTAGATCCACCAACTCCCATGTTTCATTTTTCTCAATCATCTTGATTTCTTCCTCCATGGATTTTACCCATTCTTTTTGTTTTAGCAACTTCAAAGCTTTCTGGCTTTATCATCACGAAATTGCATGTCTTGTAAATCTCATTGAGTGGTCTTATTTTGCTTGGTGGTGAGTCTAAAGATGATTCTACTTCATTTGAGGATGATGATGATAGTGTCCTCGGGCTTGAAGGTTGTGAAGCTGTTCACGGAGTCTGCGATCCTTCTATTTCTTTTTCTTCGTGGACTTTGTTGGAGCTCCGTAGTATGGGTAGCATAATATTCTGGTTTTCAACTTTTTCTTTCTCCCAATTCCATGCTGTATTTTCATCAAACTCAACGTCGTGACTGATTATTAGCTTATTTGTTTTGAGACTATAAATTCGTTATCCTTTAAATTGAGAGTTGTAGCTGATAAATATGTCTTTCTATGTCTTCTCCTCTAGTTTATGTCTTTTTTTCTTTCAGAATGTGTACGTAGCAAATGCTTCTGAAAACTTTTAGATGTTGCGCTGATGGCTTCTGTCTACTCCATGCTTCAATTGGGCTTTTATTTTGAACTGCCTTTGTGGGGCATCTATTGAGTAAATAGACTACGATATATACGGCTTCTGCCTAGAACTCCTTTGGTATGCCTTTCTCTGCTAGCATTGTCCTTGCCATCTCCATCACTATCATGTTCTTCCTTTTTGACATGTCATTCTGCTTTGGAGAGTAGCCGACGGTTAGTTGATATTCGACCCCTTCATCTTCATAGAATTTGTTGAACTCCTTGGAGGTGAATTCTTTTCCTCTATCACTCCTTAGAACTTTGATTCACCGACCGCTTTGTTTCTCGACTAGATTCTTGAATTACTTGAAGATATTGAAAACTTCTGACCTTTCTTTCATAAAGTAAACTCATGGCATCCTTGTATAATCATCAATAAAGAGGATAAAATATCTGTTTTGCTTGAAGTTTGGAGTCCTCAATAGTCTGCATACATCTGTGTGTACCAACTCCAGGATTTGTTTAGCTTTCCATGTCTTGCCTGAAGAAAATGGCTTCCGGTGTTGTTTGTCTTCTAAGCATCTCTTGCACACATCATCATTCAGCTGGATGACTGGAAGATCTTTCATCATATTCTTCTGATAGAGGATCTTTAATCCATGGACGTTGAAATGCCCAAACCTCCGGTGCTATAGCCATGATTGGTTTTCTTGAGCTTTTAGAGCTGCTTCTACGTACTGCCAACAAATGGGAAAGTTCCTTTGTTGCTGCATTTTTACTACAGCTATTTCCATATTTTTGTTTTTGTTATCATATATTGTGCATGAGTCTCCTTTGAAGAGTAAACCATATCCTTTCTCCATCATTTGACCCACACTCAAGAGATCAGTGTCAAGTTTAGGAACTAGCAGTACATCGTGTATGAATCACGTACCTTTCTTGGTGTTGACTGCAATTGTACATTTTCCTTCGACTTCCACCAGTTCTCCATTCCTGAGTCTAACTTGGAATTTGACTGATCTGTCAATGTCTTGAAAGATCTTCTCGTCACTAATCATGTGATTGTTGCAGCCGCTGTCTAGGTACCAAGTCTCGTTCTTTACTTCTGATGCAGCGTGGCACACATAGAACAAACAATCTTCATTCTCTTTTTCTTTAAAGAAATTAGCCTAATGCTTTTGTTTGGAGCGATACTCTTTCTCATAGTGCTTAAATCTACCACAACTTTTACATTGTGGTCTATCACGATACCAACAATCAATTTCTTGATGGTTGGTCTTCTTGCATATACCAAATGGTGGATATTTGCCTTTTTCTTTGCGCATTATTATTTCCACCATTGTTTCTATTTCTATAATTTTCTTCAAATCTTCTCCCCCCATTTCTAGAATTCTGAGACCTTATGTTGAGTTTAGACTAAAATGCATTTTCTACTAATTCATTTTCATGCATACCCATTCTTTTCTCATAAGATTCAAGAGAGCCTACTAACTCTGTCATTGATATCTTAGCTATATCTTTAGTTTCTTCTATAGTAGTTACAATTGGATCATATTTAGTAAGAAGAGTAATTAGTATTTTTTCTACTACTCTTTTGTCGGCAATATCTTCAAAACACAGGGGACCTAAGATCATGTTGGTATGTCCTAATTACAAACTGACATTTCCAATTCCTGACCTATAGCGACACATGTGTTTAAATTTTTTTTATTTTCTTTGCCTTTTCTACTCTATTTGATATGATACTCGTGGCTGCCATGTCTGACATCAAGTCATACTATGGACTGAAGATGAATTGGCAAGGAGAGATCCATGCATACCTCGAGCTTTTCGGTCTCAGCTGCAATTATGATTATAACAACTCTAGAATTGTCACTTTGTATGTATATGCATTTAGACATCCAACAATTCTAATCTCAGTTTGAATTATATTTCTCAAATATATCATTGAACTTGTATCAGGAACCTATCCTTAAGCGGATTAAATGGATCAATCACTCCGCACATAGCTAATCTCACATCTATTCGGAGTTTGTAAGTATGCCTATTTACTTCTTGACTTGGAGGAAAAAAAATAAGATGATGTCTTTTATTTTCTAAATATTGAAAAAAAATGAATTAGAGATTTTGATAATTATCACTTATGGTAGTAAAATCTGACCATTCCAAGGATTTGTTGAATAATAATTTGAGTGGAAATGTGCCCGACTTTTTGGCTTAACCAGTTAATTTAACAATCCTGTAAGTTTCTGCTAACATTTTTACTATTTCATGTGAAGAATGAAAGAAGAGTAAATCATTTACTTTTCAATCCATTACAGGAACTTAGCAAGGAACAATTTCAGTGGGCCGATACCAACAAAACTACAAGAGAAGGCAAAATAGGGATTGTCTTTCAGGTCTACTTTATTGTCAAAAATAAATCTAATTGGACTACTACTGATCTTTTATACTACCATTTAAGCAAAAACCATTTTGCTCTACATTCAAAAATCAATCTAATTATCTCAGAACTTTCAAGGGACCACTAAGAGAAGAGCTATAAGCACATTATAAGCAAATTTTGGTTGTTTTTGTCTAGGAACTTGCGATTTCTAAGGTCCATATTTTTTGTCCTTTGTCAAGAAGGATCGATGGACTAGCCAACAATGGAAAACACAGTGATATTGGCAAAAAGAAGAACAAGGTTATCCTTCCAATAGTAGTATCAACACTTGCCATTTTTCTTCTTGTCCTCTTAGTATTTATTACCATGTGTGCAATCAGAAGACGAAGAAAAACAGGTTAGTAAAATTCATCCTGATTTATTAGGATGGGATTGTTGAGTGAAAAGATAATTTCAATAGGGCAATTACTGGGTCTGGCTGCCAGACCCCAACAACTCTCAAAAATATTGTTAGGCCCATATTATGTGGTCCCACGTTCCCACCTATTAGAAAGACTATTGAGTCCGGCTAGCCTTTCAACAAATAATTTTACAAAGGGCTCTTTTTTTGGTTGACTTATACTTGTCAAATCTCCTATATACAGTGATCAGGAAGAGAGATGCTAATTTAAACAAGAACAATGGCACGTTACAGAATAAGAATTGGGTAATTACATACTCAAGACAATTCTAGGAAAAGGAAGATTTGGCACTGTCTATCATGGATGGGTGATACTAAAGTTGTGGTGAAGATGCTCAACCCTGGATCGACTCAAAGACACAAGGAATTTTAGGTAGAGGTAACTCACGAGCTCTTAATCTACACATCAATGGTAGAGTTGGTGAATAAATAGGTCAAACATATGATGCATATGTGCTTATAATTACTTTCAAAATTCAGGCCAATCTTCTTATGAACGTCCATCACAAACACTTGACTTCTCTTACAGGATACAGCGATGAAGGCAGTAACATTGGCATCATTTACGAGTACATGGCGAATGGTAACTTAAAACAGCACCTATCAGGTATATGGAATTGAGAATTTTGCACTGTACGTGTACATTTATGAACAATGAATTGAGATAATCTTAGAGGGTTGTCTTATTGGGTGCAAAATTCAGTTAGAAACAAAGACTTAGAATTGCAGTAGATGCAGCACAAGGTAATTTCATCTTTAGTGTCTAATTAAAATGTTTACGTTGAAAAAGAAAAACATTAGTTTCTAAAATCAGGTAAACATTAAAAGTTAAGTTAATCATAAACTATGAAGATAAGAAGAGAGAATACATGAATTTGAATCAGATTTTCCTGCCAATGCATTGTAGTCATTTTATCATGTTACAATTGAAATACTATTTTGGTAGGATCGCAGCACTTGCATCATGGATGCAAACTACCGATAGTCCACAGAGATACCAAGCCTAAAAATGTATTACTAAATAAAAAATTCAAAGCCAAATTATATGATTTTGGGCTATATAACCAGAGCCTTTGCCAATGAAAGTGGTATGCATGTGTCAATTAACACAATTATTGGCTCTCTAGGTTATATGGATCCTAAGTAAGTATTACTCTTCATTAGGCTACTAATAAAAATTGTCTATAGTTTTGACAAAGAAAAACGATGTCTATAGTTTTGGGGTTATCCTCTTGGAAATTTTCACTAGTGGGCCAGTAGTAAACAATGAGGCAAGCACATAATTGAAGGGTTGCTCCTTTGGTCGAAAATGGAGACATCAGAACAATTGTTGACAAGAGGTTACAAGGCAACTTCAATATTGACTCTACATGGAAAGCTGTTGAATTAGCAATGGCTTGGGTCCTCGTCCTTCCACTACAAGGCCAACCATGGATGATGTGGTGATTAAATTGAAAGAGTGCTTGGCAATAGAGATGCCTAACCACGAAACAGAACCAAACAGTCTAACATCTTCGTTTCTAAAGGAAGAATATGATCCTCAAGATCTAGAAAGGTAAATTGGAGTTGACAAAAATCATTTCATACTTGCATATGATTTTGTTTGGCTAGTTTCTAGTACTGACTGAGGCTAGTTCAAGTTTGAAGAGGTTCATATACGGAACACCGCGAAGTAATACCTGGAGCAGGAGATTCAATTAATTGAGATTCATTTTGTAAACTAGGCAAACACTTATTGAGTGTTAGTCAAGAATAAGTTCAGATTTTAATAGCATGTCTAATACTAATGGTGAATTCACTAAAATATGTAACTGAATAGAGTTTTACAACAACGACGAGTAGCCCAGTAAAGATTGTAAGAGTAACTCTTCAAAGACACAAATTGATTTGTTCCATAAAGAGAAAAGAGGCTATTTGACTTATAAAAATAGTAAGATGATCCTAAGAGAGAGTCTGATTATTCATCATAGATTGTTGGTTTTGGAGGTACATCTTCAAAAGTAGACTAGGAAAAAGAGGGTATATAGATGTTAGAATTTGAGATGAGATAAACAAATATTGTTTATAGAGAAAGCATCGAGAAGAAGAGTTTGGGAGGCAAATGGAATATCCCTAATGTTACATTGGATCAAGTGATTGATTGTATAGGAAGAGTAAGAAAAAAAAAGTTTTAGGAGAATCTAAAGGAAACAACACGACTCAAAGAAAAAATAATGGTGATAGAGTAAGAGAGTTCAAGATTAAGTTAACACTAAGATAGAACGTTACAAGCTCTTCAGAAAGTCGATAATTTAATGAATATAGGAAGATATAGAGTAGCTAAAACAGAAGCAAAAAAGGTAATTAGTGAGACCAATTAAAGCAAAGGCATAAAAAGATCTTTATGACGACTCTCTAATGTATATGCATCGAATTTAGCGAGGTGTATTGATATGAAAGATTTAAAATTGTCAAGTATGAAGATTGAAGAGTCATGATTGTCATGTCTTTATGGAGAGATTGTTTCCAATAGCTTTACATAAGAAATTGTCAAAATATGTTTAGAAGGCGTAGTACTCTTGAATGATGCAGATTACCCTTAATGTTGTCATGAGTCTGGTGAAAATATTAGGCCTAGTTTCTCTAGAAGAAGTCGAAGGCCATGAAATTGACAGAGATGAAAGAATTATATGATTAATTAGATAACTCTTAATGTGTTAAACCTATTAGATAACTCTTTTGAAGTACCACCAGCTCATGACCCTGCAACAACTTCATCACCTATGTTACCATGAGATGATAGCTCTCCTACATCGATTTTCTCACTTGGCTTAAAATAGTAATTGGGATCACTTGTGCGTTCATATTGGTAGTACACCTAGGGGGACCCCAATGCATCTACTAGTGGGGATGATAATAGTTAAGGTTTAAATTTAAAATTGACGAGTACATGACCGATAACAAAAATCGATAGAATATTCGTTAGAATTTGGTTTTTATAAGGGGTAAACAGATAGGTTTTAATTTTAGATATGAAAAAATTAAAACCCGAAATCGATTACCTATATGTGTGTGTGCGGGCGTGTGTGCATATATAGGCACATGACACACACACACACACACACACACACACACACACACACACACATATATATATATATATATATATATATATATATATATATATATATATTACTGCTCTTGCTAGTTCTAAAAAATTACAAGCATAACCGAGATAAACTCCAAGCCGTACCATATTTTTCTTCTTCTGTCGCATGCTGTTCTTAATTAGTTAACTTTTTTATTAGCTCATCAAAAAGAAAAAAATTGATTCATTTTTTTGTTGTGCTTTTTGACATGCAAATTGAATTCTTTTATAATTTTTAAGGTTTGTTTTTTTAAGAAAAATAAAATAAAATTATTTTTAAAAAAAGTTAAGAAGTTATGATTATGGTTACTGGTTACAGTTATGGTTATAAAATTCTTATCATAGTGCATCAGTGTATCCTTAAATACTATGAAAACAATGCAAATACTATGGAGCAAAACTATTTCTTACACATATAACGTTTAAGATATTCGAATACATATAAAACTTAAAGAAGCAAAAACTCTGCAAAACGAACAAGATGGCACATGACTTATTTCGTATATATAATTATAATCAACGAATTAAAAAAAAAAACAATTGCATAATGAAGAAAAAAATTATCAAATTGACATATAACTAATTGCTAAAAAATTGAATTCAGAATATCTTGCTAAAGATTCTAGCTAGTTAGTGCCAAATGTATATAGTATTATAAGAAGTTGCAGCTGACGGATGATCACTGCCAAGTAACAAGCTTTAGGATTAACACATACAGAATTAAGGACACAAGTGTTAAAAGTTGTGCAGTATAAGTATGGATTAATTTCACAGCAAGATGACTAATATGCTTAATCAATAAAGCTCTATGATCAAGACTAAAAACAAGATGCAATAACCTGGTGTAGAGTGATTCTGTTACAACTCTGTTATAGGTGATGTTGCAACATTAGCTGGAATATTTGTTCTATCACAGACCGTTAACAAACTGTTTATCTAGTTGCTTAGTTAGTTTATTCCACTTAATGTTCTAACATGAGTAGTAACAGTAAATAGCAGCGGAAATAATAAAACTATAACAGTAATAAAGAACACCAAGATTTAACATGGTTCAACCTTGCGGTCTACGTCCACGGGACCTTCCCTGGTCCAACAAACCTGTTCATTAAGAAACAACAAGTTACAATATCAATGGACTTACACAAGTAAAGACTCCATTTTGACCTTTGACGCCTAGATGAAGAACTCTTTAATGAACTTCAGTTTGGCGAGCTCCCCTCGACTTGCAACGTTCTCTCCCGAGAACTACACTTTCTTCTTCCGAAGAATGAATAAAAGAGACGGTAAACTAATTACTCAAAGACTCATACAAATCGCTCATGGCATACTGTCAAAACAAACAAAGTTGTAACACTTAATACAATCAAAGACTAGAACTCATATCGTGTTGTAACATAACTTGGAACACTGGACAAAAAACTCTCTTATATTTTCTCTTGTTGCTCACTGTTTCTTCCTCTTTTCTTTTCAGCACACCTCTACTCCACGGCCTATGCTTCATATATATGCTTGTCATGCCTTGGCTATCAAGAAAAGATCCTTCTCATAAAACCGACTTGCCTTTAGCAAAATGGACAATTAATGTAATCACAAGACTCATCTTTTTATGGAAAGTTACCATTCAAGTTTACCTGCACAATATAAAACGAAATAACAAAAGTATAGTAATAAAAAATTTTGCTAAAACATAGCCAATCAAATCTCAATCAATTTAATTCCTTTAACAATCTTCAATCAATTTAATTGCCTTAATAATCTTCAATCAATTAATCAATCGCCAATCAACCTAATTGGCTCAACAATCTCCCCCTTTGGCTTTGTTTTGGCAAAACCCTGATATCACATTCATTGTAACCTCCTACTACCCAAGTGCAAAAAAAGGCAGGTGCAACAAATAATGACTTTGTTGCAACATTCCGTAGAACAGCAGTGTTAAAGCAATGATCAGTCTGTTGCAACATGTAGTGGAACACAAAAAGAAATGTATCAAAGTAGAAAACATAGTGTTCCTGTAAAAGATAGCAAAGCAGGATAGCAAAGCAGTAGCAGCACATCACAACATAATACTCCCCCTTTTTGCCAAACCAAAGGCAAAGAATTAAAGGCAAAAGATCAGAGCAATAAAGCTAGCAACATAAGTGATCAATAACAATAGCATAGTAGATGTGACACCCGAGAATTTCACCATAAATTTATTTATAACCGTTGCATACCTATGTGCGCATTTCTACGTGCATCATCTTTCTTGCTTAATTATTTTTATTAGGGGTTACTATTCATAATATTTTTGACTGTTTCAAAAGTTTGATATTAAATTTTTCCTAGGTCACCTGACATTTAAAAGGAACCAAGAAATTTTCGTTTTGAACTTTCGAGCTTAGGAGTGTGCATTTGAAAAATGTTTTCCGTGATAATTAAATAGTGTTACGTAAGAATAGTACTAGTTGCAACTAAAAATAATTGAAATTGCATTTTGGCCTAGTTTGACTAAGTTTTTAATGGAATTTGACCCCATTTAATAACACATACACATACATAAAACAAGCTTAACATCACATAACATTTTAGTCATCAAAACAAAACAAAAAATGACCTCCAAGTCCCTCCATTTGGCCGACCAGCTATAGGAGAGAAAAGAGGAGATTTTGCTTCAACATTCTTGCACTTTGAGCTCCTAGCTTGATCTTGGGAGGGTTTTGAGCATCTTAGGGCCTTCAACAAGCTTCCTTGTCTTCAAAAATTGTGAGGGAGATGCATTTATTTGTTTTTAAAGTTTATGTTCATATATTGAATTTTATTGAATTGTTGATATTAGCTATAAAACTTGTTATGAATGCTTTCTATGAGTTATTTGATGCCTATAGAGTTAACTTTTGAGGTTTGATAACAAAGTTAATGGTTGAAACTTGAAATTGATCAAAGAGATGATGAATAGTGCCTAGAATTAGGGTTTTGAGAAAAATTGCTAATTGGCTTGAATTGATGCCTCAATTAGGTGCTCTAGACCTTAGGGAAGTTAGTTGAAAAGCCACGTTAGTTGAAACACTCGAATTTGAACTTAATTGCAAAATAAGCTTACTTTAAAAAGGGGGTTTTATACGTTAAGCAATCCGGGCAAGTTTGGGCATTGATTTGGGTATCCTTGAGCTAAAGAAGCACCTTTGGTGCTTTCGTTTCGCGAAAATGGGGTTCGGTTAGTATGGCTATAGTTCAAACCCGTTCGGGGCCTTCCCGAACTTTTGCTTCAAAAATGAGTTGTAGTGACTTTAAAAGGTACCTTTGAGCTTAATTAGGAATATAGAAAGACTAGGGTATGATTGGGAATCTCGAACCATGCTTAGGAGAAAGAAAGCTCGGTTAAAGAAAGGGGAAATGTAGTGTTTAGCCATTTTAGTTGCATTTGAAACTTGTTGTGTGTTAGTAATACCTTGCATTGATTATTTAAGATGTATTTAAGTTATTTGAGTAGATTATTGGAATTAGTTGTGTTGATTGTTACTTTTGGTATCTTAAAGTTAATATCGTGCTTATATGAACTTTTATCGTGCATATATGCGAGGACGGCCTACTTTGTCGTCCCTCTTACGTGTTATGTGTTATATTGATTGTTTGTGACTTGTATTGGGTTGCGCAACCTAAATCGGACATGGTAGCGTCGAGAAACACGGGCGGCGTCGGGCTTGCCGTGCTCTCTCGACTACCATGGTGCCTATTCCCTTTCTCGCTGAGGCATACTCCACTACCCCAGAGGCATGGTTCACCTGCTGGGCATGGACCTACCTTGGGAGAAAGGGTCGTAGGATCGGGATACATCCAGAGTATCCCAATTGTTGGCGTTTGGGGTTTGCTGGCATGTTCGTGATGCTCGTGGTTCGTGGCTCGTGAATGAAGACTTGGAAGTGGAACCGTATCCTTTTTAAAAGTGATTAATTGCTTGGCTTATTATCTTGTTGATTTACATGGATTATATATGTTTTCTTGTGTTTGCATATCATATTGCACGTTGGCATGTTGCATCACCTCCCTCACTGGGCAACTTCGTTGCTCACTCCTCATTTAAAATGTTTCAGGAGAAGCTGAGGTGAAACCCCAGCTGTTAGAAGTAGGAGAAGAAGAAGAAGTTCAAGTAGATCAGAATCAGTGATCTTGTGTGCTGAGGTGGATTTTATGTGCTTCTTGCGTGGAGTTCTTGTTATTAATGTATTTTGAGACTTTGGAGTCTTGTGTATATATGTCTAGTAGATGTGGACTAGAATGTTAAAGAAAGTTGTTGGATTGTAATAATGAATTCTAGACTTTAATTTCTCTTGCATGCTTGGAGTGTTTGTTGATCTTCATATGGAACTTAGAATTTTATTGTATTTAACTACTTATGGCTAAACCAACTATCTCGCATGCTTGTGTGCTTAAGTAGAATGTTGTTGCTCCAATGCTCCGATGGCCTTGTGATTGTGCTTTAGCCTTGAAGACATTAGTAGATAAGTTGTTGTTATAGTTCAAAAGTCTTGAGTGGCTATTTGCAGGTAACAGTTTTGTCCTATAAACAGGGGAGACTCCGTCCGTTTTCCCCTAAATTTCGTGCCCAGGGTTTGGAATTGGGTGAGAATAGCATGTTAAATAGGAGTCCCGGTCTCGTGAGGGATCGGGGCGTTACAGTAGAGACATAACAACATCCTTCATTAACACAGATAAGGATGTATCAAAGCAAAGATGGTCCTGGTGCAACAGTATAGCATAAATGGAAACATAGATAAGAAAGCATCAAAATAGCAAAGATAATGATCTTGCAAAAGATAGTAACCCAAAGATGATAACCATGTTGCAATAATCAGTAAACCATCACAAAAACCCAGTCATTATATCAGGAAAAAAAATAAAAAGCGGCAACCAAACTTCAATAGCAACAACAATCACTAGCCACACCAGTAGAGCAGCTAAACTTCTTACAATAATCATCTCCCCCTCAAGCAACAATTAGCACGCAGTAATAGCAATAACATAGTCTCTCTCTTTGTCAAAAGAAACCAAAGTAGAAATGCAAAGTACCAGATCAAAAGCCTTAGCAAAAATCAGCAAACTCAAACATGGACCCAAAGTAGAGCAACAGAATTCAAACATAGTAAAGTACTAGAACAGACCTAAAATCAGTAAAGTGTCAGAGTGATAATCATTAAACAACCAACATTCAAGCAGTAGTTGTTTTAGAAGTTGGTCCAACATTGACTTTAGCTCAAAGCTCCCCCTAAATATCAATTTCCTGCAAAACCTTGTGAGAAAGATGGAATGGAGGGGACAACTTTACAAGGGATTCAACCTGATTGCGGACAGCCTTTTGAGCAGTTAAGTAGCACAATTGTAGCAACTTAGCAACACAATAGTAGAATAAAACAATTAAGCATGTAAACTGTAAGTCCCATGAAGCAGAGACAAAGAGGCAAATTGTAGGCAAAATAGTAACACCTGTAAAACAAATTGTTCAGCAATCTAAACCAACAAAAAACATCATTGACATAAGTTGCATCAGCAATTTAGAATAGATGTTGCAACAATATTTTCCACAGTATCTCTAATTTACTCAAAATCCTTTGAGATTTCACCCCTTTCTTTTGTTTTTTTTTTTTGTTTTTTTTCCTTGAAAATTAAAACATAATTAAAATGCATGATATGTTCAAGAAGCATGAAGTCACTCAAGAAACTTTACTCATCAATACTCATTTCAGTCTAGGATTTAATTAATGAACCATGTGTATGTGTGAGGCTGAATTTTGAAACAGATAGCTTTCACCATCAAACCTGCAAGGTGTAGGAACTTTCCCAATCAGCTCAAACATACCTGATCGTCTATTCATCTCGCATGAAAACACGATATTTTTCTTGTGGTAGCTCATGTTGTAACTGGTAGCTTGCACACAGTATTTCTTTTCAAATGTATTATTTTTTTTTACTATTTCAGCTCATGTTGCAACTGGTAGCTTTCACACTAATCTCTTTTATTTTGGATTAGGTAGCTCTTTCCAGTGCTTGATAACCATATTATTTCCTGCCTTTTTTTTAAAGGATGAATAGAATACAAGAATGGATTTAGAGAGACTTCTCTCTTTATCCCTAGCCATCAGAAAGTTCAAGCTCCTGCACTTGCAAATCATCAAGATAAGCTTTCTCAATCAGTATTCAGTGTGTACAAGGAAGTATGGTTCACAAACAAAATCACAAGTTGAATTGATTATTAAACTTTCAAATTTCTCAAGCTTCTTTCAAGCTCCTGTAGCAATCCATGATACAATATTATAGACTACAAATCCCTAAAACTTTTCTTAGGGTTTCGATTATCAGAGGATCTAAAGCTTTAGTGGAGATATCTGTTAATTGATTTTCTGTTGCAACACGTTCTAAAACAATGGTTCCAATTTCAACAAGTTCACAGATAAAGTGATTCAATTCCTTATGTATGACATTTACCCAAAATTCATCCTCTAATGCATTTTTCACATTTTTAGGTTCTAAGGGAGAAGTGTAGCACATATACCTTACCATGTCCATATAGTTCAGCTTAGGTTTACCTTTAATTTGGATTTCATCATGTATTGATCCAGTCACATCCTCTGTAGCATGATTTTTGTAAACTTAAGGTATTTCAGCTTGAATTTCTTTAGTGCTAACTTTTGTTGTTACATTTCTTGTTGTAACATCGCACGAACCAATGTATTTTTGCTTAGTTTTTGTCTCTGGCATTACAACAGTATCTGTCACAGCAGATTTCTTCATCCGTTCTTCCATCGGTGTTGCAACACCGTCTGCAACATCAGCATTCATCTTACTGGTGCTTCCTGCTTCTACCGATTCTTCAAATGTAACTTGCCCTTCATCACATTTCCTGTAGTTGCTTAGAACTTCACGCATACCTGTCATGTGTCTAGAGCATCCACTATCAATATACCAAGAGTTAGCAGCACAGGCTTGTGTAGAAGTATAAGCAACAAAACAAGTTAAATCACATTTTTTCACCCAAAATTGTCTAACCTTGTGTTGCAAAAACATATGTGAGGATTTCTTTCGCTGATTTAACGACTTACCTTTTTCCTGCATGCTTTGGAGTTTATAATAGTGAGGTTTGATGTGTCCAGGTATGAAGCAGAAGTGACAGATAGGAACAGACCTGTTCTTCTTTTTCCTTTGTTTCTTTTGCAGTGGTGCAGCTTGTGTTACAACAGTAGCTGAATTTTTTTGTCCAACTTTCTGCACTATCGCAACATCTAATTCTCCTGAACTTTTGACAAAGACAGTCCTTCCAGAAGATTCTCCTCCATAAAAACCAAATCTAGTATGATCACTGCTTGATTTTTGAATGGATAACATGTGATCCAATTTTTCAGTTCCAGAATTCAGCATTTTAACATAACGCTGCATCTGTTCCAATTCACGTCGCACCATCTGCACTTCCATCAATCTTTCTTCAGCCAGGTTTTCCAGTTCAGACTTTTGTCTTTTCAATTCAAGGATCCTCAACTCCAGTCCCTGGGTTTTTTTGCACATGATCACCCAGCTTTCGTACATATCTTTGTACGTTTTTATGACTTCTCCGTTGTCTACATCGCCATCACTTCCTGACTCAGCACAGTCATCTTCACTCAACTCTTCCTCTATTTCAATTAGTGTTGTAGTACCTGTAGCATCCTCTTCTTCGTTCAAACTGGTCTCTTGTTGGACTGTTGTAACATTGAATGCAACAAAGTTACTGATGTGTTGTTCATCGCTTTTTGTGTACTCTTCCGATTCCTCATCACTCCAAGTAACATTCATTGCCCTCTTCTTTTTCTTCAAGGGGTTTGCACATTCAGATTGGAGGTGACCAAAATCCTCACATTCATGGCATTGAATTCCTTTACCTTTTTCCTTTTCATTCGTCAGTTTAAAATTTTGTTTCTTAACAGTGTCAGACATTGTTGCAACATGGGGCTTCTTTTCAAAGTTCGATTGTCTAAAGTCCTTTCTCCACTTGTTCCAATTTTTCAAAACTTGGTTGATATTTTTAATAAGCACGGCTAAGGATTTAGATATCTTCGTGTCCTCATCATCTGAAGAGCTTATTGTTCCTTTTCTTTCTTCAGCCCGAAAAGAAATGCCTTTTTCTTTCTTCTTTTGCTTAAACTTCATCTCAAAAGTTTGAAGTGAACCCATCAATTCATCAATTTTGAGTTCATCAACATTCTTGGATTCTTCTATGGTAGCAACTTTGATTCCAAATCTTTCTGAAAGAGAGCGTAAGGTTTTCCTTACAAGCTTAGAATCAGAATACTTTTCTCCCAAAGGAAAAGATTCATTATCAATGTCACACAATTTGGCATTAAAATCGACAATTGTTTCATCCTCCTGCATCCTCAGTTCTTCGAATCTAGTGGTAAGCATCTACAACTTTGATCTTCTGACTAATGTTGTATCCTCATATGTTGTTTGCAAAATCTCCCAAGCTTCCTTAGCAGATTCACACGTTGAAATTAACTTGAATTGATTCAAGTCAACAGCATTGAATATCGCATTTAGTGCCTTTGAATTCCAACTTGCTAGAAGGTCTTCAGCCTTGGTCCATTCTGTTTCCGATTTAGTTGCAACATTGCCCTGATCATCTGTTGTAGTGGGAGTTGTCCAGCCAGTCAAGATTATTTTCCATGCCTTCTAATCAATAGACTTGATGAATGCCCTCATTCGAGCCTTCCAGTATGAGTAATCCATCTAACAGTGGTGGTTTAGAGATTGAACCTCCTTCATACAAAGTGACCATACCTATTCCTGCAAGACAACAACTCAAAACTCCCAAGAATCTAACTGAATTAGTTCGTAACCTACTCTTGATGCCACTTGTTAAAAGTTGTGCAGTATAAGTATAGATTAATTTCACAACAAGATGACTAATATGCTTAATGAATAAAGCTCTATGATCAAGACTAAAAACAGGATGCAATAACCTAGTGTAGAGTGATTCTGTTACAACTTTGTTACAGGTGATGTTGCAATATTAGTTGGAATATTTATTCTATCACAGACCGTTAACAAACTGTTTATCTAGTTGCTTAGTTAGTTTATTCCACTTAATATTCCAACATGAGTAGTAACAGTAAACAACAGCGGAAATAATAAAACTATAACAGTAATAAAGAACACCAAGATTTAACGTGGTTCAACCGTGCGGTCTACGTCCACGGGACCTCCCTTGGTTCAACAAACTTGTTCATTAAGAAACAACAAGTTACAACATCAATGGACTTATACAAGTAAAAACTCTCTCTTGACCTTTGACGCCTAGATAAAGAACTCCTTAACGAACTTCGGTTTGGCGAGCTCCCCTCGACTTGCAACGTTCTCTCTCGAGAACTACACCTTCTTCTCTCGAAGAATGAATAAAAGAGACAGTAAACTAATCACTCAAAGACTCATACAAATCGCTCATGACATACTGTCAAAACAAACAAAGTTGCAACACTTAATACAATTAAAGACTAGAACTCAAATCGTGTTGCAACATAACTTAGAACACTGGACAGAAAACTCTCTTGTATTTTCTCTTGTTGCTCACTGTTTCTGTCTCTTTTCTTTTCAGCACACCTCTGCTCCACGACTTGTGCTTCATATATATGCTTGTCATGCCTTGGCTATCAAGAAAAGATCCTTCTCATAAAACCTACTTGCCTTTAGCAAAATGGACAATTAATGCAATCACAAGACTCATCTTTTTATGATAAGTTACCATTCAAGTTTACCTGCACAATATAAAAGGAAATAACAAAAGTATGGTAATAAAAAGTTTTGCTAAAACATAGTCAATCAAATCTCAATCAATTTAATTCCCTTAACAATCTTCAGTCAATTTAATTGCCTTAATAATCTCCAATCAATTAATGAATCACCAATCAAGCTAATTGGCTCAACAACAGGGATATGATAAGAGAGAGCAGTTAGTAATTTGAGGGAACACAAATACTACTATCAGTAGCACCAATACAAACAAAGGAAGATATTGATTTTCTTTTGACCACATCTTGGTCTCGTCTTCATAAACATGTTCACCCTCTTCCTTTTTTTCTCTTCGTCTCGTCCTTTCAAATGTGTTCACCTTTTTCCTTGACTTGATATATATATATATATATATATATATATATATATATATATATATATAATTACAGAAAAAAGAAATAATGCGCTAATAAGATTTGTGGAGAGTTTAGGACGACTTATATATTAAGATTTGAAAGTCGGTAATTAATTAAGAATCCTCCTCTAGGGCTACTAGATTAGTTTTGGCAGGTTGCAAGTATGGCTTTGACTTTAATTTCTGGTTTCCTATATCGGGCATGATGTTATTGTCAATAATATTTATGCCTATTTAATATATACACTGGACTCCGTATCTTTAACTATGACAAAAATAAATTAATGCTCGCATTAAAAATAAAGACAAGGTCAGAATAATTAACTAATTAGTACTTTGATTTAGGTAAGCACAAATAAAAACTGTAGTAAAACTTAATATTATCCTCTTTCCCTTTTTAGGAACTTAATAATTCATTAATGTTAGGATCTGATTTTTAATTTATTATTGTTGGAGATTGTTAGGATCTGATTTTTATTTTATTATTGTTGGCTGTGTTTTGCAAAAATGTGGATATTGCTTATGGTAGTATTGCTTGTGGTAGTGTGATATTGCAGGCACCTTTGAAGCAGTCGAAATTAGGAGAGCTTTCAGTTCTGATGAGTTCTATTCCTAGCAGTATTCTTGAAGAGTCCATGTGCTTATGAAGATATCTTGGAGATAAAGTGATAATGTGATAAAGTCAAGATTCTCAAGAACTCTTGAGCTAATTAGATTATCTTGAAGACTCTTCTACCTATACTGAACATCTGCAACAAATTCTATAAATTGGTGTATTAGTTCTCTGTTGAAGTTGCAACCAACAGTGAGCAGAAAATATAAAGCTGAACGTGAGTTAGCCATATGTTTGTCTGTGTCAAGTCGTGTTGGAACAAGTTGTGAAACAGAATCAGCTGGATGTTTTAGTTAAGTGTTGTAACACAGTCAGTTTTGAGTCTAATGTTTTGATCAATCCATCTAAAGTTTCAAGACTCTTTTATTTATGTTTTAGTATACATTATTTGGGAGAAAAATGTGTGTTCTTGGGAGAGAACTTTTGTAAGTCGAGGGGAGCTCGCCAAACTAGAAAATTTTCTAAACGAGTCTTACACCTAGGCGGCAAGGGTTAAGAGGGAGTCTTCAATTGCGTAAGTTTCCATCGGTGTCTGTAATCTCTTGAAACTTAGTGGATTGGTTTGTTGGCTGAGGGATGGCCGCATGGACGTAGACCAAGTTGGTTGAACCACATTAAAATTTATGTATTCTTACATTTGTTGCAACAAATTTACTTTCCTGCAAATTGACTTAATTGATTTGTTTAATAATAAAATTAATTAAAGAGCCAAAAAACCAACAAGTGGTATTAGAGCAGGTTACTGAACTAACTCAGATAGATCTTTGGGAAAGTTTTTTTTTCTGGCTATTTTTTGCATATATGGACACATTTCGGGATGGAAGTTCAATTACCAAACCATCACTATTGGATGGATCAAATTACTCATATTGGAAGGTTCGGATGAGAACATTCATCAAATCCATTGATGAAAGAGCTTGGAGGGCAGTTGTCGTGGGTTGGACGTATCCTACAATGAAAAATGAGGAAGGAATTGATGTGCCAAAAATGAGGATCAATGGACCGCAAATGAAGATCATTTGGCTAACAATAATTCTAAGGCTCTAAATGCGATTTTTAATGTTGTAGATCTAAATCAATTTAAACTGATTTCAACTTGTGAAATTGCTAAAGATGCTTGGACTATTTTACAGATTGCATATGAAGGAACAACAGTCGTCAAAGTGTCCAAGCTTCAAATTCTTGCAACAAGGTTTGAGGAATTAAGGATGCAAGAGGATGAGACTATTGCTGATTTCAATGGCAGGTTGTGTGACATTTCAAATGAGGCGTTTGTTCTAGGTGAAAAATATTCAGATTCAAAGCTTGTGAGGAAGGTGTTGCGATCACTTTCTGAAAGATTTGACATCAAGGTTGTTGCCATCGAAGAAGCAAAAAATGTTGATGACATGAAGCTAGATGAATTAATGGGTTCACTTCAGACATTTGAGATAAAATTTAAACAAAAAAGAAAGGAGAAAAATATTGCATTCCAAGCTGAGGTTCAAAGTCAAAACTCTTACTATGATAAAGATGCAGAAATTACTGAATCTTTAGCATTGCTCACGAAGAATTTCAACAAAGTGCTGGAAAAATGGAAGAAGCAGAGAAGTGGATATAGGCCAGCAACGTTTGAAAGGAAGCAGACTGTTACAATAAATCCTGAGACATTCAGAAGGCAAAATAGAAAATCATTCGAGGAGAAAAAGGAAAATAAAGGCATTTAGTGCAGGGAGTGCGAATGATTTGGTCATATATAGGCTGAATGTGCAAAAACTTTGAAGAAAAAGAACAAGGCAATGAACACCACTTGGAGTGATGAAGATTCAGATGATGTTTTTGAAGGTGATGAAGGATACACCAGCAATTATGTTGCATTCGCTATTGCAACAGAATAGAAAAGCGAAAAGACTGTTTCAGCTAATGTCGCACTATCTGTTGCAACAATGTCCATAACAGAACATGTGTTATCAGATGACAGCAGCACAAATTCTGAAACAGAGAGTGACGATGATCTGGATGAAGAAGGAATCATGAAAGCATACAAGGAGATGTATGAAAAATGACTGATTGTATGCAAGAAGAATCAAGAGTTAGAAGAAAATATCAATGAACTGGAGGAACAAAAGGCTAACTTGACAAAATCTGTGAGAAACCATCAAATCCAAGCAACCGAAAGTCATCTGAAGATTGAAGAGTTGCAACGTGAGCTGAAACAAACTCAGCAGAATGTGAAGATGCTGAATTCAGGAACTTTGAAGCTTGATCATATGTTGTCAATTCAAAATCCAAATGGAGATCACACTGGACTTGGGTTCCAAGAAGGTCTTTCAACAGGAAAAACATTTTTTGACAACGAAACTGAGGAGGCGAAGCAGGAACCGCATGTTGCAACATCTCTTGCGACAAAGGCAGAAATTTCAGAAGGAAAGCGAAGGAGATTTGTTTCAATCTGTCACTACTACGGCGTTCCTGGACACATCAGACCACGATGTTATAGGTATATTGATGATCTGAAAAGAGGTATGTTTGTCAATCTCTTCTTTTATGATAAGCCTAGGAAATCACCAAAGGTAAGAGTTGATTTGTCGCAACAGAACTTGAAACAGATCTGGGTAAGAAAATCTGACACATTTTATGCATCCAAAAATTTGTGTTTAAGGTTAAAAACAGGAAAAAGTTACAACATAGGGAAGGTTGTTAGAATAAAAAATGGTCATGGTAGGGAATCTGAGAACTTTGCATTTTCTGAATTTTGCACTGCACAATGAATATCACATGAGTTTTCAACACAAAAAAGGGAAAAAAGGGTGTAGTTGAAACAAAAAAGATTGTTCTAGAATATGTTGCAACAGAACATCAACTAGCAGACATTTTTACTAAGACATTTAACTCTGTGAGATTTGAAATTTAAAAAAAAAAAAACTATTGGTATTTGTACCAATTAATGTTGGTACATGCATTGAAACATGAAAGTGATAAGTCTCAAGAGATGTGAAAGTTTAATAATTAAATCAACTTGAGATTTATTTTTTGAACCATACTTCTTGTGCACACTATATTTTGATCTGATTGAGAAACTGATTTTAATGGGTTGTAAGTGCAGGAATTTAATCTTCCTAGTGACTTTGGATTTAAAGAGAAGTCTATTTATCCATTCATGTACTCTATTCACTCATGAAAAGAAAAGAAAAAAAAAAGAAAAAAAATGCGAAAGAAAAAAAAAAGGTGAAGACTGGAAAAAGCTACCTAGACCAGATTGAAGGTTCGAGAGTGAAAGCTACCAAGTCCAATATTCGTGTGAAAATTTTTTGCAATGTGATTAGACGATCAAGTTGTTTTAAATTCTAAATCTTGCAAAGCTTGATTCTGAGGAATTTCAAGAAAGATCTTTATATAGCTTTCACACACACACATGGTTCAAGTTATAAATTCTTGTGTGATTTAAATATTGAATAAATCTAATTTCTTGTTGATGACATCCCGATTAATATGGATTGTATGTGACATTCATTGTTTTATGTTCGTGAAATAATTCATAAGTTTGAGTACTTAAGTGGCTGATTGGCGAAGTAATGTTACAACATGGACTAGAACAATCTTTTTCAACTAAGCTTGTGCCGGAAGGAAAAAAAAATAAGTTTTTTCTTTGATGTCATTTCTATTTTTTTGACATGGCAGATATATGTTGACGTTGGTAAGCTGAAAGTTATGACTATTCAAGAGAGTTTGAGTTCCAATACACTTGTGGCATTATTGCATGTTAATCTAGGACTCTAGTCATTGAAAAACTCTTTCTTTTATAAAGTTTGCTCATCTAAGGTTTCTTTTGTCTCATACAGATTTTTCTCTCATCTATTTTCTACTCACCACTTCATCTTCTTGAGAAATTGGTAGGGCATTGTTTTGAAGGGTCAACATAAAGTAGATATTCAAGGAGAGCCTAGAGCTGAAGGTATGTTGGACCAACTTCTGCAACAGCTTCTGATGTGTTGATGCAACAGGTGCAGAAACATCAGAGTGAAGTATATGAGCTGTGCAACGACTTTACTTGATTTCATCTCTAAATCCGCTGTTTGAATGTTAATTTGTTTGATGATTGTTGCTCTGATATTTTACTGGTTTTGGTTTTTCTCTAATACTTAGCTATGTTTATATTCTACTACTTTGCTCTGGGTTCATATTTCTGTTTGATGGTTTATATTATGCTTATATTGCTCTGATACTCTATTCCACTACTTTGGTTTCTTTTGTCAAAGGGAGAGAACACAAGACAATGGTTTACTTTATGTATGATTTGATTATTGTTTGGTTACCTTGCTAAGGGGGAGATTGTTTACATTTCTTTTTTTTATGTTAACCATTGCTTGTGAATTTTTTCCAAAACAAAGCCAAAGGGAAAGATTGTTAGGATCTGATTTTTAGTTTATTATTGTTGGAGATTGTTAGGATCTGATTTTTATTTTATTATTGTTGGCTGTGTTTTGCAAAAATGTAGATATTGCTTGTAGAAGTGTGATATTGCAGGCATCTTTGAAGCAGTCGAAATTATGAGAGCTTTCAATTCTGATGAGTTCTATTCCTAGCAGTATTCTTGAAGAGCCCATGTGCTTATGAAGATATCTTGGAGATAAAGTGATAATGTGATAAAGTCAAGATTCTCATGAGCTCTTGAGTTAATTAGATTATCTTGAAGACTCTTCTACCTATACTTAACATCTGCAGCAAATTCTATAAATTGGCGTATTAGTTCTCTATTGAAGTTGCAGCCAACAGTGAGCAAAAAATATAAAGCTGAACGTGAGTTAGCTATAGGTTTGCCTCTGTCAAGTCGTGTTGCAACAAGTTGTGAAACAGAGTCAGCTGGATATTTTAGTTAAGTGTTGCAACACAGTCAGTTTTGAGTCTAATGTTTTGATCAATCCATCTAGAGTTTCATGACTCTTTTATTTATGTTTTAGTATACATTCTTCGGAAGAAGAAGGTGTGTTCTCAGGAGAGAACTTTTGTAAGTCGAGGGGAGCTCGCCAAACTAGAAAATCTACTAAGGGAGTCTTACACCTAGGCGGCAAGGGTTAAAAGGGAGTCTTTAATTGCGTAAGTTTCCATCAGTGTCTGTAATCTCTTAAAACTTAGTGGATTGGTTTGTTGACCAAGGGATGGCTGCGTGGACGTAGACCAAGTTGGTTGAACCACGTTAAAATTTATGTGTTCTTACATTTGTTGCAACAAATTTACTTTCCTGCAAATTGACTTAATTGATTTGTTTAATAATCAAATTAATTAAAGAGCCAGAAGACCAACAATTAATATTTTGATTTCGCATAAAATGGTGATGATCCCTATTATACTAGTTAAGTAGAAAATATAAAATGCTGGTAGAAGAGTTTGGTTAATGATTGAGATCCATAGGGTTTCAGAAAGCTAAATGTTAACATAGATTCCACATGTATCCTATGTAGCTATGTGATAAAAATTGAATGACATTTAACAATGCTTCACAAACTTTATTTGTTTGGGGAGTTTGTATGTTTCTTTTTTGCTAATTAAGTTTGCATGTTTCTAAAGAGGTAAAATTATGCTATTAATCCTAAGAGCATCTCCAACAACTACTCCAATTTTTCTTCATTTTAGGGAGTGAAATATGTCACTCTCTACTTTAGAGACTCTCTATTTTAGTTTCAACTCCAACAACACTCTCTACTTTACATAAATTTCTATTTCAATTTCACTCCAATCACACACCTATTTTAACTAAAACGTTACTTTAATATAATTTTTACTTTGTTATCTTTTTTAAATTTCAATTCTTTACTTATTAATGGTTATGATCCAATGATTAATCATTTTACTTATTAATACTATTTTTTGTTAGTTTTATTAATGATTTAAATCCAAATTCTATGACAAAATAATAATTGGCAAAGCAATTGTGGTTATTTTCTAATTAATCATAATTACACCGGGCAAAACAAAACAATTTTTTAGAGTAAAAATAGCCCAACAAAATGTTAGCAAAAATATGACCCAAAAATAAATGTTTGTAAAAAGACCATCCAAAACTCCTAAAAAGTGCCCCTCCTCTTCTTCTTCCTCTTCTTCTTTCATCGGCTTCCCTGGCAATCAGTTGCTCCATCACCACAGTGGAAAATTCAAACAAAGCTACCATACCTTTCACATTTGAGGTGGGTTTTGTTCTCCAATGTGTCTCTTTTTTATGTTTGTTTCTTTTTTGTTTTTTTTGTTTTTTTTGTTTTTTAAAATTAAGTTTGTTGACGTAGTATAAACAACATATCAAATCTCTCTATTTATGCAAAATTCTATTGCTGGTATGTTGGATGAAAGCACCAACTTGCAATTTGTGACTGTGGGGGCTGTTGTGAAGCAAAATAGAAAGGAAAATTGTTTCGCTAGTTCTAGCGAGAAAAACTTTTGGAGTATCGAGCGAAAATTTTTGGCGAAGCTTTTGAAGAGGTTGTTGGATTGTAAACTTGTAGTTTTCATTGCTATTATGGCTAAAAATTCAATATACCGATGTTGGAGATGCTTTTATATTGTCATGCTTTTTTAAATTAGTCTCAACTTTTTTTTTGTTCAAATAGTCTTTACTGTTTCAAAAGTGGATATTAGTCCCTATTATTTTAACTTATTCAAACTAATCGCCACCGTTAGAAAACCATTAATTTTAACAAAATTTCTATTAAGTGTAAGCGTCAATTAGTCTTTTCACAATTCCTTTTTCTTTTTATTTTTTCTTTAATTTTCCTTCTTCTCCATCAAACCACACAAAATACTCTCTCTCACACGCATACACAATTCTCTCTCTTTCCTATGCATGGTGTAATATCCCAAACAAATACGAGTTAATAATACATTATTAAATCATTAAAGAAAGATCAGTTAACGATAATTGTTATATAGCGCGTTAACACATATGAGCTAATATGTAATTTAATATGATAAAAGTAATGTCAACCATTTAGTATATACGCCTAAGCAATAAGTTAAGTTCCAAAATTTATTTAAAGAAGTTTGCAAGATTTCAAAGTTACGAATCAATTTTGGGCCAATTTCGAAATTAAATCTATAATAATTGATAAAGAGTTAGTTAGTGAGAAACATATGGTTGAAAAGCCTTACGGGTCTAGTTTTTAATGCTTCAAATCATGTATTAATTGTAATTTTCTAAAATAAGTTACTATGGTTTTTGTAAAATGCGTTTGAACTATTTACGGATGACGAATTGGGTTTTTTTGGCATGATTTTACTACGATTTTGGTTTGTTCCCAAATTTTATTGGGATTGTTTTTAATAAGACCAGCTCGTGGGTCCATAGACAATTCAGCAAAACTTTTCTCATATGATAACTATGCACCGTTAAGCAAAAGGCAAGAAAAGAAGAGTTGATAGATAATTCAACAAAACTTTTCTCATATGATAACTATGCACCGTTAAGCAAAAGGCAAGAAAAGAAGAGTTGATGAATCAACCGGGTTTTTGTTTTCAAGCTGCTGCTTGGCGCCCATTTGGAGCATTGGGGATGAGTGGGATAATTAACCTTTAAGATAAGAACACACATGAAAGATATAAAAACAAAAAGAATTAGAAAAAAGGGAAAAAAAAGAAACCGAGAAAGAGATAAAGAAAGAGAACAGAGACAACAAAAAGGACTCTTCAAAGCATTTCAAATTCCATTCAAGTAAGGATTAATTTCCATTGAGCTTTTCTTGGTTTAACACTAAATATGCGTTTAAATATGTAAAAGTGATCAAATAAACCTAACTAATTGGATTTTAACCTTAGAAAGTTAATATATGGATGTATT
Source organism: Ehretia macrophylla (assembly GCA_037974665.1). NCBI lineage: Eukaryota > Viridiplantae > Streptophyta > Magnoliopsida > Boraginales > Ehretiaceae > Ehretia > Ehretia macrophylla. The sequence continues at coordinate 42,573,765 of CM075780.1, read as the reverse complement.
TTGAATATAGATATGAAGATGATTTGATGTTTGAAGCTCTAATAACTCAAGCAATAAAAATAGAAGTTGATATGATGTGGTATTAGTTCGTGTGTGTGCATGTGACTGTGATAGTTTGTATATGTGTGTGTGTCCTGTATGTATGAGAATTAGCTATGTATATGTGTGTGGCTATACTGGTCAGCGTGTGTGTGTGTGTTGTAGCAGGTATGTATGTGAAAGATGATAGAATAAACTCAACTAAACCTGGGTCTTAGCTGGAGGATCATTAATATGCGAGTGAGTTTGGGATACAAGTGGGATAAAAATGTAATCTATGAAGCTTCAATAACTGAAAGGGGTAAAATCATGAACTGTGTATTTTTAATCAAGTGTGTACATGTGAATAGCCGAGTGTGTGTGTGTGTGTTGAAAGTGTGGCAGCGTGAGGTGTGGGTGTGTAATTAAGTCTAAAGAGTTGTGAGGAACATGGGTGGTCTTGTATGTATATCTTGATAAGATAATATTTGTGTTGTAGCAATACTATGCTTTAAATATGAGTTCATATAGAATGGTGCTATGGTTGATTTGGCTTAGTGCAGTAACAAGTAGCAAGAAGTAAGGAAACAAAATAGTAAAAGAAAGAAACGTTGAAGTTAGAAAGGTTTGAGGAAAGAAAGGCAAAGTCAAACTGACCAAAACAAATTATATGATAAGTCACATTGCAAGGAAATGTGAGGAATAAGAGATAGAAACGTAAATGGAAAAAAGAAAGGAAAAGTTTACATAACAAAACGCAAGGAAAAGTCAACATAAGAACAAAGGAAAGGAAAGGTGGCAGAGAGAATTTTGACGTTGAGAAAGAAGAAGTTGGAGGCTGCATAGAAGATATTCCACTTGAAGTATATATATACAATCAAGAATAAGAAAATAAGAGAGTACTAAAAAACTTGGATAAGTTTTGATTAATTAATCAATCAAATGTAATCATAATTTATGAGTTAAATGTACTTGTTACCTTTTAAGTTATTTTCTTAAATGCATGTTATATTATAGAGTATATCTATTATTTTGCAGCAAGCTCAAGCTAGCAATGTGCTTATCACTTTAGAAAGAAAAGTTGAATTAACTTAAGATCTGATTGAGGTAAGTTGGACAACCCTCTTGCACTTAGATCCCCTTTGGTTCTCTCCCTATTATTTCAATTTGACGTCACATATTCTGAAATTCGTTGGCTCCACTCTGATTTGCTTGTCACTAAGAGTCTTGTACTTCAATAGTAGTGAAACCTTCTGGCACTTAAGTATTAGTTTGTGTTATGGTTTGGATAAGCTATTGTACTTATTACTATGTGTTATCCCTAGAACTGTAACACCCATCTGGCAGGTGAGATTGCCGAATATGACCCTATAAGATTGTGTGCCCGTAGGTAGGAGATGATTCATCGTACGAAGGTGTGGGGCCGACAGGTGGCCATTGTATGCCTTCGGCGGTGGGAGATGATTCAACGTGAGAGGATGAGGCCAATACAGGCCTTCCATTATTTGGTGTGTGGAGATTTAACTATGACTATTACAGCTCTAGGTGGTATTTACATGGGTTACGTTTGTAAAATGATTGTATTGTGAATGTACCGTAAAGCTTGTAAGATACCTCAGTATAAGTAAGATTGTGAGATAAGTTCACCAGTTTTGTGATATCCAGCTGCGCAACTCCGGTATTAGGCTTGTATGTGTGCTATGTATTGATTAGATTATGGTTTAGTTCTGGTCTCATGTTATTTAATTAGTTTTAGTCCTCTGTAGATATTCCTGTACTTATGACTCCGCAATGCACCTTTGATTTAATTATGATTTCATATTGCATTATTTTATTTGGACAACCCTCAGAGTCTGACTCTAGGTGTCCTTCTTACTAAGCCTTGTTTCGCTCATTATATTATCTTGTTAAAATTATGCAGAGGCAGGGGTTATTGAGCGGTCCAAGCTACATGGGTTTAGAGGCCACCCTATGAGATCAGTCCTTGCGGTTGAATGGTATTATCAGAAATATAGTTTAGAAAAAAAAATACCATATGTAAATCTTGTAATAGATATTTGGAAATGTGATTTGATTTAATTAAGAGTTTTAGTCGCTCTGATGAATTATTTTATGGGTTTAGATTTATGTATTGTGGTATTAACGCCTTGTGGGTGTAGAAGGAGAAATCTTCTTAGGTTCGCGGCATCGCGTCCCTGAGTTTAATTTGTTGAATTTTTTTTGGGGCGTGACATACACAGTTCTCTCTCTCTACCACCCACACATAATTCTCTCTCTTTTTCTTGCTCACAACACACATACACAATTCACAAGCTTACACAAATCTTTGACACACACATACACATGCAGCTCTTACTCTCTCACACATACACGGCTCACAAACACAAACATAGAAAGCACACACAATCCACACACAGAGCACCCAAACATACACAACGCGCATGCATACTCTCACACACATATAGACACACACAATCCATGCACATGCATACACACACCACAGTTGGGACAAAGGCCACGGGAGAATGTTTTGTGAGGAGGGTTAGGTCGCGGGGATGGGATAAGAAAGTTGTGGGCTAGGTGGGGAAGGGTAACGGGGGTAGGGGTTGGGGTTGGGGTTGGGTGGGGTAGTAATGTGGCTGGAAAAGGTGTGTGGTGGGGTGGTCACAAGGCTGGGGCCTTGTAGGGCTGGTCCAGGTGGAAACGGGGCCGGCATCGGGCGTAGGATGTATGTATAGATAGGGGGTTTGAGTAGAATGGGGGTTGTTGACCGAGGGTGGGGGGTTAAGTGTCGGTGCATGTGGGAAAAATAGTATTTTTCCTTTTTAATTTTTTAAGGGCATTTGAGTCATTAAATATATTTTTTGTTAAAAATTTAATACTAGGGACATATTTGTTTATGTTTTGAAAATATTAAAGATCTTTTTGAATAATTTAAAATAATAAAAATGAGAAAAGGTATCAACTTTAAAGATTATTTGTGCAATTACCCTTTTTAAAGTACGAATCTTGTCGCCAAAATTTTCATTTTTTAGTACAAATAAATTCTAAATTATAAATGTTGGCGCTGAAATTCTCTTTTGTGGGTCTTCGCTTTTTAATCAGTTCAATTAGGAAAAATATGATCAGATAAGCATCCTATGTTTTAGAGCTGGTTCTTGTGATTCAAAAGCAAAAAAAAAAAAAAAAAGTGCAGCAGGTCTCAAATGCTGCAGTTTAGAGTAGACGCTTGAAAGACACTTGGGCACACAAGAGCCATAATCAAGATCGTATGTGTCACTTGTGCAAGTCTACAGCTTCTCAAATGTGTCACTTTCGCTGTCCCCTCTTTTTCCACGAGGTTGAATTAGTGTTACAGTAACAGATTGTTCTCTATCCCATTCACACGCGGCCGACTTGGAAATTTATAGCAATTGCTAATGTTAAGGTCAAATTTCAAGTCTAACTCATAAAAATTCTTCGATCATAAATATTTATTTGATTCTTAATTAACTTGAATTATTTTTTGAAATATGTTATTATATCATAAATTTATAATTTTAAAATAAATCTAATATAATTCTAAATTCTTTTTAAAATCAATTCCTTGTCCTATTAAAAGAAAAAGAAAAGTTCAACTTCCCATAAAAAACTTGAGATTCAATGATTCTTTGAAGATACTAATTATCAACAAAATGCAAAAGTATACTCAAGTTTTGAAATTCCATTCGAGATGAATCATCAAGGTCTATCTTTCTCGAATAGACAACATGTCCATTTTACTCGTATGTACGTCGATTTACACCATTCAGATCGATGTGTAGGTCACATTAATTGATATTGAGAATAAATTAATCAGTGAGAGCAAAATAAAATTAGACAAATAAGTCACACATAAATAAATATAATTAGATTAAGACCCAACTTTGATATTATTTAAAAAATTAAGGATTTATTCTAAAATCAATTGGCGCAAGAATGTGAGATGAATATATATTTCAAAATATATATAAATATATATTGAAGAGTTGGGCTTTTCAGCTTTCAAGAACTTAATCTTTAGATGAAAATGTTCAAATATTTGCTTCTCGGCTATTTTTCTCTTGTAGCAGCAGCACCTGTCATCCTTGCACAGGCTGATCAATCAGGTTGTAAAGCTCAAATCCTTGAATTTCATTTCCCTTTTTTTATTTTGTTTATTACTAGTAGTACAATTTATGGTTGGTTGTTTCTAATCTCTGCTTTCTCTCTCCCTCTCAGGATTCATAAGCATAGACTGTGGCTTATCTAAAAGTTTTTTTATACCGATCCAGACACCGGAATCTACTACACTTCAGACGCAGGCTTCACAGACAGCGGCTCGAACGTGGCAATATCATCACCACCTGCAGACTATGCAAAGCCGTCATTCTTGTCTGTAAGAAGCTTTCCTCAAGGAATCAGGAACTGCTACACCCTACGACCTGCGAAAGGGAAGAACAATAACTATTTGATAAGGGCAGTTTTTATGTATGGAAATTATGACGGCAAAAACCAACCACCAGATTTGATCTCTACCTTGGTGAAGATTTCTGGGATACTGTGAGTTTTGAAAATGCAGACGATGCGAGAAGACTCGAAATTATACACAAACCGTCCACGGATTATGTGCACCTATGTCTTCAGAAAACAGGACAAACGACTCCTTTCGTATCAGCAATAGAGTTGAGGCCGTTGAATAATAACTTGTACATAACTCAATCTGGATCATTAGACCTTTATGTAAGGTTGGATCCCGGCTCTGAGTTCGGTGAACTTGTGAGGTAAGTCTTGTTATATAATGGTCGGATCTATCGTTTTCCAACATTTTAATCTAATATATAGTTCTGTAATCAAATTCTTGTTTAGGTACAAGGATGATGTCTATGATCGAATATGGCGAAGTGACGGGCCTGATTACTTATTGCCTAATACTGCATCATTAAGTACTAATCTTACAGTAGTTACAAACAGTTTCCAACTACCATCTGCTGTCATGAGCACGGCTGCGACACCCCGGAATTCAAGTGAATCTTTGCACATGTCCTGGAAGCCTCATAGTTCATCTGACCAATTTATTTGTACTTGCATTTTGCTGAAGTTGAAAAGCTTCAAAGCAACGAATTGAGACAATTCCGTGTTTATATGAACGGGGAAATTTGGTACCAAGAATTATCTCCACCGTATCTGCAACCGATTAGTATATGGAGCGACTCTCCTGAACTTGCTCAAACCAAGTACGAGCTCTCCATAAATTCAACTGAAACTTCCACGCTTCCTCCAATCATTAATGCCTTAGAGATTTATGTAGTAAAGAATTTCAAGAATACGGGGACTGATGACAGGGATGGTATATGCTTAATCACAAACTGATATTTTCAAATTCCTGATATATAGCAAAACATGTTTTAAACCTTTCTATTTGTCTTACCTTTTTCTCCTCTGTTTTCTATAATATCAGTGGCTGCCATTTTCGGCATCAAATCATACTACGGACTGAAGAGGAACTGGCAAGGCGATCCATGCGTGCCTCGAGATTTTACATGGGAGGGTCTCAACTGCAATTATGATGATAACAATTACAGAATAATCTCCTTGTATGTAGATGAATTTAGACGTCCAAAATTTCTCATCTTAGTTCCAATTTCTCTAACATATGACTGAACTTGTATCAGGAACTTATCATCAACCGGATTAACCGGATCAATAAGTCTTCATATAGCTAATCTCACATTTCTTCAAATTCTGTAAGTATGCCAATTTATTTGACCGTTTCGAAAAATTCAAGATGGTGTCTTTTCTTTGTTCTTTTAATCTTATTATTAAATTGAAAAAAAATTGCAATCAAGATGATCGAGATATTTCATAATTATCACTTATGATTGTAAAATCTGATTATTCCAGGGATTTGTCAAATAACAATTTGAATGGAAGTGTGCCTAACTTTTTGGCTAAACTAGCATTTTTGAAAATCTTGTAAGTTCTGCTAAAATTTAATGTTCCATGGCAGAAATGAAATAAGAGTAGTTTGTCATTGATTTTTTCACTCTATTGCAGAAACTTAGCAGGGAACAATTTCAGTGGGCCGATACCAATAGAACTACTGGAAAAGTCAAAACAGGGATTGTCTTTCAGGTTTACTTTACTATCAATTTTTTTTTTTTGGGTTAGGAAGTAGAGATTTTCATTCCACTATAAACGAAAAAATGGCTAAGCCATTACATCAGGTTAAAATTTTTACAAAAGAATCGATCATTCATACCTAGGATAGAGTACCATTAAGATTCCATTCCTTACATAGGGCCCTATTAGTACTATTGTTGCTAACTTTCTTTCCAGCAGTCAATTTCAAGCGCACTTTGTTCATGATTTTTCCAGTGATGAGCTCTTCGTTGGAGGCACTGTTGTTGAAGGTGCCATTTAAATCTTATTGGACTGTTATTGATCTTTTATAGTGTACCATTTAAGCCAAATTATTTTGATCCCCTATCACCTTTAGAAATCATAACTTTTAAGGGATCACTAAGGGGAAAGAGCTATAAGCTCATTATATGCAAATTTTGATAAAATGGGGCAACCAGCAAATTTACAATAATATCGAGATTGTTTAGGAACTGCAATTTCTAAAGTTTACATTTTTTGTACTACTTAAGCAGTATCGGTGAATTGCCCAACAATGCAAACGGTGATTCTGGCAAAAAGAAGAACAAGATGATCATTCCAATAGTAGCATCAACACTTGCCACTTTTCTTGTTGTCTTCTTTGTATTTATACCATGTGCACAATCAGAAGAAGAAGAAGAAAAACAGGTCAGTAAAAATTCATCCTAATTTATTAGGATGGAATCCTTGATTGAAAAGATAATTTGAGCAATAGTCTTTACAAAGGGTACTTTTCTTCGTTGACTTATTCTTGTTGTTTTTTCTATACACAGTGATCGGGAAGGTAAATGTTAATTTAAATGAAAATAATGGCGCATTACAAAATAAAAATTGGGTAATTACATACTTAGAGGTCTTAAAAATGACAAATAACTTCGCGAGAGTCTTAGGAAAGGGAGGATTTGGCATTGTCTATCATAGATTCATGGGTAATACTGAAGTTGCTGTGAAAATACTCAACCCTTCATCAACTCAAGGACACAAAGAATTTCAGGCAGAGGTAACTCACACGAGAAAACTATTGGGTCAGTCCGGACTAACATAATATGATGCATCTGTGCTTACATTTACTTTCAAAATTCAGGCCAATCTTCTTATGAACGTCAATCACAAATACTTGACTTCTCTTGTGGGATACTGCAATGAAGGCACTAACATTGGGATTATTTACGAGTACATGGTTAATGGTAACCTACAACAACACCTTTCAGGTATATAGAGCTGATAATTCTGCACCATGCATGTACATTTATAAACAATGACTAGAAATGATCCTACAGGGTTGTGTTATTTGGTTTAGAACTGAGTTGCGAACAAAGACTCAGAATTGCAGTACATGCAGCACAAGATAATTTCACATTTAGTCTGTGATGAAAATGTTTATGTCAAAAAAGAAAACATTATTTTCCAGAATCAAATCAACATAATAATTAAGTTAATCATAAATTATGAAGATAGAGAAATAATAAATGAATTTGAATAGATTTTCCTACCAATGCGTCGCAGTACTTTTATCATGCTTCTTTAAGCTGCCACTGGAAATAATAATTGGAATACTATTTTGGCAGGATTGGAGTACTTGCATCATGGATGCAAACCACCAATAATCCACAGGGATATCAAGCCTAGAAATATATTACTGAATGAAAAATTTCAAGCCAAATTATCTGATTTCGGGTTATCCAGAGCTTTTGGCAATGAAAGTAGTACACATGTGTTAATTAACACCATTGCCGGCTCGCCAGGTTATATGGACCCTGAGTAAGTATTATTTTTCATAAGGCTACTAATAATTTTTTTTGTACATATCTTGATTTGAAGAAGCCCGCAGGTGTTACTTCTCTCGTAAATTGACGAAAAAAGTGATGTCTATAGTTTTGGGGTTATCCTCTTGGAAATCATCACTGGCGGGCCAGTAGTGAACAATGAAGACAGGTACATAATTGAATGGGTTGCTCCTTTGGTCGAAAATGGAGACATTAGAACAATTGTTGAGGAGAGGTTACAAGGCAACTTCAATATTGACTCTGCATGGAAAGCTGTTGAATTAGCAATGGCTTGTGTGTCTCGTCATTCCACTACAAGGCCAACCATGAATGATGTGGTGATTGAAGCACCACCGTCAATCACCCAACATGTATCATGACATGCAAGATTAATAACATCACTGTCACATACAATGAAAAACTCCTGTGTAGTGGTAGTAACACGATCCTTACCACTATCATCATCTTTCTTCTTATCATTATCTTTGTTTTTAGTTTCATTTTGCAATATTCTGCAAAATCTCTTAATATGACACATTTTTCCACAGTGATGACATTTGACATTACTGTACTTCCCTCTTGACTTGCTTCTACTACTTCCTCTATTTCTCGAACCCTTTTGCTTATTCCTCCCCCTAGATTCAGTAACCAAAGCATCTGACTCTGTAGAGGAATTTTGTGACTTTCTTCTAGCTTCTTCATTTACAAGTCTACTTTTAGCTAGATTCAAAGTGATTCCACCATTTGGGGTTGAGTTACATAATGACGTTCTAAATGTCTCCCATGAGTCCAGTAAAGTACCAAGAAATAATAACCCCTTAAGTTCATCATCCAATTTAATTCCAGTGGCAGCTAACTGATTTATAATCCCAAGGTATTCATTTACATGATCAGTTATAGGGGTTTTATCTCGGTATCTCAAACTTATCAATTTTTTTTTATATCAAAAATAACTTGTTGCTCCCACACTTTTGTGCATACAATTCTTCAAGTTTGTTCCACAATGTGCGTGCATGTGTTTCTTCACTAATGTGATTCATCACATTATTATCTACCCATTGCTTGATATACCCACACACTTGCTTGTGAAATAATTCTCATTCTTCATCAATTTTATTTGTTGGTTTTTCAATATGTAACACTGGTAGATAATAATATTTCACATACAACAAGTCTTCCATTTTTCTTTTCCACATGGCATAATTCAAACCATTCAAAAATATCATTCTACTTGTATTAACTTCCATTGTTTACACAAAACAACAATTCAATAACCAAGCTCTGAGGCCACTTTGTTGGGAGGAAACCCGATATCAAAACACAAATAACAAATGCACAGCAGAAATAACACCCTCCCACCTTGTATAAACCTGTTAGAAAGTAACAAATAGAGCCAACAACAATATGCACAAATCTGTCCAATTAGAAAAATTCAAGCAAATAGAGCAACACCAAGATTTTAACGTAGAAAACATTCCCAATGTGGAGAGTAAAAACCACGGGACCGTAGTCCATCCAAAAACTTCCACTATCAACAAATAATGGGTACAAGAGAGTCTTCTCTAGCTACAATTAGAGGCATACACAATACATTCACCAAGAATAACATACTCTTGCAAAGATTGCATCAACAAAAGAGATTAAACCAAGAAGTAGGAGAGAAATCACCAAAACATTGTCACTGTTCACGTCAGAAAAACGGGCTGTAGAGAGCTCCAAATCCGATCTCCATCGTTCGGATTGAAGACCCACGAGTTGTGAACGTGCACATAAAATTTTAGCTCGATCAAACCACAAATATCCTCCGATTGTCGATTTGATGAAGATTGCATAGTCTAAAATTTTGCTCTCTTCTCCTTCTTTCTCTCTCTGTTTCTTTTTCTCTCTCTTTCGTTCACAAACTTGATTTGTATCCCTAATGACTGAGTAGTTAGGGATAATTTTGCTTTATATATGTTAAGGTCAAAACTTGATTCTGATGTCCTTGGGTACAGGTCTGAGCTAACTTGTTCACCTCGAGTCTAGATCTGAATTGACATGCAAATAATGAACAAACGCTGGGCTATTCTCATGGGACAACTCTGACGCCCAAGTAAATAATTTGTATGACTCGAGTAAAAACATTTAAGTCGGGAGTGTTTAGAGAGCAAATAAGTTACCTTTGTTAGAGATATACCTTAATGCTACATTTTTGGATGATATATATTGGGGCATTTTGACATTAACTTGTACATTATGGCATCTATGTCTATATATGTGTGTTTTCATATTGATATAATTAGCACATTCATATTCTCCTTCTTTTATGTATATGAATGAGTCCCTAGTATTTTCATTATAAGAATGTATTCTAAAAGCGTTTAGAATATGTTGGCGTATTTCCTTAATATGATAAATACTTAAAGTATTCATAGTCCTTAGATTATTTGATCGGGACTTCAATAATCTATTACGAACTATCACATGTGTTGTTACCTTTGATTAACATATGGATGTTAATGATAAAGGATGGTGAGCCACGTGCCATAATAGTATAGTGATGCGATTAACAAATATGTGGGTGACTATTAGTTGAATAGATCATTGAATGTGACGTGAATAACAAATTACATGACTTTAGATTAATAATTTGTTATTCGTTGTGATTGTACATGTAATCCTTAGACTTGAGACATTACAGCTGTCATATGTATTGGGGTTTGATTATAGCATTTGGATAATGATTGTTTCGACAAACAAGATGAGATGCGTCCTCTCGCAATTTCATTTGTTCGGTATAGGGATTGACAGGTAGTGGTCAAGATAGGATCCATTAACCTCTGGCGTGAGGCAATGTCCTATGCGATCTAAGCTTGGTTGTTTAATGAGGAAATCCTTGGCCGAGGTGTGAATGATGGAGAAAGAGTTTTCCATGTGTCATTTCTTATTACACCAATTAGATCTATGCATAGTATCGAGTTTATGAACTTAATCGAATCATGGTTCTTGCTCGACGGGACAATTAATGGAAGGATTGGATTGTACGATAATCGACGACCATAAATAGATTCACTTGAATAAGAATTCATTGCTTTATAAACTGTCTTGATACGTTAGTAGCTAGAATGTCACTCAAGAACTCTGAGGGTGTTTTGAGAATGATGGGAGACATTCTCTAAACAAATCGAATAGTTTGATTAACATTGAAAGTGTTTAACGTTTCTTCAGTGCTATATAGTGGTGAATCTAGAAAGTCACACACAATAGAGCACGGTGAATGATTTTTCTATTGAGTTTGATTTAGTTTCTCTTGAGTTGTTAAAGTGTTAACAATTGCATTTAGTTTTCTTTTGAATTGTTAAAGTGTTAACAATAATATTTTGTTTCTCTTGAATTGTTAAGGAGTTAACAATGGTGTAATTGGGCTTTAAAAGTTATTGGGGCCAATATGCAATTATTATTAAGTGTTGGGGCTAATGTAGAAATATGAAAAGGTAGTTTTCATCATTTCAACTAATGGTGATTAGGTTGAATATTTAAATGTCTTAGTAGAAGAATACTACACAATATACATATGATGTATATATGTATATTATTACATTAGTGAAAGAATACTACATACTATACATATGATGTATATATGTATATTATTACATTAGTGGAAAAATACTACACAATATACATTTGATGTATATTTTATCTTTCAACAAAAGCTAGACAATACAACCATAATTTAAGAAATGTTGTCTTCTCTTTTCTTTCAAAAGGGCAACAAGACTACCTTGAAACATGGCTTGTCTTCTTTTCATCAGAGAAAGGTTGTCAACCTTTTCTCTCTCCAAGCTCCTACATGGATGAAACACAAAAAAGAGAGAGAAGATGAGTAGTCTTCTTCTTCAACTCTTCAAAGAGAAAAACACCATGGCTGAAAAATGAAGGTGAACTAGATGAACTTGTCTTATCTTCTTCTTCATGAAAACACAGCCAAGAACAAGGAAGAAGAAGGAAATGGTTTTGCTCTCTTCTTCACAAACAAGCTCATAAATCTTCCATGGTAGATCTAGCACAAAATAGCCATGAAGATGGAGAAGCCATTCTTTGCTTGTGTGGACCGACTAGAGTTCTTGTGGTTTCAAGAGGAGGTGTCTTCCATCAAGTGTGCAAAAATTTAGATCTATGGCTTCCATGAGTTGTCTACAAGAGGTATACTCTTCTACTATCTCTTGTCAATATATATACTTGCTATATATGTGTTTTGCATATGTTAATCACATGATATCAAGATTAGAGTTTTATATGAATATTATGCTTTGAAATTCCAGAAAGTTTTGAACTTCATGTTATGCTTCCGCTCGATTCTTAGCTAGATGATGTTCATAGCTCTAAATATAAATGATCCTTCAAGTGGTATCAGAGCAAGGACTTGATGTTCATGTGATTACATATGTGTTTGCTTAAAGTTTCTAAAGTCTTGAGCACAAAAGAACAAGGAAAGAGTTTCAACATTTCTAAAAATGTTTCTGTCCACTGTTTTTGCGTGACTATTTTGGCATAGTAAATGTTGTTATATTTGGCTGATTTTTGGCTATGTTATGCTATAGAAATAGTAGAACATTTCATCCTCTAATATGTATCTCCTAATTTTGTGGCTAAGGGTTTCAAAAAAATCAAAATCAGTAAGTTCACTGATTCTCGCGTAAAGCTAGACAGTTTGCGCAGTTGTGTTCTAAGAGGCATAACTCAGTAAATTTAACTCCGAATTGAGTTCTGTTTGATTCTAAAACTATGTACACTCGAAGAGCTATGTCTCTGTAAAATTTCAGAATTTTTGGAGAACTTTGGATAGGCTAAACGAGTCAAAACAGTTGGTGTATGTGCAGCAGATTTATGATGGGTCATAAATTGAAAGCAATGACTAATTGGTTTGATTTTGGTTAAGTCCAATGGGCTTAAAAATCAGTAGGATTTAGTCTAATAAGATTATATGAGATTTTTTTCTTAGTGAAGATTAAAATGAGCCTTAGAACTCAAATTGGGTCATAAAATTAACAAAGGATTTGCATTGGGCCTTATTGAACAAGTATAGACTTAAAATTGGTTTTATCTAGTTCTTTTGTGTTGTTTAACATGAGATGCTAAAATCTCAAGATATGAAACTTATTACAAACATGCCTTTTATTTATTTAATGTATTGGATACATTAGTTTGTGTTAGCTTGCTTGTTTAGCTTTATTGTTTATGTATATGATGCATATCCTATGCTTTATGAGTTTTATCTTACATTGTGATGTTGGATGATAAATGGTGAATTTGATCATGGACTTGGTTAATGAATGGTTAATTAGTTGTAATTTCATTAAATGGCGTTGTAACTAATTATATCATTCATTAGTATGTAATTAAGATATAAGTCTCGTTTTATTTTCTTGCAATTGAGAGAAATTTGTAGTGAGACATAATGTATGTAATTCCTACAAGAAGTTTGTATGAATACCATTGGAGACTTTCAAGGAGTTGGAGGTGCTTTGGATCTTTGAAGAATTCAAGAAAACAAGACCAAAGAAGACATATTGATGTGTTTGTTTAGGTTTTATTTTTGTCTTAATTTAATTTATAGTCCAAGTCCATGATCTACCATAATGTATGATTTTGCATGTATGTTTATTTATTTGCTTATATGTGATGTATGCTTATAAATTAACTAATGTGCAAAGTGAGACCTAATTAAATTCAAAATCTTCATACGTGCAAACATATTAGATTGTAAAGAGGTAAAAGTGTTTATCGTTGCCCTCTACTATCCTAGGTTATATTTGCTCGATTGGGTATGTCTTGGCTAACCCAAAGGTAGGAAGACATATTCCATGAAAGTATTATGTTTACCTAGCAAGCATAGTGATGTTGTGTTGTTCCAATATCACGAGGCCAATAACGCACTAAAGCTGAGGTCCAGGATTCAAATTGTCGCAACACTATGACGGTGGGTGTAATCTAACTATATCACGTTTCCAATAATGCACCAAAGCTGAGGTTACGGTGATTTAGGGGCAAAATGGCCATATCTTATATAGTGATATAGATAGTAATCGTTGCTAACTGTTTGTATGTATATTCCAATAATGCATAAAAGCTGAAGGGTATTCATATTAAAGAGAACTATGGTCACCTACTAATGAATCTTTAATTAGATTCACGATCTCATTTAGGAAGTGTGGGAATCGATAAAATTAGCGGGAGGTATCATTTAATTAAAAGCCAAATTAAATGTTTTAACAAGTTTATATCAACTAGCGATCTTATTTTCTGCATACGTTTATGGCTACAACTATGAACTCATCATTTTTAATTAACTAGATTTTATATCGCGCAACTGGACCAAACTCATTGATTAACGTTATCATTTAAGAATGGTTCTTAGAAACTTAATAAAATCTTAGAATTACATGCTCTGTTATTTTTCATCTTGATAATGTATCAAAACAAAAAGTTGTAGTACGTATGGATTATAAGTAAAACAAATTAAATATGCTAAGGATTTGTATTCTTTCATAGTTTGTATAAGGGTATGCAAGATGTAAAGAATATAATTCTAAACTAGCAAATGGTTTTGTGGTAAGCATATTTAATGCATGATATTAGATATAATTGGAATTCATTCTTATATTTGTATTTCCTCTTTGGTTAATGGTAATGCAAAGAAGAAAGGCAAAAATAGATGATTTCTATTAGCCAGTGGGAGCATATCTAAGAAGAAAATTAAGGATTGTATAGGCATGTGTAAAAGATGTTTTCATAGCCTTAAAACCGGATATTAAAAGAGGTTTTAATCCAAAGTATCTTTATAGCTTGAATGTCAAGGTTGTAAAGCTACTATGAATTATAAATCTTCTTTGATTGTGATTGGTACTACTTTATGGATTCTAGTGAAACATTAGTGAATGTGTTCAATGATAGAATCTTAATCTCAGTAGTGCGCTTTCGGAAGCGTGGAATATTTTCAGTGTTAGCAAATGAAACAAAGGTTGTTGTGTTAGCTAAAGACACTTTGTTTGGATGCCTTCTGGATATATTTTATATTTTAAGGATTATACCTAAATGATATTAGGAGTAAAATGTATATTCCTAAAGCTTGTAAAAGCGCATTATGATGTAGTTTTTATTATCTTGATATGGACGAAAGAATGTATTGCAAGCATATTGTCAACCGTTATAACCATCCACCAAATTTTAAGATTACTCAAATAATCTAAATTAATTGTAGTTTCTACATGATTAGGTTTTTCTAATAATAAGATAATAATTAGGTTGGTTTGATCAACTTATACATCTTATTTGTTGGAATGATAACCAAGTCATCCTTTGTTTGATAAAGGATTAAAACTATTTGGCTATTTGGATTAGTACATGTTGATGTATTTAGAGCTATTTGTGAATAGGCTCGTATAGAAAAATGTATTAGTGCCTTATGATTAGATCATGAAGGTAAAATACTTAAGTACTATTTTATTTGAGTATCCTAAAATTTTGATATAGTACCGAAATTAATAATGGCCGGTGTACCACAAATAAATAGGGTTTTCTTAGTGAAGAAACCTTGCTTTGTTGGACGTAGTAGAGTTGTTGATTAGTTTGACTAATCATTCTATTTATTTGTGGGTCATGCTTTCCTTAATTTAATATTATATTGAATAGTAAATCCCTACTGTTGCTAGAACTTTATATTTGATATAAGTTGGAAAACAATCAAGGATTAAATGTGTTAATTTTGATTTGTCCTACTTTTATTGAAAAGTTTTATAGGGACTAGTGGGAGTTTTGGTTAAAGGTAATTTTATAGTATATCCTAATTTTGTAGGATATGATTTCTATTTAATAATCAATGTGTATTGATTTATTAGATAATAATCTTCTTGAAGAAAAGGTTTTGTTCAAGAAAATATTACTTTATAATAAAATAGAAATTGAGAAAGTATCCTCAAAAGCTATAAAATCACCTAGACTAAAATAATGAATCTATTCAATAAGGTCTGGAATGTGTCATCACGCAATATCTTTGCAAATCTAGTAGTGTATTTCATACTTAAAAGGAATATATGGATATCCTTTTGAGATGCACAAACGTTGTTTGTGTATTTGAGATAATTATCAATTAGTTGATCCTACAATTTACAAAGAAACGGTATATTTGATAACGACTCTAAGAAACTATATAATGCAAAGCATAATAATGAGACTCCATATACTTTAGCTTAATCTGGATATTGATCTCCGAGATAAAGGTTGAAGTTAATAGAAAAAGGTAATGACCTTTTACAGCTATATTGGTTTCTAAAAGATATCATCAAAGTCAAAGTGTTAGCTATGATGAAGTCTTTGTACCAATTATTGTGCTTTAGTCTCGTTGTATTATGCTAGTCATTATAGCACATTGTTTTACTATATTGATGATTCTGATCTATTGATATGAGTAATATGTGCATACTTGATAAATCTACATGTGGATTTTTAAGTGAATTCCTTGGAAATGTTTCACCCATTTCAAATGAGATTAAAGAGTTAGATTTCAGTAAAAATATAGATGAACCTTGTGATTGCAAAAGAATAGTAGGAGTGCATCCACTTTTCTATGATTGCAATAATGATGACTTCAATATCATAGTTGATGATATGTATGTTGTGATATTAATTATAGTCTAGTCATATTAAATGCTCTCCATTTAGAACTTGTCATTTGTATCTTGTGAATTTGTAGCTATAATGATAGTACAAATAGATTACTCAGCATATTCCTTATATTGTACATAAGAGTATTTTTTAAGGTGTTCAAGAAACTCTAGTTGCGTAGCAAATTTGTATTTAAAGTTATAGTAACTTCATATTTTTTATACTATGTACAAGACTTGATATTACGTAAACTGTAAAGTGTTACGAGTAAATATCAGTCCAATCCAGGTTTCAGAATGATTGATAGAATTGAAGTATATTCTTAAGTACTTAGAAAGCACTAAAGATATATTTTAGTTTATGGAGGAGGTAAATTCCGTAGTGACGGATTTACTAGTTCAGATTCTTAATCTGAATCTTATAATAGAATGTCTATGCTAGGGTTCATGTTTATATGTAGTGGGAGCTCAGTAAGTTAGAAAGGTTCTAAACAAACTATAGATTCCATTACATAACTCATGTTTTTTGTGATATATAATATTACGAAAGAAGTTGTTTGGATCGAAGAAATCATACGAGTTGGTTATGGTTCCTACCGTTAAGTTGTGATGCTTTTGCTCTATGACTGTACGGAGCTACTGCACAAGCTTGTGGAACCCAGGTCTCACTGTATGTCCAAACATTTGGAAAAGTGTTTTCATCATCATGTGTTGTATCTGTAGCCAATAATCATATTGAGATATGTCTTTGCAGAAAACGGCCACATCTCTCGATGTAGTTGACCCACTAACCGTAGCTATGAATCTGTCACAGCTAGGTCCTCGTTTTGAGAAGATGGATATTCGATACCATTGTATGTTGTGCTAATACTATGTAACATAACATTAGTGCAAGTGGGAGATTGTTAGGATATGTCATAATGCTACATTTTTGGATGACATATATTGGGGCATTTTGAAATTAACTTGTACATTATGGCATCTATGTCTATATATGCGTGTTTTCATATTGATATTATTAGCACATTCATATTCTCCTTCTTTTATGTGTATGAATGAGTCCCTAGTATTTTCATTATAGGAATGTATTCTAAAAGCGTTTAGAATATGTTGACGTATTTCCTTAATATGATAAATACTTAAAGTATTCATAGTCCTTAGATTATTTGATCGGGACTTCAATAATCTATTACGAACTATCACATGTGTTGTTACCTTTGATTAACATAAGGATGTTAATGATAAAGGATGGTGAGCCAAGTGCCATAATAGTATAGGGATGCGATTAACAAATATGTGGGTGACTATTAGTTGAATAGATCACTGAATGTGACGTGAATAACAAATTATATGACTTTAGATTAATAATTTGTTATTCGTTATGATTGTGCATGTAATCCTTAGACTTAAGACATTACGGCTGTCATATGTATTGGGGTTTGATTCTAGCGTTTGGACAATGATTGTTTCGACAAACGAGATGAGATGCGACCTCTCGCAGTTTCATTTGTTTGGTATAGGGATTGACAGGTAGTGGTCAAGATAGGATTCATTAGCCTCCGACGTGAGGCGATGTCCTATATGATCTAAGCTTGGTTGTTTAATGAAGAAATCCTTGGTCGAGGTGTGAATGATGGAGAAAGAGTTTTCCATATGTCATCTCTCATTATACCAATTAGATCTATGCATAGTATCGAGTTTATGAATTTAATCGAATCATGGTTCTTGCTCGACGGGACAATTAATGGAAGAATTGGATTGTACGATAATCGGCGACCATAAATAGATTCACTTGAATAAGAATTCATTACTATAAACTGTCTTGATACGTTAGTAGCTAGAACGTCACTCAAGAACTCTGAGGGTGTTTTGAGAATGACGGGAGACATTCTCTAAACAAATCGAATAGTTTGATTAACATTGAAAGTATTCAACGTTTCTTCAGTGCTATATAGTGGTGAATCTAGAAAGTCACACACAATAGAGCACGGTGAATGGTTTTTCTATTGAGCTTGATTTAGTTTCTCTTGAGTTGTTAAAGTGTTAACAATTGTATTTAGTTTTCTTTTGAATTGTTAAAGTGTTAACAATAATATTTTGTTTCTCTTGAATTGTTAAGGAGTTAACAATGGTGTAATTGGCCTTTAAAAGTTATTAGGGTCAATATACAATTATTATTAAGTGTTGGGGCTAATGTAGAAATATGAAAAGGTTGTTTTCATAATTTCAACTAATGGTGATTAGGTTGAATATTTAAATGTCTTAGTAGAAGAATACTACACAATATACATATGATGTATATATGTATATTATTACATTAGTGAAAGAATACTACACAATATATATATGATGTATATATGTATATTATTACATTAGTAAAAAAATACTACACAATATACATATGATGTATATTTTATCTTTCAACGAAAGCTAGACAATACAACCATAGTTTAAGAAATGTTGTCTTCTCTTTTCTTTCAAAAGGGAGACAAGACTACCTTGAAACATGGCTTGTCTTCTTTTCATGAGAAAAATGTTGTCAACCTTTTCTCTCTCCAAGCTCGTACACGGATGAAACACAAAAAAGAGAGAGAAGATGAGTAGTCTTCTTCTTCAACTCTTCAAAGAGAAAAACACCATGGCTGAAAAATGATGGTGAACTAGATGAACTTGTCTTATCTTCTTCTTCATGAAAACACAGCCAAGAACAAGGAAGAAGAAGGAAATGGTTTTGCTCTCTTCTTCACAAACAAGCTCATAAATCTTCCATGGTAGATCTAGCACAAAATAGCCATGAAGATGGAGAAGCCATTCTTTGCTCGTGTAGACCGACTAGAGCTCTTGTGGTTTCAAGATGAGGTGCCTTCCATCAAGTGTGCGAAAATTCAAATCTATGGCTTCCATGAGTTGTCTACAAGAGGTATACTCTTCTACTATCTCTTGTCAATATATATACTTGCTATATATATGTTTTGCATATGTTAATCACATGATATCAAGATTAGAGTTTTATATGAACATTATGCTTTGAAATTCCAGAAAGTTTTGAACTTCATGTTATGCTTCCGCTCGATTCTTAGCTAGATGATGTCCATAACTCTAAATATAAATGATCCTTCAACCTTATACTTCAAATGGATGGCATATTTATATTATTTTGGAGATTATTCCCCCGGATTTTATGAATGCCCGATCAAGCCTCCCGAGGTCTTGATTCTCTTAAATCTAAAGGTGCTAAGTCTTGGGAATGATCGGTAGTGGGTCATCAACAGTAAGATTGAGCATCTCAACCTTATTATTTTTATTACTATCCCACTCCACATTGTCTAAGGGTATATTTGATATTTTACATTATGTTGGGTATTTATCCCATCAATACAATTTACACTTTTGATAAATTTGACTTTGACCTTACATTTTTGAAATATGAGAGTTACACTTCTTACTAAGGGAATAGAGTAATTCTAGAAATGATGGTAAATGAAAAAAAACAACAATAAAATATATAGTCAAGTTGTTTACCTAATAGTTAAGTAGAATAGTCATATAGTGACATGTTGTAATTAAAAATTCTGAGATTGAACCACCATTTCGACTTCCATTCTACCATAAAAAATAAAAAATAAAAGTTGACCTGTTTTATGAATGTGAAAAGTGGAGGTGGTGATGACGAGATCTAATGTTAGAGTAATACGTATTGTATGGTTATTTTTGTATGGCATGGGTGTTATTTTTGTCTTTTTATTTTTTCTCTAAAGTATTTTTACATCTTGGGAAAGTTATATTCTAAGGCCTCACATAAGAATAAAAATTGAGAAATTTATGGACGTATTGTACTCTTAGGAATATTTCTTTTATTTTGTGAACCAAACTAAAAGTATTATTAGTTTTCCAAAAGTCATGTAAGATTTTGGAAATCAAATACCTCCTTAACATAGTGTTTAGAAGCAATTCGTGTGTGGAATTTATTTTATTTATAAATGAATTCTATGAGGAATTCATTTACAAATGAATTCTCTTGTTTGGAAATGTAAAACAAGATTAAGTCAATTCTGTTATTTGTAAATTCAAATTGTGTTTGGAACACATGTGAAATTGGAATTAATAGATATATTTTACTTAAATATCCTTCTTTTATTCAATTGTAATTAGACTATCATATAATTGTTACCTTTTCAACCAATTATTGATTCCTAGTACTATCATAAAAATCCAAAAAAAAAAAAAAGCAAAGAAATATTTTCAAAAAATATAAACATTACAAAATAAGCATAATAATTTTAAGTTCACCCATAAGTTTAACATGAATAAATAACTTTAAGTTCAACTATACACATATACACGGCCACAGAAAAGTCACGACAAACACGATACTAATCTTTTTAGCGTGATTGTCATATATAAAACCATTATCTAGTGTTTATTATGATTGACACATATTGATTATATTACGATTAGCATGTATTCTCAGTTCATTCTTTTGGATAACTAGAAATTCTTTTACAAGAATACATATTGCCCAAAAGAAAAATCATGAATAAATTTAGAAAGAAGATTAAACGAATAAAGAGGAGTGAATGAAAGATATTGAGTTTTTTCTTTTTTTGCAGTCAAAGAGAGAAGAGTGGGGAAGACGTTTGTTTTTTTTTTTTTTTTCTTTCTTGAGTTTTTTTACTATTCCTAGTAAAGTCAATAACTTAAACTTAAGGGTAGTTTTGTCCTCAAAGAATTAGCAGTAGAATTAAAAAAACGTGAATTTGTAAATCCCACCTCTTGAGCTAGGATTTGAGTAAGGCTTGTGCAAATCCAAGAATTGCAAATCTTGGATTTGTAACTTTTTAAAAAGGTGCAACCAAACAAAAAAAATTGGATTTACAAATGAATTCCACAAAATTTTGTGGAATTTATTGGTTCCAAACAGTCTGTAAGGGAAAGGATTTCACCTTTAAGATAAGGATATCGATTAGAGAAGCATAAAAAAGAGGAATTTCAACGAGTGTAATTATAAAATCAAGAATAGATGAAAAAGGTACAGCGTGTTTATGATAATGCTTGAGGTTAATTGTGATGTGTCTTTTCACCCGGATACAAAACTGCTGGTGTGGTTGCAGTTTATAAAGACTAAAGTGGTAAAATCATTCATGGCAGGGCAGCTAGAATTACATGTGTGTCTGCTCTACAAGGGGAAGCTCTCGCGTTGAGGGAGGCCTGTTTGCTGGCCAAATCTGAAAGACTTTCAAATTTTACAATTGAATCTGATTGTCTTGAAGTTGTTAATGACTTCAATTCGCGGTCTACATCTACCTCGTGGATGATGTTAACGCCTTGTTAGAAAATGTACAGGGATATAGTATCAAACACATTTGCAGGAAAACATATATGGTGGCAGATTGGTTGGCTAGGAATTTAAAATGTTAGGTTGTGTATCTTATATCCGGATTGGTTGGCTGTTCCTCCAATCAAGATATTTAATGCTTTTCATTTTGTGTTTGAAACCACAGGAGTTGGTTGAAGTTCTAATGTTTTTTTTTTTTTTTTGGCTAAGCAAGTTATAATGTTTATTATTCTTAGTATAAATAAAAAATTCCGTTTCCGACCAAAAAAAAAAAAAAAAAAAAGAAGTGAAATTGTACGATTTAGTTTGTTCAGAATTTGGTAATATATATATATATATACTTCTTAGCGATTTTACCATGAATATTTTTAATTAGTACCAGTTGTAAGTTATATTATATGGGCTTAAGGTCAATACTCCCCTTATTTTTCTCTATTGTAGGAACTGAAACTGATTCTTCTTATTTTAAGAAATTTACTTTATAGCATTAGTTGTAAATATTGTATGGCTTAATTACTTTCCTGTAAAGGTGATGGATATTAAATACAAAACCACATAATGCCTTCATTGCCAAGAATAAAGGCGGCTTCCAAGGGAGGCAAACCAATATCACTAATATTATCTGCCTTGTGCTACTAAATCCTTGAGATCCATTTGATAAAGGTTGAAATTCTATTTCAGCCCGAGCTCAGTGTGTATCTACCAAATAAAGCAAGAAATCGCAGGAGTTATGACTCGTGTTTCTCCTTCGACGTGAGAATAAATTAGTATGTCCGAGCTCAAATAATCGCTGAATGTAGAGAGCAATTAATGAGAGTTCAGTTATCTTGAATGTGGGTATTGAATGGAGTATTTATACTAGTAATTAAGACCAGTAGCATTAAATGCTTAATGCAGCGCCACACTGTTCATGTCTGCCCCCAAACTTTTGTCCCCGAGGTAAAGTCATTACCCAACAGTTAACACCTTTATATCTTATCTGGTATTTAATGCGAGGTCAGGTGACAGCTCACAGGTCGGTTCGGGTCCAGTTGCGGTTCGGGTCTGGTTTACACCCATATCACCATTAATCCCAAAAGCTTAAAAAGAAAAAAGAAAAAAACCAGTTAGGATAAAATGAAAAACTTCATTAAAAAAAAATTGCAAGTATAGTTTCATTATTTTCTCTAATGCACCACGCATGTATTGGTTACATGATGTTGGTTCCAATCTTTTTTTTGATAGCTCTCTTTCTCTTTTTCAGAACTTATTAAGGACATTTTGGAGATGTTGATTATACATGTTGGTGGAGCTTTTTATTTCAAACCAATATTAATTTGATGTAACTTTTCCAATTAGAATGATGCTTTTGAAATAGCTATTAAACCATCTAAGTAAATTGTCAATTTAGTTAGATCGATATTGTTTTATTGATACAATTGCTTTTGCTTCTATGGATTACGAATATAATGCTTTAGTTTCTTTTATGGTAGATGATGATTCGATTCATTAGTTAAAGATTGATATCATAAATAGTTTATTTGTTGATTTTGGCACAAATAGTGTGGATTTCAGAATTTTAGGTGCACTATATGCTTCATTCTAAATTTCCTAAGGAACACGTTAGTGATAATCTTATTAGAGTGTTTTGATGGTTTAGGCCTACTTGTGTTTTAAGGTTCTATGACAAACAACAGTTCTTGAGAGACTATATAATTGAGTAAAATACCCCATATAATGATGTGAGTGTTGGCTTTTTGGCTCTTAGTCCAAACCTAAGCAGAAACTAAAAATAAGTAGAAGTCCAATGTAATGAGAGTAGATGTAGGAGTTCTAATCTTAGTAGAGTTAGGTTCTAGTTCCTATAAATAGGATTTTCCAACGTGTAATTTCTTGCACAAAAGCCACACCAAAATGGGGTGTGAGAGGGTGAGTCGAGAGAGTTTTCCGTTCTTTTCTGTGTGTGAGGATTTAAAAATTTTTCGTGCATAAAGTCATGTGAGGGTTTTATAGCTTAGCATTGTTGTTCAATAATGGATTTTCCAACTTCTTTGCGTCGTGGATGTAGGCCGAACCACGTTAAAAGTACTATGTGCTGATTTATCTCTTATTCCATGCGTGTGTGTGCGCGATCCTATTTCCAACAAAGAGTGCATGACGAATCAAGGAAGAACAACTCATCACCATACGACCAAGGTTAAATTCTTATTCATCACTACAAATGTACACGGACGTAGCAAACTGGTGGGAAATTTCTAGTGTGTACTGATTGATGCATGGTAAGGGCAAACAAAAATATATTTTTTCAATTTTTTAACAAAAAAATCTAACAGACAGAGGGATATAACTCTAATATATATATATTTTTAAATGTGGGATTTGAATAACTTTTATTAAAAGTACAAGGAGTGAAGCAAAAGTACCGGATTATTTAGTCAACCTTGAACCAGACTCTCAACTTATATATATATAACCCAGCGGATCGGAGTTGGCCTTTTCAGATCGAAGAACATAATTGTTGTGATGAAAATGTTCAAATATTTGCTTCTCGAATTGCTCGCTTGTTTTGCTCTTGTGCGTGCCGTCCTTGCACAGCCTGCTCAATCAGGTAAAGTTTCCTTACTTAATTTTAATTTCCCTTCTTTGCTTATTACTAGTACTACAATATATAGTTTGCTTATTCCAAATCTCTGATCTCCTCTTCTCAGGATTCATAAGCATTGACTGCGGTTTAGCTGAAAATTCTAATTATACAGATCCAGAAACTGGAATCTACTACACTTCAGATGCAGACTTCACACACAGCGGTGAGAACAAGGCAATATATCACCATCATTTTCAGAACGTAGAAAGCCGTTCTTGCCTTTAAGAAGCTTTCCTCATGGACGCCGGAATTGGTACACCAAGGTTTCACAGATTCTGAAGCTCGAAAATCAATCCCACAACAAAATGCGAATCACACGGACTAAACTGTATAATTTAATTTGGAATCGCCTCTATCCAGGCCTCTGGATGCGATCTTCATGTTAAGATTTGGCATGATTGGAACTGGCCTGATAACTCCCCTATTTTTCGAGAGATTATTCTCTAACTGGCCAACCTAAAACCAAAATCTAACTAACTGGATATTATATGTATCTTGAATGCTGATTTACAGAAAAGCTTTGGTAGAGGAGCCTTCGATGCACTAGACTCACTAAACCACAAGGAAATTAATCAAGTGGGATGAGGTACTGGAATGGGAGATCCAAATTTGTAATAACACTCTCCTCAATCCTATTTAATCAAGCTGCAAATTGGGCTACAGTTTACTACCAGACTATTTTGCCACCTAACTTTTAGCACTTAAAATGCTTCATTGAGTTTAAAACCTGAAACTAACTTCTTTACCCATTTTTAAAAGAAATTTTTAATAAAAGTCAAAGCCAAAAAAAAAAAACTAAGAAACTCCAAATCAGCTTATCAAAAATAAATAGTTACAAAACTGTTTTTACATATATAATGCGAGAAGTTATTTTTCTTTTTCTTTTCTCAAATATAACACTTCATATCTTTGAAAGTTTAACATTACCCTAAAAATTTCTAAAAACCCTACATCGCCTACAATACACTTAACAGCTTTTGTTTAACATCATTTTTAACCAAAGTTTTATAGTTTAAAAGCTAAAATTTCATAACTAGGTCAAATAGAACCTATATTCTAATTGAAAGAAACAATTAACTTTTTAACAACATCACTCTCACGGAAGACTAAGTTTTAGATTGAATTCAAACAGACATCACAATTATAATTCATAAGGAATTTAGGAACTCTCCTTTTAATAGAAGTATTTACAGAGCATGGATGTTCGATAAAGAAATTCTCACCTAGGCTGGTTTTGTAAATTTACCATGTTTAAAATATTATGTTCAAAAATATTTTTAAAATGGACAGATTACTTTCTTAATTAGGAAAAAAAAATTTATAATTTCACAAAAAAAAAGAAGAAAAAAGACCATAAATACCGGACAAAGATCGATTAACGACATCATCCGTTTGACCGTATCTAATCCAAGAACGATCTTCTATTCACACGATTCTCTGTTGAAATCCTTCTTGAAGAAGCACTTCGAATATTCTACTGACTGACACAACCAAATCGTTGAAGATGATAAGAACTGAAGGCATATATAGGAGAATATATTCACGGGTAAGAACTAGTAGCCCCGAAGATAGAATCACTAAAAGAGTGATTTATGGTTATATATTTTAAAATATTTTATTAAAAAAATATTTATCTATGAGTGCTATATTTTCAGTCTTTACTGATAAAAAATTATGAATTCGTCCCAGCATGCACGAAGGACTGGAACCACAGCCAGAAACAAGAGAATAATTAGTTTTTTGCTTTTGAATGGGTAAAATCTTACTAAAAGTTTTTCACACATAGTAAAGGGTCAATCTCCCAAGGACATTTTTTTTCCCAATTTCATCTTCATTGTTTTAAAATTGACCCTTTTAGTTCTCAAAATTTATCATTTTTTTTAATTTTGTTCCTATTATTTCAAATGATGCACTTAGTCTCTAAAATTTGTAAAAAGTTTCAATTTAGTCCCCACTATTTTCACTTTTTGTAATTTAGTTCCCAAAGTTTCATGTACCTCACAATTAAAGTCTCACAACAGGAACTAAAGTGAAACATTGTGCAAACTTTGGTGACTAAACGCATCACTTTTGAAATAATGTGGATGAAATTAAAAATAGTGTAAACACTGAGGATTAAATTAAATTTTTTTTTTGCAATCTTTAGAGATTAAATGTATAAATTTTAAAAATATAAAGACGAAATTGAAAAAAAAATGTATAAACATTGAAAATCGATAGAGAGATTTGCCCCATAGTTATAATGTAAATGTTCTCCTGTCTTTAATGACCAAAAATAAAAATAAAAAATGTTCTCCCTTGGTCTATATCACCTCATTGAACAGGTCTAGCTAGCATGACTACAGTTCTAGCATGACTATTTGAAGAATTCGAGTAAGGAATCTGTAAATGCATCAATCATCATGAAAGATGACATAGGCTACACTGACGTAGGCGAATTATGATCCGGGATCTTATCGGATAAGCACTATTTGGTTAGTTGTTAGGGAATTAATATGGATTTAGTTCAGTATATATCAACTATATAAATTAGAAAAAAGATTAAAGAACTCTGAGCTTCTACTTCTATCTAAAAAAAGTTTGTCAACTTCTTGACAAAACTAATTTCAAATATCTTTTAGAAACATCTTTTTCGCCTCAATTTGAAATATCTATTTGACAAAGCTCGAGTACACCAAGCAAGAGCCAATAATTAATAAAATAATTTCTCAAACAATGCAAGCGAAACTACCCGGGAATGTTATCCCTTTAGAAAGGAAATTTACGCATCGCGAAATAAACAATCAAGAATAAAAATTTGGGTTTTGACGTGAACTTGATCGAAAAAGCTCCTTAAAAAAGAGGAACTTTAATTTCCTAGTACATAAGAGCAACTAAGAGCTCAAATTAATTAAGAGGTAAATTAATTAGAAGAGAATTCAAATAATAAGGAGATATTTGCAAACAAAATTACGCAACTCAAACAACAACAAATACTCCTTTTTTAATGTTAAAAATATATTTGTCTCTTTTTTGTTTTTTTTGTTTTTTATTACCAAAATAATATGTATTTGTGTTTGAACTAAAGTTCAACGGTCTTTAAAAAAAATAAAAAATAAAAGCGTATCAACATCAATAATATTCATGCAAGTGTGTTTTTTATAATTTCGCAGCCGTCAGATCTGACAGGAAAACAAAAGACCAAGTCTTAATACTTTTGTTTTTTTGGGTAAAATGAAGTCTACTACACTGACTTCACAAGGATTGGCTAAATCATTTTGATGACTAATTATATTACGTATTTCCGGAAAAATTAAAAAGAAAGTCTACTACTTTCGCTGTCTATTCTTTGAATAAAATCTTTTTGGTGGAAGATTGAACTAGTCAAGGTTGATCTCTGCTCCAAACTCCAATTACACGGTTAGAGTTGGGCTAATGTAAAAAATAAAATTTCCACCAAATTAAAAGCTTCAAATTCTATGGTTCTTTGAATATACTAATAATCAACGAAATGTGAAAGTATAGTCTAGTCATGAAACTAAAGTCACATGTATGACAAGAATCATCCACGCGGGCAATGGCTAAGGCGTCTAACAACAAATCCGCCACCAAATAGCGACGGCAAGGAGTTGGAATGGCGATGTAAGTAACAATGCGTCGGAATGGTAATGTAACTAACAATCCGTCACTATTCTGTCGCTATATGTATAATTCAAGGATCGAGTGTTGTGGTTGATGATCAAAGTACAAATTTTTTGGTGCAATTATTCGTACCCATTTTTTCAATTTCCGGAGAAATTATTATCATATAATAGAACAAGTCAAATACTACCACATTATAGTAAAAATATTAGTCAGACCATAGAAAGTAGTAGCTCTTAAGAAATAAATGAACATTTAAGTAACCATTTGAAGTCTTCCATTCAAACAATCAAAGAATATTGCTTAGCCAATAACTTAATATTTTAGATCAGAAAACATAAGAGAAGATAAATTATATTCCATTCAATAACTTCTTATGTCCATTATGAATGTTTACTTTTTTTTTTTTTTTGTGATGAGGATTAAATCCACCACAAGTGATCAAATGCATTCCATGCATATTATAAAGTTATAATTGTGTTATAGTATATTTTTATTGTAGCAAAGAAAAAAAAAAGAGAATCTCGCAACTATGAATTTGTGAAGAAGAAAAAAAAATTCTAAAAGATATGCACTGAATGGTAGAAAGAAAAAAGTGTGTAGTAGAATTAAACAAAAGGGAAAGAAAGAGAAGATTGGAAATATTAATTACGGCAGACAAAAAAGGAAAAATGAGGAAAGAGAAAAATTAATAAAAAAAGAGAGAGAAATAATATAAAATTAATAAATGAAGGGAGATAAATAAAATAAGTTTATCTACTTGGCATGACAACTAGGTATGCCAACTAGGAGATGATGATTGAGTGATAAAAATACGGTGATATCTAACATTACTCTATTCGACAGTATCAACATAAAGGATTCCTTAATGATGTGCAAACAGATCAAGTAATTTGTTTTTTGATCGAGATCAAGTAATGACTTAAACTAAAGTTGCATCCAACATATATATAAATCCTAGTAGAGTTGGTCTCTTCAGCTTCAAGAAGTTGATTTTTGAGATGAAAATGTTAAAATATTTGCTTCTCCAATTGCTTGCCTGTTTTGCTCTTGTAGTAGTTGTGCCTGTCGTACTTGCGGAAGCTGATCAACCAGGTTATAAATTTAGCTCAAATCCTTGAAATTCATTTCTCCTTTGTTTTATTACTATTTACTGATCCATACTATTACTGAATATATATTTGATTATTTCAGAGTTCATAAGCATCGACTGTGGTTTATCTGAAATTTCTAACTACACCGATCCAGACACCGGAATCTTCTACACCTCAGATGAAGGCTTCACAGACAGTGGTGTGAAGGTAGCAATATCATCACTTCCTGAAAACTATACAAAGCAATTCTTGTCTGCAAGAACGTTTCCAGAAGGAACCAGGAATTGCTACACCCTAAGACCTGCAAAAGGGAAGGATTATAAGTACTTGATAAGGGCAAGTTTCATGTATGGAAATTATGACAACAAAAACCAACTACCTGAATTTGATCTTTATATTGGAGAAGATTTCTGGGTTACCTTGAGTTTTGAAACGACATTCAGTGCAAGACAATGGGAAATTATACACACTCCACCGACGGATTATGTGCACGTATGTCTTCAAAAGACAGGACAAACGATTCCTTTCATATCAGTACTAGAGTTGAGGCCATTGGAAATTAACATATACAAAACCCAATCTGGACCATTAAACCTTTTTGCGCGGTGGGATCTTGGTGCTGAGACCGATGAGTGGTTGAGGTGAGTCTATATATCTTGTTATATGGTCTTTTAGATTTACCGAACATAACATTTTGATACTATCCGGAATCCATATTCTTCTCTAGGTACCCGAATGATGTGTATGATCGCTTGTGGCAGCCCATCAGAGCCGTCGACGGATCTAACGACCTATTGCCTAAAACGACGTCATTAAGTACTAATCTTACAATATTTGCAAATGGTTTCAACCTACCACCTGCTGTGATGAGCACGGCTGTGACACCCCAGAATTCAAGTGACTCTTTGTACATGTCCTGGGAGCCTCATAATTCTTCTGACCAATTTGTTTTATACTTGCATGTCGCTGAAGTGAAAAAGCTCCAAACCCATGAATTCAGACAATTCGTAATATATTTGAACGGGGCTCTATGGAACTGGAAATTTTCTCCAATTTATCTAGAGTTATACTCTATATGGAGTGCAGATCCTGAAATTGCTCAAACAAAGTATGAGCTCTCCATAAATGCAACTGAAAACTCAACGCTTCCTCCCATCATTAATGCCATGGAAATTTATGTGGTAAAGAAATTCAAAAATTCAGGAACCGACGATAGTGATGGTATGTCCTTACCAAACTTATCATAATTTCGATTCCTAGCCTATAGTACATTCAACTGTTAGGTCAACGAGGAGATGTCGGCGTATTCCATCTGATGTTAGTAGATGGTGGCTAATTCAATCTATGTTTCGTGGGTTGGTTCAGTGGGGATGTTTCCCCAGATTAGCAAAAAAAAATGTTCTAATTTTTCTATTTGTTGTGCCTTTTCTCTTCTGCTTTGTATAATATCAGTGGCTGCCATCTTGGGCATCAAGTCATACTACGGACTGACGAGAAACTGGCAAGGAGATCCATGTGCACCTCGAGCTTTTACCTGGGAAGGTCTCAGCTGTTACTATGATCGTAACAGTTCAAACATTGTCTCCTTGTATGTTAATGCCTTTAGACGTCCAATACTTACATTTTAGTTCCAATTTCTCAAATATATCATTGAACTTGTATCAGGAACTTATCCTCCATCGGATTAACCGGATCAATAGCTCCGGATATAGCTAATCTCGTATCTATTCAGACTCTGTAAGTATAAATACTTATGTCCGGTATTTGTCGAAAGTGCAAAATACCCTTGTGATTTCAAAACTCCATTATAATTCTAATGTGTTTTTTCAAACTAAGCACTATATCTGCCTCCCTTAAAAAATTCATCCTTTTTAACTAAATTTGTATTACACGGACCTAATATGCAACTTATTTACCTTTTTCGTTGTTTGGACATAATTTACAAAATTACTCTTTGTAGCTATTATGTCGAAAGTGCACAACACTTTTTTGTTTTGTTTTGTTTCTTATAGAAACATTTTACAAATTAAAACGTAAAAATTGCAAATTTAGTAGGAGGGTTCAACCATTAGACCTTTAAAAAAAAAGCACATATTCTAACCAACTAAGCTTTGCAATTGTTGGTATTCACCATTTGTCACCTTCTCCACCATCTCACCATCGTTCACTTTACCTCCAAACCACCCATATCAATAATCAACATCTACAACATTCACACAATAGACCATTTACAATATCAATCTACACATTTATTAATACAAATGCAGCCATGTATATATGCTCTAAAAATTCACAATGTATGTGAGTGTATGAAATTGTGTCTGCATATATATGTGTGTACGTGTGTCCACGTGTGTGTGGGTGTTGGGTGTGCGTGTGTGGGTGTCTCTATGTGGGTGTGTGTATGTTTGTGTGTTTGTATGTGTAAATGTATTATATGTGTGTATGTACGTGCGTGCATGGGGTGTCTGGGTGGGTTTGTATTTATGCGTGTGTGTGTGTGTGACTGTAATAAGAAAGAAGAGGAAGATGAGAGCTAAGAAAATGAAAGAAAAAGGGAAAAGGAGAAAAGAGGGACAAAAAAACTTAGCCCAAGGATGTTTTTTCACAAATTTTGTTAACTTCGTAGAAAAAATATAAGCTTGTGTAAGCATAGTTTCCAAGATAACAAGAGAATTATGAGAATGTTTTGAAATCACGCGAGTATTTACTCTTTTGTCAAACTACATAGGTTTCATACATCACCAGAAATTTTAAGAGTAAATACACAATACTCCCTAGTATTTTATAGAAGTTGCATATAAAATCTTTTTATTTAAATAGTCGCGTAAAACTCCTTGTAATATTTTGAATGCTCCACACTCGCCCCTATTATAACTTTCTTTAATCTTCGTTAACCTAAGTCAGTAAAAGATGAAAATAATCTTATTTAAAAAAAAACAACCCTATTTTTACCACCTTCACTATTTCTACATATATATTTTTACCTTCCTTTAGAGAAAGAAAAAAAATCATTGAGAAAGAAAATACATAAACTACATAAAACATTAAATTTACTAGAAAAAAAAATCCTTGAGAAAGAAAATACATAAACTACATAAAACATTAAATTTACCTTGATTATTGTCTTTATTGTCCTTGTATATTATTTCATCCATTGAGAAAAAAAAAATTTGTTTTTAAATCTTGGTATGATGTTTCTTGGATTGTTTTTGCACAATTTTTTTTTTCTTTTTATAAAAAATTTACAATACTTCAATGATTTTATTGTCAGGTTTCTTTGTATATATGGGTTTTGTGAAAATTGTTTGATTTTATTAGTATATGGGTTTCTTGCATATGTCATGTTTGTTTTTGGTTTTTTTTTGCATATGAACTTTATATAATTCTAATTTTCTCTCTCAAATCATGTACACGGAGAGCAATGTGCACCACTTTTAAAATTAGAGGGGGCAATATGCATCCTTTCCCATGTCAGAGGTGTTAATTTGTTCATTTTAATATAATGGTTATATGAAGTAAAAAGGGCACTTTAGCCTTTTGAAATGTGTTTTTAAGTCATAATAGAGAACTACAAATATCGCATTACACGCACATAAGTCACACTTTTGGTTAAATCTAACAATAAAATAGAAGCAGTGAGTATTTTGCAACATTCAAAATATCACAAGAGGTTTTACGCGTCTTTTCAAAACACATGTTTTTATGTGCAACTTTAGTAAAACACGTGGGATGTGCATTTTAGTCAATTGTAAGATGATGTCTTTTTTTTCTTCTTTTCAATTTATTGGAAAAAAAACTATGCAATCAAAGATCCATGTATTTCATAATTGTCACTAACGATTTTAAAATCTTATTATTCTAGGGATTTGTCAAATAACAACTTAGAAGGAAGTGTTCCTGACTTTTTGGCTCAACTAGTTAATTTAACAGTCCTGTAAGTTTCTGGTAACATTTTACTATTCCATGACACGAATGAAAGAAGAGTAAATCATTTATTTTTCACTCCGTTACAGAAACTTAGCAGGGAACAAGTTCAGTAGGCCGATACCAACAGAACTACAAGAGAAGTCAAAGATGGGATTATTGTCTTTCAGGTCTACTTTACTGCTAGAAATCTAAACTGGATTCTTATTGTTCTTTTATATAGTCACGGATAAGCCAAAATGTTTTATGACTAAAATATTTCATTTTTTCCCATCTTTTATCATGTATATATATAAAAATTTTGTCCTCTCTACTGCTAAGGTAGAATCAGCAACTTCACAATAACACAGGGATTGCTTTTGCCTGGGAATGCGATTTCTAAAGTTTATGTTTATACATATATATATATATAACTGATTCTTGAATCCCTTTCACGCTATTTCTAAATTGATGTTTCTTTTTCCTATATAAACAGTATCAATGGACCGCCTAACAATTCAAGCAAAAAGAAGAACAAAAACTTCCTTCCTATAGTAGCATCAGTACTTGCTGCTTTTCTTGTTGTATTCTTTGTATTTATTACCGTGTGCGCCATCAGAAGAAGAAAAAGAACAGGTTAGTTATAAAATTTGCGCTGATTGATCAGGATGCAATTCTTGATTGTAAATATAATTTCAGCAATACTCTCTACACAGTGATCGGGAGGATAGACACTAATATAAACAATGGCACAATAGAGACGAAGACTCGGCCACTTACATACTCAGATGTCTTGGAAATTACAAATAACTTCGAGAAAGTTATCGGGAAAGGAGGATTTGGCACAGTCTACCATGGATTTATAGGTGAAACTGAAGTTGCTGTGAAGATGCTCAACCCTTCATCAACTCAAGGGCACAAAGAATTTCATGCAGAGGTAAGTCACTGAGTTGTTAACAGTTTTCTATGCCATCAATTTCAAAGTTCAGGCTCTTATGTATATGTGCTTGCCTCGACTATCGAAAAGTTCAGGCCAATCTTCTTATGAGCGTCCATCACAAAAACTTGACTTCTCTTGTGGGATACTGCAATGAGGGAACAAACATTGGCATCATCTACGAGTACATGGCTAATGGTAACTTACAACAACACCTATCAGGTATACAGAGATGATAATTCTGCATCATGCATGTAAATTTTACTTACAATGACTAGAACTGATACTAGATGTTGTACTATCGGGTGCAGAATTGAGTTGGGAACAAAGACTTCGAATTGCAGTAGATGTTGCACAAGGTAATATCAACTTTTAGTTCCTCAATGAGAAACACGCTTATATTTATCAAAGAAGTGTTCAATGATATCAAGTAGTTCTTCCTACCTATGCATTGCAACTATTTTTATCTTGCTTCTTTCAAATTCAACTGGAAATTTTGACTACAACAACTACAACACTATTTGGCAGGATTGGAGTACTTGCATCATGGATGCAAACAACCGATAATCCATAGAGATGTCAAGCCCACAAATATATTATTGAATGAAAAATTCCAAGCCAAATTATCTGATTTCGGGCTATCCAAGGCATTTGCCAGTGAAACTGGTACGCATGTCTCAATTAACACCATTGCAGGTTCTCCAGGTTATATGGATCCTGAGTAAGTGTTACTTATTATCAGCCTATTAAATATATTGATACTTTACAAATATATTTTAATTGGAAGAAATTTGCAGATCTCACTCATCTTTCAAGTTGACCGAAAAAAGTGATGTCTACAGTTTTGGAGTTGTCCTCTTAGAGATTATCACCGGTAAACCAGCACTAGAAATGAACCGTGAAAGTAGGCACATAATTGAATGGGTGGTTCCTTTGCTTGAAAATGGAGACATTGGAACAATTGTTGATGAGAGGTTTAAAGAAAATTTCAATATTAACTCTGCATGGAAAGGTGTTGAATTAGCAATACGTTGTGTGTCTCGCCTTTCCACTAGAAGGCCAACCATGAATTATGTGGTGAGTGAATTGAAGGAGTGCTTGGCAATAGAGATGTCTAACATCGAAACAGTACCAGAGAGTCTAACAATTTATCCCATCCTGGAAAGTGATGAATATGGACCTCTAGTAAGGTGAAGTGGACTTGGTGAAAATTGTTCTCATACTTGTATCTAGTTTTCTTTCTTTTAATTAGGATTATCATAGTTGTATCTTAGTGTTAAATCTTTGATCAAGAACGTGTAATACATATCTAAGTGAAGGCTGTGTGTGTTGTATCTATTCATGATGTAGTCATAGTTACCATTATCCTCATATTGTGAAAGATGTATTTGTACTATTTTTAGGAACAATCTAAATTAAGGTGCACAAGACCTAACTAAGGTCTATTGCACACACAAGAGAAGGAATCTTTTTGACAAGTCCCTCGCATATTGTCGTTCTCACTCATGAAAACTCCCTGCACTTTATAGACATCTTTGGGGAATATTTTAAGGACCACGGGTGGTCAGGAATATGCCATTCCCCTTAATCTCGATTATATATAATGATCTTGGGTATGCACTCTTATTTAAACCTTGCTTGGATTTGCTCGTAATCAGGACGATGAGGCTGAAACCATATTCAGCATGCTTGTCCTCAAGTTTGAATCTCCTATCTATTTGTCCCTTCAATTTCTCAGGACTCGCCTAGAAGTACGAGAAATCGATCTATACTTACTCTTCTTTATGGAATGAAAATATATCTCTCTTTTCAAGAAGCTAATGTGTTCCAAGTGTGAGCTCGACATAAAGTTTCATTTGTGAGGCTTGCTTGACTTTCAAAAGTAACAGCGAGTTAGCTGACCTTCAGTATAAAGTGAGTATTTAATTTTCAGTGAACTTCTACTCTGAGTTCGATAACTAATGAGTTCTCAGTTTTAATTTCCTATTTATAAATTTTTCCAAGTTTTATCTAGGTCAGAGTTATAAACTTCATCGGTCATCTTCATGTTTTGTTTTTCCCGAATTTAACCTTTTGTGCATTTTCACTCTTCAGTTCGGGACTAATGGATCCCTCTTAGGGTTAGCTTTACAGTCCTATAAGATTGGATTCAGTGTTTGATCAATGGTGGGCTTTATGGCCTCAAAAATGGCACCATTGGATATATTGGTGTGATTGGCACTACTGACCAATGGGATCGGCTTGTGTGTCTGATCAATGATGGGCGCTGGTGCCTCAAGAAATGGCACCACTGGCCTATTTGATCTTTGTTATTGGCTTGTGGGATTGACTCGAGCATTTTGCTCACAATTGGACATAGATAAGATAAAGAGCTGGATTTTTATTGATTTTTAACGAGTTTACATTGGAATGCCTAATTATACATAAATTAATATTGAGGTAGATATCCTGCATTCTACATATTCTTTAACTCTCTCCCATTTAAGTCAACTAGGTGGTACATTTCGGATCAAATTTCTTAATTTGATTACTTAGTATGGTCCTTCTTAAGTGGACCCCAACTTTCAATCAGAAGGGTCAAGCTTGAAATGTGCCTTCCTAAGGACGAGATCTTCTTCTCGTATGGGTTTTATTCTTCACTTTCTTTGAGTGGTCTTCATCATTGCTCCCTTTCCAACTAATATCTTGATCTAGGCCTTTTCTTCGACTTCCTCGGCAATCTCTAGGTTCTCTTGTAAACTTTGGTTATTTATTTCTTATTAGTGCAGCTGCATTCTACTTCTCAAAGAATTGATTCGAATGGAATGATTGCTTTCTAGCCAAAGATCAAATAGAACGATGTTTCTCTTATTACCAAGCTCGAGATTATCTTGTACACCCATAGAACTTCGAGAAGCATATCTGTGCATAGTCTTTTTGCGCTACTTAGTTAGACTTTAGACCTTACAAAATAGTATGATTAATAATCCCGACCTAGGCTTGTTTTAGGATAAGCTACCAAAGAAACTCATAATTTGATCCCAAGCTCTTCATATTATTTTTGGAAGTATACATAGTCAAACTATGTCATGTGGCTCGTGATACCGATCCTCATGATTTTGAATCGACAAATAACAAATATCCATACAAAATTCTAGTGGCCTTCTTAGTGATCTTTAGCGTGGCCTTAACTTCGATCCACTTGATAAAGTAGTTTATTCCTATAAAGAAAAACTTCTTGAATGTTGTGCTGGTCGGAAGTGGCCGGACTATGTCCAACCCCCACCAAGCAAATGGCTAAAGGACAGAGATGGTTGTTAAGTAGGTTCCCAACCGTCTCTATACCTTGGAATTCCAAATCTCTCGCACATATCTTACTTTTTAACCATTTCCTTAACATCCTGTTTTATAGTCGAAAAAAAATACCCTTGTTTGAGCGTCGTTCGGGTTAATGCTCTTCCCCCAATGTGGTTTCTGTAGATTTTCTCATAGATTTATCAAGTAACGATCTGACCTAAATACCTACAAAATGAACAACACAGGCTAATTAGCCCGTGGGAGAAGATCCGACAATTAAGTTATTGATTATCATAAATCTAAGATAAAATAAATTCAAAGAAGTGGTGATTGTATTTTAAATGAGTTACCTTTTTGTATTGTGCATGACGTATTTATACTATTTTAGAAAGGATCCTCTAGGATTTATAGGGACACGAGACCTCTCCCGAGGTCCACTGCAAACACAAGGGAAGTAATTTCTCTCGAAAAGTACTCATCACATATTGTTGTTCTCACTCATGAAAACTCCCTACAGTTTAGGTAGGTCTTTATAGAATATTGTTCAAGACCTTGGGTTGTCGAAGGTATGCCATTCTGGTCAATCTCGAATGATCGGTAATGCGCACCCCCACTTAAGCCTTGCCCTGTAATCAGGTCAGTGATGTCGAAATGATGTTCATCCTGCTTATCCTCAAATTGGGATCTCTTATCCATGTCAAGTCTTTTTAGGTGCATAAATCAAAGACAAATCATAGTCTCTCATTAATGAAAAAGAAAGATATATATATATATATATATATATATATATATATATATATGGGAAGAAATAAATAAATTAGAAAGAAAGAAGATGTCTGATATGGGTAATTTCCCGACCCAATTGTTTAGTGTTCGACCATTTCTAAGTGCTCTTACCAATTACATATCCCTAAGAGAGATCTTCCAGATCTCCGAGGCCTCCCGCATATCTCAAAAGATTCTCTATTGAATAGTATAAATAGCACATCAACAGTCACAAAACAGGTAACTCATTCTTTACTAAAAATAGCTATCTAAATACATTGTCCGGACAAATTTAACTAACTTGATCATTGGAGGAGGTTCCCAGAAACAACCACTGGTGGTGCCTTTGCTTTGTAAGTCAGGTGTTCGGCTCGCACAACAACTTACTACCTTATCAATGTAAGAAGGCTTTTGGCAACAAAAATCTGGTTGCAGATGGATTGTGGAAGGAGAAAGAAACACAAAGTACTTTCAAACAATTATGAAAAAGAAACGAGCTAGAAATTATGTGTGGAGAATTCAGAAAGATAGAAATACCATATTAGAAAATCCACATGATATTAAAGAAGAAGCTATCAGATTCTTTTCAACTTTGCTCAAGAATGATCCTAATGATCCTACCCTGAGCCAAACACCTGACTGGAGCTTTATTCCTTAGCTCATAGATCATAATGATAATCTTATGCTGAACTTGGACCCTACCATTGAAGAAATCAAGCAAGCTGTTTTCTCAATTGATTCAAATAGTGCAGCAGGTCCAGATGGATTCTCTTCTTTGTTTTATCAAGTTTGCTGGGATTTCATCAAAGAAGACCTTCAAGAAGCTATTGTTGATTTCTTCCATGGTTCAGATCTTCCTAAAGGTATCACCTCTACTACTCTTGCTCTTATTCCCAAAAAAGAAGATCCCAGAAGCTGGAGTGATTTTAGACCAATAAGTCTATGCAATGTTCTTAATAAAATTATCATTAAAATTTTAACTGAGAGATTGGCTAAAATCCTCCCATAAATTATCTCAGCAAATCAAAGTGGTTTTACCCCTGGAAGACAAATATGTGACAACATCCTTTTAGCTCAGGAAATGGTGCACCACATTGCCAAAAAAGCTAGAGGTAGCAATGCCATATTGAAACTGGACATGCCCAAAGCTTATGATAGGCTACAATGGAACTTTCTTTTTGATGTCCTTCAAAAGTTTGGTTTTGATACAGATTGGATCTCCAAAATTAATAGATGTATTTCTAATTGCTGGTTCTTTTTGATTGTGAATAGTAAAATCTCTGGTTACTTCAAATATGAGAGGGGACTGAGGTAAGGAGATCCAATATCTCCAGCTCTTTTCATTATTGTAGCTGAATATCTTTCTAGGGGCATCAATAAACTCTTTATTGACTTCCCTGCATTGTCATATAAGACCGGCTATTCCTTTTCTGTCTCTCACCTCTCCTTTGTAGATGACGTGATTATATTCTCTAATGGAAGTAAAGATGCTCTAAAAAAACTCATGGAGTTCCTGAGCCACTATGAGCAAGTTTCCGGGCAACAAGTAAACAAAGAGAAAAGTGGATTTATTGTTGACAAGAAAGTGTCGAGATATAGAACAATCATTATCTCTGAATCTACAGGCTACAAGCAGTTACATCTCCCTATCAAATATCTGGGCGTCCTTCTCTTTAAAGGCCCAAAAATATCTAGTCTCTTTGATGAGCTTTTCCAGAAGATCAATTCCAAGCTGACAGGTTGGGAAAAGAAAACATTGTCACCAGGTGGTAGAATTACTCTTATCAATAGTACTCTCTCTTTCATGCCCTTTTACCTGATACAAATCATTCATCCCATAAAAGCAGTCATCCAGAGACTTGAAAGACTTTTCAATAAATTCTTATGGGGAGACAGATCAGACTCCAAAAAACTTTATTGGACAACTTGGAACATAACATGTTTTCCTTTTGAGGAAGGAGGGCTCGAAATGAGAAAGCTGGTTGATTTGAGTGAGGCTATGAAAATCAAATTGTGGTGGAGGTTTAGAACAACTGACAACATTTGGGCAACTTTTATGAGGAATTTTTATTGTGCAGGCATTCATCCTTGTCTGATTGAGACCAAACCTCATGATTCTCCGCTATGGAAAAGACTAAAACAAGTTGGATTCCATGGTGAACAATTCATTAGATGGAGAATTGGAAGTGCAAACATCTCCTTTTGGCATGATCCCTAGTTTGAAGATCTCACTCTTCACCCATTTGCTGAGTCTAGCTCAATATCTTCTACCAAAGTTAATCACTTTTTTGAAGATGATAAGTGGAATGAAAGAAAGTTGTCAACCTTCTTACTTGAAAGATTAGCTCAAGAAATTTGCAATATTCCAATTCATTTGAATAAAAAAGATGCTACATTTTGGACCCTCTCTAAAGATGGGAACTTCACCTTGGGTAGTGCTTGGGATAGCATTAGAACTAAAAGAAGCAAGCAACTCGCTCTAAACTACATCTGACACAACTCTATACCACTTAAGATATCAGTTTTCCTATGGAGATTACTTCATAATTGGATTCCGGTCGACAATCGAATGCAAGGTAAGGGAATCTACATGGCTTTAAGCTGTCAATGTTGCGAAGCAGTTGAAAGCATTGACCATTGTTTTATTAGTAGTCCTACTGCTGCTTGTGTTTGGGACCATTTTGCTCAAATTTTTGGAGTTAAACTCCCTTCCACAGGCTCTCTCAACCACTGGATATCAGCTTGGATATTCTTTGGTGACTATATCAGTAAGTGGCACATTTGTACCCTTGTTCCTTTCTTCTCCCTCTAGTTTCTTTGGGTGGAAATGAATAACGCTAAATATGAAAACCTGAGTTTTTACTCATTTAGAGTAATTTAGAAAGTTAGGAGACTTATTGCACAATTGTTTCAAGCAGGCCTATTAAAAGGATGGCACTGGAAAGAAGACTCATCATTAGCCGCTTCTTTCTATTGCTTCTTCGATAGACCTTCCACTAAACTCCCTATTCTTGTGAAATAGAAGAAACCACCTGAAGGATATTTTAAGTTAAACATTGACGGCAGTGTCCATGGAATTGGAGGACTTGCAGGTGGTAGGGGAATTTTGCGTGATTCAAAAGGCAATATTGTCTTTGGCTTCTTTGTTCATTTTGGGCATTACTCTCCCATTAAAAATGAAATTTTGGCACTGGTTCAAGGTCTTCAACTTTGTCAAGAAAGAGGGATTGTCAATATATAGGTTGAGATGGATGCTTTAGCAGTTGTCAACATTATTTCTACGGGGGCCCAGGGTTCATAGAACATTTGTTATGACATACAAGCTGCCAAGAAGTTGCTGAAAGATTGCAAACCTAAACTATCTCACATTTATAAAGAGGGTAATCAATCTGCAGATTTCCTTGCCAACTTGGGGGCTAAAGCTTCTAGTCTTCATGTGCTTAATTCTTCTCACAACTACTACGAACTGAAAGGTATGCTCCGATTGGATAAATCAGGACTTTCTCAATTTAGATTCTAAGTGTGTTTTTATGAACTGTCTTGTACTTATTATTCTCTTGGGATCTTTTAAAGCTTGTATTAAGGGAGGTAGATTATGTCTCCCATTTTTTCTTGTTGCTCTTTGTGTTTTGCACTTTATTAAGTTGTCATTTGGATAGTATCACAACTTTCCAAACAACAACCCTTTTAAGCTCCTTTAGGTTCTCTTTTGTAAGATAAGGTGACATGTGCCTCCTCTAGACTACATTTGGATGAAGGGGCAAATAAGTCTCTCATCCTCCCGTGAAGGTTTAGGCTATTTGTCCCCCTTCACTTTTGTATTTTTCTTTCATTGATTAATAAAATCCAGGAGGGAAGTCCCCCTCTTTCGCCAAAAAAAAAAAAAAAATGTCAAGTGAGATTTAAGAGTAGTTTATTGGTAAGTTATTCTTCCAACAATTGAGAGATCAGAAATCGAATTTCATGAGGATGAGAAATTTTTTTTTAGAAACAAGAAGTCAAGTCTACAATGTTTTTTCGGTGAAATAAAGTATAATACTTACCCGACCAAAACGTAAAAAGGTCTACTACTTTTGGGGTATATTACCTCTTAACATATCAAAGCCAGTCCAACCCGCCGCCTCCTCTTCTCCACGCGGTTGAATTTGTTTTCCATTAACAACATGATTGATCTTTGTCTCAATTATACGCAGTAGACTTTGGAAATTTATGGCAATTGGGCCAATGTGAAATTAAAATTTCCATCAAAAGTTCCAGATTCGATGGTTTCTTTGAGAACACGATCAACGAAATGCAAAAGTAAAGTCTAGTCTTGAAACTAATACAAAGTATAATTCGAGTGATGAATGCCTTGGCTGACGACCGAAGTACCAAGTTTACAGATCAAGTATTCATATTCATTTACTCAACTTTTGAAGGAATAATTATGATATTGATATAACATATCAAAATAGTACCACTGCGGCGTTGTAGTAAAATTTTTGTGGTATTCAAAATCTAATAAAATCAATATTAAATATTAATTTGCAAAAAATTACACTAAAACGTCAACAGAAAAAATTAATTGGAACACAGAGAATAGTAATTTTTATGAAACAACTAAAATCATACGATCACTAGAGACATATTTAGCTTTCTCGTGCAAGAATTAAAATGGAGATTTAAATGGCTCAAGTGGGTAACATAGTTGTCTAATGGTAATGTACGAAAGTATCACCATACTGGACTCTTTAATTATACTCAAACAGATCAAATAATTTTGTTTTTGTTCGAGCTCAAGTAATATTAAACTAAACTTGTGTCAAAAATACGAACCATATGTAGAATGTACGGGAAATTTGGAATTTCCATCCAAGACTACAAAAGAAGTCCAACATACTCGAAATTTCACAATCTTAGTGGAACTTTGTTGGAAATTGCTGTTGTCCAGGCAGAGAGTGTGTGAAGTTAAAAAAACAAAGAAATTGTGGTGATAAGGTAAACATGTGATGATGGATAAAGATTCTCTCATCTATTGATTCTCTTATTTTTTTAGATGAAATGTATTAACCACTTTGGTATATATGTTAAACCAATTCTGGTAATAACTATTAACATCATAAGAAAAATATAGTGGTAACCTTTAAAAATCATAAAGAATCATGGACCGGGGCTATCAACTACCCTACCATCTCCCCGAAACATAATTTTTATTTTGTTATATAATATCCCACATCGGTGAAATATAGTTTGTTTGAGTAGTTTATAAGTGGGTGTTGTAGGTATAACGAATAACTTGGGTTAACCATTTTGGGCTAATAGAAAAGAGATCCAAATAGTTATTTTCTTATGTCTACAACACCAGTCTCGCTTGCGAGCCTGGGGGCCTAAGCTAAGGGGTGACAGAGGAGCCACCTCTTGAACCCATAGGAGCTTACCGTCAGAGTTATAAGTTTACCTTACTCCATACATGTATTTTTAATAACTTTTGAAAATTTATCCACAATTAAAACGTACCCTGCCGTTGAAGTTAGACTAATTTACCATCAGATTTGATTAAACTTTCCACCTTTTTTTTTCTTTTTCACTTGAGGAAAGCTTATGATGAAGAAAATTAGAGAAAATTGTACAAACAATCCTTATTGTTTCCCTAAAATTTTAAATTCATCCATATTGTTAAAAATTAGTCAATCTAATCCTTATTATTTTAAAAAAAAAATTAAATTCATCTTTATTGTTCAAAATTATCCAATTTACTGTATATAATTTTTAAAAAAATTCAATTTAGTCCCGGCTGTTCTCTAAAAAATTTCAATTTGGCCAAATTTGGCAAGGACTAAATTAAATTTTTTTGAAAAACAATAGAGACTAAATTGACTAATTTGAACAATAAGGAACCTTTATGACATTTATCGTGTTGCAATTTTGAAACAATTATGGCACTCCTATGATGATAAAAATTCACTCTGGGGCTATTGGGTGAATAGAGTCCTGCTCGATCAACAATGCATCTAGCACATTTACATTCCGAACAATGCAACTTGGAC
The DNA here is from genome assembly GCA_037974665.1 of Ehretia macrophylla. NCBI lineage: Eukaryota > Viridiplantae > Streptophyta > Magnoliopsida > Boraginales > Ehretiaceae > Ehretia > Ehretia macrophylla. Next base: position 42,529,597 of record CM075780.1, on the reverse strand, counting down.
TTGGCGGAAAATCCTTGGATGTAAAGACATAGCGTTTAAACTTATTAAGCATAAGGTGGGTAATGGTGCAAATAATTTTCTGCTTTGGGACCCTTGGCTGCACATTGGGAGTATTGGAGACTACATTTTGCAACATAATATTTCCATTCCAGCCGACTTTGTTCATAGCAAGGTGGAGCATTTCATTATTGACGATGACTGCTAGTGGCCATTGGAGCTTAATTTCTTGGATCATCTTGTCACATTCAGGCCTTATCCTCAAAGCGAATATGAGATTATTTGGTGCACCAATACACATGGTGATTTCTCTTTTTCAGAGACCTTGGAATTCATTCGAGAGAGGCAGGGAACCAAAGTGCTGGGCATCGATGGTGTGGAATAGAGTTGTGATCCCCAAACACGGCTTCTGCTTCTGGCTAATGTGTCTGAATCAAAGCCCAACAAAGAAAAGATTGCTCTCATGGGGTGTTATTGCAGATGCATATTGTGAATTTTGTGGTGTGGGGATTGAGAGTAGGGAGACCTTTCACTAACCAAATCTGGAGAATAGTTGAAACACCTAAGGACATCAAGCCTCAATGTGGATTGGGACAGACTTATTATTCTCTTATGTCGAATGACGCGTCTCAAGTGCCTCAGATCAGACTTAATTCGAGCTACTTTCTGTGTCTGTGTTTATCAAATTTGGTGTGAAAGGAACAGTATCGTCTACAGTAATAGTGCTACAATGAACGAACAGATTCTTCAAAAGATTTTTACAGACGTTAATTAAAGAGAAAACTTCTATTCATAGTAAATATGTTAATAGACATGAAAATAGTCTCCTTAGCTCAGTTTGGCCGGTTTTGACACTTTTTGTGTTTCCTGCTTTTGTAATATTTGTTTATTCTGATGTGGAATGAAATATTTTAGTTGCCTAACCTGTTGGGTATCGGCGCAGCGGAATGGTTAGGGACAAGTAGTATCACGCAACTAAAATATGAATGAGAACAGAGAAAGTAGAGAGACAAGATTTACGTGGAAAACCCTCAAACAAATCGAGGGAAAAACCACGGGCGAATAATGGAGGATTTCACTATGATGTGGAGTATTTTACAATAACCTTCTCTCTAATATAAGAAGAGAACAATATCACTCTCTCAAATAATAGGAGAAACTAACTCTCACTCACAAATATAGAACAACAAAAGAGGAAGAAAAATACTTAAGAGAAAACTTATGTTTTCTCTCTAATTTGGAATGTTTTGGTGATGCTCAAATGGTGAAGAATGAGCCTCTATTTATAGGCTCATCTTGCACCAAAAGTCTTCCCACATGTAGTGTGAAATCAACCCAAAATTGTGTGTGCCTAACTTTGCAACCAAAGATTTTTCTTCATTTCCCATTGCTTTTTGTCTTCTTTTGACTTGCACCAAAATTTTATTGCTCACATTCTCCCACTTAAAATTTTGGTGACACTTCAAATCTCTCCATACTTGCCAATTCCATGTTGCTTACGTCTTTGCTAGGCCAAATGAGGATCTACTCCAAACAAACTTGTCAACGTTGATTGGCTTTGTCATGACATCTGCTAGGTTCTCGTTGGTGTGAATCTTCTGCATATCCACACTCCCTTCCTCCACTACTTCTCGAACAAAGTGATATTGAACACCTATGTGTTTCATCCTGGAATGAAATGCTGGATTCTTTGCAATGTGCAAGGCACTCTGACTGTCACAAAACAAGGGAATTTTATCTTGTTTGTGCCCGAGCTCCTCCATTAAACGTTTAATTCAGATTGCTTCTTTACAGGCTTGTGTAGCTGCCATGTATTCAGCCTCTGTTGTAGATAAGGCCACAACAGTCTCTAATTTAGATATCCAGCTTACCACCCCCCTGCAACTGTAAACACATAGCCTATAGTGGACTTCCGTTTATCAGTATCACCTGCAAAATCAGAATTAACAAAACCCTTGACAGTAAATTCTGATCCTTCATAACATAATGCAACATCCGAGGTCCCTTTGATGTATTTTAGGATCCTCTTAACAACATTCCAATGCTCTCTACCAGGATTCGCCATGAACCGACTGACCGCACCAACTGCTTGAGCAATATCTGGTCTCGTACATATCATAACGAACATGAGACTTCCCACTGCTAATGCATACGGTACTCGATACATTTCTATCCTCTCCGCTTCAGTGCTAGGGCACATACTTGAGGATAATTTGTAATTGACAAGAAGCGGGGTCGAGATTTCCTTACAATCTTGCATATTGAAGCGCCGCAAGATTTTCTTCAAATAATTCTTCTGGGAAATCCATACCTTCTTGCCTTCTCTATCTCGGTGAATTTGCATCCCTAAAATCTTGTTTGCTAGTCCCAAATCCTTCATATCAAACTCCCCAGCCAACTGTGCCTTCAGTTCTTGGACCCGATCTTTATTGGGACCTACTACCAGCATGTCGCCCACGTACAACAGCAGAACGATAAAATCATCATCGCCAAACCTCTTGTAGTATATACAATGGTCTGAATTGAGTCTGTTGTACCCGAGGCTAATCACGAAGGAATCAAATCTCTTGTACCAATACATTGGCGCCTGCTTTAAACCGTACAGAGATTTCAGCCTACCACCAGAAAGTCGCTCGACATTTCAATAAGAACGTCAGGATCAGGACCTTTAGAGAAGGGGATTGGGTTCTAAGGAGGGTATTCCAGAGTACCAAGCAGGTCAACGCTAGGAAGCTTGGACCCAGTTGGAAGGGACCCTACCTCATCACGAAGGTAGTCGGTCATGGAGCCTACAAGCTTCGTACCAAGGAAGGCAAAGATGTAGCGAATAGTTGGAATGCCGTCCACCTTAAAAAATACTATTTTTAAGGCAAATTCGTTTTTGCTTGCCCACTAGGGGTCGTTAGTGGAAATAAGTTTTTCCCTTATGGGGCAGTTAGTCTTTAGTTAGTTTACTCTTTCGCGAGGGTCTTTCGTTAGCACTAATGTAGTCCCTGACACGTCCAGGTATGCGTCAGCGTTGTTGGTTTGCAATGATAGTTCGCAATGAATGAAGTACTTGGCTTTGTTCTAACTCATTCCCCTCTTGTCAACTCAAAGATGCAAGCCCGCCTGGTGGCAAACAATATGAGCATATTCGCACTCAGACTAAGAACAACGTGCACCAATATTGACCGAGCTCTTGCATCCTGCGATCGTGTAAAGTCCTACACGGACTAACCACAGCCTCATGCGGCCATATAGAGTCCTACATGGACTAGCCTACGGCCACACGCGGCCATAACGAGTCCTACACGAACTAACCTATGACCACACGTGACCATATCAAGTCCTACCAAACTAACCCATGGCCCCACGCGGCCATATTGAGTCTTACACAGACTAACCCACGGCTTCACGCAGCCATATAGAATCCTACACGGACTAGCCTACGGCCTCACGTGGCCATATAGGGTCCTACATGGACTAACCTATGGCCTCACGTGGCCACATTGAGTCCTGCATGGACTAACTTGCAGCCTCACACGACCATATAACCCACGGCCTTACGCGGCCATATAAAGTCCTACGCGGACTAGCCTACGGCCTCATGCGGCCCTACGGAATCCTACTTGGACTAACCTACGGTCTCGTCACGACTATATTCCGTCATATGCAGACTGTCACGTGATCAACAAGACTACTAGAATCCTAAGTAGACTAACTTGTAAATGGTACAACCCACAGTAGCCTAATTACCGAACTCATGACTATTCCGTCTTGGTCCATTTGTAGGCCGCTAATGATGGATGGACTCCGCTGGCGAGACTGTAGAGGTACTACCCTATAATAGTTGTAGTCCCCGCACAATAGACCTATCTAATGATTGGTCACTTGAGAAGTAAGCAACCTGAATGGCCAAACTACCCAGACAATAGGGTACCCTCGCTTGAGTCGAGGCAAATGTCGATTACTCAATTAATATACCGTGTTGAACAGTAAAGACTGCACAAAATGATAATAGGAACGAATGGCCAGATACATCCAAGATCCTGAAATTAGCATTAGCATGCGCTTACAGCACAGCAAAAAGACAAAATCAAGCTAGAGTTTGAACAAAAAGCGCAGACCGTACGCGCAGTACATAGAGTTGTAGGTGTTATTAGCACCTACCATACCAAGGAGGCACCTACAATGCGTCATACACGCGACATACATACATAAAAAAAACATTAGAGCATAATGCCTACACATGTTAAGTTACAGCTTAAACAACAAACATCTATCACACTACGGGTCACTCAAAACAGTGGTGGGATAATTAAGGGGACGGATCCTCAGCAGATACATCAGCAGCGGCCACTTCCGGCTTGACGGACTCCCCAGTAGTACCCAGGGGACCAGCTTCCAAAGCATCACGAAACTCCTTGTAGCGCTTGATGATACCATGGTAATCCCAATTACTAGCTTTTTCAGCCCTAAATTCTACCATTAGTTTGGCCTCTATCGCCAAAGTCGTATCATCAGCGATATCCTCCAGTTGAGACTCCAGTCCTTTCTTCTCGGCCCTCCATGCTTCCTCCTTGGACTTCAACTCCAGAGTAGCCTCAGCTAGATTGTGGTCTTTCTCAACCACTTCCTGCTCAAGAGTGCAGACGCAGTCTTTCCTCTTCCTTATAGCCTCATTTGCCTCAAAAATAGATTTTTTTAGAGCTGCTTTAGAGGCTTCGGTGCTATCAAACTTTTTATGGAGGTCTGCTACTTCCCCATTCTTGAAGAGAAGGGACTCGAGAGCCTGAGATAAGGGAAAAAGAAACACAAGAGTTAGAGTCAGTACGAAACAAATACAACTGCAAAACATACAAACTATGATACCTAGAAAGCGTGGGTCACACCCCACTCAACAGAAGTAGCCGACGACATCCTCCTCAGAATGGTAGCGTCATCAACAAGAAGGAGCTTCGACATCGAGGGTAGCACTGAACTTGCATTGGATATAGATGACGCCTCAGGGGAAAACTCAATAGTAAGGTGGTCCTTCGAAGGAGTAAGCTCCGCTGCAGGGCGTTTTTGCATCGTTTGGCTGGACTCGGCCTGACTGGACTGGACTACGGGAATGGCTAGGACAGTAGGAGGCACCGGCGGCTCGGATGAAGCCACTTGAGCCTTTTTACGCTTTTGGAGACGGCGCTGCATTGTCTGCTCGCTGTTTGCTGCTTGATATTTGCCGACATGATGTTGTCTGCGTACTCACAGATAAACGGATCACGTAAGGGTGGAAAGAAGAATAAGCTATTGTCTAAACCCTCAAGCGCTCTTCGGGTAACTACTAGGGGACTTGTTTCCAAAGCACAGACGACCGTAACTTGGGCTTGGAGAGCAAGACTGAGTGAAGGCGGTCTCTCTTAGGTAATTCAAGGATCGTTTCGATTCGTGCCCTTGTTAGAGGACCTTCTGTGGAATAGTTCACACCGATTCTATCTGTACATGCAGTGGACGAGTGTTAGTTATCAATACAAGAGCGGATTGAAGCGCAAATGACTTTGCTAAAATAACTCATGAGTAGGTTCCCAAATGCGAGGGATATGTGGTTCCCCCTCGAGCACTACATCGTTGGAAAGAAAAAAGTACTGATCCTTCTAGTCACGATGATTGGGGGGAAAGATCACGAATGGAGGCTTCCCAGGCCTAGGCGAAAAATGATGTCGACTAGACTCAACTTCTTTTAAACAATACCAATATAGCAATTCGGCTAGCCCGAAGGGGAAACCCTTGCACTCTCCCAACATCTCGCACCCCAGAAGTACGCGCCAAGAATTTGGTAATAATTTCCCAGGGGCGATCTCATAACGACAAAGTAATTGTTGGACTAGTGAGGGAAAGGGCAGGCGAAGACCTATCTTAAACGAACATTCATACATACACACCCAACCGGGTGAGTCCCAATCTGCCCTTTCGTAAGGTTCCGGCAAACGGATATCACACCCCTCGGGAATGCTGTAAGAGACCCTGATGGGAGTGACGTCCTCTGGTTTCAGTCGCGAATGAGGATTCAGTAGGAGTATGTTTTTTAGGCAGCCTACAAGCTCTTTGTTACCGTCTGGTGGGTTGTTAGGGTAGAAGGGCCTACCACACTTACTACGCTCGCCAGCTCTTCTAATTTAACTTGGCCCTCATACAACCAACTATCTGCAATGGTCACTTCCCTAGTGCCGTCGGATGACTCTTCTCCCACCGACATGTCAGACTCTTCCCCGCTCCTATTTTGGGAGTCTTCTATTGGTGAGCTCACACCCTCTCAAGAATGCATACCTACCTACAATTAGCAAAGGAAGCCTTAGTACGGCGTTGGCGGTGTGCATGACAAAGGGTGACACTAGTTGACGATCGTGGGACTACTATTCAGCAGTGCGGTGGTGTGACGACTCTGAGTCGGACTCAAGTGAAAGGCACTAGGAGTCATACGGACACGCCTACCATTAGGGTTTGAAATTCGTAGCCTACGTCAGAGAATTTTTACGCCCTGCCTACTTTCAAAGTTAAGGAATCGTAGACTACGTAAAGGCATCTACGAGTTCCGTCTACCTTCTTTGTTAGGAAATCACAGCCTATGTTTGGGCGTAACTAATCCCGCCTGTCCTCAAAGGTTAAGGGTAGCAGCCTACAAGGGGTAGTTAAAGGGCTAGCCTACGGAGGGGAGCTCAGCGAATCACAACCTACGTATGGGGACTTGTGCCCAACAAAGTCAAAATATGTACATATACCCATGTATATGTGAGACTATGTACATACATACATACAAGTAAGTTCAGTGGATTCGCCACACAAAAGATTCATATGGATCCACTTGAAGATGCGCATAGTAAGCATACAAGAACAAGTAGGAGGCCATCTTTAGACATTCAGTTGTTCCTTACATTTAATGGCCCTGAGGTACAAAAAAGGGAATACATTCCTAGCGTTTTGCAAACAATGCTCAGAAAAATGAGTTTCTTCATGTAATCTTTGTTCTCGGGTCAAAAGGGAAAAACAAAGTGGTAAAAATAAAACTTACTACAATGCAAGAGCAGCCTTGGGAGAAATATTTTGAAGAAATATGGGGTCACTCCAGCAGGTTCAGCTTGAAGAGGAGTTAAATAGAAAATGAGAGCACGAGTAGATAACAGCTTGTCAAACAACGATAAAATTAACAGAATAAAAGAATAAGACGAAAGAACGGCACTACCTTACTGATTTTGAAGGAAAATCGTGTCTAACATTCATTACTGGGGGTTTGCCGGTGTAGCCCTGCGTTACAAAATCGAAGGTAGAAACTCCTCGTGTTTTAAAATAGCTTGGAACAAAAAGGAAAAGGCTCAAAACAAAAAGGATGCGCGATCTGGCACTCCAAAAACAATTTTAAAAAAGGCATTAGTCAGGGACCTCGCCACGTGTCGCGACGGGACTACCCGCTGGTGCACATAGCCTGTTGCACATTAAATGCCCAGCCCACAATGGCCCTCATGGTCAGGACAGCAACTGTCCTAACCACGTCATTCACTAAGCAGAAAATGACAGCATTAAATGTTGTTCTAGCCACATAGTACCACGCGCCCACGGACAGGACATGCCAAAGCTGTCCTGCAAACGGCTGTCCACGCGCAAAGTCTTAGCTGGCACGTGGATACGTTTCGTCCCCCTATTGGCCGAAGGTCACCACCTAAAAACAAAGTATAGCAAACACTCTGAGTGTGGGCTATGAAATTGAGTATAACATGGCCATTGTAGGCTGCGCAAACGTCCAAAGCAAATAGAGAAAGCCCGCAATAATGCTTGGAAAATTGTTGTAGCCTGCGAGATGGTAAGGGGAAATCATAGGCTGCGCCCAAATGTGTGTTGGTCAAGCGGGCTCCCCCAACTCAAACGCAGCAACTCACATGTAGTTCACTCAAAGTTGTCATAAGAAATTACAATCGGCATAAAATCGCGTGCGTAGACTCGAGTAAGACCCTTAACCTCGCAGTCCCTCTCGACTACGACACAAGTCGTTGCTTACTCAATTGGGTGCTCATACGTAGCCCACACTCAACCAATAAGGAGGAAAAGAGAACGGTTCACTCAAGACCGTAGCCTGCTCAAATACCCCTCTATAAAAGGACCAAGCCGGAATTGTTTTGACAACTAGCAACTACTCCCTAACTCGAAGACTCTTCGACTTAAGGAGTGGGGGACAAACTGTTAACGCCAAAATTGGGCTTGGATCCATGGTCCAAGCGTAACAGGTCGTTTGGTCCCAATCAACGCAAAATTACTGGGCCGAGGCCCATACACGATGTTATTAGTTGCGGCCTATTCCCAGGATAGGCCCAATAAAGCCCGAGGCCCTTGGCTAAGCCCACATGGCGGCATCGTCCTTCACGAACAACTAAGGATGAGCTCGAATCCAATTCGAACTTTATCGGATGGACGGTCAAGAAGACAATCCAATGGACTAGACTACTAGTAGCAGATAGCTATCGACGAACTCGAGATAACGATTAACCTTATCCTACGAGATGAGAAGTTGTTCGCTTGAAGTAGTCCACTCGAGATACAAGTTTTGAGGGATAAACGAAGCTAGACTTATCATAATTGTCCAGCCTACGAGGAGCGGATGACCACCGAAGGACTTGAGATAGAGACTACTTCTATCCTACGCGATAAGCGATCAAGTAGTCTGCTGAAAGTACAACTCCCAAGAGTCCATGACTCTTGGCTTGACCACACCTATAAGTAGGCTACGCCTACACAAGGAGAGGGTATCAAATACTAGCCGCACTAGCATTACTTCCCCTCTCCCTTCTACATCTCCACGACCTACACTCCCAATATCGACGCCGATACTACGGTAGTCTCCGTTTTTCCCTTCCTATTTTTCTCATTTTTTTATCTTCTCCGATAACCTACAGACTTGAGCGTCAGAGTGTCTTTGGCCAACACTACATCTGTGTCCCAAGACTCATGCCGCTATTCGCGCCTTCTGTCCTTGCAGGTTGTTGGTGGCCCAAAATTGTAGATTTTGGCATCTACACTGTTTTAACTGATTGGAAAAGTTATGAGGGAATCACAAATGTTATATACATTGGGACCTAATGGGTGAACTTATAACTATGAAATATGATAAGTAAGAATTGTGTCTTGAAAATGGGTAATGTTCAAACCAATCATAAACCTTGTGGTGTTCAGATCTCTTTGTTGTCTCTTATTCCCTTAATACCTTATCTTATGAAATTCTCACATAAATTTTGCCTATAACGCCCTAAAGACAGACGAACTATTATACTTGATTAATCAGTGTGTGGTTGAGGAAAACAAAGTTAAGAGTGAAATCATGAGGTTATATTAGTTGTTTCTAACCCTAAGGACTATCCTAATAAGGCTATTACCTGAAAATTGAAAGGACATGCTCCTAAGAGAATTCAGAGTTTTAGAAAGGGAGGTAAGGGTCAGAATTAGATGAAGAGTCACAATGTAAAAGGTCCCAAATCTGCTGCCGTTTAAGAGGAAGTGATACTTATGTAAGGGAAAAAAAAGTCATAAAAGAGCTAATTGTGCCAAGTACAAATCATAGTTAGAGTCTGGAATTAAAGTTGGGAATTAAAGCTTTTCTTTGTTATGACATAAATGATTGTGTCATATTTTTAAAGAAAGGGTTGAAAGACTTATTAGAATTGATATTTTTCTCTAAATTTTGATACTTGTGTTTGGTGCATTAGGGGTAAACTCACTAATAGTAAATGAGAATACGTTATCCATAGTTCTGACCTTTTAGAAGTAATATATATAGTGGGCCTTATTTTGTTACATTGTGTGGTAACAAGTTTTATTATATTTATTGATGACTTTTCTCGTTATGGATACCTTTATTTAATTAAAGAAAAATCTTTAAGAGTGAGGTAGAAAACCACTTAGGAAGGTCATCAAAATTTTAAGATCTGACCGGGAATGTAAGTATTGTGGTAGACATTGGGTCATTGGACAACATATAGGACCGTTTACCATGTACTTGCAGGATTGTAGGATTGTTGCCCAATATACCATGCCTTATAGCCATGTACATAATGGTGTAGTCGAGAAGCGAAATTGCACCTTTATAGATATGATAAGTAGCATGATGAGTGTTACTAGTCTACTCTATCTTTTGGGGTGAAGCCATTAGAACTACTCCCTATATACTACAAAAAAACTGAATTCTGCGAGAGACGGTTGGCCTCACTGTGCCGTCGCCAATTTCGAATTTGCGACGGCACTGTGAGGGAAAACGTCTGTCAGATACGACGTGATCGCCAAAATCCTACCCGTTACTAAGCCGTCGTCGTATTTCGACGGCTCATCACTAAGCCGTCATCAATGATTGCCGTCACCGAGCCTTCACCAATGTTTCCTCTCACCAAGCCCTTGCCAACTTCACTCGTCACTATGCCGTCACTAATACAGCCCGTCACCAAGCCCTTGCCAATTTATCACATCACCACATCGTCACTAATATTTCTCGTCACTATGCCGTCACTAATATTTCCTGTCACCAAGCCCTCACCAACTTCCCCCGTCGCCATGCCGTCACCAAAACTGCCAAAGCTTACAAAAATAATCCTTTGACCAGAAGAGTAATATTAACAGGGCATCTGGTAAAGAAAAAGTAAAAGTTATTAACAAACTAGCTTGCAACACCAGCATCATCAGAAAGAATATGAAAAAATAGGAATATAAGATAATTAGTAAGAAAGTATATGACTTTAGAGGACCCAACTAACCCAAAGATAACGACCAAAAAAATTAAGCTAACCCAAAGATTGATAAAAAATAAATAATAATTCAAAGATGTTGATCTAGGGACTTCCTTAGAGCCAGAAATTTAGGAACTTTCAAATCTTTGATTGATGAGTAGTGTAAGCAACCCAAGAGCATCGGTAATTATCAAAAAAAAAAACCCAAGAGCATCGGACCACACACTTTTACAGGAGCAGGTAATTTACTAAAGTTGACTGTGAAGAAGTAAAAGTAATCTCCAGGCAGTAACAACTGTCCAACAAAACGTGTTTCTAGGGGACAGAACAATCTTTTGTTCCTCCAAGGACATTGTAATTGAGGATCCTTAAAAGGTGTCATAGGTGCCATCATGGACATTATGCTTTGAGGTATGGCTTCAGTGAACTGATATTCAGATTCTCAATGCTTGCAGGCATCACAACTTTGAGACATCAAGTCCGTTCTTATTGATAAATATAATGAATATAGTAAATCCTTTCTAATGATATAAATTTGAGATGAAATAGTTAATTAATGTGGTATTCAAGAGATTTGATAATGCTAATCTTTTAGTTCAAATTATACTCATAACCGAATGGAGCATGTTGTCAATAATAAAAAGAAAAAGTGATTAACCAGAGAAAGAAGATATTGCTCTTGGTTTAAGCAGAGGTTATCTTCTGGTCGAATTTTTGTTGATCATACGAGAAATGTCTAGTATTGTTCCAATCACATATTCTTGTGTAATTAATCTTTTGCAAAAGAAATGAGAGGTAATAGTGAAAGAATTTATGGAACTATGAGTACTTACAAAGAGAAAAAGCTAAAGAATGGAGGGAACATATCATGTCATTCAACATTCAACCAACTCAAATTTTTGAAGCGGTATTTTCAGTCTATGCCTCCTCTTGTAATCTTAACGTTAATTCTTTATACTACTACTACTACTACTACTTTAATTTTTTCTCCTTTTCCATTTACAGATTGGATCGAGAACCATGTACTACAAATCAAAGCACTAATAATGCATAATATGAGTATGGTATCAATACTATAGCTTGAATAGGAGAATTTGTGATTAGATAGAAACCTTATAAACAGAGTGAAACTTCTCCAAAAATACCAACAATGTGATAAACACTATGTTATTCCTTTTACTTCGCTTCTCCAAAAATACCAACAATGTGATAAACACTATGTTATTCCTTTTACTTCGATTTCATCTTTCTCAGTAAATACCAACAATACACATTACCTTTCACACGCCAAGATCTAAATTTCACCATAATATCAACATAATTAACCAAAAATTTGCATAATTGACAACAAAGTACAAGATTATTCAATCAAACAACATCTCACTATAATGGCAAATAATAACAGTTACCATGTTTGATTGTTGAGAAGAAGAAAAGAGAAACATAGCCAATGGACAGTTTTACATTAACTCTTAAGTAGAATTCAATATGCCTATAATATACTACAGTGAAAAACTACACACACAACATGTACATGTCGATCTATATGTGTTACAACTAATTTTCAAAGAGAACCATAAGCATCAGATCTCATCATATCTTCAACATTAGAATATTGAATTTCAATCATTCCGCACTCTAAAACGGTTTTTATAACTCTGAATCAGGCGACACTGAAACAGAACAAATGTATCTGTAATAGAGAATATGATTTTACATACATTAGGGCCTTCGTTACGTGCTGACCACCAATTAATGTTTTGGAGTTATATTACATGACCATTATGCATGGTTAAAATAACCTCCTGACTTGAAAGCACGAAAAGAAGCACACTCAATTAATTGTTTCATGACATTAGAGGTTTTAAAACTTCTAGGGCAATAATAATGGAGTAGACAATGCCCATAAAAACCCTTTAGATCTTCCATACCTGTCTAATGTTGATCAAGGATGACATAATTAAAAGATCTGGGAACTCAAATTCTCTTCTTATGCCCCCTCCGAAAAGGAAAGGAAAAAAAAAAAAGAGCAGAATACTACACTATATATGTTGAGTAGGCAGGGGATATAGAGTCAGAAAGAAAATAAACAAAAATCATATATGTGGCATCCGCAAAGAAGAGAGTTCAACTAATAAAAACCGGTATGGAATCGTTCAAACATAAGTACATAAAAAGTGGCCTCCGCCATGCGATACAGCACAATATGTACTGCACAAATTTCTAACATGACATTCATAAAAAATAAAAAATAAAAAATTGAAATTATAAGCATGACAGAAACATATGATAGAAAAACAGAAATACATACATGTAAACCATACATGAATTTCAAAGATAACCAGTCAAGGTACCTTTAATTTGCTTAACCATGTCTAAACCTGACTAACAAAATCCTTACACAAACTTGAGCCATCAGAACTCTTTAGCGAATTCTCTGCAATCTCATGCGGGCTCTGCAAATCAGAGGATTAATCTAGGCAACAAGAAAAATATCACAAGAAGAAAGACAGACTGACGCCACAATATCAAAGGCTAAAAGGTCCGCATATGTGTAATTGAAAAAATGACCCAGAACCAAGAATAAATAATTGAGGATCTTCAAATAATCAACAGAGAAAACATAAGAGTTTTCAGAAAAACAAGAAATTAATTGTCAGGACAAAGCTTTTTGTGTCATCACCTCCACTCATCTTTGATAATTCCTGTTCCTTAAACATCATGCAATACGTGAAAAGATTAGTGCTGCAATTCAAAAGAGACAAAAAAATGCGGCAATTTAGCATTCAAATAGTTGAAAACATTACTTCCAGGTATATGCTTAATGTAATAACAAGCTGTTATATAAAGCTATTATAGAGCAGATGTACCATGAAATTATTTTTTTAGTATAGTGGCAAAAATGATAGATGATATTCTCACATGTAAGATTGAGGTTAAAGGGTCATTTCACGGAAGAGACAAGGAGAGAGCAAGCGAGTGAGAGAGAGGGGAGAGGGGAAGGAAGAAGAAGAAAAACGCTACCATAAATGAGCTAACAAAAACATGGGAATGTGTTCCCCGAAGTGGGATCCCGAATAATCTCCCTGCTGCCACATTACTGTCAATACGAAATAGTGTAACAGAAATAAGTCCTTGCATAACGTGTAACATGATCAGCATAAGGGAAATTGATAACTAAGGGAATAATTAATGATAGAAGGGAATGACCCTGTTGCATCAAATCCTCCCATATAGCTCAATAAATTTGCACAATTGACAAATTAAAATAATAATGTAATAGGTAAAGATTGGCAAAGAACCTGTACCTCAGCAATGAGAATCCTTCGAAACGCGTTAGCAAGTGAAGGATCATCGCCAATCATATCAAACTCCATATCCTCCTTCAATATTCTAATCACTTCCAATCTAAAAAACACTCCTAAACGCAGATTTAGGTGGAAAAAAAAAATTAATCTAGCAGATCTGAGGAAATCGAGAAAAAATAATAATAAACCTGAAAAAAGGGAAAATGGAAAAAAAAAACACAACTAAAAACTGAAAAAAATATAAATCAAACCCTAACAAAATGAAAATAAAACCTACTCTAAATACAATATATATATATATATATATATATATACACATATACATATAAATATAGATATAAATATACATATATAGATAAATTTATTAAACTATAAACACAAAAAAGAAAAGAAATTACCTTAATGTGCAACTGAAGAGAGGGGAGGTGTTGATGGGTGAGAGGAGTGAGGTGTTGACAGGTGGGGGAAGGGGGGTGTTTTTAGGGGTAGGGGTGGGGGGTAGGCGGTAGGCGCGTGGGAAGGAAAAATGAAAAGGGGTAGGGGTAGCGGGTTGAAGTAATTATGTCCTCTGTTATTACATTTTTGGGCGACGGCCCAGTGTCAACTAGGGCCATCGCCCAAATTCAAGAGTCTCCTTAAGTGGGTCCCTTGTTGGAGACGGCCTGCGCTCATCTCTATTGGAGATGGGCTGTTTGGTCCGTCTCCAAGTTAGAAACGGGCCAAGTAGGCTGTCTCCACTAGAAGCCCACTTAGTAGGGCTCTTGTTGGAGACTGCCTATGCCCGTCTCCATTGGAGACGATCACAGGTCTCGTCTCTAACTTTGGAAACAAGGTTCATCTCCCGTCTCCAATATTGGAGACGGGGTTGATTCCCCGTCTCCATTAGAGATGGGCTAGGCCTCCCGTCTCCAACTTTGGAGATGGGGTTCATCTCCCGTCTCCATTGGAGACAGGCTAGGCCTCCCGTCTCCAAATTTGGAGACGGGCTAGGCCCCCCGTCTCCAAATTTGGAGACGGCCAAAATTGTTGTCACTATTAGTGACGATTTTTTTTGTCTGACACTATGCCTCACTGTCCCGTCACAAAATTGGCGTCAACCTTTCCTGTCACTAAATTGTCACCGTTTTGGCGACGGTCCGTCGCAAAATTCAGTTTCTTTTGTAGTGATACTCCTAATTGTGTTACTAGCAAATCTATTCGTAAAACTCCTATTGAACTTTGAATTGGGAGAAAACCTAACTTCAATTATTTTTTTGGATTTGGGGTTGTCCTAGTGTAAATAAACATGTTGTAGTTCATCAGTGCATGTACCTCAAGATCAGTGGGAGTAAGTCTATTTTGTGTTGAGGATATTTTGCTAGGTATAAATAATTTGGGCATGTTCCATGAGTTTAGTGTTTTTCTAAGATAATCTTGGATAGGCCCTTTTCGGTCATAATATCCAGATACACTAAGATAGGTCTCATGATCTTTTGGTTCTATTGAAGAAGGCTTAAATTGATTGAGTTCTTAAATGATTTAATATGGAGAATTGTAGACCTTATGATACTTCTTTGTAAATATTATTGAAGCATAGATACTGTCTACCAAAGGAGAAATTATGATGATACACTTGGATCTCTAATACAACTTATCGTGTGAGCTATTGTGATTTCCCATATTCTTATCTAATTTCTCTTATGAATAAACAGTCATAGATTTGACAAGAAAGCGAGACATTGTTACTAAGAATATAGAACAAACTCAGTGCTAGTTGATCTTCTAATATGAGGATTAAGATCATAATGTTCAAATAGAATGTTGAGATATGAATATTATAGAGTCCATGGCACAAAGAGATCCATGAGAGGTATACCTGATGCTAGTGTTATTGAGAGCTTGATGTATGTTCAAGTGCGCACTAGGCTTGGTATTGGTTTTGCATATGAGTGTTCTACTATTTTTGATGCTATTGACTAGTAGGAGTTTTGCATTTTCGTGCATTGTTGAATATTCCCATTATTGTGGATTTATTTCGTACTTTTGTGCATTATTGGAATAGGATATTGTTGTTTTATAACATACTTAATTATTTTGTTAACACTCATATATATATATTGATGGTCTTGGTTTGGTGTCCATATTAATAAGACCATCTATTCAGTTTAAATATCTCCATGAGGATGCCATTTTGATCGGAGATATGCATTCTTTCTTATGTCCTACTGACTGCCATTTTGGGAGGATATGGATGATATGCATTCTTTCTTCTAGCATATTGACAGCCATTTTGGAAAGATATGAATGGTTGATTTCCTTGGCATATTTGACCGTCAATTTTGAGGAAATCATGTTGAGGACTGACAAAGATTTACTTGGCATATTCTACCGTGACATTTCAAGAACGATTTCACAAGATTGACATGCGTGAATTCAGTAATCATTCTTGATATGATTACATGAGGGAGAGACAAATACGCATTGCACTCTTTTTTCTTCACTAGCTTTTGTATTATTGGATTTTACTGACAAGGTTTTTAATGAAATAGTATGAAGCCTATAATAAGAGTCTTGTATTTTTTTCGTTCACTAGGATTTTTTCCCATTGACTATTTTCTAGTAACATTTTAACAAGGCATATTCCTAAGGGATGAATATCCAAAGGGGAGTATCATGTAACTATCAAGATTGACGAGTATTCATCTATGATACTGATTGTAGTTCGTAATTAATTGAACTCTCACGGAGATAATGTTTATCTAAGTCATGTAGTTTGAGTCCATGTAAAGTCTAACAATATGAAACTTCTCTTATATATTAGTTAGGGTTCTCTATATTGTAAAGTTACACCAAGAAAATCAATACAAGTTTTTTCTCTCTTTTCCTCTATTATATTTCTCTTTACTTTTATTGTCTCTTCTAATTTCTCCATAATTTCATAACAGAGAATTCAAATAACACGGAGATATTTTCAAACAAAATTGTGTAACTCAAACAACAACAAATACTAATATCTTGCTAGCATATTATCCCAAAATACATTAAAGAAGTCTATTACTCCTCTTTTAATGTTAAAAATATATTTTCCTTTTTTTTGTTGTTGTTTTCATTACCAAAAAGAGTATATATTTGTTTTTGAACTTTAAAAGTTTGTTGGTCCTAAAAAGAAAAAAATAAAAGCATATCAACATCAACATCGTTGCCACTAGGGCTTTGGTCCAGTGGTAATGCTACTTGCAATTATACGAGAGGTTGTGAGCCTGAATGTCGCCGGTTACGTTGTACGATTTTAGGCCTCCCTTAAATAAAAAAAATATCAACATCGTTCAGAGATTTAGGAGTAGACTAATAGACCTGAATTCAAATCTTATGAGGATAGGGGGTTAAAATAAAATGTCAAAAAATAAAATAAAATAAAACATTAACATCGTTCGTTCAAGTGTGTTTTTTTAATTTCTCAGCCGTTAGTTTGTAAGTCTACTTCTAACAGAAAAACCGAAAGGCCAAGTCTACTATGTTTTTTGGGTAAACTGAAATCTACTACACTGACTTGACAAGCATTGGCTACATCTTTTTGATGACCAATGATATGTATTTCCAGAAAAATAAAAAATAAAGTCTACTACTTTCGCTGTCTATTTCCTATTGACATTTCAAAGTCCTGCTAGCCCGAGGCCCCCTCTCTCCCCACGGCTGAACTAGTCTTTTTTTTTTTTTCTCCCTATTTGGTCCAAGATTGAACTACAGTAGAACCTCTTTAAATTAATACTTGATAAATTAATAATCTCTTTTAATTAATAAAAATATCCAGTCCTGACTTGGGACCAGTGTAAAAGATTGATAAATTCGATAAAATTATAAGATAATACATTAAATTTTTTTTTTTTGTATTTTACCGATCCAAATATTTCATAAATTAATAATTAGTTAAAACGTATACAATAAATTGACTATGAGATTTTCTTAAAATATGAATCAAGAGTTATTTGTCTTTTGTTGAACTTTAAATCTAGTTAAATATCATATTCAATTATTTAAAGAGGAAAAATTGAGATGATCTTACAAGGAGTAAAAGACAATATTAGAGAAATTAGTTATCATCCTAATCCTACAAGAACTTGTATACGAGATTAGAGAAACTTTATTCTAATCCAACTAAATTAAATTTTATCTTCTATTCTCATTACTTATCTTTTCAAATTGGATCGAAAAAATATATGTCACTTTTTAAAAAAAGACATTATAATCATAATATGTTTACTATAAAACTAAAAAAATTAAAAATATATCTATTAATTAATAATTATTAATTTATCAATAAATTAATATCTCGCTAAAGTAATAAAATTTAGTGGTCTCAACGCTATTAATTTAAAGAGGTTCTACTGTAGTCTTCAAATTCCATGCATGGTTATTGGAGTATACAAATAATCATGAAATGCAAATGTATAGTCTGGTCATAAAACATACAATTGTATAATTCGAGGATTAAGTGTCTTGGCTGACGATCACAGTACATATATATATATATATATATATATATATATATATATATATATATATATATATATATATATATATTTTGGTCGAAGTCAAATTACATATTGATTCGTTCAATTTTTGAAGAAATTATTATAATAAAAATAGAAGAAATCAAAATAGTACTGCAGTATAGCAAATTTTTTCACATCAAAATACTATTGCATTACTGCATTATAGCAAAATTTTTGTAACTCAATACTAAATATATATTTGAAAAGATTATTTCATTAAAAAGTTACAAAAATATTAATCGGAACATAGAAAGTAGTAGCTCTTAAGAAATAACTGAAATGTTACTATTAATCTCGGGACATATTTAAATTTTTCATGAAAGACTTAAAATGGTGGTTTGGCTCAAGGGGGGATCATAGGTGTCTGATGGTAACATATAGGAAATTATTTCGCTGAACATATAGGAAAGTATCAACATAACGGATTTCTTATTTTTTTATGATCGAGATCAAGTAATAACTTAAACTAAACTTGCATCAATCCTACGAAACATAGACTGTTGCAGAAATTTGAAATTTCCATCCAAGGCTACAAAAGAAGTCTTAACAAACTCCAATTTTCATTATAGTTTTAGAGAAACTTTGCTAGAAATTGTTGTAGTACTCCAATCAAAGAGTTTGTGAAGCAGTAAAACAAACAAATTGTGATGATAAGTTAAACATCTAATGAAAACATAGATCAACCCCAGGAACCAACTGGTGCAATTAATTGCTGTTATATATGTTTAAGGGTTGGGGGGTTGCTGGGGTAGAGGCATGTAGGTTACCCCTATTTACTGCTTTAATTTTTTTCGTTTTTTTTTATTTATTGATATTGAAATGAATATTATACTTTTAAACTCATTAAAAGCATTAACTATGTTAAGTTTGAAGAACCTGAGAAGAGAACAAAAAGAAAAAAAGATAAACTCAGGAACTTACTTATCCTTATAAGTCACAAAAGTAAGAGACCTGCATATCTTCCATTTGTCAAATAGCTTAAAATGATCATTATGCCTCCAAACTATTAAAAATTATTAATGATGTTAAGTTTGGGGATGCGAGGAGAAAAATAAACTTTAAGGGTCTGTTTATCCTAAACCTAAAGAGTAAAGTACGTGCATGTCTTATTCCTTAATTAAGAACAAGTTTTAGAAACAAAAAGTATTTTTATTTTTGAGTGTCAGCAACCGAGTTATATTACAATTACATCTAATAGAAATAATGTCAGTGAAGTAGTAAATTATAAGTTATAATCACTCCTTAATTAGCTCGAAGGTTAAGTCCTCAATGAGTCGTGCCCCACAATTTATTGAGTTGTGCCCCACAATTTATTGAGTAATTAGGCTCTGTTTGGATTAGATTTTTGACATTTAAAAGTATTTTGTGTGAGTTTAAAAATTGAGACTATCTTATTTAGCCTATTTTTTAAAGTACTTTTAGATAAAAGGTGAAACAGAAAAAAGCTAAAAAAACAAGAAGTTCCAAATTGGAGCTTTTCAAAATAGGTTTTTGAGAAATTATTTTTACATAATACGGAAAACTGTTCTTTTTTTCTTTCTCAAATACATCACTTTATATTTTTTAAAATCCAACATTATTCTTAAATTTTCTAAAAGTTCAACACTACCTAATATATGTTAAATAGTCAACAATTTTTGTTCAATAACATTTCTAACCAAAACTCTACTACTAAAAACTTTACAATTTAAAAGTTAAAATTTCGTAATTATACCAAACAAAGCTTTAGTCTTACGATCTGCTATATGACTGTGCACGTGGTCCACTATTAACAGTTGCTTTATTTCTCTAATTGAGACCAACTTCTAACGCTCGTGAGAACAAAATATAACTTGCTCTCTAGAAGATGGTTCACATGCTTAGTCTTGCTTAGTAAATTATTTGCATGTTGGGTGCTATTGAAACTGTTATTCGATTTACCAATGTAGGCCACACTTCTGCCCAATATATTAAGCGCTATTAAAAGTTGAGACTAACCCATTTGATTTATTTTTTAAAGTATTTTTAGGTAAACGCGAAACAAAAAAAGTTAAAAAACAAGAAGTTTTAAATTGGAGTTTTTCAAAATAGGTTTTTGTGAAATTATTTTTATATAATATGGGAAACTATTTTCTTTTTCTTTCTCAAATATACCACTTCATATTTTTTAAAGTCTAGTATTATCCTTAAATTTTTTAAAAATTCAATATTGTCTTAACACAGAACAAACAGTCTACAACTTTTATTCAATAATATTTTTAATCAAAACTCTATTTCTAAAAACTTTACAATTCAAAAATTGTTTTATTTCTCTAATTGAGACCAACTTCTAGCGGTTGTGAGAACAAAATATAACTTGCTCTCTAGAAGATGGTTCTTTTTTTTTTTTTTTTGGCCATTCAGAAGATGGTTCACATGCTTAGTAAATTAATTGCATGTTGAGCGCTATTGAAACTGTCATTCAATTTACCAATGTATGCCCCACTTTTGCCCAATATATTAAGGGCTGTTGAAAATTTCAAATTACCTCATGCAGGTTGTGCAGGTCGCATTAGGCCATCCTCAATATAATCTCTAAAACACAATGATTATAATTTTTTTACAAATATAGAGCCTTTTAAAGCAAAAAAGCAACACCAATGTTTATTATAGAGCCCCAATTTGTTACAAATTGTTACTTTTGTGCCAAATTTAACAAAATTTACCAAAAACAGAGCCCTAGCAAGAAGACAAAAATTTTTACAGCCCATACTATGTCAGATTTGACTTTAAAAAAAAAAAAAATCTGACAAAAAAATAAGGTACAAACAGATGAAAAAAAAAAACACCTGTTGCAATTTCAACTTTTACGTTCAAAAAAAATTTAGCAGTTGGGTGTTAAATTTTTCTATATATTCAAGCAAAAAACTCCAACACCCAACTTCAACAATTAATCCTTTCAAGCAAATATACCCAAACTAAAAAAAAAAAAAAAATTTGCATTAGCCAGAAAAAAAAAAGGTTCAAGCTCAAGATCTGCCCCTTTTTTGAAATTTATTCTTGAATCACCTGCAAAAAAAAAAAAAAAAAATATATATATATATATATATATATATATATATACACACATATATATATACACACATAAAAAATATTCAATATTTATCAAAAAAAAGGGGTTGCGTCAGCAGGGAAAGGGAGGAAGAGAGGGGAGGTGGGGTGGGGTGGGGTGGGGTGGGGTGGGTGCGTGAGGTAGTGAAGGGGGGGGGTGCCTTCGTCGGCGACGGGTGAGAGGAAGGGGGGGGGGGGAGAGAGAGGAGATGTGGGGTAGGGTGGGGTGGGCTGCAGAGAGAAGAAGCGCGAGGCCAGGGGGGAGGGGGGGGGGGCGGCGGCGGGTGAAGGGGAAAATGGGGAGGGTAGTGGGTTTTTATATGTAGGGTTTTATTTATTTATTTATTTTTTAATGTTTGGGATTAATTATTTTTTAAAATATCTTTTGTTTTTTAAGTGGTTGGGGTTAAATTTTTTTTAAAATTCTTTGTTTTTAATTTTTTTAATCCTTTGTTTTTAATTTGTTTTTTAAATGGTTGAGATTACTTTTTTTTTAAAATCGTTTGTTTTTAATTTTTTTTAATCCTTTGTTTTTAATTTTTTTTAATCATTTGTTTTTAATTTGTTTTTTAAATGGTTGAGATTTTAAATCCTTTGTTTTTACATTTTTTTTTTCGAATCCTTTGTTTTTAATTGTTTTTAAATGGTTGGGATTAATTTTTTTTAAAAAAATCCTTTGTTTTTAATTTTTTTTAAATGGTTGGGATTAAATTTTTTTTAAATGGTTGGGATTAATTTTTTTTTTAATCCTTTGTTTTTAATTTTTTTTAATGGTTGGGATTAATTTTTTAAAAAAATCGTTTGTTTTTAATTTTTTTTTAATCCTTTGTTTTTAATTTTTTTTTAATCCTTTGTTTTTAATTTGTTTTTTAAATGGTTGAGATTAATTTTTTTTAAATCCTTTGTTTTTAATTTTTTTTTAATCCTTTGTTTTTAATTTTTTTTAAATGGTTGGGATTAATTTTTTTTTAAATCATTTTTTTTAAATTTTTTTTAATCCTTTGTTTTTAATTTATTTTTTAAATGGTTGAGATTAATTTTTTTTTAAATCCTTTGTTTTTACATTTTTTTTACATCCTTTGTTTTTAAATTTTTTTTAAATGGTTGGGATTATTTTTTTTTAAATCGTTTGTTTTTAAATTTTTTAAAAAATTTCATAATATGGGTCAATTTTAATAAAATTAATTTGGATTCAACTTGTACACTTTGTAAATTTTAGTTTTAGTGGCAATTTATTGTTTAAATAATTTATTTCTTTTCTTACTTTTGGTAACAATCGTATTTTCTTTTTTGAAAGGTATGAAATATACCGATGGCAATTCGAGGGGTCGCAATGTCACTGTTCAAGAAGATATTGCTTTATGTCGGGCCTTCATCGCAATTAGTGAAGATCCTATTATCGGGAGAGATCAAACAATAACAACAATGTGGAACAGAATTCTTGAAAAATTTGAAGAGTTCCACCCCCCGAACTATCCAACTGAAAAGAAGACATCAAAAAGTCTAAAATGCCGATGGTCACCCATAAACCAAAATTATACACGATTTGCGGAGTGTATTGCTCAAGTACATTTGAGACCGAGGAGTGGAACAAATGCTATTGACAACGTGAGTTTTTCAGATATTATTAATTTTATATTGTAGATGTTATATAATATATTAGACTTTGCAAAATTATTTTTTAAACATTTGTTGAATTGTTTTTTAGTTGAATGACGCTCAACGCGTATACTCTGCTGCCGGTGGAAAAATTTTTACCCTGGAATATTGTTGAGAAATTTTACAAGATGGTCAAAAATGGAGAAAAATTATCGATGTTCAATCCACACTGAATGTCAATGATCCGCATGCATCGGTGACTCAACCCAAAACTCCAATCGAAAATTCAAATTCTCTCGATAATGATTATCTCAATGAGTCGGTGGCGGAAACCCAAAGCAATCCTACATCGTCAAGGCCGATGGGGAACAAGAAGGCTAAAAAATTAAAAGGTAAGGGCAGTGTCGATGATATCGTTAAAGAAGCAAGAAATATGGGAAAAATTATGAAGAAGTACACAGATAGGTATGAAGAATTTGCAGATACGAAGACTACGAATATAAAGACTTCGACAATCGAAACTCCGGAAAGAAGAGCGTTTTTGATTGAGCAACAAAGAGCTATTATTGCAAGAAAGACCTCCCGTTCGATAGACTTTGACGATGATGTATACCGTCCCAGTTTGTCTTAAATCATGGATTATTTGTATTGGTTAGTTTAATTTCTATTGTACTCATTAAATTTCTGAATTGACGATGTTGTTCTAATTTCACATTTGTGTTTTTACTTTCCCTTTTTTATATTTAATTTTTTTAATATTAATACAAATTTAGTTCGAGATACCTAAAAATTGAATTACTTAAAGTGAAAAGACAACAATGAATAAGACCAATTTCGCAATATTAAGAACAATGTAATTAAACGTCATCGTAATACAAAATTAGATTAAAAATTAAGATGTCCTGCACGATATTCATTCCACACATGATCCACAAGATCATTTCGGAGCATAAAATAGGCAGACTGATCTCTCATTTGAGCACGATTGTTTAAATACTGAGTAATAGTTATAGGGTCTCGATTGGGTACAACAGGAGGCTCCTCAACATGATAACGTTCCGGATCATCGACAAAATCATCACCTTCTTCAACCCAGTTGTCTTCCACAATCATATTATGAAGAATTATACAAGTCTTCATAATCTCCCCGATATCATTCTCATGCCAATAACGGCATGGCCCTTTGATAATTTCAAATCTAGCTTGAAGGATTCCGAAAGCCCTTTCAACATCCTTACGATACGCTTGTTGCATTCTAGTAAATAACGTCTTATCTCGTTCTTTTGGATTGGGATATGCTTGCACTATCGTTGACCATCGGGGATATATACCATCAGCAAGGTAGTAACCTTGATTGTATTGTCTACCGTTAACTGTAAACTGAATGCTTGTAGATAGACCTTCAAGAACATTAGAAAAAATAGGAGAACTATATAATACGTTCAAATCATTGCGTGCACCGGGTGCTCCAAAGTACGATTGTCATATCCAACAGTCGTACGATGCAACCGCTTCAAGGATTATCGTAGGACGACCATGGTGCCCGGCATATGTCCCAGCCCACGCCGTCGGGCAATTTTTCCATTCCCAGTGCATACAGTCTACGCTTCCTAACCTTCCAGGAGACCCCCGTTGATCGGCCTTTCTAAGTAACCTAACCATGTCTGCGTTGTTAGGCCGTCGAAGATACTCGTCTCCATATACTGCGTTGACGGCAAGACAAAATTTCTTCATCGCCTGTAAAGATGTAGTTTCTGCAATTTTCAAATAGTCGTCATTCGTATCAGCAGGGCATCTGTAGGCAAGCATACGAAGCGTGGCCGTCATCTTCACATATGGCGAGAAACCTTGCTTTTCGAATGCATCTGGTTTCATCATGAAGTAATTGTCGAAATACACAATTTCTCCCATAATTTTCAAAAACAATTCGCGCCTCATTCGAAACCTATTTGTGAATTCAAAAGCAGGATACAAAAGGCGATCAACAAAGTAATCATGCATAAGCCTATTATGAGCACTTACCCGATCTCTCCTTATAGATTGTCGGCGTGACGATGTACCTCCATGTTTATCCGAACTCAATTCATGGGCAGTACCCATTAGTGATTGATATTGTGCGTGCATCGATACCATCATTGCGTGGCCATCGATGTCGTCATCAGATGAAGAAGAATTGGTTTTTTGTTGGGTCATTGTAGAAAGAGAGATAGGGATTATATTGTTTAAATTTTGGTAATTGAGAAAGGTTTGAGTACTTAACTTATATAGAAAAATGAATGTATAAAGGATAACAAACAAACGGACGAAATTGATTTTAAAAAAATTCAATCCAATGAGTGTTATTTGGATAAGAGATAAGAAACGTACGGACGAGATTGATTTTTACAAAATTCAATCCTATGGGTGTTATTTGGATAAAAGATTTGAAATAAAATATAAGAAACGTACGAACGAGATTGATTTTTACAAAATCTAATCCTATGGGTGTTATTTGGATAAGAGATTTGAGATAAAATATAAGAAACATACGGACGAGATTGATTTGAGATCAGATATTTTAATTTGAATTAAATATAAATTAATTCACAAAAAGGAATATAATAAAATTAAAAAATACAAATCGAGTGTAATTAAACGTCATCTTAATTCAATAATTTTTACCGTTGTCAGAATTAAATAATTTTTTGATCCAAATGTTCGTAAAAAAAGGTTGCGATTATGACGATAATAATTTATAAAAAGAAAATTAACACACGAGAAAAGATAGCATATATTCAAATTAGTTTGTAAAATTAAATTTAACACAATATAGAGCCCCAAATTTATTGAGTCCCTCATTGAGGATGAATTTTTTTAGAGCCCCTAAAAAACACTTGGGGCTCTATATGGGGTTTTAAATTGCTAAGGGGTTCTAAATTTAAGTTTAGAACCTCTTAATTTAGAGCCTCTATTGAGAATGACCTTAGTCGGCTAGTTACTAAACCTATCGTTGAGTGTCATTAGGGCTTTGGTCATGTGATATATTATTCGTAGCGAGTATAAAAGATTATTTTTAATATATATTATAAGATTTTAAGTCTCACTTGAACTAATAAAATAAAATAAAATAAACGCATCGTTGAGTCAAGTGGTGAGGATATGCTTTGAGACCTCGAGGAAACATAACGGTGTGTACATTGTTACAAAATATATATTAATTTTTGCAACTTGATTTGTATCCATAATGATACCGATTATTTAGTCAACCTTGAGTTGGTGGGTCTCAACATATATATAAATCATAGCAGATCGATTGGGCACTTCAGCTTCAAGAAGTTGATTTTTGAGATGAAAATGTTCAAATTTTTGCTTCTCGAATTGCTCGTCTGTTTTTCTCTTTTTCCAGCTGTGCCGGTCATCCTTGCACAACCTGATGATCAATCAGGTTGTCAATCCTTCTATTAGATCATTGTCGTCTTCTCTCTCTCTCTCTCTCTCTCTCTCTCTCTTTTAAAGTTACTATATATATATATATATACACACACACTACAATATATAGTTTCTCATTTTTAATGTCTCCCCTGTTTTGACCTCTCAGGATTCATAAGCATCGACTGTGGTTTATCTGAAAATTCGAACTATACCGATTCAAACACCGGAATCTACTACACTTCAGACGTGGGCTTCACGGACAGAGGTGTTAACGTGGCAATATCACCTGCACAGTATGGACAACAACCATTCTTGTCTGCAAGAAGCTTTCCCGAAGGAAACAGGAACTGCTACACCCTAAGACCTGAAAAAGGGAAGAACAATAAGTATTTGATAAGGGCACGTTTTCCTGTATGCAAATTACGACGGCAAAAACCAACTTCCTGAATTTGAACTTTATATACATGACCATAGTTTGAGAGACAAAATTGAAAAGCAACATGTGCAAAAGAGAAAATCCAATTAGGTCTTGAAAGTTTGTAAAAATATTCAAATTAGTTCTGAATATTTGTCCAAATATTATAATTATATTTGAAATTGACGCATGATATTTACAAATGGAAAATAGTCTACAACGTCCGTCCGACTCAGTCTTCTCTCTTTGACAAACACAAACACAAACACAAACACGGAAATGGCCTCCTTGTTGCCCAACGTAGGCCCGTTGAGAGCTATTATATATTGAAATTTCCACTTAATTTACCTCACGCAGGTTATTCCTCGGCAAATGCTGATTATTTTGCTCTAATTAGACATCAAGGAAAAAGTCCATTGTTCGTCAAGAAGTTGATTTTGGAGATGAAAATGTACAGATTTTCGCTTCCCCAACTGCTTTCCTGTTTTGCTCTTACAGCAGCTGTGTCTGTTGTTGTCCTTGCACAGCCTGATCAATCAGGTACTTGTTAAGCTCAAATCCTTGAAATTCATTTCCCTTATATGTTTTATTACTACTACAATTTATAGTTGGCTTATAATTCTAGTCTCTGCTCTGTCTCTCTCTCTCTCTCTCAGGATTCATAAGCATAGACTGCGGTTTATCTGGAATTTCCAACTACACCGATCTAGACACCGGAATCTTCTACACTTCAGACGAAGGCTTCACAGACGGCGGTGTGAATGTTGCGATATCATCATCATCACCTAAAGGAAATAGAGACTTCTTCTTGTCAGTAAGTATTTGATAAGGGCACGTTTTGTGTATGGAAATTATGATGGCAAACGCCAACTACCACAATTTGATCTTTATATTGGAGAAGATTTCTGGGTTTCCGTGAGCTTGCCAAATGCAGACGATGCATTCAAATGGGAAATAATACACACTCCGTCAAGGGATTATATACACGTGTGTCTTCAGAAGACAGGACTAACGACTCCTTTCATATCAGCATTAGAATTGAGGCCGTTGGATAATACCTTATACACAACTCAATCTGGATCATTACATCTTTATCGACGGTTGAATTTCGGCTCTGATTACAGTTACAGGTGAGTCTCATTATATAGTTGTCATGTCAATTGTTCCAGCATTTTATTCTGTCTTCAAATTCAACGAGCTATAGCATATATAATATCTCGATACTATCCGGAAACTAATTAATTCTTCTCTAGGTACAAGGATGATGTCTATGATCGAATGTGGCAAAGTGACGGGCCTGATTACTTATTGCCTAATACTGCATCATTAAGTACTAATCTTACAGTAAGGACAAACAGGTTCCAAATACCATCTGCTGTTATGAGCTCAGCAGCGACACCACAGAATTCAAGTGACTCTTTGTACGTGTCCTGGGTGCCTCGTAATTCATCCAACCAATTTTATTTATACTTGCATTTTGCTGAAGTTGAAAAGCTCCAAAGCGACGAAATCAGACAATTTCGAATATATTTGAACGGGGATCTGTGGAACAAAGAATTCTCTCCATCCTATCTAGAGTCAAATACTATATATAGCCCCTCACCTGCACGTCTTCAAGCCAAGTATGAGCTCTCCATAAATTCAACTGAAAATTCAACGCTTCCTCCAATCATCAATGCCATAGAGATTTATGTCCTAAAGCAGTTTGAGAATTTGGGGACAGATGATAGTGATGGTATGTACTTACCAACTAAAGACTTTCCCAATTACTAATATACATATATATATATATATATATATATATATATATATATATATATATATATATATATTGCCTAGCAAAACATTTTGTAAATCTTCTATTTGTCATACCCTTTCTCCTCTATTTTGTATATTATTAGTGGCTGCCATCTTCGATATCAAGTCATACTATAGACTGATGAGGAATTGGCAAGGAGATCCATGCGCACCTCGAGATTTTACATGGGAGGGTCTCAGCTGCAATTATGATTATAACAATTCTAGAATTGTCTCATTGTATGTATATGCATTTAAACATCGAACACTTCTAATCTTAGTTCTATTTTCTCAACTATATGTATCATTAATCTTGTATCAGGAACTTATCTTCAAGTAGATTGAACGGATCAATAACTCCTCATATTGCAAATCTCACATCTATTCGAACTCTGTAAGTGTCACGCCCCGAAATTTCATATGCACAGTAGATCTCGGCACGTAACACGTCACGTGCTAAAGGAGTAAAACCCCAAAAGCCCGCTAGACGCACAACCAGTGAACAATTAACTCAGAGCAACTAGAAATCCAAATATTAAGAATCTCCAATCAAGCCGTAAATATTCCAATACAGTCTAAATTTCTAAAAATATCTATAAAGGAAAGTATAAATCCCTTAATTATTACAATCCAAACCAAGTGTCACAAGATAAAGATTTCACTCCAAATCAAACCATATTCCAAAAAGACAAAGATTTCATCACTGAATTATTTGGTTTGGATACAATCCTCTTCACGTTGCAGTGTTTATTTTGTTCTAACTGCAAAGAAAGCAGGCGGAAACAAAAGTGGTGAGCGAACGAAAGCTCAATAAGAGAATTCAATCCACAATAAAAATACAACTTGAGGATTGAGTCAGAAAATTTCTGACTGGAATTCACAAATTTCACAATAGATGTTATACATATAACAGTTGGTTAATAATTGGCCAATACATTTAGTGGAACAAAAGGGAATAGTCATTAACATGACTCATAAACAAAATATATAGAAATAGTTGTGACTGCATTTAATCCGTACAGTGTCGGTTCAGTAATAAATTTGGGCCCAACTCACTAGTAGCGGTAACAGTACCCGCTAAAGCGGTACAGTAACAATATCTGTACCGTAGTACCGTAACAATATCGGTACTATTAGAATAACACAACTATAAGAAAATTTTCTTGTTATAGATAATCATAAATAAAAGAACACGTGTGAAGTTAACGAGGATTGAGAAGCTTTTGGATGATGATCAAACAATACAATAGAATTTCTAAGGATTTATCCGGACTTGGAGACAAAATTATAATACGAGTAAATAAAAGGAGTTTTATTTACGTTTGAATGAAATTTAATTCCACAATTAAAATGTATAAAATATCAACACAGACTCTTTAAATACTCATTTTAATTTTCTTATAAAATAAATAATGTATACAATATCCAATATATATATATATATATATGTATATATATAAATCAATATCAATAAAATATTAACATATACAATATCTAATATATATATATATATATATATATATATATATATATATAATAATTAAAAATCAATACTATTAAAATATTAACATCTCTGTTAGTCACTAAATGACTAACTTGAAAGTCACTAATGACTTTTCGAAAGTCACTGCGAAAGTCACTGTAAAGTGACTTTCGAAAAGTCACTACAGTGACTTATCAATTTTTTTTTTTTTTTGAATCTAACTCTTATTTTCAATAATTTCAACCAAATTCATCTTCAGATATATAAAGAAAG
This sequence comes from Ehretia macrophylla, assembly GCA_037974665.1. Classification (NCBI taxonomy): domain Eukaryota; kingdom Viridiplantae; phylum Streptophyta; class Magnoliopsida; order Boraginales; family Ehretiaceae; genus Ehretia; species Ehretia macrophylla. The sequence continues at coordinate 42,498,989 of CM075780.1, read as the reverse complement.
ATGAAAATGACAATCAAAAGTACAAAATCTAATAATTAAATAATATTTTAACTTTGGTCATTTTAATAGAACAAAACCCAAAATAATAATAATTTTATTTAACAATTCCATATAAACTTAATCATTAAATAACTCAATGTCCGAAGTAATCCTTAAAGGGAAAACTAACAACAAGAGATCTTAACGAATGAAATATCAAATTTATTTTCGGATTAAATTTATACTAACTAAACGATATAACACAAAAAGGAACAAATCTCGAATATAACAATTAAGATGAGCATAGGAAATATTTGGAGGAGGATAGATGAATTCCACTTACACTTTGATGCCAAAGCAAAATTCTCAATTCACAAAATTGCAAAATTTAGTCACCACTTCAATCTCCTAAACTCATAAATCAAACTTTCTATTACCAAATAAGTCATTAATAATTAATTATAGAAATTATCTCAAACCTTATGATAAATTTTCTAGCCTATGAATTAAATCACTTACCTCACCTGATGAACCTTCTGCCTAAGATCTCTACAATGGTTGAAGTGAAGAAAGGAGAAAATGGTAGAAGCAACACAAAATGAGGCGGATCACTCTTACACATTTATTTTATTTTATTTTTTGTGTGGTCCAAATCATCATTGTCATTCTTTTTCATCATTACCCTCACTCTACTTTATTCCCCACTTCACTTTACTTTTCCCCATTTCATGCTACTTTGTTTCCCCTTTGTCTTTTGCTTTTTTTTTTTGACCGGGTATTACATCCTCCCTCCCTTATAAAAAGTTTCGTCCTTGAAACTTACCTTAATCAGTAAAGAAGAAGGAACACTTCATTCTTGCTTCATACCTAAGTTCCTATGTAGGTTATGCCATTGAACTATACAATATGATACCTTGACACTTTATCCATTTTTCGTCTCCTCTCAAAACTCCAATCATTTATGGTTTGCATTAGGGAGCATGAGAAAGAGTGTTGATTCTATACTTGGTTAGAAGGTTGGGCTATCTTTGACTGATAAGGGCTATACGTGTTATAGTACTAAGATAAATGATGTTGTCTCCAAGATTTTTCACTTACTTTTGTTTATCAAGATTTGCTCCACCAATTTAGCATCACATACGATAGTGCGAAAAGGTTTGGCTATTTGTCCAAGAAGTGTTGTTAGACCTCTCATTCCTTAAAAGAGATTTTGCCCTCATAATCATGTTGTTCACGAGCAGGCTTCGTAAGATCCAAAATCCCATTTGCTTTTTGTCCTTTTACTAAAATGTTTCAAATTGAGAAACCCTCAAACTGAAGCTCCAAATTATATTAACACACAACAAGTACGATAATCATCCTCATAAACATTATTGGTAAACTTTCATCTCAATATCTTACAACTCATAGATTAGTAGAACCTGATAAGTTCACCAGTTTGTGTCACAAAATGAGATACCAAATTCTTATTTACCAAGGCTAGTCATGATAATAGTGTTGAAAATTTTCCTCAAATAGTCAATACACTTAACTTGGACTAGTCCACTGATCAACCCTCAAACTTCATAACTTGAGAAGATATTCACAAAGATACGCAAATACTTTTCAGTATACTAATACAACTAGATAGCTTAGCAAATAATGATATAGAATCCCAGATATGTTGTAATCCTTTCAGAAATACTTTGTCAATTTCCTATAGGTAAAGCTTTTACAAAATATGTGAACCTATAAGGTTAGTCATCTATTTCACTGTAGATAAACTCATCAAAACTTTTTATTTTATCATATGAAAGTAGAACAAAGCTCCTATAATGTGTTCTTCCTTGGACTAACATAGACTATAGAGACCATTCTATCAAATCAACACAATTCTTATATGAGCTCGCAACATAGAGTTTCACCCAATCAATAATTAAGATTTGTCGTCACTTCAAACAGAAAAGGAATTATTGATCTTGGGCATAATCGTTATGGTTTTTATCCAATCAAATGCTCATTCACTAAATCAATGATCATTCACACTCATCAAAAATCATAATACACACATAGTTATTTGATGCAACACTACATTCATTCCATGAAGTAACTTTTCAATAATCAAATGAGCAATAAAGAGATTAGCAATATCAATTAATTAAGTGCTACTGAAGGTCGCCAATTCAATCTCTTATAAGACAAATTCAAAAGTTGTATTAAGAGGGAACAAACAATTAAATTTTCAACGAATCTAAAATGACATTATAATTCAGAATCATAATTGATAGCTAGGTTGAAACAATATCCCAGAATCATAGCTGATATACCACAAACTCTCAGAACAGTAACAGAAATAGCATTCAAAACATTCCAAAATGGAATTATAATAGAAGACAAGCAAGAATAACTTACAATTAAAAGACAACACATTAACAATTTATATATATATCAAGTCAAATTTTAAGCAATGACAAATCTTTCAATCTCAAACCATATATGAAAAACAAGTACCATAATGACTTCACTACTATTTTCTTATTCATTACACAATAGTAGTCTCTGAAATATTTCTAACATTCACTATAATATTTATAATAACTCTCGTTTGAGAATTTCCTTAGATGCCCAAAGTGCATCCTTAATTCCACTATAATATGTGTATTAGCTCCAATATCCACAAATTACCACATGATCTATAAACCCACACATGACAACTAACTCCAAAATAATACCAAAGGTAAATTTGAACAGTTTTGCAAATCATCTTATTACTTGCTATGATCCTTCAATATCCGAATCCAGTTTATAATTTCTTTAACTTGAATCCTTTATGGGAATACTACTTAAATGCATCTAAACTTTCCATTTGATCATAATGAGGCAAAACTAATACTTTTTTTTTTTATCATTTGTTCATCTTCCAATCAAACAGACTATGCAGATCACATCGTAAGTAGGAACATTCATACTTAAGTTCACTATATAGAACTTGATCACACAAATAGATTTGTTTTAACTTAAAGTATTGAAATTCAAATATTCATATAGATTTATCCACTTAGCTATACCAAGCTACATCAACTTGAGGGTTTTGACTTCCTTATTTCATTTCTAATTGTCATCTGAAGCATAACAATCGAACCCTATTTAATTCGAAAGTAAGGATGTTGAATTCATTCCTTATTCTCATTATATGTAAATTGCTACAAAATTTGAAAGCTAATTCCCCAATCACATTATTATTATGCCTAAGAATTAGAACCAATTATAGGCAAAACTGTATCCATACTCCCTAGAAATATAATCCAATCCTAAACTAGATAACAAAATATCATATACATAATTTTTTCTGCCAATTACCACATAATACTCGAACCTATATATTTGACAACTAAATCCAAAATGATATATAAGGTAACTTGAAAAAAAAAAATCACAATTAATTTTACCACTCGCTATGGTCCTCAACTTATTATCAAAATATCCTAGTGTAGTTTATCATCTCAAACATGTATTCCTTTTGCCAATAGTACTTCACCTGCATCTAAACCTTTTATTTGATCATAACAAGACAAAATAAGACTCCAGTCATATATTCATCTTCTATACAACAAAAACTATGAATATTGCTTTGGGAAATAACATATTCATACCTAGGCACTCCATATAGAACTTACTTGATGCTACAGACAGATTTAGATTAACTTAAAATGTTCAAATGACTATACTTAAAAAAAATATATATCATCCGCCAAGCAGTCATCAAGCTGTACTATCTTGAATGTTCTAATTCCTTTGTTTCATTTCTAATGATTATCCTGATTGTAGAACTTGAATCCAGAAATCAATTATCTACTAGTTCATCAGAACCTCAAAGTCTTGATCAGAATCATAGACCACAATATTAAGGGTTAAACAATCAATACTTATGGTAAAATTACAACTTAGAGCAATCAATGAGACACACACTAAGAAGGACTAAAATACAAATTTCGTTTTCTCAAGAAGAAAACTAATAATCAAAATTTTAACACTACCAATATTCAATTATCTAAAATGCACACATACCTAACAATAAGACTCAGATCTGTGGCGCAGAACTTGATTTGCAACACTTCTAACTGATTTCACATTTTTAGTCCAAGTACTAGTTTAAAGTAAAAAAATAAACAAAAATGAGAGCCACTGTGAACAATCCTTTAACAATTAACATTATGTGATCAAACTCATCTTCCTTTGTCAATTTTTATTTTTATTTTTACTACTAAAACCTTAGAAAAGTTTCGTTCTCAAAACTTAATCTCTTAGATACGAATCCTGCAAGGGAGAATTCAAATCTCCAAAATCATAAATAAAAATCTAAGCACTCTTATAATCAAAATAATAAATTTAATCCTAATCACTCTTTTAATACACAACAAAAGTTTAGCTACCCAATCCACAAGTACTCAAATGATCATAACCTATTGCTCTGATACCATCTCTGTCACGTCCCGAAATTTCATATGCATAGTAGATCTCGGCACGTAACACGCCACGTGCTAAAGGAGTAAAACCCCAAAAGCCCGCTAGGCGCACAACTAGTGAACAATTAACTCAAAGCAACTAGAAATCCAAATATTTAAGAATCTCTCAAGTCATAAATATTCCAATACAGTCTCTAAAAATATTTATAAAGGGAAGTATAAATCCCTCAATTATTACAATTCAGATCAAATGTCACAAAAATAAAGATTTGACTCCAAATTAAACCATATTCCAAAAAGACAAAGATTTCATCACTGAATTATTTGGTTTGGATGCAATCCACTTCACGTTGCAGTGTTTATTTTGTTCTAACTGCAAAGAAAGCAGGCGAAAACAAAAGTGGTGAGCGAACGAAAGCTCAATAAGAGAATTCAATCAACAATAAAAATACAACTTGAGGATTGAGTCAGAAAATTTATGACTGGAATTCACAAATTTTACAATAGATGCTATACATATAACAATTGGTTAATAATTGACCAATACATTTAGTGGAACAGAAGGGAATAGTCACTAAAACGACTCATAAACAAAATATATAGAAATAGTTGTGACTGCAGTTAACCCGTGCAGTGTCAGTTCAGTAATAAATTTGGACCCAACATACAAGTAGTGGTAACAGTGCCCGCTAAAGCGGTACAGTAACAATATCTGTACCGTAACACCGTAACAGTATCGGTACTATTAGAATAATACAACTATAAGAAAATTTTCATGTTATAGATAATCATAAATAAAAGAACACGTGTGAAGTTAACGAGGATTGAGAAGCTTTTGGATGATGATCAAACAATACAATAGAATTTCTAAGGATTTATCCGGACTTGGAGACAAAATTATAATACGAGTAAATAACAAGAGTTTTATTTACGTTTGAATGAAATTTAATTCCACAATTAAAATGTATAAAATATCAATACAGACAAAATTTATACATATATATATATATATATATATATATATATATATATATACAATATCCAATATATATATATATATGTATGTGTATATATATATACACATATATATTATAATAATTAAAAATCAATACTATTAAAATATTAACGTCTTTGTTAGTCACTAAATGACTAACTCGAAAGTCACTTGTGACTTTTTGAAAGTCACTGCGAAAGTCACTGTAAAGTGACTTTCGAAAAGTCACTACAGTGACTTATCAATTTTTTTTTTTTTTTGAATCTAACTCTTATTTTCAATAATTTCAACCAAATTCATCTTCAGATATATAAAGAAAGATGAAAATGATAATTAAAAGTACAAAATCTAACATTTAAATAATATCTTAAATTTGGTCATTTTAATAGAACAAAACCCAAAATAATAATAATTTTATTTAACAATTCCATATGAACTTAATCATTAAATAACTCAAAGTCCGGAGTAATCCTTAAAGGGAAAACTAACAACAAGAGATCTTAACGAATGAAATATCAAATTCATTTTTGGATTAAACTTATACTAACTAAACAATATAACATAAAAAGGAACAAATCTCGAATATAACAATTAAGATGAGCATAGGAAATATTTGGAGGAGGATAGATGAATTCTACTTACACTTTGAACCCAAAGCAAAATTCTCAATTCACAAAATCACAAAATTTAGTGACCACTTCAATCTCCTAAACATATAAATCAAACTTTATATTACCAAATAAGTCATCAATAATTAATTCTAAAAATTATCTCAAACCTTATGATAAAATTTCTAGCCTATAAATTAAATCACTTACCTCACCTGATGAACCTTCTACCTAAGATCTCTACAATGGTTGAAGTGAAGAAAGGAGAAAATGGTAGAAGCAACACAAAATGAGGCAGATCATTCTTATGCATTTATTTTATTTTATTTTTTTTGTGGTCCAAATCATCATTGTCATGCTTTTTCATCATTACCCCCACTCTACTTTATTCCCCACTTCACTTTACTTTTCCCCATTTCATGCTACTTTGTTTCCCCTTTGTCTTTTACTTTTTTTTTTTTGACTGGGTATTACAGTAAGTATGCCAATTGACTATCTTAAGAGAAAATTTAAGATGAATGTGTTTTCTTTCTTTTTCTGTAATTTCATCATATACATTGAGAAATTTATGCAACAAAAGTGATATAGATATTTCATAATTATCACTTATGATACTAAAATCTAATTATTTCAGGGATTTGTCAAATAACAATTTGAACGGAACTGTGCCTGACTTTTTGGCTCAACTAGCTAATTTGACATTCTTGTAAGTTGTGCTAACATTTTACTATTCTATGACACAAATGAAAGAAGAAGTGTGGTAACCCCATCCCACATCGGAAGGTTACGAGTTTGGGCCACTGAATATATAGAGTTCGTTCATATATTCGTGCAGGCGCCTTTTCTAGTGTGGGGTTCCACCTGGGAAGGGACAAAACTGTGAGGGGTATGGGCCCAAAAGCGGACAATTCCTGCATAGTACGTTTTCGGGCCCACTCACTATGGCCTCGGTGCTCGCTTGGACCGTTAAGGCCAGGGAGTATCCTGTAGGTGTGGGAGTGTTGGTTTCGAGGCGTTACAAGAAGAGTAGGTCATTTATTCTTCACATTGTTGCAGAAATCTGGTAGGGAACAATTTGAGTGGGCCGATACCAGCAAAACTACAAGAGAGGTCCAAGCAGGGATTACTGTTTCTCAGGTTTAATTTGTTGCCGAAAACCTAAATTGGATTTTCTTGGTCTTTTATTCTCTATAATGCTAGCCAAAAGATTTGTTATATTATCTACTTATTTCACATAAAAAAATTATTAATCTCAAGACTACCATATAAGATACCAGATTGTTTTTCCTAGTATTAATTAGTTTTAGGATAAAGAGCTATCATTATCTTAATATGTCATCAAATTTGGAACTTGATCGAGTTTTATACATCTCGTGTAACCCATCATTTCTCTTCTTGCTAACTCAATTACCTCCATGTTTGCCATGTACGCATGCAACTCATTTTGCTAATTCATTCACCTTAAAGTAAGCTCTTGTATTCAAAAAGTTCCTTCTTCAAACTAGGTTTCACATGTGGGGGAGTTCCAATATAAACTTATCACATTAAAAAAAAAAAAAATTACCTATAAGACTACCATATAAGATCTTGGACTACTTATTATAGTATTAATTGATATTAGTACGACCCTGTAGACCATTTTAGGACAACAATGTTTAACACTTTTCCTTCTCTCATCAAGTAAATATATGAGAAATAGTCCCCTCCAACATTCAAAAATGAACCTGATTATCTCAATTATGGTAAGGGACAATCAACAACTTTACAACAGAGATTAGGAACTGTAATTTCTAAATTTGATGTTTTCTGGTCTTACATATAAACAGTATCGACGGACAGTCCAACAATGCAACCAAAAAGAAGAACAAAGTTATCCTTCCAGTAATAGCATCAACACTTGCTGCTTTTCTTGTTGTCTTCTTTGTATTTATTACCATGTACACGATCAGAAGAAGAAGGAAAACAGGTTAGTAAAATTCAAGTTGATTTATTAGTATGGAATTCTTGATCACTTAAAATTAAGATTACGTTAGCAATAAACTCCATAAAGGGATCGATTTAGGGCAATATCTCTTTTTGCCAAAAAAAAAAAAAGAAACTCCAGACCGGCTCTTTTTCCTTCGTTGAATTATACTAGTTCAATTTCCTATACGCAGTGATCAAGAAGGTAGACGTTAATGTAAACAAGAATAATGGAGCAATAAAGACTAAGACTCGACTAATCACATATTCAGAGGTCTTGAAAGTTACAAATAACTTCAAGAATGTTCTGGGAAAAGGAGGATTTGGCACAGTTTACCATGGATTTATGGGTGATACTGAAGTTGCTGTGAAGATGCTCAACCCTATATCAACTCAAGGACAAAATGAATTTCATGCAGAGGTGAGTGACGAGTCCTTAATAAATTTGTACACCAGCGCAGTTCTAAAGTTGGCGTATAAATAGGTTTTTAACAACTTAAACTAGCGAGACTAGTGTTGTATAATTACTTGGGACTCTATCACGTCCTAAGTCCAGAATTTCAATAGTTAACCAAATTTATTCCTTATACTCACAACCACTTATAAATCACATACACTATTGCCCACCATTAATGTGAGATATGACATAATAAGTGTTAAACAGAGAAAGTTTCATGCAATGGGTCTATCCTTTTAGTGATGATATATATCAATGGCAGTAAGTGTTAAAAACAAAGAGCTTTACGCAATGGATTTGGTCAAACAAGTTAAAACTCTTTCCCTTAAGAATACTCTACAGTACTCTCAGTGTTCGTATGTGCTTGATTTTACTTTTGAAATTCAGGCAAATCTTCTTATGAGCGTCCATCACAAAAACTTGACTCGTCTCGTGGGATACTGCAATGAGGGGACTAACATCGGCATCATCTACGAGTACATGGCTAATGGTAACTTACAACAACACCTATCAGGTATGCCGAGTTCATAATTCTTCATCACGCTGTACATATACTAATAATGTCTCTCTAGAGCTGATCCTAGATGTTGTCATATTGGGTGCAGAACTGAGTTGGGAACAACGACTTCAAATTGCGGTAGATGTAGGACAAGGTAATATCATTTTTAGTTCCTGATGAAAATATCTTTACTTTCCAGAATCCATTAAGCAAAGAAATTTAAACTATGAAGATAAATAGGGAGAAGAAATTTGACAACAATGCTATATATTGGCAGGATTGGAATACTTGCATCATGGATGCAAACCACCGATAATTCACAGAGATGTCAAACTCACAAATATATTACTCAATGAAAATTTTCAAGCCAAATTATCTGATTTTGGACTATCCAAGGCTTTTGCCAGTGAAAATGGTACGCACGTGTCAATTAACACTATTGCCGGCTCTCCAGGCTATATGGATCCTGAGTAAGTGTTACTCATTATCAGCCTATTAAATGTACTGATACTTTACGTATGTATTTTAATTGGAAGAAGTTTGCAGGTGTCACTCCTCCTACAAGTTGACCGAAAAAAGTAATGTTTATAGTTTTGGGGTTACCCTCTTGGAGATTATCACTGGTAGACCAGCACTAGACATGAACCGTGAACGTAGGCACATAACTGAATGGGTGGTTCCGTTGGTTGAAACTGGAGACATAAGAATAGTTGTCGATGAGAGGTTAAAAGGCAATTTGAATATTAACTCTGCATGGAAAGGTGTTGAATTAGCGATGCATTGCGTGTCTCGCCCTTCCACTAGAAGGCCAACCATGAATTATGTGGTGAGTGAATTGAAGGAGTGCTTCGCACTAGAGACATTTAACTTCGAAGCTGAATCAGAGGGTTTCTCAGGTCCCATTCTGGAGAGAATAATATGACTAGGTTCTACATGATATCTTCTATGTCAAAAGGGAATTTTGATTCAAATAACATATTTTAATTCAAATAACATATAAACAAGTCAAAACACGTAATTTTACATAAAGGGAATTTTGGGGTTTCACAGTAGCTTAACTTAACAAAACTACAATATGACTATCCCTTCAATGGAATATTATGAGTAGGATTAAGACACTATGACATCCAAGTAGTTTAAGGGTTTAACTACTATTTTATGAAGTAGATGTCAAAAGTATGAATGCTTAATTTCCTTTAATAATCATTCATTTGCATGCATATCAAATAGATCATTAGACTGATTAAACTGTCATTTTCTGGTCATCAAGGAATGTTATTAAATGTTAATCTTGACTGATAACAACTAAAAGGATTATGGTAGAGACAAGTTCTTTGGTACCAATCCCTAGATATTACTGAATTGGTTCGTGTACCTACAAGATTTTCATAAGAAATTTATATCTATTTTGGCTTAAAAGTTGATAAAAGTGGTGGATCCCATATATATTTGGATTTTACAAATCTCATTGGGATTGGTTTTTTTACCATATGATCTCTAAAAATCTCAATTATTGCATTTTAGAGACCCAAATTACATTTTGGAGACTCCAATGAGGATAACCATATATAGTAACTAGTCAACTAAAAGTTTTTGTAATAAACTTTCCTTATTTAGACTTTTAGCAAAGAAAACTGGCTTGCATGCAATTGGAAAAATCAATCTGGCCCTAGATGGTCTAGGCGGCGCAAGAGGAAAAGAAAAGAAGTCAGCTAAGTGAAATACACTTTTTTAATCCCCTACATACAAAAGAGATGCCATTTTCTAAAGCATTCAAGATATTTGGTCATCAAGGAATATTGTTAAATGTTAATCTCAACTGATAGCAACTAAAAGAATTACGGTAGAGATGAGTTCTTTGGTACCAATCCCTAGATATTACTGACTTGGTTCTTGAACCTACAAGATTGCCATAAGAAATTTACAACTATTTTGACTTAAAACATGACAAAAGTGGTGGAGCACATATATATTTAGATTTTTTTTTCTATACGGTCTCTAAAAACCTCAATTATTGTCTTTTGGAGACCCAAATTATATTTTGGATACTCCATTGAGGATAACCTTACATAGTAACTATTCAACTAAAAGTTTTTGTAATAAACTTTTGTTACTCAGACTTTCCAATTCAGCAAATAAAATTGGCCTGCATGCAATTGGAAAAATCAATCTGGCCCTAGATGGCCTAGGCAGCCCAAGAAGGAAAAAAAAAGAAGTCCGCTAGGTGGAATACGCTTTTTTAATCTCCTACATACAAAAGAGATGTCATTTTCTAAAGCATTCATGATATTTGGTCATCAAGGAATGTTGTTAAATATTAATCTCGACTGATAGCAACTAAAAGGATTATGGTAGAGATGAGTTCTTTCGTACCAATCCCTAGATATTACTGACTTGGTTCTTGAGCCTACAAGATTGCCATAAGAAATTTACATCTATTTTGGCTTAAAAGATGGCAAAAGTGGTGAACTCCATGTATATTTGGATTTTACTGAGGATAGCCTTACATAGTAACTAGCCAACTAAAAGTTTTGTTAATAAACTTTCCTTATTCAGACTTTCCAATTTAGCAAAGAAAATTGGCTTGCATGGAATTGGAAAAATCAATATGGCCCTAGATGGCCTAGGCGGCCCAAGTGGAAAAGAAAAGAAGTCAACTAGGTGGAATACGCTTTTTTAATCCCCTACATACAAAAGAGATATCATTTTCTAAAGCATTCATGATATTTGGTCATCAAGGAATGTTGTTAAATGTTAATCTCGACTGATAGCATCTAAAAGGATTATGGGATTATGGTAGAGATGAGTTGTTTGGTACCAATCCCTAGATATTAATAACTTGGTTCGGGAACCTACAAGATTGGCATAAGAAATTTACAGTAAGGAGATATAAGGGTGAGAAACCTTGCTAACACTTGGTTATTCTTGTAATTTACCAAATAGCTAAGTTTTGGGCAATGTGGAAATAGAGAGATTAATATTTTATTGGTAAAAAATGTCTAAAAATCTTATGGTAAATGTTCGACTTGAAAAGTCGACTGTAATATAGACTTAAGATAAATAGGGCCTAATTGGGAACTGTCCAAATAGTTGGAGGAGGTTTACACTACAATATTTTTTACTTTTTGCAACCCTTAAACTGAACATGTAAGAAAACCGTTGCTATAAATGTCATTTTGCAACAGTTTTATAGTTGTTGTCTAAAAATAAAGCATTTTGCTATGATTTTAATTAACTGTTGCAATATCTATAACCTTTCGGCAATGGTTTTAATTAACTGTTGCAATATCTATAGCCTTTTGCAACGATTTTAATTAGTTGTTACAATATCTATAGCCTTTTGCAATGCTTTGCATCAGACTATTGTAATATCTATATTATGCAACGCTTTTTTTTATTTATTTATGATTTGTTGGTTATTTTATTAATTTTTTGGAACAATTTGTAAAATTATTGGTTAGTTTCAAATTATAAAATAAATTATTTTCCACCAGTTTTACTAGTATTGAGTCTTACAGTTGCAAAATCTATGATATACTACCCTTTTTCTTAAGTGTTGCTTATCGTATTTGGTTTTAGGCAATGGTATGTAAAAGTATTGGGTTAAATGCAACACAAGAAAACTATTGCTTATTTTATATTTATTTGGTGAGACATCTTGAGATATTTTGTTCATAAAGAAATTTGAATTTTAGTTATTAAAAATGAGAAACTATCACAACTAATTATTAGAAACAAAGAGAAAAAAAACTGAAAAAAAGTTGATTAATTAGGTTTCATTTTTTACCCCTTTATTTTTACAATTTTTTTTGTCAAAATTTTGATTTTTCATTGTTTCTTAGTTTTAAACTACTGTCGACTAGTTAAAAATTTAGGGTAGGTTTATGAAAAGAGCTAAAAATTGTGGTACCGTTAGAATAAAACTTAAGGCGTTAGACTTTTTTTATTTAAGTACAATTATAAGCTGTAACATCACGATGACAATGCAAGAGACATATACATCTCTAAATAACCATGCTAACCACCATCCTCTCGTTCTCCCATACTCTCTGGCTGCTTGCTCCCCCATTGGTACTTAAAGAAGGCCCCTAGTTGTACTGTGATGTGTGTGAGAATTGAGATGTATAGAGACATCTTTATTTGTGGTATTAAATCAACCAATACTCGCAACCTAATCTAATGATCATTAATGGTTGACCGAGACAACCAACTATAATTATAATACTGTTACTTGTTAGTCATTTAGCTAACCAAAAAAAAAAAAAAAATCCTTTTGGCATTAGCCATGGAAAACTCTTTGTTAAATGCCAAATCCTTTTAACTTATCAATACAGATGATTTACGGAGTGGACGACTGCGGCAAAAATTTTGTGTGACCAAAAAATATTACTCAAGTTAAAAGAGAAGTTTTATAAGATTGTCATTAGACCAGTTATGTTATATGGTTTTGAGTGTTACATGGTGAATATCAACAAGCCCATAAAATGTCACTGACCGAGATTAGAATGTTGAGATGGATTTGCAGAAAAATTAGGAAAGACAAGATTGTGAACGTGATAATTCGTGAAAGAGTAGGAGTGACCCCCATTGATGATAAGATGAGGGAGAACCGTTTGAGATGGTTTGAGCATGCTAGGAGACGAGATGGTTTGAAGCAGCAAGGCCGCTTGAGCTAGCAGTTTGAGCAGCCCTAGGACCTGCTTGAGCAGTTTTAATAAGAAAACGTAACGAAAGGGAGTGCCTAACGCTCACCCACTGCGAACCCCTAGTAGAGGAATGTCACTCAGTTATGAGGAGTAAAATGGGCTTTTTCATTCGAGAAACAAACTTTTGTGTAGATTGAATTATTAATTTTAGCTTGACCCAACCTCTTAATTGCCATGAGATGACTAGTTTGCTGAAAAAACTACTCCTACTAATTGAAAAGGATAAAATAGTTGTTGCATCTCCTAGAGTAGTCGCTTAGTTTCATTATCGACTTTTACCTCCTTTGTATTTTAGAAAAAGAATAAAAGTCTACTACCACGGTCTATTTCCTATCGAAATATCGCAGTTCTGCTAGCGTGACGGTCCCTTCTCCCCACGCCGTTGCATTACCAACATTAACAAGATGATGTACATATATTTGAAATTTGGAATTTTCATAAAAGGCCCCAAGGTAGTTCTCTGTCATTATCCGTTGCACTACATTAGTATACAAATTTGACGAACGAAAAAGAGATTTCTTTGGTCCCCAACATAGGTCGACCTTGGCTCATGGTACGTTGAGAGCTAATTGAATCGTCCATTTGATTTACCTCACGTAGGTTTGAGTGCAATATGCATCACTCAGCTAGTCACAAAGATAATAGTCACATTCAATCATTGTTCAGTCGAGTTGTGGAAATTATGCTTTGAGACCTTGAGATTTTGGAGTTCAAACTGCCAGATACAGAAGGTAGAAAATTAGATACAAATGACTGACAAAAGGGAAAAAAAATAAAAAATAAAATGCACCATACCCCTGTATTTTAAAAACGTTACATATGACCCATCGCCGTCTATTTTTCTGTTAGTATTAACGTGTTGTGTAATACACACGCCTATGATGCAAATATGAAATTTATCAAAGGGAGTATTTGTAACCTTTTTAATACGAGAAGAGATATTTGCCACTTTTTGAATATCATAGAGAAGTATTTACAACATTCTTCTTTTGTAATATGATTGATAAAATAATTAAATGGGGAAAATCAAGATGAAACTGATTCTTGCACGATCTTTTATTATGCCTAAATTGCAAACACTTCTTACAAGTATATGTAATAACTGTAGGAGTGCGTATTACATTTCATGTTAAAATTGACCCAAAAATAGACAACAAAGGGTCATACGCAACGTTTTTTATAACAGGATTTATAACACAACTTTTTAAAATACATAATTTATAATGCAACTTTATAAAAATACGGGGTATGGTGAAGCTTTTACCATGAGGGAAATGTATTCACTTACGACATAATGGGTTGATAGTCTGGGTTAACCATTAAAATCACAAGACTAGATTCTAACTAATGGTTGAAATTGCCATAAAGTTTTTCGGCCATAGCTTTTGATTAAAGATACCCAAGCAGAAAAATCTGTCTAAATCTCGGTTTCCATTTGCCCAACCATGACAGCTTTAAACTTCAGTCAATTACAGGTCTATATTTATCTCAAAAGGAATTAAGTCAGAGGCAGCTAAAAATATTTTTGAAATTTTAATACCCACTAAACATTATTTTGTTATAAATTAACTTCTAAACTTCGTTTTTTTCCCCAAATAAGCATTTCATCTATTTTGGGAATTATAAACGATTTACTAGGGTGCAAGGGCCGAAGGGGATGAGGCTAAGGGACGAGATGCGAGGGCTGAGGGGCAAGGTTTGTATAGAGTTTGCTAATGCGTAAATGACATGGTTGGCTTTTAGTACATTATTTTTGTACTTATATCTGAATGCAAAGACTTATATTGAACAAACATAAAATTTAGAGAACAATTTGTAACAAAAAAAAAAAGAAATAGTTGAATGGTCAATTTGTAACTTCTCATAAATATTTAATGGTCTCTGATGTAATTTACTTAGCCCAAATAAGTATCATCCTTCAAGTTATACACGGATTTTAACCTTACTATCCTAAGCATTTTTGCTTGGAAGCACTTAATTTTAAAACTTATCGAAGCCCTACGCTATCTTGGTAACATAAACTAGCTAAGGCTATTTTATAAATAATTAACGATCACAATAAACTTTTTTTTTGGTTCTAAATCACCAATTGAACATAATTTTTTGATTCAGTCCATTAAGTTAATTTTAGTGCTTAAATCTAACAGATTCACATATTTCTTTTACGCACATGTCTATGTCACGATTCTTTAGACTTATCCCCTAAAACTATTTCTTGAGTTAAATGAAATAACACATATTTTGGTGTATGATAAATAAAAAGGAAAATCTAGTGGTATAATTTGAAACCTTATACATATTAAATGAGAACTGGTGTAATTTACCAATTTGTAGATAATATGAAACCTACAAGTAGCTTAAATTGAATCACCTTCTTACCATTGGCGGAGCTTAAGCTAGCTCCGTGGAGTTGGGGGGAACAAATGATTTTTTAAAAAAAATTTAGTGTTAAGAAAATGACAACTGATGAGAATTAAGTAACAGTGGTCAGAGGTGAAAACGTAATGAGAGATATTTTATTCTTTCTTTTTTGACCAATCATGAAAATATAGGAAAAAATTGGGTCGTGTTCATCAAATATATTATCGAACGGTGATTTCTTATTCCATGGAGTAGAAATTTGGTAAATAGGTTCACGACTGAAGTTCTAGAATCTGAATGATGCATATCAATTTTTGGAGCTCTCTAAGTCCGTTTTCTACTTTGTGTATGTGAAGCCCTGAATTTGACCTATATGTGCAATTATGTGTTTAATTGATTTTTTCGTACAGATAACACGTTTATTTGACTCTTATGTCCTAAAATTGAGTGTTTATTTATTTTAGTACCTAATATTTTCAATTATATGATTTATAAATGTTTAGTAGTTCAAAGTTGCATTTAAAATTCATTTGGTTTGCAAAATATTGTCTTTTCGTCCTCTTTGACCACGTAGGGATTTAATTGTATAAACTAGTTAAAAATAATGTCTAATTAATCTTTTATCATTTTAGACATTTATTGGAGTGTTAAAAATGAATTTAGAAACGATTTGGAGGACTAAATTAATTAAGTTTGACCAACATTGATCATTTGACTCTTCTATTTAAGCAAAATAACACCAAAAAATAGCCGAAATTGCTCAAAAAAAATGCCCAAATTAGCAACCCAACCCTTCATGCGTTAATAGTATTTTCAATGTCATTTTTGCTATTTGAAGGTGTTAGGAGTGGAACCAAAGGCCAAACTAAACTTTTTTCGACTCGTCTCGACGTTTACTACCTTTCTATTGATTCATTTTTCGTTTATTTTGCAAAAAAATGGTATAAATGTCTGCTAAAGTGTGGCTTCGTTTGATAAGGAAAAGGTGATGTGATTCTCTAAACTCTTGATTTAAAGTTGAAGAATTTCTATTATTTATGCTTTATATTGCTATTATTTCCCTTGGTTATCACTTGTAGATGAATATGAAATGCGAATATGTTTGGGAAAACAACCTACTTTGTTGTTTTCCTCGAATTGTCTTGATTGCGTGAATATGATTGTCTTGAATGTGTGAATATGATTGTCTTGAATGCGTGAAGTGCTTGTCGTGAATGCAATGTGTCTTGAAAGGTTGCAACCTTTAAAATCGACATGGTAGGTTCATATCGCCCTGAGCGGCATAGGGCTTGCTAGGCGATGATATGACTACCGAGGTTCTAATCCCTATCATGCATGGACAAAGAATATCCATGGGGTCTGGGTCATAAGAATTAATGTACATCCGGAGTACATCCGTGTCGTGTTGGCGTATAGGGGAAAAGTTCGTGATGGAATATAAGGTGGGAACGACATCAACAGAACGAGCGTATCCTTACTATGTGGTTATTTACATTCTCATACTTGTATACTTGTTGCATGTTCTTGTTCATGGCATGTTTTCCAAAAGAGGTTTTCAAAAGATAAAATGAGCTTCAAAACCTCCTTTATCCCCCTCTCACTGAGTTCGTTGAAACTCATTCCTCCTTACTAACCTTTCAGGTAAAGCTAAGATCGCGTCTCAGGATGATTAAAATGATGGATTACTTGACTTGCTTGGCTTGCGTAGATATTGTATATGTCACTTATGTACTCATTGTAATTATTATTATGGAGACTTGTTGTTTTATGTAATATATGTAACACCCGAGAATTTGCATCATATTCATAAATAATTGTAGCATATCTTCTGTGCATTTTAATGTGTTTTATTTCTAGTTTAAATATGTTTATTTGATGGTCACTATTCATAAAAAAAATTTACTATTTAATTTGCTCAGATTAATATTTTTCCTAGGTAGTATAACTTATAAAAGGAATCGGGAATTTGTGGTTTTGAGCTTTGGAGGTCGTGAACACGCGTTAGGAAAATAATTCGTGCATCGTTTGAATAGTGAAATACTAGAAAAGTAGTATAGTTAATTAGTAGTCTTTTAATTGGATTTTATGCTTAGTTAACCATATATTACTAGCATTTGACTTAAAATAATACAATACACATATATTATATACATAATACATCACATATACATGCAATAGAGCTAAAAAACAATTGAAGTAATTCCTTTTTTGTCCCTCCCCAAACCCGATAGCCATAGGAGATGGAAATAAGAGATTTTACTCTTCAATCTTTGCATCACAAGCTTGTCCAAGCTAATTGAGGGTAGTTTCAAGGTTCCTAGGCCTTCTACAAGCTTCTACACACCTTGGTAAGAAAGTTTTTCTGCATATTTTGTTATTACAAGTTTATGCTCATGTTATCAGATTTCTTGATTTGCTAGTTTAGGCTTATGTATTGCTTAAATATTGTATTGTATACCTTCTACATGATATTTAGACCTTGCTTGAGTAGTTTATTGGTATGCTTCACGGTTGAATGCTTGAAACACATAAAGGAGATAATGAATAGTACTTTAATCTAGGGTTTTGCTTTAAGTGGTTAATTGGATCAATCTGATGCTACCTATAGGTGCTCTAGATGATATTGAAACTAGTTAGATGCTCATGTGTAGTTAATTTGCCCGAGATTGAGTTAAATGTGAACTAGCTAAAATTTCAAAAGGGGGTTTTTTATGAAATGTAATACGGGCATATTGGGACTTTAGATTAGGTATCCATAGGGTATGGAAGCACTTTTGATGCTTTCGTTGCATTGGTTTGGGGGCCGGTTAAAGTAGTTGTAGTTAAAACCTACTCAGGGCCTTCCTGAGCTTTTGTCTCCAAAGCGAGTTTTCCGGCTTGGATAGGTGTCTTTTGGTATCCTTAGGGAGGTGGCATGATTGGATTATAGAATTGGAACCTTGAATTGCATATAGAAGTAGAATTGGCTAGTTGTCAAAGGGAAAAATGTGAGAATTGGTTGCCTTAGTGCTTGTATTGCCTTGTAGTATTGTGTGTTTAAGTACACTTCTATAGTATATTTGAGCTATTTGTAGAGTTTCGTGAAAAATATGTGATGACCCCTTTGTGCACATATATAGTTATTCTCATGTTTAATGCTTATATCTTGTTATGATATTCATATTGCTTGTATTTAATGTTGCATGAGTGAAGTTATGCTAAAGACTAGTACACTAGACTACTAGAATGGTTACTTGAAACATATGTTAATTTAAAACATATAAGGTGCCATCTTGTTAAAGATAGAATTTTAATAGGTATTGTATGCTAAATGAGTGAGACTATAAGTTAGCTAACCTAGAGGAATAATTGATAAATGTCGTAGTTAAAGAATAACTGAAGTAATGTTTGGTCTTAAGTACAAGGTGATTGAGAGTGATGTGAATACAATCTTGCATCTTGGATCTCGGTAGAGGTGAGGGAGTCTTCAACCCTTTTGTGCATCTTAGTTTATTTTATTGTTTTTAGATTATATGATTTAGTTAATTGATAAAGTTTATGTGTACTATTTATTTGTCATCTCGTGGTTTCTTGTGTTTCCTCATGTTTATTTGATATTATCTCGTGAATTCTTGAATTCGTGTGGGTTGCGCAACCTTTTCAGATATGGTAGTGTCGAGAAACTCCGGGTAGCATCAGATTGTCAGTCTCCCTCAACTACCATGTTATCTATTCTCTTTCTCGCCGAGTATACTCCACTACCCCAGAGGCGTAATTCACCTCATTGGGGCATATGGACCTACCTCGGGAAATATGAGTCGTAGGATCGGGGTACATTCGGAGTACCCCATTTGGAGGAATAAGGGGTTTTTTGACACTTGCTTGAAGATCGTGGCTCATGGTTTGAGATTGAAGATAAAAAGATGAGCCGTATCCTTTTTATACGTGTTTAAATACTCATTCACTTAGCTTGTTATATTGTGTTGCTTATGTTATTATCTTTGTTGCATTGCACGAAACCATTTGCGAAAACACCCCGGTTTGCTGTATCCCCTCTGTCACTGAGTAACTTTGGTTACTCATTCCTCATTTTAACACATTTCAAGTGCAGTTAGAACAACTACCTTGAGTGTCGTGTTGCTGGTTGCTTATCTTGCTGAGGTTGGATACTTTTGAAGATGTGTGTTATTGTAATATGTCTTATTTTGAGACCTTTGTGGTCATGTATGTATCAGTGTTGGATTTGGTAGTTGGTAATAAAAGTTGTAATCTAGTATGTCTTGATAGCTTATTGATTATGTAATGGCTAATAATAGACTTTACTGCCTTTAATTGCATGCCTGTGTGATAGTAGTTGGTGGATGGACTTAATATTTGAGTAAGTACGATAATTAGAATTAGTGTAATATAACAAGTAGATTTTGAAAGATAGGATTTCAACAGATTTTTAACCTTGCATGCCTGTGTGTTATATTGTTGGGTTCCAAGGCTCGAATGACCTTGAGGAGTTTGTTATATGTATTGTTAGAGGAAGTAGGGAATTATGGAGGAAGTAAGACTTTGATTTTGAGGTTAAATTGCTTGTACAAGATTTTGGATTATCCTATAAACAGTGGAGACTCCATCCGTTTCCCCTTGTTTTTCGTGACTTAGGTATTAGAATCGGAAACTTCGGTCTCTAGAGGGATCGGGGCATTACAATATATATAAGTTAAGATGTTTATTTAAAATTGGTAGACTTTCTTTGGATTATGTATTATGTTGCTTACTTTTAAGTTGGGAGTTTTATGTTGTAAGCTACTTCCTATGCTGGTTTATTTTGAATGCATGTATATATGTATTATATAATGTTGTCGTTTACTTAAGTTGGTAGACTTGTAATCTAGTTTCATAGGTCTTTTGTTTTGTATAAGTAGGTAGGCTTATGAATTTCATTATGAGGCTTGTATTTTCTTGTGGTTGGGTTGAAGTAGTTGTGACGGATGACTTATGCTTTGGTTGTTGTTGGAAGGTTATGTATGTTGGTTGGTTTGTTTGTGGTTATATGAAGTTGTTGTACAAATACTATTTGTTTAAGTGGCCATATTACAGATATCAATGCCGACTTATATTGTGGTTGAATGTTGGTTGTTGGTTGGTGGTTTGATGGACTTTTGTAGGAAGAAAGTAAGTTTGGCCATGTACATGTTGGTAGTCTTGAATTGTGATAGTTGGGTTGTTGAATGCTTATTGTTGAGTTGAATGAACATGTTTGGGATTGTCCTTTGTATAGGAAAAGCTCTGTCCGTTTTCTGTCGCGAGCCTCAAGGAAATTGTAAGTAAATGTGATGTTGGCTTGCTTATTGGAAGTGATTTATGTTGTTATGAAGTTGTATAGCTTATATTGATATGAAGGACTCTTGGATTATGTATTATATGTTAAGCTTTAGTTGTCTATTTCGGGAGACTTTATTGTTGCTTATATATTAAGTGTTGGATTACGGATTTGTGGTATCATAAAAGGCTCGGTTGCTAGTTGGAGTTTTATTTTGGAGTCAATATAATTGTTATGATTCGAGTGTAATGATGAACTTGGTACAGGTGATCATAAGCAATAAGTTTGGAGGAGGGTTATAAGCTATTTGTGAAGTTATGTAGGTTATGATGCAATGGAGGATAATTTGGAAATGTATTCTTTGGCATTGAAGTATTGAAGTGAAAGATTGTTGTAATGAACTCTTGAAGGTATTTGAAAGGTTTAATAACTTTGATGTATTGTTTTATGGATAATAGTGTTCAGGCTATTATAGTGTGCCTTAGCAGACTTATGTTGAGTGATCTTCTTAAACCCGTGGCATTACGATACCAGGTTAATTGTGGTTTATGTAAGTTGGATATCATTTTCTTTCTTTATAGTATCAAAGACTGTAGTATTAGCGAAAATAGGGTCGTGACATTGCACAATAGCTCATATCTTTTTATTTTATTTTATTATTATTTCTATGTATAACATATTATTTTAAGTTATACATGTTTTGTTTGAAACTCTTTTAATCTCATCTTGAATTGGATTTATAATTTGTTGTTTTTTTAATAGGGCATGGATATTTTGTTTTTAAAAAAATAATTTTTAAGCAACAATTTTTCTCTGCATCTGAAAAATGGACTTCTTTTACTTACAATGATTAGAATTATTTATTTTTCTCTTTTTTGAATGTTATGTCATTACTATATTGAGGGATAACTACATATTGAAAACTCCATATATGTTTTAGTGCTTATATTTTTATAATTAGCTATAAAATCCATTATATAATGGGGAGCCATACCTTAAAGACTTTGTTTGTGGTATAATGTGATTAAATTACTTATTGGTAGTTGTAACATATTATGATTTATCATCATAAAAATCACAATTTATAAATAATAAAAAAAGGCATAAAGCCAATAGTTTTTTTTTCATAATTTATATAAAAAATTATGCCTAAATTAGTATCCTAATACATGATAAATGACTTTGCTACTGTAGTGCCCTTAATCCCTGGTGCCTAACTCCGTCATTACTTTTTATCGAGAATTTAAAGCTATGCTAGGCCCCCTAAAACTCCACATATTTGCATTATTATTACATAATCACGTCAATAAGTTGCCTCTACTTTAATGCATGGGTAGGTTTGAAAATTTAGAGCAATAGGCCCAAAATAATGTTAAAACTTTGCATCAAAGGCTTTAGATATGATAGTTTTATCAAATATTAATTATGAATTTGTTGTGGTGAGCCCAAAGAATTCGAGAACAAATAAGTTTTATCACACATGTATAAAACTCTACAATTGACCCAAAAGTTTAAGTTGTTGAGTCTTAAACCTATACATATTTTTTAATAGCTCATTTTCCTTCTAATTTTTTCATGTGAGATAAATCTTTCTATTTTTTTCTTTAATTCACGACGTGAAACTTCAAACAAGTTTTTCCATTTCACATGTGAACTCCACGTTGGGCCTCGACCACCCTTTGATCCATATTTCATTGCCGATGGATCCATCTTCACCACTTTCCCAAGCTTTTAGATTTTTTATGCACCTTAGCTAACTTGTTGGCTCTAGCTCTTCCCCGTACACCCAGATCAATTATGAGGTATTGCAATCTTATGCTCGTACGAGCCTGCTTGGGATCTCAACTACCAAGCCTTGCTCCATTGTGTTATCGCAACCTCATACAACTTTTAGAGTATAGCTCGAGAATTATACTTATCATGACCTTACTCCATCATTTGAACCCTTCTGCCTAGCTCCACTAAGAGTCCATCACGATAGTATGACCACCATAATTCTTCGAGAGTTCGAGCCAAGATCTTCAAACCATCAGCTTTAATACCAGTTTATTGTGGTGAACCCTGAGAATTCGAGAACAAATTGGCCTTAACACATATATGTAGAACTCAACTATTAACCCAAAAACTTATGTTATTGGGTCTTGAACTTATACATGTTTATTAATAACTCATTTTTCTCCTTATCTTTTCATGTGGGAGAAATCCTTATATTTGCTCTTTAATTCATTATGTGAAACTCCTAACATAATGAAATGCAAAAGTATAGTCTAGTTCTGAAATTAAATTCATGAACAAGAATGAATGTAAATATTACTTTTGTATATTTAAATTGAATGTCTTGGTTGACCATCAAAGAATTCATTCTTTAAGGATGACACGGGTAATTTTCTAACCCCTCGATTATTGGTGTACGACTACATTTAAGACATAAAAGAACTGGTGGAAAAAGGCTAATGTCACGCCCCGAACCCAACTCATCGCTAAGTTAAGGCTGGAACATGGCGTTCGAATCTCTTAAAACATGTAATTAATAACTTAGCAAATGTACAACCATTTTAACCTTCATAAAAGTTCCAAATGACTACCAAACCATAGGCCTTAAAGGTTTGCAACAATTCAAAAATATTTACAAGACCTCGAATTCACCTGTTCACACGTAATAACTAACCAAAGATCAATTTTCTAGGTCTTAGAAGAATAATCATCAACTTAAGGTTGTATTGTCCAATACTCACATTATACAAACTTCATCACTGGTAATTAAGATTACAATTATAATCCATCAAATTATATAGTGCTTATCACCGGATACATATATACAAGATCTAGATTCTTCAATTTACATCAGGAATCTCATGTACTTATACCACATTCTACCAATACAACAAGAAGTCTTTCACGTATGCAATCCTTTTCATCATCTTGCAAAGTTAACTCAACCAGCCTTACCTGTAATTGTCATAAAAGAGGGGTGAGCTAATCTTGCATATAGCTCAGTGAGGATGGAATATGAAAGGTTTTCACAATGGTTTTATCAATTTTCAAACTTCTTTACAAAATCGTGCCATGCATATATACACATATCCACAAGTAACAATACCTGCATATTCAATATGAACATCTAGTAAAACATGAATTAAAACAACAATTATAACATTTTAACAGCATCCAAGTCTATTCTTCGAGGACCTCGAGGGAACAAGCAAGAGTAGGAAACACACATATCGAAGCATATATCCCAGGAATAATCAAGAGATTGATACAAAATAAGGAAGGTGGCTTATACAGATTCAAGATGTGTCTCCTACTATCATAGTCGTGTGCACCGAAAGGTGTCTCCCACTATCCTTGTCGTGTGCACTTTGCTCCGTATAGCCTCTTATTCCTTTACCATAGTCATATAGGAACCATAAGGGTACAGAAGTGTCTGCCACTATCACAACCGTGTGCACCACAAAAGGGTGTCTTCCACTATCATTGTCATGTGCACCTTTGATCCCATCCCTTAACAATTAAGTGGTTGCAACCAAGCCGAGCATATACAATTCAAATGCATTTGCAATTAGAGCATAAATAGAGGAATTACCTCCGTCTAGCAAGCCTTTATCATACCATAACATTAAGCAAGCTCATAATGGTGCAATATCTCATCAAGCAATTCCAAATAGGTACGACTTCCTGAGGTCAAATGCATATATATACAAGCTAGAATGCCACAAGTAATATCATTTCATGCTCAGTGATATAGCAAGTAAGCCTGTTATAAGCAAATTTTAGTTATTTACTCGGGTTGACACTTATCATGGTGTACTTTGTTTAGCCATAAGAGCATATATAATCCTCTAACATGTAAAAGCATTTAACCATAAGGTAACATTACTAGTGTATAACCTTCACTTAACAACTTATAATAGGCACACCTTGATTAACCATTAACACCTAGCTCATAACCATACAACATAGATGATTAACACCTTACATTAGAGAACACATAAGCTGGATCAAGGCAACATAATTTATCCTCCTTTAATGTCCATGAAACAAGTTTAAATAAATCTAATATAGGTACCATAAACATATTAAAATACCACAATTAAATTCTCCTATGATAAACTAGGGTTCGATATAGTTCTAACGCTTCTGACTGTGCCCCAATTCGACCTCTATAGCTCCCAGAATCACTAAAACAAGTTCATCGTATTTTGGTCAAACCGGAAGACCCTAGTGAAACCGGTCGACCGGTTCACATAGGGTCTTCAACTTGAGGCCTTACCAGTGGACGACCCCCCTCCCCCACCGGTCGACCGGTGGAATAGAGGTCCCCTAGTCGTTCCCAGCTATGAAATTTTCAACTACGCATTTTACAAGCTTTAGCAACATTTCTTCCTTCCTTTTTGCAACACATGAATATACACCATTTTATCAACACCTCAATTGCAACATTTGAACACAATGATTCATATACAAACTTTACAACATCAACATCCTCAATAAACTCAATACACTTCCAATAAGTTCAAATGCGTGATATAGGCTCATGTAATCATCTAATCTAGTTCAATATACAAGTATAACCACAAATCATGCTCAATGTATCTTTTCAAAGCATTTGAGAAGACAACCCTCACCTTAGATCTTGAATTTGAAATAAGATAATTGATTAAATTAGCTAGAGATGCAAGGAAATGGCTTGAAAATGGCTTAACACTCCTTCTTCCTCCTTTCTTCATCTCTTTCTTCTTCTGATCGTGTAGGTGTATGTTTTTGGTGTGTGAGTCGTGTATTATATGTGTTTGTATGGTGTGAGTGTGTTTTGTTTAGAAGAGTTAGGTATAGCATATTATAGTTTGCCAAAACACAAGAATGCCTTCCAACTAAAAGCCTATTTTCTAGTTTGCCCTTTAGTTCTATTTCAACTTATCTAGTTAGTTATTGCAATGTAGTGTTGTTTATTTAATTCCTACGATACCTAAATCACGGAAATGCATATTATACGATGCAACTACACGTAAAATGAGATAATTACACATAAAATTACTCAAATGCACATAAATCAATATAATTACATTTTAAATAATATGGTATGCATATAAGGTTTGGTACGGGGCTTCACAGCTGAAGAGTATATACATTGAAGTTCTGATAGACAGATAGACATCAAGGACATCAGAAAAACCGACCCCTCTCAAGTACTCTTCCAAGTGATGTGTCATTTTTATGAGTTCTTTTCAGATCTCTGGGACCCACTATATATCTTAAAAGATTCCTTACTTAATAGTATAAATAGCACTCTAACAATCACAAAAGGAAATGTCTTTACCTAAAATATCTATTTAAATTCTTATTACGTAGTGTTCATGCTCGAAAACTTTAACTGACTTGATCGTTGGAGGAGGTCTCCGGAAATAACTACAGGTGGTGCCTTTGTTTTCTAGGTCTTGTGCTTAACTTGGATACCGGATTGCTACCTTAACAAGTTAGTGTCGTCTGTGGGAAAGAACTTAATCCCATTAAGAAACAATCCGCAATAGTAAATACTAGAAGCCAAAACAATACCGGAGGTGATCAATCACTACCTAAGGTGGCAGATTCAACTATCCAAGGTCTTATGCCTCTTGATAACTTCTAGCTGAGGAATATTCCTTTCACTACTCTACCCACCGAAGCCTATACACAATCATTCACCACTTCATACTCTACCTCACTCCTAATACTACCTCAAATTCTAGTACCCATGTTGGCAAGTGGCCAATCACCCCACCAGTTGACATTAATGCCTTATGCCACATGTTGCAAGATACCCAAAATGTGATAGCTTGGCTCGTACCAACTCAGCCTTCGTCCATCCAGACACAACTTAACCAAAAAATCCACCCACTCAGCCCATAAATCATATAGTTCAACTACCAGCAAACCATACCTAGGTACAATAGTTGAGTCGATTGGCCCAACTAGGAGGGACGAGCATGTTAGAGCCTTTCCTCTGTAGAGGATGATAGAGAGTACTTTGGATTATGAATAGGCTAGAAATGGCCAAAGAAATGAACCTTGGAGGACATGAGAGGTCCAAAACTGTCTTTTGGACCCGAGCATTGGCTGGACTGGGGGCAACCCTTTTACACCATGCGTGTTATCCAAGCCCGTCCCTCAAGGGTATAAATTATCTACTTTGTTATCCTATAATAGGGTCGGCGACCCCGAAGACCACATCCTAACTTTTTCTCACAACACGACCTTCTATGATCCTCAAGACAAGGGGAAGAGGGTGGCGTCTAAATCCCCCAAATTACAAGAGAAGAAGTGAAAAACCGCCAGGTCGGGGATAGTTATCTCTTAGCAACCGACCACTGATATGGATTAGTCTCCAACCCCGTCCCTTAAGAAGAATCCTAAGAAGAAAGGTCCCAGCAAAAACAAAGACAAGGGGTTAGGCAAAGATACTCCATAGAAGCATCTAGTATTTGGCCCCATAAAGGTGCAAGACAAAGGCACCACTTGGCAAGTATTTCTCACCCACTTCAAGAAAAAAGCTCTCGGACGACAGATTTGAAAATTTATTTATATTTTTTAATTAAATCTTGAAAAACTTAATAAGATAATTATAAAACAATTTAGAACTAATTATTTGTATTTTAGAATTCTAGCAAAATAAATACCAAATATTTATTCAAAAAAATCATTTGAGGAATAAAATTAATTAAAATATCTAATTTGAATAAAGAGAGTGTAATATCTCATATTGAAACAACTAAGGTAGCGATTAGTACAATGGAATAAATTTGGACATGAATGGAATAACCTAAGGAATTAAATGAAACTGTGAATGAAATGAACTTGGGAATTATATTGACATGCTTGGCATGCTCAAGGAATGAACATAGGAAATTATATATTAATTCCAAACTCATGTTTGGTAGTCAGTATACAAGAATAGTAATGAGAATGACTTGTATAATATGATAGTATTACCCTTTTATTATAAGGGTAAATAACGTTTTGGCTCCATGTGGTTTACCATAAGTGCAAATCGAGTCTCTGTAGTTTCATAATTGATTTATAACCCGTTGTGTTTTTTAAAATTGAAGCTAACTCGCCCTACACCTTAATTCCATTTGGTTCATTTACGGGTTGCATGATTTGACAAAAATACCCTTGTTAAAAATAATACTAACACTAATTTTATCTCCATAAAAAAAAAAAATCATCTTCTTCCCCAACCCTAACCCCCAGCCTGCCGTCCCCCACCCCCTATCCCCTATAGTGCCCCCAGCCCTAGGCCCCCGCACCACCATCCCTTAGCCCCCGCATAAAAGCCCTTCCCCCACCCCCCACCCCCATATTAGACCTCTATTCCCCAGCCCCCATAGCACTCCCAGCCCAGCCCCCCAGCAGACCCTATCCTCCATTCCCAACTCCCGTATTACTAGACCCAGCCCAAGCCCCTAACCCTTATACCCCTACCCCACCCTTCTTATCAACCCCTATCCCTATATATATATATATATATATATATATATATATATTAAGTAAGGAGGGGTACTTCCTTTCGGATTTTATTAATAACGAAAAAAGGTAAAAAATCAAAAACAAAAAAAACAAAAAAAATCAAGCAAGGGTGTATGTGTTTGTGCATGTATTTGTGTGTGTTATGGTTGAACATAACTGTTGAGGGTATTTTGGTCATGAGAGAAGTGACAAAAATAAGAAGAAAAAAATGTAGCACGGATGCATAAAAGGAACGTGTGATACACATTTCGTTTAAAATAACATAAAAAATAACAAGGGGGTTAATGTACTCCAATTCTGAAAAACACAGAGGGTTGTAAGCCAATTATGAAATCACAAGGACTCGAATTGTACTTATGGTAAATTACAGAGGGTCGAGACGCTATTTACCCCAATTATTATAGTATTGAAAACAAGACTAAATGTGAACATAACCTTAAACAACATAAACATAATAAACAATAATAATAAAAAATAAAATATTAATATTAATAAAATAATAATAATTATTAATAATTAATATTTATATTATTATTATTATTATTATTGTTGTTGTTGTTGTTGTTAAATTTATTATTATTACTATTATTATTATAAATATTATTATTGTTATTTTATTTTTATTTTTAAAATATTTTTTATTTTATTATTATTACTTTTATTTTTATTTTTATGATTTTTATTTTACTTTTTATTTTTATTATAATTATTAATAAATAATAATGATAATAATAATTTTTATTTATTATTTTAATTTTATTTTATTTTTATTTTAATTTTTACTTTTATTAATATTTTTATTGTTATTAATATTTTTATTTTTATTATAATGATTATGATTATTATTATTATTATTATTATTTATTATTATTATTATTCTTTTATTTTTATTTTCATTTTATTTTTATTTTCATTTTATTTTTATTATTATTTATTATTATTATTATTATTATTATTATTATTATTATTATTATTATTCTTTTATTTTTCTTTTTTCTTTTATGAATATTTTTATTGTTATTTTTAATTTTATTATTTTTAATTTTTATTTTTATAATAATAATAATTATTATTATTATTTATTTTATTTTATTATTATTATTACAAAAGAAAATATATATAAAGTTATCTCTTTATGGGGATATGTTGGTCATTTTAGAAATAAGTCCATTTTCAATCACTTGGAAATGGGTTAATCCCATATGTTTGCTCTAGAATAGCTAATCCCGTGTCTAGAGGGATAGGATTACCTTGAGAATGAGATTTCCAAGTTTATTCTTTCATAACAAGCATGTGAATCGAAAATAGTTAGAAATGCTATTTAATTCGTAACCCCGTTCCAATATACCAATCACTACCTAAAATGATACTCTCAGTCTTCGAACATATTTACTAATAGTTCAAGCCTTAAAATGGATAGCAGAGTCAGTGTGATGGTAACATAATTACAAAAGTATCATAAATAAAGGATCCCTGATATTAACAAAAACAGATCAACTATTTTTATTATTATTTTTGGTTAAAACAAACTTGACATTAGGAGAGATCTTATTTATATGGAGTTAATTGAGGAAAAAATTCTGGACAAAAATAAATGCTATTGATAGATTCTTATAGTTTAATTTAACCCCAACTAATGGGAAAATATTTAATTTGATTTAGTTTTAGTCAAGAACAAGCTTGAGTCATACTCAATCATAGAATGTTCGAAAATTTGAGAGTGATATATATATATATATATATATATATATATATATATATATATATATATATATATTAAAAATCAGGTTTACCATTAGTGTTCGTTTACCTAATAGTAAAAAAAATTGATTTTAGCGTTTAGATGTTTATCTTACCATCAAACGTAAATTGACTGCCACTTTCACACACTCTCTCCCTTTAATACATAAATTATCCAACTTCGCCTGCAAATGGTAAAGGTCTTTTTTTGTCCACCTCCTCTTAGCCCCCATCCTAAGTCTGTCTCAGTCACCTCTTCTTTGAGACCTTGAGGAAAATAAAAGGAGAAAAAGAATAGGGTGTACGTACATTGTTACAAATATTCATTTAAACCTTGATTAGTATCCGTAATGAAACTCATTATGAAGTCAACCTTGACTTGGTGAGTCACAACATATATATATATAAAACCCAACAGAGTTGGCCCTCTTACACTAGCTTGAAGAACACATGATAATTGTGATTTGTTGTGATGAAAATGTTCAAATATTTGCTTCTCCAATGGCTTGCCTGTTTTGCTCTTGTAGCAACTATGCGTTTCGTCTTTGCACAGGCTGGTCAATCAGGTTGTAAATTAAAGCTCAAATGCTGCAACTTCATTTCCATTCTTTTGTTTATTATGACTACAATTTAGAGTTGGTTATTTCTAATTAATCTCTGCTCTCTCTCCTTGTATCAGGATTTGTAAGAATTGATTGTGGTTTATCTGAAAGTTCTAACTACACCGATCCAGACACCGAAATCTTCTACACCTCAGATGCAGGCTTCACAGACAGCGGTGTGAACATGGCGATATCATCAACGATTGAACCAACTGGTGTAATTAATTGCTGTTATATATGTTTAAGGGTTGGGGGGTTGCTGGGGTAGAGGCATGTAGGTTACCCCTATTACTGCTTTAATTTCTTTAATTTTCTTCGTTTTTTTTATTAATATTGAAATAACTATCATTCTCTTAAACTCATTAAAATCATTAATTATGTTAAGTTTGAACAACCTGAGAATATAACAAAAAGAACAAAAAGAAGAAAGATAAACTCGGGAACTTACTTATCCTAAGTCACAAAAGTAAGAGACCTGCATATCTTCCATTTGTCAAATAGCTTAAAATGATCATTATGCCTCCAAACTATTAAAAATTATTAATGATGTTAAGTTTGGGAATACGAGGAGAAAAATAAACTTTAAGGGTCTGTTTATCCTAAACCTAAAGAGTAAAGGACGTGCATGTCTTATTCCTTAATTAAGAACAAGTTTTAGAAACAAAAAGTACTTTTATTTTTGAGTGTCAGCAACCGAATTATACAATTACTTCTAATAGAAATAATGTCAGTGAAGTAGTAAACTCTCAGTTGTAATCACTCCTTAATTAGCTCGAAGGTTAAGTCCTCAATGAGTCGTGCCTCACAATTTATTGAGTAATTAGGCTCTGATTGATTTAATATTTTGACACTTAAAAATATTTCTTGTGAGTTTAAAAGTTGAACTAAACCTGTTTGGCCCATTTTTTAAACTGCTTTTAAGCAAAAGTTGAAGCTGAAAAAAGTTAAAAAATAACAAAGCTCCAAATTGAAACTTTTCAAAATAGGTTTTTGTGAAACTGCTTTTACATAATGCGTAAAATTATTTTCTTTTTCTTTCTCAAATATACCACTTCATATTTTTTAAAATCCAACATTATCCTTAAATTTTCTAAAAGCTCAACATTGTGTAACATAGTCTAAATAGTTAACAACTTTTGTTCAACAATATTTCTAATCAAAACTCTGCTGCTAAAAATTTTACAATTCAATAGCTAAAATTTCATAATATAATCTTACTATCGGCTATATGACTGTGCACGTGGTCCACGATTAACCGTTGCTTTATTTCTCTAATTGAGACCAACTTCTAACACTTGTGAGAACAAAATAACTTGCTCGATCTAGAAGATGGTTCACATGCTTAGTGTTGCTTAGTAAATTAATCGCATGTTGAGCGCCATTGAAAGATTTGCCAATGTAGGCCCCACTTTTGCCCAATATATTAAGGGCTGTTGAAAATTTCAAATTACCTCATGCAGGTCGCGTTAGTCGGCTAGTTGCAAAGCCTATCGTTGACTGCCACTAGGGCTTTGATCCTGGGTATGTTATTCGCAGCGAGTGCAAAAGTTTGTGAGTTCCGAGAATGTTGATTTTTGAGATGAAAATGTTCAATTTTTTGCTTCTCGAATTGCTTTACTGTTTTGCTCTTTTAGCAGCTGTGCCGGTCATCCTTGCACAACCTGTTAACGTGGCAATATCACCTGCACAGTATAGACAACAACCATTCTTTGTCTGCAAGAAGCTTTCCCGAAGGAAACAGGAACTGCTACGCCCTAAGACCTGAAAAAGGGAATAAGTATTTGTTAAGGGCACGTTTCCTGTATGGAAATTACGACGGCAAAAACCAACTACCTGAATTTGATCTTTATATTGGAGAAGATTTCTGGGTTACTGTGAGTTTGCCAAATGCAAACGATGCATTCATATGGGAAATAATACACACTCCGTCAACGGATTATATACACGTGTGTCTTCACAAGACAGGACTAACGACTCCTTTCATATCAGCATTAGAATTGAGGCCGTTGAATAATACCTTATATACAACTCAGTCTGGATCATTAGATCTTTATCAACGGTTGAATGCTTGTGTATGGTACTGTGTGCGTGTGCTTTTGATTTTCAGCGTGCGTGTGTTTGTGAATGCTTGTGTATGTGTTTTCTATTTTTTTCTATTATAATCCTTCTGATGTTGCAAGTCAATATAAGATCCAAAATCAGCTAGGATTTTGCCATTCTTTCACCAAGATTTGTATCTTTTGTTCTTGTTGTTTGTGTGTGTACGTGTTTGTGATTGTGTATATGTGCGTGCTTGTGATTGTGTCTATGTGTGTGTTGTCACTCTGTGTGTGTGTGTGTGTGTGTTTGGTGTCTCACTGTATGTGTTTTTGAAGGTTGTGTATGGATGTTGATGCTGAAGAAGGGGGGTATATGTGTGGGTGTTGATGATGAAGAAGGTGTGTAAAAGTGTTTTTCGTCGTTTGTGGGTGCTTAGATGGTAGGGGTGTTTTTGGCAGAAAATATGAACAGTAACATAATCAATTAATTTTTTAACGTGAAGTTAAGAAGAGGGTTAATAAGTGGGTATTTTTAAAGGTGAGGGTTAATAAGTGTCACAACATGTATATGATAGGGGTACAAAGTGGATTTAACCCTATCTTATATAACATATGACAACACTTATTTGAGCAAGATCAACTGCTTATCAAAAATACTTCGCATTGGTCAAGAGCCAAAATCTCCCATCTAAGAATATACAAGTGTGCAATATATATTCTAAATGTTCTACCATAATGCACAAAGATGGATTTAGATTGAAACATGGGAATTTATATTGAGTTTGAATCTCCATCAAATATTTATTTTGGATCATCGACTGGAGTTGTTTTTATAGCATGTATTGCTAAATGGAAAAAATAACGTTCCCAACGTTAGAGAGAGAAAAACAAAAGCTGAAAAATGAGAAATTTTACAAAATTCATCATCATTTTATCCTCGCATAAATCAATATGAACTAAATGTTCATTAAATTATCTATTTGAAAGAAAGTTGCAAAGATGCATTTATTGATACAAAGAAAGCGACTACCTCATCATACCAGCTCTAACTGCTTCTATTTGAACTATTGTTCAATTGAAATTAGAAAATGAGCTAGTCTATTACACGGTGAAAGCATGGTAAACCTATCAGTTCCAAAGAAAATGGAGCAAAAGATAAGCAAGTTGACATTTTGAAAGTGTTTGATATATATCCTAAAGATGTCAAAACACAAAAATAAGTAGATTATATTAACGGGAAAAAATTACTCTAAAAGAGTATCAAGTACCTGAATATAATATGAATATTGAGAGTAAAGAGAACTCACTCAGTTATATTACTAATGAAAAAGGTTAGAACCGAAAAGAGAAATTGATAATGATCAAATACTTATATATGCGGTAACTACTATTACAAGAGGAAGGATCTTGAATAGAAGTCCATTCAAAAATATCGACCAAGAAATGATTGGGCAAAATAAAAAGATGCATTCATACATTACTAAATCCACATGAAAAATGTGAACTGTTTTGGACCATATAGATCAATACACCTTGCATGTGGGATTGAGGGGGAGTATTGTAAAACTAATTTCATATATATTGTTTAGAAAGGTCAAGGAATGTACCATCAGTTGACTAGTTATTAAACTACTTAATTAAAGTAGAAAGCAGGGAATGTGCTAGTACGTTGTATGGTTACATCCTGAAATTATAGTACAAGGAGATATATTCTTCTATGGTGGATGCAATTATATTTATTTCTAATGAGCTTGGAAATTTCTAAAATGACTTCATACGAGTCTTATAAATGTGGTAATAATACACCCTTATGGATTACGTGATATGAAAGTCTTTAAATGACTAAGACTAATTGAAACATAAATCTTTAGAGGAAATATATTTAATTAAATTACAAAAAAACTGTATGGATGAAAACAATCTCAAAGAATGCAATATATTTGTCTTAATACAATTCTTCTAATGAAAGGATATGTTAATATCCTAATAGCTATATGTTTGAGATTTTTAATATAAGAGGGGCTCCTGAAGAGTTTTTATAAGAAAATGGTATATCTATACCAAATATATGATGCAAAATTCTTTCGCTAACCACATCTAGAAAGCTTGCTACAAAAAGATGACGTGTGGTAACCTGAATCACAGCTGGGATGCTCTTATTGCGAAGTTGATGTCACTTTGTATAGGTTATAATCTGAAAGCAGATATTATTAAGGTGGCATTTAGCTCCTGTGTTCATAACTTTTGGAACAAGTGTTCAAACAAAAGAACAAACCATTGTGAATGGATTGGTCTCCCCTTTGACTCGTCCTAAAAGAGATAGGGATAAGGATTTACAAGCGAGGCACATAGTATAGAAAACTCTTTTTCGTATAGAGATTGGAGGATGGCTATATAATTTGTATATGTTTGACATGTGGAATGAAATTGATTTACTTGCCAAGCAAAAAAAAAAAAATATTGGAGAGTCACATTGTATCTCGACCTGAAGTTTGAACATTTATTAGGAGAAGTTATTCATCGATCAACTTATAAAGAAGAAAGTATTGAAATAAGAAAACTCATACTTCCAATGCCCCAGGGTTCGATGTTTAACGTTAGAAGGCCTTTTTCATTCTCAAGAAGATAGTAAAAAAAATCATGGTTTTAAAGTACTATATCTCAATGCAATTGATGTATCTTCCTAAACTACAAGTGTTTGGATGCTATTTTATCTTATTTTATTAGCAAGACATATCTTACACCAATAGAAAGACAATGCAAGTGCTAAATATATTGAAATTATTATATTCAAGACACTCATAATCAAAGTTGATTGAGTATAAAAAACTAATGATTTGTTGTTTGACTCTTATAGCTAGTGAAGATGTCTATTATCATATGGTACTACTTCAGTATATTGATATTTTTTAAAGCCAACTGTTATTGCAACTTCCTAATAGTATGCTAATGTATTTGTACTTTATGAGTGAATGATACTTCCAACTTCTTTTCCATGCACGCTATCCCCAAAGGAGGGCTAAATAGATACTCCTTAAATTCACTTAAGTGATAATCAAGTAGATTTGTTTACGAAGAGATTATCTACCGCGACATTTCAAGAACGATTTCACAAGATTGACATGCGTGAATTCAGTAATCATTCTTGATATGCCTACATGAGGGAGAGACAAATGCGCGTTGCACTCTTTTTCCTTCACTAGCTTCTGTATATTGGATTTTACTGTCAAGATTTTTAATGAACCAGTATGAAGCCTATAATAAGAGTCTTGTATTTTTTTCGTTCACTGGGATTTTTTCCCATTGACTATTTTTCTAGTAACATTTTGACAAGGCATATTCCTAAGGGATGAATATCCAAAGGGAAGTATCATGTAATTATCAAGATTGATGAGTATTCATCTATGATACTGATTGTAGTTCGTAATTAACAAAACTCTCATGGAGATAATGTTTATCTAAGTCATGTAGTTTGAGTCCATGTAAAGTTTAACAGTATGTAACTTCTCTTATATATTAGTTAGGGTTCTCTATATTGTAAAGTTACACCAAAAAAATCAATACAAGTTTTTTCTCTCTTTTCCTCTATTATATTTCTCTTTACTTTTATTGTCTCTTCTAGTTTCTCCCTAATTTCATAACAGAGAATTCAAATAATACGGAGATATTTTCAAACAAAATTGTGCAACTCAAACAACAACAAATACTAATATCTTGCTAGCATATTATCCCAAAATACATTAAAGATGTCCATTACTCCTCTTTTAATGTTAAAAATATATTTTCCTTTTTTTGTTGTTGTTTTCGTTACCAAAAGAATTCATATTTGTTTTTGGACTTTAAAAAGTTTGTTGGTTCTAAAAAGAAAAAAATAAAAGCATATCAACATCAACATCAACATCGTTGCCACTAGGGCTTTGGTCCAGTGGTAATGCTACTTACAGTTATGTGAGAGGTTGTGAGCCTGAATGTTCTCGGTTATGTTATACGACTTTAGGTCTCCTCTGAATAAAAAAAATATCAACACCGTTCAGAGATTTAGAAGTAGACTAATATACCTGAATTCGAATCTTATGAGGATAGGGGGTTAAAATAAAATGTCAAAAAATAAAATAAAATAAAACATTAACATCGTGCATTCAAGTGTATTTTTTTATAATTTCGCAGCCGTTAGTTTGTAAGTCTACTTCTAAAAGAAAAACCGAAAGGCCAAGTCTACTATGTTTTTTGGGTAAAATGAAATCTACTACACTGACTTCACAAGGATTGGCTACATCTTTTTGATGACTAATGATATTACGTATTTCCAGAAAAATAAAAAATAAAGTCTACTACTTTCGCTGTCTATTTCCTATTGACATTTAAAAGTCATCACGCTAGCCCGAGGCCCCCTCTCTCCCCAAGACTGAACTAGTCTTTTTTTTTTTTTTTCTTCCTCCCTATTTGGTCCAAGATTGAACTAGTCTTCAAATTCCATGCATGGTTATTGGAGTGTACAAAGAATCATGAAATACAAATGTATAGTCTGGCATAAAACATACAATTGTAAAATTCGAGGATTAAGTGTCTTGGCTGACGATCACAGTACATATATATATAATTTTTTTGGTCGAAGTCAAAGTACATATTGATTCATTCAATTTTTCAAGAAATTATTATAATAAAAATAGAAGAAATCAAAATAGTACTGCAGTATAGCAAAATTTTTCACATCAAAATACTACTGCATTACTGCCTTATAGCAAAATTTTTGTTACTCAATACTAAATATATATTTGAAAAGATTATTTCATTAAAAAGTTACAAAAATATTAATCGGAACATAGAAAGTAGTAGCTCTTAAGAAATAATTGAAATGTTACGATTAATCTCAGGCGACATATTTAAATTTTTCACGGAAGACGTAAAATGGTGGCTTGGCTCAAGTGGGTATTATAGTCGTCTGATGATAACATATAGGAAATTATTTCGCTAAACATATAGGAAAGTATCAACATAATGGATTCCTTATTTTTTTATGATCGAGATCAAGTAATAACTTAAACTAAACTTGCATCAATCCTACGAAACATAGACTGTTGCAGAAATTTGAAATTTCCATCCAAGGCTACAAAAGAAGTCTAACAAACTCCAATTTTCATTATAATTTTAGAGAAACTTTGCTAGAAATTGTTGTAGTACTCCAAGCAAAGAGTTTGTGAAGCAGTAAAACAAACAAACTGTGATGATAAGTTAAACATCTAATGAAAACATAGATCAACCCCCGCAACCAACTGGTGCAATTAATTGCTGTTATATATGTTCAAGGGTTGGGGGGTTGCTGGGGTAGAGGCATGTAGGTTACCCCTATTTACTCTAATTTTTTCCTTTTTTTTATTAATATTGAAATGACTATTATACTTCTAAACTCATTAAAAATATCTATTTTAGTCCATTATGTTTGGTGTAAATGACACTTTCATCCATTATCTTTCAAAATGAACAATCTAGTTTATTATCTTTGGTGTAAATAACACTTTCATCCATTATCTTTCGAAATGAGCCTTTCAGTTCAATATGTTTCACATAAGTAACGTCGTTAGTCCAATTTCAAAACATATTGGAGGAAACATATTGGACTAATGGAGTCATTGATATGAAATATATTGGACTAAAAGGTTCATTTCGAAAGATAATTGATAAAAGTGTCATTTACACCAAAGATAATGGACTAAAAGGTTCATTTTGAAAAATAATGGATGAAAGTATCAATTACACCAAATATAATGGACTAAACTAAACATTTACCCTTTTAATTAACTATGTTAAGTTTGAAGAACCTGAGAAGAGAACAAAAAGAAAAAAAGATAAACTCGGGAACTTACTTATCCTTATAAGTCACAAAAGTAAGAGACCTGCATATCTTCCATTTGTCAAATAGCTTAAAATGATCATTATGCCTCCAAACTATTAAAAATTATTAATGATGTTAAGTTTGGGGATGCAAGGAGAAAAATAAACTTTAAGGGTCTGTTTATCCTAAACTTAAAGAGTAAAGGACGTGCATGTCTTATTCCTTAATTAAAAACAAGTTTTAGAAACAAAAAGTATTTTTATTTTTGAGTGTCAGCAACCGAATTATATTACAATTACTTCTAATAGAAATAACGTCAGTGAAGTAGTAAATTCTAAGTTATAATCTGTAACGAATTGGGTTTCTTGGGAGAGATTCAACAGTAAAATTTAGAAGAACATAATAGAAAATTATATTGAAA
Source organism: Ehretia macrophylla (assembly GCA_037974665.1). Lineage (NCBI taxonomy): Eukaryota > Viridiplantae > Streptophyta > Magnoliopsida > Boraginales > Ehretiaceae > Ehretia > Ehretia macrophylla. The sequence continues at coordinate 42,459,544 of CM075780.1, read as the reverse complement.
TGTAAAGCTGAAAGAAATAACAGAAAAGATACAAATAGAAGATAGTTGTTTTTGCTTGCTTGGTTCTATGCTTTCTCTCTCTTTTTATAGGTTACTCAACACCTCACATGCTAAATGCCTTAGCCTATTCCAGTTACAACTAACTGGACACGTGGAATCATTACATTACCTCCCCCATTCGAAAGAACCTTGTCCTCAAGGTTCATCCCCGGATACGAGTCAACAAATTCCTGCTCAATAGCATCCTTAAACCAATCTTTCGGCGTTGAACCAGATATATTTGATGCAACAGCTTGGTAAAGTGCCGATTCCTTGACCTTCTGGCAATAATCACGCCAGCTTGATAAAACTTCATGGCCATGCACAAGTTTTCCAAAAACAATGCATTTCGTATCAAGATGATGATCAGCCTTAAAGGTAATATTGAATAGAAAGCCACGCGCATCACGATCAGCAATTGCCTTTGACAAAAGTCCATAGCTGTCATGCTTCAGCTTCGGGAACTCATCTGCAAATTTTCCGCCATATATGCTTTCTCCAAAATTCCTATCTCGTCGAAGCAAGTCACAACCCTGAGCCAAGAATCCCTTAATAATGCAATGGAAAAACATTCTTTTGTAATGTAGGGGTCTTCCACTTTTAAAATTATCACCTTTATCCCCATCAATCTGGACACACTTTGACAGCCTGAATGTGTCATCAATCACTCTCATTCCAGAGTCTAGATCAATGCCACTGAGCATCTGGCCTGCTTTTGACCACTGTTGTTCTGACTCATGCAACTCAGCAAGTTTTTCCCTGATTAGCAGCACCTGTTCTTCGAACGACACAACACGAGGCTGAATTTGATTGAGCATGTAAGGCGCAAAGGCTGTCTGCGCCTCCGACTTCCATTTCCCCAATTCTTGCACAAATGTCTGCAGCCTCGCTTTCTCAATTTCGAAGAACTTGGCAAACAATTCGTCCGGTACAGACCAAACAAAGACATCAAAGTTCTCTTTTATCCTTGATTCAGTTGTACTCTTAGGGAGCACGCTATGACCCTTATGCAAACCCTGACGAAGAGTAACTTGTGCACGAGTTTTCCCCAACTTCTCTGTAGTCATAGCTATAACTAGATGCTTAAGGACATCACTCTCCAGAAATGTGCCAGGAGAACCCAGTGGCGAATATGCAGTTAAATGAACTCTATTGGAATTACAAAATTCCCATAGTTTCTGCTGCTGCCATGAAGGGTGACACTTCACCGGGTTGACAACAGGAGTAACACGAGCCACTTCCGATAAGTCCGCCCATTTCTTGGTAGAAAAATTGCTAACTCCAAGAGCTCGGGCCTTACCAGAATCAAACAGAGCTTCCATGTCTCTCCATGTGGTAGGTATGTCTGTTGGAATAAAGTTCTCAGGCTTGAAGTCAACAACCCCTTTTTTCATCCGGATAGGCCAATGAATAAGGTACAGATCAACATAGTCAATTTGCAAGTCTTGCAAAGTTTGGTCTAATGCCCCGGGTACATATTCTAGTGCATGATCAGTAGACCAAAGCTTGGAGGTAATGAACAGATCCTCCATCTTCAAATATATTCTCCATGGAATCCACCAAGGAGGATTTACTAACCCCTTCGCCTCTACCATCGCACCTTTCAAGTACACCAAACTTCGCTCAGGCATTTCATCAAACACCTTCCTCGCAGACTCTAGTTCACTTTTCTCTATTTCAGCTACGATTGCATATATAATTTCATCATTTGACGTCATCAAATTACCCTCACTCTTGCCCGCGACTTCTCCCTTCTCCTTAATTATCAAATTACCCTCGGAACCATGAACACATATAGTTTCATCATTTGATGTCATCACAACATCACCAATAACCTCACACATATCCATTGCTGAAACGCCCTCACAATGCTGCAAACTCACAACTTCGCCATCTTGTAAAACAACTTCACTTTGCGGCGCCGACGATGAATCGCCTGTTGGTGTCACTTCAACCTTCTTCTCGTACTCATCTTTTGATTCGACCATATGCACTGAATTGGTGAAGTGCTCTACGAGGAACAACAACCGATCAACTTTTGCATCGAAGGTGGATAGCACGTCATGTAGACGCTGTATCTGAGGTTGTACCGATGTGAGAGGTGGAACTGGGAAAGCATTGGGTGTTGTCACAGATGAGTAGACTTGAGGATGATAGTATTGGTCTTGCACGTGTTGGTACTGTTGAGCATACGACAGCGTTTCGGGATCGGAATAATATAGAAACTGGGTCGGTGTCTGCGATTGATAGGGATAGTATTGTTGATACGGTGGAATATAAGGGTCATACCCAACATACTGCGGATAGTATTGTTGATACTGATAATCCATGGCGTGTAGTCCGGTACCGTCGGTCATGGACTCAATGAAAACACCAATGTAACGAATTGGGTTTCTTGGGAGAGATTCAACAGTAAAATTTAGAAGAACATAATAGAAAATTATATTGAAATGTAAAGCTAAAAGAAAAAACATAAAAGATACAAATAGAAGATAGTTGTTTTTTTGCTTGCTTTGTTCTATGCTTTTTCTTTCTTTTTATAGGTTACTCAACACCTCACATACTAAATGTCTTAGCCTATTCCAGTTACAACTAACTAGACACGTGGAGTCGTTACATAATCACTCCTTAATTAGCTCGAATGTTAAGTCCTCAATGAGTCGTGCCCCACAATTTATTGAGTAATTAGGCTCTATTTGGTTTAGATTTTTGACACTTAAAAGTATTTCGTGTGAGTTTAAAATTTGAGGCTATCTTATTTGACCTATTTTTTAAAGTGCTTTTAGGTAAAAGGTGAAGCAGAAAAAAGTTAAAAAAACAAGAAGCTCCAAATTGGAGCTTTTCAAAATAGGCTTTTGAGAAATTATTTTTACATAATACGGGAAACTGTTTTTTTTTCTTTCTCAAATAAACCACTTCATATTTTTTAAAATCTAACATTATCCTTAAATTTTCTAAAAGTTCAACATTACCTAACATATGTCAAACAGTAAACAACTTTTGTTCAATAACATTTCTAACCAAAACTCTACAATTCAAAAGTTAAAATTTCGTAATTAAGCCAAACAAAACTTTAGTCTTACGATCTGCTATATGACTGTGCACGTGGTCCACTATTAACAGTTGCTTTATTTCTCTAATTGAGACCAACTTCTAACGCTTGTGGGAACAAAATATAACCTGCTCTCTAGAAGATGGTTCACATGCTTAGTCTTGCTTAGTAAATTAATTGAATGTTGAGCGCTATTGAAACTGTTATTCGATTTACCAATGTAGGCCCCACTTTTGCCCAATATATTAAGGGCTACTAAAAGTTGAGACTACCCCATTTGATCTATTTTCTAAAGTGTTTTTAGGTAAAACGTGAAGTAGAAAATAGTTAAAAAACAAGAAGTTTCAAGTTAGAGTTTTTCAAAATAGGTTTTTGTGAAATTGTTTTTATATAATATGGGAAACTGTTTTATTTTTCTTTCTCAAATATACTACTTCATATTTTTTTTAAAGTCTAGCATTATCCTTAAATTTTTTAAAAATTCAACATTGTTTTAACATAGGACAAACAGTCTACAACTTTTATTCAATAATATTTCTAACCAAAACTCTATTTTTAAAAACCTTACAATTCAAAAGTTGCTTTATTTCTCTAAGGGTATCTCTAATGGCTTGCATTATTCACAAAAACTTACTATTTTTTGTAATTTTTAGAGACCCGGGTCTCTAATTTAACTCAAATCTTTAAGGGGGCCTACAACTTTTTAAAAATTTACACTAAAACAAAGACCCAATCACTTTTTAGATCTCTAAATTTAGAGAAAAAAAGTAAATTGGGTCTCTATTTTAACTCAAATATCTAAAAAGTAGTAGACCTCATTAGAGATTTAAGTTAAAATAGAGACTCGGGTCTCTAAAAATTACCAAAAATAAAAAAAAATTGTAAATAATATAAGCCATTGAAGATACCCTAATTGAGACCAACTTCTAGCATTTGTGAGAACAAAATATAACTTGCTTTCTAGAAGATGGTTCACATGTTTAGTAAATTAATTGCATGGTGAGCGCTATTGAAACTGTTATTCGATTTACCAATGTAGGCCCCACTTTTGCCCAATATATTAAGGGCTATTAAAAGTTGAGGCTATCCCATTTGATCTATTTTCTAAAGTGTTTTTAGGTAAAACGTGAAGTAGAAAATAGTTAAAAAACAAGAAGTTTCAAGTTAGAGTTTTTCAAAATAGGTTTTTGTGAAATTGTTTTTATATAATATGGGAAACTGTTTTATTTTTCTTTCTCAAATATACTACTTCATATTTTTTTTAAAGTCTAACATTATCCTTAAATTTTCTAAAAATTCAACATTATTTTAACATAGGGCAAACAGTCTACAACTTTTATTCAATAATATTTCTAACCAAAACTCTATTTTTAAAAACCTTACAATTCAAAAGTTGCTTTATTTCTCTAAGGGTATCTCTAATGGCTTGCATTATTCACAAAAACTTACTATTTTTGTAATTTTTAGAGACCTGGGTCTCTATTTTAACTCAAATCTCTAATTGAGCCACCACCTTTTAGAGATTTACACCAAAATAAAGACCCAATAATTTTTTGGGTCTCTAAATTTAGAGCAAAAAAAGTAAATTGGGTCTCTATTTTAACTCAAATATCTAAAAAGTAGTAGACCTTATTAGAGATTTGAGTTAAAATAGAGACTCGAATCTTTAAAAATTACCAAAAATAAAAAAAAAATTATAAATAATATAAGCCATTGAAGATACCCTAAATGAGACCAACTTCTAGCATTTGTGAGAACAAAATATAACTTGCTTTCTAGAAGATGGTTCACATGCTTAGTAAATTAATTGCATGTTGAGCGCTATTGAAACTGTTATTCGATTTACCAATGTACGCCCCACTTTTGCCCAATATATTAAGGGCTATTAAAAGTTGAGGCTACCCCATTTGACCCATTTTTTAAAGTGTTTTTAGGTAAAACGTGAAGCAGAAAAAAGTTAAAAAATAAGAAGTTTCAAGTTGGAGTTTTTCAAAATAGATTTTTGCGAAATTATTTTTATATAATATGGGAAACTGTTTTATTTTTCTTTCTCAAATATACAACTTCATATTTTTTAAAGTCTAGCATTATCCTTAAATTTTCTAAAAATTCAACATTGTTTTAACATAGGGCAAACAGTCTACAACTTTTATTCAATAATATTTCTAACCAAAACTCTATTATTAAAAACCTTACAATTCAAAAGTTGCTTTATTTCTCTAAGGGTATCTCCAATGGTTTGCATTATTCACAAAAACTTACTATTTTTTGCAATTTTTAGAGACCCGGGTCTCTATTTTAACTCAAATCTCTAATGGAGCCACCACCTTTTAGAGATTTACACCAAAATAAAGACCCAATCATTTTTTGGGTCTCTAAATTTAGAGTAAAAAAAGTAAATTGTGTCTCTATTTTAACTCAAATCTCTAAAAAGTAGTAGACCTCATTAGAGATTTAAGTTAAAATAGAGACTCGAGTCTCTAAAAATTACCAAAAAAAAAAATTGTAAATAATATAAGCCATTGAAGATAGCCTAATTGAGACCAACTTCTAATATTTGTGAGAACAAAATATAACTTGTTTTCTAGAAGATGGTTCACATGCTTAGTCTTGCTTAATAAATTAATTGCATGTTGAGCGCTATTGAAACTGTCATTCGATTTACCAATGTAGGCCCCACTTTTGCCCAATATATTAAGGGCTGTTGAAAATTTCAAATTACCTCATGCAGGTTGTGCAGGTCGCATTAGTCGGCTAGTTGGAAAGCCTATCGTTGAGTGTCTAGCTTCCGGGCCCCAACAACTCTCACAAACATTGTGGGACAATAGTCTTTACAAAGGGTTCTTTTTTGTTGACTTATACTTACCGGATCTTCTATTTACAGTGATCAGGAAGAGAGATGTTAATTTAAATGAAAACAATGGCACGTTACAGAGTAAAAATTTGGTAATTACATACTCAAAGATCTTAAAAATGACAAATAACTTCAAGAGAGTTCTAGGAAAAGGAAGATTTGGCACTGTCTATCATGGATTTATGGGTGACACTAAAGTTGCGGTGAAGATGCTCAACCCTGCATCGACTCAAGGACACAAGGAATTTCAGGCAGAGGTAACTCACGAGTTCTTAATCTACACATCAATGCTAGAGTTGGTGAATAAATAAGTCAAACATATGATGCATATGTGCTTACAATTACTTTCAAAATTCAGGCCAATCTTCTTATGAACGTCTTGACTTCTCTTATGGGATACTATGATAAAGGCAATAACATTGGCATCATTTATGATTACATGGCGAATGGTAACTTAAAACAGCACCTATCAGGTATATGGAATTGAGAATTTCGCGCCTTGCATGTACATTTATGAACAATAACTAGAGATAATCTTAGAGGGTTGTCTTATTGGGTGCAAAATTGAGTTGGGAACAAAGACTAAGAATTGCAGTAGATGCAGCACAAGGTAATTTTATCTTTAGTGTCTGATTAAAATGTTTAAAATGTTTACGTCGAAAAAGAAAAACATTCTTTTCCAAAATCAGGTAAACATTACAAATTAAGTTAATCATAAACAATGAAGATAACAAGAGAGAATACATTGAATCAGATTTTCCTACCAATGCATTGCAGTAATTTTATCATGTTACAATTGAAATACTATTTTGACAGGATTGGAGTACTTGCATCATGGATGTAAACTAACGATAGTCAACAGAGATATCAAGCCTACAAATATATTACTAAATGAAATATTCCAAGCCAAATTATCTGATTTTGGGCTATCCAAAGCCTTTGCCAATGAAAGTGTTACAAATGTGTCACTTAACACCATTGCTGGCTCTCCAGGTTATATGGATCCTGAGTAAGTATTACAATTCATTAGGCTACTAGTTGAAATTTTATGTCATATTTTAATTTGGAAAAGCCCACAGGTGTTTTTCCTCCCACAAATTAACCAAAAAAAGCGATGTCTATAGTTTTGGGGTTGTCTTCTTGGAAATCATCACTGGCGGGGCAGTAGTAAACCATGAAGATAGGCACATAATTGAATGGGTTACTCCTTTGGTTGAAAATGGAGACATTAGAACAATTGTTGACCAGAGGTTACAAGGCAACTTCAATATTGACTCTGCATGAAAAGTTGTTGAATTAGCAATGGCTTGTGTCGCTCGTCCTTCCACTACAAGGCCAACCATGGATGATGTGGTGATTAAATTGAAAGAGTGCTTGGCAATACAGATGTCTAACCAAGAGATGCCTAACTTCGAAATAGAACCAAACAGTCTGACATCTTCGTTTCTAGAGGAAGAATATGATCCTCAAGATCTAGAAAGGTAAACCGGAGTCGACAAAAATCATTTCATACTTGCATATATTTTTGTTTGGCTAGTTTCTCATACTAGCATCGAGTGTTGAAATTTTTATTAGGTACTGTTTGAGGCAAATGCAAAATTTGTAAACTTGGCAAACATTTATTGAGTTCGTCCATTATTATTGCAAAAAGATATGAACTCAAAGCTGATCCTTGGTGTCGATCTGTTGTGTCAAGCAAAGATATGATCTGTTGTATACATTATTATCGCTGTATATATATGGGCTTTAGTTCCACGCAAGATCAATCCATTTTTTTTTTGGGTAAATAAAGATCAATCATTTCAACTGAATCATAATGTACTGAGTTTCCAAATTAGATCAGTTGATCTAATAACTGAACATTCCCAGATTCATTACCTAGTTACTTTAATGTGCATTTGTGATGTTTTCATCCAAAAGAGTTAATAAAGATCTGTTCAACTCATTTTGCCCACCCCAATTCCAAGAGCTGCATAACAACATAATTACCTGAAAACCTTTGGTCAAAAGAGTTGTGGCTCCGCCACTGCCTATCATCCTTACACAATTCACCACTCTATCATACCTCTCTTATCACCTCAATATATGTCAGACATATACCCTTCTTCTCCAATACTCTCCTTAAGACTTCACTAGAAACTCAATCACCACATATAAGTCTTTCTTTTTGTTTCTCTTGATTTTCTTCATTCTTCTTAATTTGAAGATAGCTTCTATTATTGATTGCATGAGTATGAAACCAAATCAACTCTCTTAATACATTTGTATTTTTTTTCTTATTCATTCTTTCAATTACCGTTTCTCATATTTCCATAATATCACTCATTAATTTGATCCCTCGATAATATAGTTCTTAATGTCCGTTTATTTTTGCAAATGGGTATTAAGGTACTTATCCACCAAACATTAACTATATATTTTGATACTTCTCAAAATTACGTTAAAAATTTCTGTAAACAAAGTTACACCATCCCCATGCATCTTTAATCCTCTATTGGGATACTACTATAAGATTGTCATTAGACAACTTTGTTGTATAGTTCAGAATTTCAACAACAACAACCATGGCCAAAAGATCCTAGTGGCCGAACTTTTGGCCGAAAATAGAAGGTTAAGAACAATGTATAGCAAAACTAGGTTAAACAAAATTAAGAAGGTAGTAACTCGAAAAGGAGCAGAAGAAGACCTCCAATAGATAGAGATACTCAAATGAAAATTTTCATGTATAATACTAAGACCAAAGATAACTCTCAACAAAAATGAACGATATCATCATATTTATATTAGCTGAACCTAAACTAGTAGGTTAAAGTTTGATTTGGTTTGGCAAGTAGCCTTATCATAAACTTTCAAGTTGGTTATAAATCAACACAAGCCCTAAAAGAACCATATTCCTAATTCATAACAAAGGTGATCAGATCACATCACATTAAATTAATCAACAAATCGCTCTTTTAATAAAGAAACTGTTTGGAACGTTCTCAACATCTCAATGATACAGGAAAGTAAAACACAAGAAATTTTTACGTAAAACTTTGTACATACACTAGAAGTTGATAATGCTATGAGTTAGAGGGCATTTCCTTATATAATACCTCTTTCCATAGTTTTAATTTTTTCCCATATATAGAAGCTGTTTCCTGCATGGGTTATAATCTTTAAATGATTCAGCAATTACATCAACCCTGACTTTCGGCCGACTACAGATAGTATCCTCATTGTCAACCCATATGGTTTTCTAGTATCTGCATTCCATTTAGAATTTGAAAAAGTTTGAATCTCCTGAAGATATATTAGGCGATAAGATGATCAAATCCTATAAAGACATATAAACGATGAGCAAATTAGCTCTCTCAAGCATACAATCCTAAAGAAAGCAAGGTCAAATATTGTAGCATACATCAATACCCACGTAACAACATACCACAAAATAGACTTAAACTATTCAATTAGCATATATATATTACTACTCAATCACACATTAATTGTTTAATTGTCACTACTCATCACTACTATACATACTTTAGGGGCTGGGCCAATTATTCAGGCTTCTCGATTATTCCATTGTCAATTCCATTAATTCACAATGTAGATAAATCTAGGTCAAAATCCGTGGCAACGAACTAACCTGTGATCATATGTATGTTTATATGAAAAAGATATTCTATGACAACCAACAATGAATTCGGATACGACCCGAACTCTAACGGACGATATAGATAAGCGATAAATAAGATATTGTTGTGCTAGGAGAGACCAACCCATGTGGGTGGTCATGATTATACTTTTACTTTTTGACCAAAAGAAAACAAAAAAAAAATAATAAACAAAAAAAAGGTGAAGACAGATCAGTCAAGTTGACTGATCTATCATGTGGTGAGTGTGAGAGTAAAAAAGAAAAAAAAATGAGAGAGAGAAAAAAATAGAGAGAGAAAGAAGGAGAAGAGAGCAAAATTTCAGCCTGCGCAATCTTAATCAAGTCGACGATTGGAGAGACATTTGTGGTCCGATCGAGTTGAAATTTTGTGTGCACGTTCACAACTCATGTGTCTTCAATCTGAACGGTGGAGATCAGATTTGGAGCTCTCTACAACCCGTTTTTCTGACATGAATAGTGATAACATTTTTGGTGATTACTCTCCTACTTCTTGGTTTAATCTCTTTTGTTGATGCAATGTTTGCAAGAATATGTTATTCTTGGTGAATGTATTGTGTATGCCTCTAGTTGTAGCTAGAGAAGACTCACTTATACCCATTATTTGTTCATAGTGGAAGTTTTTGGATAGACTACGGTCCCGTGGTTTTTACTCTCCACGTTAGGGAGGTTTTTACGTTAAAATCTTGGTGTTGTTCTATTTGGTTGAATTTTTCAGATTTGACAGATTTGTGCATATTGTTGTTGGCTCTATTTGTTGCTTCCTAACAAGTTTATACAAGGTGAGAGGATGTTATTTACGCTGTGCATTTGTTGTTTGTGTTTTGAAATCGGGTTTCCTCCTAATAAAGTGGCCTCAGAGCTTGGTTATTGAATTGTTGTCTTGTGTAAACAATGGAAGTTAATACAAATAGAATGATATTTTTGAATGGTTTGAATTATGCATGTGGAAAAGAAAAATGGAAGACTTGTTGTATGTGAAAGATTATTATCTATCGGTGTTTAGTACAGAAAAACCAGCAAATAAAACTAATGAAGAATAGGAATTATTTCACAAACAAGTGTGTGGGTATATCAGACAATGGGTAGATGATAATGTGATGAACCACATTAGTGAGTAAATACATGCATGCACATTATGGAACAAACGTGAAGAACTGTATGCATAAAAGTGTGGGAGCAACAAATTGTTTTTGATAAAACAATTGATAGGTTTGAGATACCGAGATAAAACCCCTATGACTGATCATGTAAATGAATACCTTGAGATTATAAATTAGTTAGCTGCCACTGGAATTAAATTGGATGATGAACTTAAGGGGTTATTACTTCTTGGTACTTTACCGGACTCATGGGAGACATTTAGAACGTCATTGTGTAACTCAACCCCAGATGGTGGAATCACTTTGAATCTAGCTAAAAGTAGACTTGTAAATGAAGAAGCTAGAAGAAAGTCACAAAATTCCTCTACAGAGTCAGATGCTTTGGTTACTGAATCTAGGGGAGGAATAAGCAAAATGGTTCGAGAAATAGAGGAAGTAGTAGAAGCAAGTCAAGAGAGAAGTACAGTAATGTCAAATGTCATCACTATGAAAAAACGGGTCATATCAAGAGATTTTGCAGAATATTGCAAAATGAAAATAAAAACAAAGATAATGATAAGAAGAAAGATGATGATAGTGGTAAAGATCGAGTTGCTACCATTACACAAGAGTTTTCATTGTATATGACAGTGATGTTATCAATCTTGCATGTCATGGTACATGTTGGATGATCGACAATGGTGCTTCTATTCATGCTACTTCTCAAAAAGACTTCTTTATGTCTTACACAACTGGTGATTTTGGGGTTGTGAAAATGGGTAATGATGGTGTCGCAAAAGTTATCGGTACAAGAGATGTTTGTTTGGAGACCGAAAATGGCAGCAAATTAATTCTTAAAGATATGAAGCATGTTCCTGACATTAGATTAAATTTGATCTCTGCAGGTAGACTTGATGATGAAGGTTTTCTCAATACCTTCGGTAATAGTCAATGGAAACTTACAAGGGGCTCTATGGTTGTAGCCAGAGGTAAGAAATGTTCAACTTTGTATTTGATGAATTCAAAGGTTTCCAGGAGCATTGTCAATGCAATGAAAAATGAAGATGCAACAGAGTTGTGGCACAAGCGATTGGGTCAAATGAGTGAGAAGGGAATTTCAGTTTTATCCAAGAAGAAAATTTTATTGGGACTAACAGATCAACATATGAGAAAATGTGATCATTGCTTTGCAAGGAAAGCAGAACAGGATTTCTTTCCAGAGTCATCCATCTTCCAAGAAGGAAAATGTACTTGAATTGGTACATTCGGATGTATGTGGTCCGATAAAAATTAAAACACTTAGTGGTTCCTTTTATTTTGTGACATTTATTGATGACCATTCCAGGAAGACTTGGGCTTACATCTTGAAGTCTAAAGATCAAGTGTTGAATGTATTCAAGCAGTTTCAGGCATCTGTTGAAAGAAAAACATGAAGGAAGTTGAAATGCATCCGTACAGATAATGGAGGTGAATATTGTGGTCCATTTGACAGGTATTGCAGAGAGCAAGGTATCAAGAATCAAAAGACACCGCCAAATACACCACAGTTGAATGGTGTTGCTGAGAGAATGAATAGAACTTTGATTGAAAAGGTAAGATGTTTGCTTTCACATGCAAATCTACCATATTGATTCTGGGGTGAGGCTTTGAATACAGTTGTTCATTTGTTGAATCTCTCACCATGTATTCCATTGAAGCTTGATGTTCCTAATAGAGTTTGGACAGGGAAAGATGTTTCTTATGATAACTTGTGAGTCTTTGGATGTAAGGCATTTGTATACATTCCAAAGGATGAAAGGTCCAAACTTGATGTGAAGACACGACACTGTATATTTATTGGTTATGGCCTTGATAAATTTGGTTACAAGCTATATGATCCAGTTGAGAAGAAAATTGTCAGGAGCAGAGATGTTGTATTTGTGGAGGATCAAACAATTCAAGATATTGGCAAAGTTGAGAAAGTGTTACCCCTACAATCAGATGAATTGGTTAATCTTGATATAATGCCTTCAATTCTACCAGCAATAGAGCAAGATGAAGATGATGATCAAGGTAATTTCCCTGATGTTGATCATGTAGAAAGTCCTACACAGGTTGAGGTAGATGATGATGATAGTCCCCTTGAGATTCTACCAACAGTTCCACTCAGGAGGTCCGTTAGAGACAAACAACCTTCCACGAGATACTCTTCTGATGAGTATGTTTTATTGACAGATAGAGGTGAGTCCGAAAGCTTTGAAAAAGCTATGGATGATAAACATAAAAATGAGTGGATGAAAGCTATGCAAGATGAGATGAAATCTTTGTATCAAAATTGCACATCTGAGTTTGTGAAGTTGCCTAAAGGCAAAAGAACTTTGAAAAACAAATAGGTTTACAAGTTAAAGTAACAAGAAAATACTTCACAACCACGATACAAAGCAAGACTTGTTGTGAAAGGGTTCAGTCAAAGAAAGGGTATTGACTTTGATGAGATTTTCTCTCCAGTTGTGAAGATGTCATCCATTCGAGTTGTTCTGGGTTTGGCTGCTAGCCTTGATTTAAATATTGAGCAGATGGATGTGAAAACTATTTTTCTTCACGGTGATTTGGAGAAAGAAATTTATATGGAACAACCGGAGGGGTTCAAAGAAAAAGGAAAAAAGGATTATGTGTGTAAATTGAAGAAAAGTCTTTATGGCTTAAAACAAACACCTCAACAATGGTATAAGATGTTTGAATCTGTTATGGGGGAGCAAGGCTACATGAAAACTTCTTCGGACCATTGTGTTTTTTCTCAAAAATTCTCTGATGATGATTTTATTATCTTGTTGCTATACGTTGATGATATGTTGATTATTGGTAGGAATTCTCCAAAAATTGACAAGTTGAAGAAACAATTGAATAAGTCTTTTTCTATGAAAGACTTGGGACCGGCAAAGCAGATTCTTGGCATGAGAATCAATCGAGACAGAAATGGCAAAAGAGTGTATTTGTCACAGGAGAAGTACATCGAGAAAATATTTCAAAAGTTCAACATGGATAAAGCTAAAATGGTTAGTGCTCCTCTTGCTACTTACTTTAAGCTAAGTCCTCAACAGTGTCCTTCTACAGATGAAGAAAAGAAAGATATGTAGAATGTTCTATATTCTTCAGCAGTGAGAAGTTTGATGGATGCTATGGTGTGTACACGGCCAGATATAGCACATGCAATTGGTACGGTGAGTCATTTTCTCTCAAATTCTGGGAGAGAACATTGGAATGCAGTGAAGTGGATTATGAGATATCTTTAAGGCACAGCCAAATTGAGACTTTGCTTTGGATGTGAGAAGCCTATGCTTGTGGGTTACACAGATGTTGATATGGCTGGAGATGTTGATACTCGTAAGTCTACTTCGGGTTATTTGATTACCTTTGCAAGGGGAGCTGTGGCATGGCAATCGAGATTGCAAAAGTGTGTTTCCCTTTCCACTACTGAAGCGGAGTTCATTGCAGCAAATGAAGCATGCAAAGAGTTGCTATGGATGAAAAAGTTTATGGAAGAACTTGGTTTTGAGCAAGAAAGTTATGTCTTGTATTGTGACAATTAGAATGCAATACATCTTGGTAAGAATTCTACATTTCATTCAAGATCGAAACATATTGATGTGAGGTATCATTGGATCAGGGATGTTTTGAATTCGAAGTTGTTGAAACTTGAAAAGGTTCACACATATGACAATGGCTCCGATATGTTGACGAAAGCGTTACCAAGAGAGAAGCTTGTGATATGTTGTTTGGTTGTCGGGTTGATTGACCCACCCACTTGAGTTGGTGGGGGAGATTGTTGTGCTAGGAGAGACCAACCCATGTGGGTGGTCATGATTATGCTTTTGCTTTCTGACCAAAAGAAAACAAAAAAAAAACAATAAACAAAAATAAGGTGAAGACAGATCAGTCAAGTTGACTGATCTATCATGTGGTGAGTGTGAGAGTAAAAAAGAAAAAAAAATGAGAGAGAGAGAAAAAAAAACAGAGAGAGAAAGAAGGAGAAGAGAGCAAAATTTCAGCATGTGCAATCTTCATCAAGTCAACGATCGGAGGTACATTTGTGGTCCGATCGAGCTGAAATTTTGTGTGCACATTCACAACTCGTGGGTCTTCAATCTGAACGATGGAGATCAGATTTGGAGCTCTCTACAACCTGTTTTTCTGACGTGAACAGTGATAAAGTTTTGGTGATTTCTCTCCTACTTCTTGGTTTAATCTCTTTTGTTGATGCAATCTTTGCAAGAGTATGTTATTCTTGGTGAATGTATTGTGTATGCCTCTAGTTGTAGCTAGAGAAGATTCTCTTGTACCCATTATTTGTTGATAGTGAAAGTTTTTCGGTGGACTACGGTCCCATGGTTTTTACTCTCTACGTTGATGAGGTTTTTCACGTTAAAATCTTGATGTTGCTCTATTTGTTTGAATTTTTCAGATTGGACAGATTTGTGCATATTGTTGTTGGCTCTATTTGTTGCTTCCTAACAGGTTTATACAAGGTGGGAGGGTGTTTTTCCCTGTGCATTTGTTATTTGTGTTTTGATATCCGGTTTCCTCCCAACAGATATCTTGATTGATTGGTCTACTAGTAGTGGATGACAATCGAAAAACTAAGGATGAAGATCAACCCTCATTACAAGAAAAAATAGCTGGCACTACGGACAATTTTCGTAGCTTAGCCGTAGCCATATTGAGACGGGCTATGCCTTGGCTAAGGAATCACATTCGTAGTTAAAAGCCCCGTAGCCAAATTAATAGTCCGTAGCCGTTCCATAGTAAATTCTAGAAATTAATTTGAATTTATTTTCTACAACTTCCGTAGCCAAATTGCTGTAGGCCATTAAAATTTTAACTTTTTTTATTAATTATTAAAGTTCGTAGCAAAGCAGTAGCCATTCGGTCGTAAATCGGCTATCGCCCATGATTACAAATGGAAATCCGTAGACCTTTTGGTCGCCACCGTTTCGTAGCCAATCCATAGCCTTTTGTCACGAAAAATTAAAAATTAAAAATTAACTTATTCACTACCATAGCTATTTCGTAGCCTAACTAATGTAGCTATTCTGTTGCCAAACAACCGTGGCTAATTCATTTTTCAACTTTTTGTAGCTAGTTTGTTGTCAATTAATTATTTAATTTAAAAAAATTATAAAATTAAAATATAAAATAAAACAATTAATATTTATTAAAAATATAAAATCAAATAAAAAGATTGATATTTATAAAAAAAAAAATTAATATTTACAGTAAATTTAAAATATTTTAAAAAAAAAATCTAAATTCTGTACAAGTCACTATCAGTTTCTTCAAGACTTCAAGCTGTGATAACTCCTCTTCTGTGTTCTTGCTTAACTCATCCCTAACTCTTCAAAGAAGACAAATCCTGATAAGTGAAATTTAAAAAAGCCAAAGCTTGATATGTGGAATCACTTAAAAAATGCTCTTTAATGGTGAAGATATTTAGAGTAGTTTGAGTTACAACTACAAGGAAAGTCGTGAATCAAATGATGCTCAAAGATTAATTTGACAAGCTAAAGAAAGGGTTTTAAACACAAACTAGCTGAATTTTTCAAATATAAATTTTTCTTTTGCTCAGCTAATGGAGAGTATTTATTTTGTACAGATATAAAGGACCAACGCTTCCAAAAACTATCTGGGGCCTCAATTTCCTTTGAATCCATGGATTAGGATATGTGATTCAATAACTATGTAGTTTATTTAACTTTAAATCCTAAATTATGCACACAATCGAGATTTATCTTGAAGCTATGCTGATTTTCTCCCATCCTTGGAAGCTAAAGGCATATAAGAGGACAATATTAAATAAAAAAATCCAAAAACAAAAGATAAGATAAGAGATCACTCGATCGTAGTAGTCTACTAAAGAT
This sequence comes from Ehretia macrophylla, assembly GCA_037974665.1. Taxonomy (NCBI): domain Eukaryota; kingdom Viridiplantae; phylum Streptophyta; class Magnoliopsida; order Boraginales; family Ehretiaceae; genus Ehretia; species Ehretia macrophylla. The sequence continues at coordinate 42,442,968 of CM075780.1, read as the reverse complement.
ACAAGTTCCAAGAGTCCATGACTCTTAGCCTACCTATACCTATAAGTAGGTCACACCTACCCAGGGAATGGGTATTGAGTATTTGTCGCATCTAGTAATACTATATCTTTCCCCTTCATTCCAAATGACCTACACTCTCTATATCGACCCCGATACCATAGTAGACTCTTCTTTTCCCTCCATACTTTCCTTGCATGCTTATCTCTTCCGAAAAAACACGGATTTGATTGTCAGAGTGTCTTTTGCTTGTATCACACCGATGTCCTAAGACTCACGTTGCTTTATTTCCTTCTACCCTTGTAGGTTGCTGGTACCCCGAAATTCGTAATTGTATATTTTGATGTCTACAATTTGACATCTACTGTGGGGGCCCTAGCCACTTAGTTACCTAATTAGAAGGCTACGAACCCTTGATTACTCCCACTTACAACAAAAATCATGGTAGAAACCAGCACTCAAAATGATCTCCAAGCTAAGATAGAGGCTTTGATGGCCAAGATGGTCGCATGCAAAGACAAGTTGAGGGAACTCGAGGCGAAAAATGCCGTGATCCGCCAAGAGAACCTCGAGTTAGAAGAAAAAAACAATACATTCTCAGCAACAGTCGTCGATTCGCCTAACCACGAAAAGTCCATTGTAGTAGAGTTTATGCAACCTCTTAGATCCACACCGAAGTGAATACCCGGGAACGTTGTCTACCTACAAACTACTATGACACTAGAACAACTGCTTGTTCAACAAACTAAGGGAGGAGTGATAAACCTAGATCACCTCCTACAATTTCAGGAGATGGAGTTCCCCATTCAAAGGATTCCTAGGGTACCTACCCCTATCAAGAGAAGCACAACCAATAGCTTCGCCGACTCTCCGTTTGTGGATGCCATCGCTATGGCAGAGATATTCTCCAAGTTTAACCTCTTTAACATGGGGCTCTATGATGGGACCACCAATTTGAACAACCATATAACGCAGTACAAGCAAAGGATGTTCACCGTGGCCATTTTGCAAGATCTGAGAAAAGTATACATGTGCAAGGGCTTCGACTAGGGCCAGCCCTATAATGGTACACTAGCCTACCGAATAACTACATCGCGTATTTTGCACAACTGAAAGAAATATTCATAGAACAGTTTGCCAACAACAGAAATATAGAGAAACAGTAAGACGATCTCTACCTCCTCAGTAGACTATTTCCCTAACTCGAGGGTAAATAGCAATCATCTATTCTAGTTAATAGAGCCCCAAAGATCAAAAGTTTGGCGCCGAACCCACAACACCATGAAAAGTAGGGCCACAAAACCTTGCGACACAAGGAGACAAGTAGGGGCAAAAGTGTAGTCGAAATTCTCAAGTGGCAATATGATGAGACAAAGAATAAGCAGCTCACAACATAACAAAGCTTATACAAAGCATAAGCAATGATCAAAGTATCATACACACGGTACATGCATCTAAAAAGACAAAGTCATCGGTGCCTATCGCACCAGGATACACCTAAACACCGTCATATGCACATTACGTACATCCAAGAGTCTGCTCGGGGTCGATCACTGCTAAGGGTCTTAAGGGATTGCCTACCATCAAGGTCCAAGAGATTAACCTACGTAAGGTCTAAAATACTAGCCTGCGTAGGGGCACTTCAGAAAAGACTAGCCTATGTAAGGGAAACCAAACGACTAGCCTACGTAAAATCCAAATGACTATCCTACGTAAGGTCTAAGATACTAGCCTACAAAGAAGAAGTCAAAAATCGCAGCCTCCGTACGAGAAGCCACGCATAAAGAATTTTAGGCTACTCAAATCACTCTTGGAGATTATAGTCTACTATCATGCAAATCTTGCCTACGTAGGCTTCACCCAAGCAAGTCTTGGCTACGTAGGTTACGCCCAAACAAGTATTGGCTACGTAGGTTGTGCCCAAGAAAGTCTTGGCTACGTAGGTTGTGCCCAAGCAAGTCTTGGCTACATAGGTTGCGCCCAAGCAAGTCTTGGCTACGTAGGTTACGCCCAAGCAAGACTTGGTTACATAGGTCACGGCCAAGCAAGTATTGGACATGTAGGCCACTCCTACTCAAATGCGTTAACTTATATACCGACTACTCCAATGCATTAACTCATATGTAGTCTACTCAAGACTACAAAAACTATAATCCATGCGAAGACGCTCATGAAGACTCGTAGGCCACTCAAACAAGACTCTTAATCTTGTGGTCTGCCCTCGACTGCGACACGAGATATAGCCCACGCTCAACCATGGATCAAAAGTAAGTAAACAAAGTTTGCCTGTGAACGTAGCTCACACAAAAGACTACCTCATGGAGGGTCCAAGCCGAAGTTATTCAACAAAAGAACAACTATTCCCTAAGCGAAAACTTTTCAACCTAGGGATTGAGGGATAAACTGTTAATGACAAAATTGGGCTTAGATCCATGGTCTAATCATGACGGGTCACATGACCCCAATCGACATGTAATTTGGGCCAAGTCCCATATACATCACCACAAGTTGATATCTACTTTTGTAAGGGCCCATTCAAAAGCCTGGAGCCTTTTGCTAGACCCGAATGATGACACTGCTCCCAGTGGACGACCAACAACGAATTCGGCTACGACCCGAACTCTATCGGACGATAATAGATAGGCAATCAAGAAGATACCTTGATTGATTGGTCTACTAGTAGTGGATGACAATCGAGAAACTCGGGATAAAGACCCTATCCTACGGGATAAGAGATCGCTTGCTCGTAGTAGTCTACTGAAGATACAAGTCCCAAGGGTCTATGACTCTCGGCCTACCTATACCTATATGTAGGTCACGCCTACCCAGGGAATGAGCATAGAATATTTGTCACATGTAACAATACTCTACCTTTCCCCTTTCATTCCAAACGGCCTACACTCCCTACATCAACGCCGATACCATAGTAGACTCCTCTTCTCCCTCCATACTTTTCTCACATTTTTAACTTTTTCAATAACTACTGACTTGAGTGTCGGAGTATCTTCAACCGGCACCACACTGGTATCCCAAGACTCATGTTGCTCTATTACTGTAAGGACCCATATTCCCGAGTATTAATATATGAATTAAGTATTATTTATGTGTTTGGTATTTTTATGATAGGAATTAATTTAAACTAAGAACATGTGTTAAATTTAGCATATCAAACTAAACATTTGTTTCAATTAAAAGAAAGATTAGTAACCAATTAAAGCATTATACTTTACTTTCTCTTTGGATCGAATAACTTTTGTAGCTTTACTAAGTAATTATCTTAGTTGGGATGGGTTGGTCGGAGGAAATACATATGATTAAATAGCTATAGGAAAACAACAAACATGGTTATAAAGTGAATTAGTATATATTTCCTAAACCTGATAGATAGATTGAATGACATTTAGCTTACTATGATATAATTCCGGATACATTAAAAGTTTAGAAAGTAGAACTAGGGTTAGGGCAATATATGCATTGGACCTATATGAAAATACTTTCTAATGAAAGACTTGGTATATATAGTCAGGAAGCTACAAATAAAAGCAGATTTAATCAATGGAATAAAAGACTTGGTGTGTTAGGTAATTAAATCTAGTAAATATATTAGATAAAATTAGGTTTAGTGCTAGGCGTAATTCTACCCGAATAATTGTTTAAGTTAACATAGGTTATAAAAATACAGTAGTATTTATAGCTTCTAAGATACTAAGATAGGGAGCCAGCTAGAAAAATACTTTGAAATATTTTTTGTTTTTAATTTGAGGGGGCTAAGATTTAATTGGGGACGTTGACCAAAAAAATAAATAAAAAGGGGCTCATAATTTTTTCAAAGAAATATTACAATTTTTTTATAAAAAAAAAAGTTAGAAGCTTTGGGAGCCAGGCTCCGCCGTCCCCCTTGCTCCGCCATTGTGCAGTTTAATTAGTTACATTACAGATTGATCTCTGTCTCAATTAAACGCGGTAGACATGGAGATTAAGAACTACTACTCCCTATGTTCCAATTAAAATACTATAACGCTGAGGACTTATTTAACTTTTTGGTGCAAGACTTAAAATGGTTATTTATAAGGGTCGACAGGATAACATAGACGTCTCATTATAATTTTTCCGAAAGTAACAGCATTAAGGATTCTTGAATGATAACGCCAAAAGATCAAGTAAATTCTTTTTTAGCAATTCTTTTTTTTTTTTTTTATTGAGATGACGTTTAACTTAACTAGACTTGTGTCAACCATACAAACCATATTAATGTTCTGAAAATCCAGAATTTCCTTCAAAGACGACAAAAGAAATCCAACAAGCTGCTCCAATTTTTATAATAATTTTAGTGAAACTTTAAAAACAAAAAAAATGTATATGGTGGTAACTTTTAAAATCATCAAGAATTAGACTCAAAGTTTATTAAAGATAATAAACAATATAACAAACCTTTTTGTAACAGCTTAAATTTTAAAATAAAATGATAATTTAACTGACTTAGTTTACATTATTACATATATTGTTAATAATTTATAAAAATTTATCCATCGTTAAATTACCCTCCCATTAGAGTTAGTTTAATATACCCATATATATATATATATATATATATATATATATATATATATATATATATATATATATTAAACTTACCAATTTCACACGCTCTAACATTCTTTGTCATACGCAAATGGAAAATGGTTTCCTCGGTCCGTCCTTCCTTGATCCCCAACGTAGGCCCCTCTTTTGCCCGCTATACGTTGACAGCTATTGAAACTTTTAACTCATGCAGGTTAATGTGCAGGTCGCATTACTTGGCAAGTGCTGTGTATTGGTATAATTGTAAAATTTTAACTTTTAACTTCTATAGTTTTTAGTAATAGAGTTTTGGTTATAAGTACTATTAAATAAAAACTGTTGACTGTTTGGTCTATGTTGGACAATGTTGAGCTTTTAAAAAATTTAAAGACAATGTTAGATTTTAAAAAATAAGAAGGGGTATATTTGAGAAAAAAAAAACAACTTTATACGTTATGTAAAAACAGTTTTGCAAAAACTTATTTTGAAAAACTCCAATTTGAAGTTTCTTATTTTTTAGTTTTTTTCAACTTCAACTTTTACCTAAAAACACTTTTAGAAATGGGTCAAATAGATTAGTCTCAACTTTTAAACTCACATAAAACACTTTTGAATGTCAAAACGCTAGGCCACACATAGCCTAAGACATCGAGGAAAAAGTGCATTGTTCGTCAACTTTGACTTGGTGAGTCTCAACATGTATATAAATCTTAGCAGAGTTGGTTTCTTCAGCTTCAAGAACTTGATTTTGGAGATGAAAATGTACAGATTTTCAGTTCTCCAACTGCTTTCTTGTTTTGCTCTTATAGCAACTGTGCATGTCGTCCTTGCACCACCTGATCAATCAGGTTGGAAGCTCAAATCCTAGAAATTAATTTTCCTTTTTTGTTTTATTACTACTAGAATTTATAGTTCGCTTATTTCTAATTAGCAAAAAAAAAGGAGAATAAGTGAAATTGAATCACATTTTCCTATCTGTGCGTTGCAGTAATTTTATCATGCTTCTTTCATCTTCCATAGGATGTTTTGACAAAAATACTTTTTGGCAGGATTGGAGTACTTGCACCACGGATACAAACCACTACAAATATATTACTAAATGAGAAATTCAAAGCCAAATTATCTAATTTCGGGCTATCCAGAGCTCTTGTCAATGAAAGCGGTATGCATGTATCAATTAACAACATTGCTGGCTCTCCAAATTATGTGTTAGAGATCAATCTACTAGCAACAAATAAGCGGTATGCATGTATCAATTAAATCAGTTATTATCTTATCATAGTTCAAATTTATTGTAATCGCATAGATAAACAACTTACCTTATCAATGACGCCAAATTCTTGTAGCTAATTAAGGGGTTTAATCAGAGACCAGATATTGATTTCAGTTCTACTTTTAGTCCAATAGTACGGCCCACTACAGTTCGATTGATTTTATTTGATGGATTTTATTTGTGGGAGTTCAAGAATTTTGTTCCTCTTACTAATTTATTTCTCGACAATGAATGTAAATACTCTACAAGTGGGATGTGGAAGTTCCTAGTGTAATTTTGTCCTGTCCATGTGCTTATATTGATCATTGATCCACTTGTAGAGCAGAAGCGAAGCAGAAGATATATCCATCTAAAATATTGAAGTGAGATTTCAGTTCTCTTAATCTTATCCATAACTGATTTATCAACATATAATCATCTTTAATGATTGGATGCAAAATGATATCATATTATCCTAGAAAAAGTTCAGATAGAGTCACGCATATGGTATATGTTTGATTTAATACATTCAGATGCTATTCTTATATTATGTTTACTAGTGTATTTCTTGCCCGATTGTTCTTCTACTTTGAGGTTATTATCTATTGGCTACTCAACAGAAAGCTTTCTAGTCCACTTTGCAACTTCCAATATGATGAATTGTCTAAGAAGTTTAGATATCAGTCATCAATGTAGAGTTATTTTCAGGACTATTAGAAGATATGCCGAGTGTGCACCACACCCCTTTGTGGTGTGCCGAACGTGTACAATACTTCCTTATGGTTTAACAACCCTCTGAACACTACCATGTAGTTTGTCGAAAATGCACAATACTCCTCTACGGTCAAAAAAAATCCGTCATATTTAACGGAGTACGTACTTCACTAGCGCAAAATGCGATTTTTTTTTTGTTGCTTAACTAAAATATTTTTTTGTACAAAAATGCCCTTAACTCAAAACATTTTTTTTTCTTTCTTTACCTCCATCTCACAAAAAAAAAATAAATAAACCCCATCATCATCGTCCCCAACAGCCCCCACCCCCTACCCCTACCCATACCCCTACCCTACCCTACCCTACCCACTGCCCACCCCTACCCTATTAGCAACCCTACCCCACCACCCCACTCCAATCAGCATACCCTACCCTGTCCCCCCACCCCACCCCTACCCTATATATATGTTTTTTTTTTGGTCTTGTATTTTATATATATGTGTGTGTGTGTGTGTGTGTGTATATATATATATATATATATATACTTTTTTTCTATGGTGTATATATCTATATTGTTTTTTTGGGGTTTGATATTATATATATATATAGATAAACAAAAAGGAAAAGGACAAAAGAGAGAAAAGAAAAAGAATTGAGGACATTTATGTCTTTTTTTAACTTTTGTTAATTATTTTAACAGAAAAAGTGTGGAGGGGACACATGTGTGTATTTTGAAAACCACAGGGTAGTGTACATGGTTTTGAACTATAGGGGGTGTTGTGCACTTTCGACAAACTATAAGGGGGTCTAGTGCACTTCACCCTTACGAATTTGAAGATCATGTAAAAGTCAATAAAAATTATATATTAGTTTTCAGCATAAAGAGCAGTTTGGGGATATCTAGTAAATGCAGAAATGCTAACATTATTCATTTTGAGGGTCATGTTTCTGTAAAGCTATATTTTGTTTATGCATATTATGAGCAGCTGAGTTGGTTGTGCATCTTTGAGCATCAAGCATAAAATGTCTAAGAAGCACTTAAATTCTGCTTCCTGGAAAAGTGGTAATATTGGTTTATTTGAGTTGTGAAGCTTGTATAATGTATGATAGTTAATGCTTTTATTGTATAATCAAGTTTACTACAGACCTTCTATCTTGACTTTACCAAGAAATGGCCTGAAAAAAAAAAAAAAAAAAAAACACTTGCCTCATCCTCTTCGAATGGGTAATGTAATCAAGATCATGCGTCCTCTTCAAATGGAGCAGGTAATCATGTGACAAAATGAGTTCTGATTATCAATCTTCTTACAGTAAATTAGAATCTAAATTATTTTCAGAAACACCCCTTTTGTCGTTGTAAATTACTATAAATTAACTCAGCATTTTGCTCATCTTCAGCCTCTTGTTTTTTATGCTAATTTATAGTGTTTTTAGCATGTTTTGATTTATACTATTGCTTCTTGCCATGATTAAGGTTTTTGCAGATTTCGGTATGTTTTGGTTTGTGTATTTAATCTTCAAGTTGGTTTTTTTTTTAAGTTTTTATGCTAATTTACAAAAAACAAATAGATATGACACTGAATATTTTTAGTAGTGTATTATAACTATAACATAAATACTTACTGCAATACATGGAGGCAAAACATAAGAAATGTTGGATTATATGCCCTAAAAGCTAATTTTAGGACATAATAATTATATTATTTATTTAATGTGGGCATTTTATTTAAATATAATTAATGTGATTAATTATTTAAATAAGAGTCCTTAGAATGATATTTATAGATTCTATCTTTAAGAGTAAGGATATGAGTGACAGAATCTATATTCATAAATATATTCTAAAATAGTCTCCGATCGTAGGATAGATTAATTGGGCGTTGATTTATCCAGAAATATCAGATTATAGTCTATCATCCAAATAATATGAGATATTGATTTGGACGATTAGTCTCATATAGTAAGGGTAGATGTATAAGTGCTTGCTGAGAACAAGTGACTAGACATGACCGCTTATACAACGAATTACATGGAATGGTCAATAATTCGTTGTATAGTGTAATGGTGCAATTAGTCCTTAGACCTGAGACACCACGGTTATCTTATGTTAGGGGTAACGTGATTTGCTGGTGCAATAAAGCTAGTCCTCATCAAAGATTGGATAATATACTAAGTGGTTACGATATATTCCAGCATGGAGATGGGTGCGTGTAGATACGGAATCTGTCAATTAGGGATCCTATGCGATTTATTAATCGAGTAACTAGAAATCCTTAGCTGAGGTAGAATAGTGGAAGTCGTTCCACGTATTATTCATAAGTTACTGATTAAATAGATTTGGATATATGATTGAGTAATAGAGTTTGACGACCCTATCTATGACTCTGGCTCAATTGGGATGATTCAGACAGAAGGAATTAGTTGCATGATAATTACTAAGGGTTCGTAGAATTTATACTTCATCATTAGTTGGGTAGTCGTGATATACTGCTAGGTATCACTCATGACTTGCGAGAAATAAATTAGAAGAGTTCTAATTAAATATTAATTGGATTAATATGATTTCGCTACCAATTAATTATGAACCCGAGAGGTCACACACAAAAGAGATTCGGAATTAGTCAGCGGGGAAAATAAATTAAATGTTAGAAGAGTCTAATATTTAATTGGATTTAAGACTAATTAGATTGGAATATTAGTTCAATCATTTAATCAGTCCAAGTCCAGTAATTAGGCCCCAAAAGCTAGCCCTAATAGGTCTAGTGTTTCCTATAAATATGAAACTATAACAGACAGAAAAGCTAGCACAAATTCTTTCTTTCATGGCAAATATATTTTCTCTAAAACTCGTAGTGGGAGTTTTGTTGATTGATGGCTCGGATCTCGTGTAGATACTTTCGGAGGCTTCACAATTGGGAAGCTCTGGATTCGATTAATTTCTACAATAGATTCGTCATCATAGAAAAGGTAATCCTGAAATCTTTAATGCGTAATTAATAGTTGATTATTTATGCATATTGTAATTTACGTAATTAGCCATGAACAGATGCATGAGTATTAATTGTTTCTGCAGCGTTTATTCTTATCAAAAAAAATTTTAAATACCATGCACGATTCCCAACAAGAAATGCAGTAGCTCTAGCTTCATTAGCTGTTGCAGCACCAATCCTCTTCACGAGTTTTGGATCTCTGCATTACAAGAAACCTTATTCTAGTTAATGACCCATATAGATGTGCTTATGAAAATTTTTGCATCCAACAAACATAAATGCTTCAGAGTTGGGTAGACTAGAAACCAAGCATATATATATGAAAATTTGAAATACTCTTAGGAAAATTCACACCAAAAGTGTACATATGAAATTTCCATGTATTAGACTAGATTGCTCTAACTATATATTAGAGAATGTTTCCCCTTAACCCTGATTATATTTTTCTGAACCTGGTTGGGTACAATAATGACACGTATCACCATTTAAAAACATCACTCGACCGTATGTCAACAAGGCAAAACCTGGTGGCTCCAAGGCCAACATTATGTGGAAAAAAGGTGGCCTTGTAAACAATGTTGTGACCATGAACAGCATCAATCTCATAAATCATTTGAATCCCAAGTGTACTTGAAAGAGAACCATTCTATAACATATTCACATTCAGCATTCTAGCAGGAAAGTGGTTATATGACATTTGTTTCCCAAATTGTTGAATTCGGTTTTCTTGTCCATTTACCGTCTTATTTCCAGTTCTTTAAATATAATATTCTAATCAGATAATGTGAGAAAGTTTTTAATTAGGCTGAAATTTTTACTTTCATGATATGAAGTTCTATTATGCTGAGAAATAGCTTACTTTTGATAGTGGTGAGCAGAGTATATGCTTCGCATATACATGGTGTGAAAGTTGTTCTTATATGCTTTTAAACTTCATCTTCAGATTTAATACAGGGACCTTACTTTCTTTTGTTGAACTTTTCAGAAACTAATAGTCAATCAAGGATAAAGGCTGGAAAACGAAAGAGAAAGACTAGAGGAAAATCAATGTGTAAGACAAGTTGGCATCTACCAGTAGATAAACGAATCAAAGTTGAGTTTCTCTATGGGACATCTTGAAACAATGTAATTTTCTTGATGAGATTTTCTTCTCCATATTAGATTTCTGTTACAGCCCCATTTCAAGGAAAAGATTCAATTTTCTTCACCCTTTTGGTAGCTTAATGTTTTAGCCTTCTTTTTCTTCTTTGTTTCTTGTTCTTCTCATGGGTCTTTAGATTGTCTCAATATGAGATTTTTCTATTTTTGCTTGCTTGTTGGTGTTTGCAACCATGAATGCAGGTTTGGTTTTGGTTTAAGAGTAAAAAGGATCCATGCTTTACACTTTAGTGTTGCATTTAATTGTCCTTGTTTAAAGTGTATATATCTTCTCGCAATCTTTATCTTCTCCTTCTTTCTTTCTTTCTTTTAGGTTTTTCACATCTAAATATTCCAATTGCATTTATTAATGCACATGCGAGAGAGAAGAAAGACCTAAAAGCTTTTTTGTTTTCCGTAATAAGTGGCAGTTCAAATAAACTGCCGTCTATTACTTTATTAATAATAGGTAGCAATTTTTTACAACTACTGCCTATTAATCTAGACATAGGAGGCACCTATCTTAACTGCCACCTAGGTGAATTGAACTATAAGTGGCAATTTTCTTAAACCACTATCTATTGTATAGGCGATACCCTTATAGGTGGCGTCTTGGTGACGATTTTGAATATTGTTATCTTTTAATTGGTGGTAGTTAAAAACCGCCATCTTTTAAAGACAAAACTACCACTTATTTGAAGAATTTTTGTAGTGATGGAGATGGCAGATATAGTGAGTAGAGAAACGGAGATGTTGTTTTGACCATAATAGATATTGCATGTGTATAATAATTTTCGAAAATAAGCCAACATCGATAGTAGCTTAGATGGTTAAGGCTAATCATTGTTGTCGTGAGGGTAAGGCTTTGAATCCCCTCCATGTGTTTGAACTTATAAAAGAGTAAAAAGCATATGGAAAGGAAAAAGCTATTGCCTAATTTGAACTTGAGTTAAAACGCTTACACACTATGGTGCATAGGCACCAATGTCTAAATGTGATTATCTAAAATATATGATTCAAATCTGAAACTTAAGAAAGAGTAATTTTGTCCAAAAAAATATCCTTTATGTGAATTACTATTTTAATTTATACACTGTATTTTGAGTCTCTCTCACTAATTTAAAATATTCAACACATCTGTCACACCTGATTAATCTTTTCTTTTGAATGGGGGTGTAATTTTTTTTTGTCAATTTGACAACTTTCACCATGCTGTCAAATAGACAGCAAAGGACAGCTGTTAGAGCAATTCCAACAACCTCTTCATTTTTCTCTAAAATAGCTAGTGAAATTGGTTTTCTCTTTTTAAACCAACTCTCTATTTTAGTTTTACTCCAACAACACTCTTTATTTCACACTCTCTATTTAATTTCACTCTAATAATTCTTCATATTTTATCTAAACTCATTACTTAATAATTTTTTTTTTATCTTTTGTATTTAATTATTAACTTCAACATCACTATCTATTTTAGCTAACATACTATTTTTTTTTTTTTATTGTCTAGTTTTTAGTTTTTAGTTTTTTCTATTTTTCACACTCTAACACACTATTTTTTAAACATACAATTGAGAATATAAAGAAGGGTTTATTACCCGATTAGTCACTTATCTTTGTCTAGATTGTTTAGTTGATCCTTCATCTTTAAAATAATAATAAGTTAGTCCCTTATCTTTCTCTTTTGTGCCACTATTGGTCATTCGGTCACTTTTTTAACAGTTTTAACATGTGCAAAGCATGTGACTTATTTTTTTGAGGACAAAATCGTCAAAACAAGAACACTCATATTTCCTCCTCTTTCACTTTACCTCTATACCCGATTCTTCAACTCATACCCCCCAAATCCCTAACCCTTATCATTACCCCCAAATCCCCCAAATCCCTAACCCGAATTGCTACCCCCAAATCCCCACACTTTGGGCATGGATTGTCCGAGGCATGAGAAGGAGATGAGCTGAAAATCAAGCCGTCCAATATAGTTCCAGTCCCAATTTCTTGACCTGCGCCCCTGGTAAAATGGATTACCGTTCCATCGCCGACATATATTCTTGACACCAATTAGAGGACAACAAAGTCAATGCAGCAAGTGATTTCATACTTAAACCTAAATCCACCAAGAACTCCACAACAAAGTCAATGCAACAAGTGATTACATGTAAAAGGATTAAGAGAGAGGAAATGGAAAAACAGAATTGGTAGCACAAAGATCCCCGTCCATATCTCTTAAAAGACATCCACTAAAAAGTCTGCATTGTCTCTCTTTGATTCTAATTTTCATTCTATGTTTCTCTTATATTTTCTATTGGTGCAGTTCAACAAAAAAAATACTAAGCCTTCAACAATCGATACCAATAGTTAAAGGGATATGATATGTAAACAATGATGGAACCAGCACCAAACCCAATTCTAGAACATGTTTTTACTTTCTTTTTTTTATTATTTTTATTGTTCAGAGATTCAACATATACTAAGCCTTCAACAATGGATACCAATAGTTAGGGATTTGGAGGATTTGGGGGTAATAATAAGGGTGGAGGATTTGGGGGTATGAGTTGAAGAATCGGGTATAGGTAGAGGTGGCAAATGGGCTAGTCGGGTCCAGTCCGACCGAATCGTGGATTAAGAAAAATGAGTCAGACTCGACACATATGTTTAGTGGACTGAGTTGGGTTGGGTTCAATTCTTGAAATATAAGACCTAGCTCAGCCGATGAGCTCGCTACCACGAGTCGAGAGCTGAGCTGAGCCAGGTTGGGCCAGCCCAGCCCATCTTTATTTTTTATTTTTTATTAGTGTGTTCTGAATTTTGATAGTTGGATTAATAACCAAAAAAACTTAAGCTTAACCTTTTTACGAAAAAGTTAATTTAACAATTAACAAGACATAAGTTAATTGATAATATCAACATAAATGATAAAACATTACTTAACAAACCACAAGTTCATGAGACACGGATACGTTACTAATAAACATAAAAAAAGAATATTACATAAATGCTTGAAGAAAATTGGTGCAGAACTTCTCCATTTTATTATGCTCCTTGTGAGGGTGTTGGGCCTGTTAGTGGTGGTGGTGGCGGTGGTTAAGGATTAAAATAGTTTGGAATATTTGAGTTTTGAGATACACGATGTCTTACAAGCGTTCTAGTTCTAAATTGACGACGCAATATATATTTACGTCCACAATAGTTACAAACTACATACTCATGTTCTTCAAAGTAAGCAAAATGATTCCACATATTTGAACGTAATCGTTGTGAAATATTTTCTTCTCCCATAGCCATAAATATTATGTATTCTCTTGTAGTAAAATGAAGTTGAATACACTAACTATTTATAAGAAAAATTACATGTACAAATTATAATCTCAAGATGGGCTTTATTTGGGTTCGAATTGGGCCTGAGTTGGGCTCGAGCTGGGCTGGGTTGAGCGAGGTTGGACTTGGGCACAAATGGGGTGGGTCCAAAAATATATGACCCAACTCGGTCCATCTATATGTGGTGGGCTAAGTCGAGTTAAACCCACTTTCATTCGAGTTAGGCTGGGCCCAAATTTTCATGTGTTGGACTGAACTGAGCCTGTGTCGGCCCAACCCAAATGTCACCTCTAGATATAGGGGTTAAATGAAAGAGGAGGAAATATGTGTGTACTTGATTTGATGATTTTGCCCTCAAAAAAATAAGTCACATGCTTTGGACATGCTAAAATCGTTATAAAAGTTACAGAAGGACCAACGGTGGCATAAAAAAGAAAGATAATGGACTAACCTATGGTCATTTTAAAAATGAGGGACTTACTAGACAATTCGGACAAAGATAAAAGACTAACCGGGTAATAAACCCTATAAAGAAAGTCATATCACAGTATTAAAACATTGCACTAACTGTAAAAGAAAAGAAAAAAACTATTTCAGCCATAATCCTAATTAGCACCTTCCTCCATACACATTTCTACCGCCGCCTCCTCCACTCCATAAACACTTCAGATGCCATCTCCCCTTGTTCATACCACCCATTGACAACCCCACCTATTTCACATCAACAACAAAAAAGCAATAAACAGTGGCTTTGGCGAAGTTGATTTACTTGCCAGGTTCAGCGAGCTAAAGATAAGAAGTAGCGATTTTGTCAAAATAGCGAGCAAAACAGCGAGTCTGTTGCACATTATTTTTGGTCACAAGTCTAGCTGTTTTGGCGAAGGAGCAACTTTGGCTATGGACTTGCCCTTAATCCGTACAAAATGTGCAGCGCACCAGCCGCACATATTTTCAACCATGTGGCTGGCCTTTTTCTTTTTTCCGTGACATTTACATGCAGTGGGGTCCAACAGAAGACAATTTATTGCATGAATTGCATGAACGCATGTCCACGTGATGTTTGTTTAGGTCAAGTCTATTCTGACGGAAAGAAGTGTACTACTTTCACTCTAAAAGAAAAAGTATTTTGAAACTATCAACACGCAGACCACGCTTGGGAAGAGTTAATTAAAATATTTTGAAATCATCAACATTCTTGAATGATAAAGACAAAAGATCAAGAAAATTTTTAGTAATTCTTTTTTTTCTAATTGAGATGAAGTGTAACTTAATCAGACTTGTGTCAATCATACAAACTATATTAATATTCTGAAAATCTTGAATTTTCATCAAAGACTACAAAAGAAGTCCAACAAAGTCCAATTTTCATAATAATTTTAGTGAAACTTTGTTAGAAATTACTCTTGTATGGGGAGAGAGTATGTGAAGTAATAAAACAATCATGATGATGACATAAATCAACACGGTTGGTAGGGGCAGCGCCAGAAATCTAACGTTAGGAGGGTCGAAAAAAAAATTTAGACATACATACCAACAAAAAACTAGCAAAAAATATATATAACTATGGTGACTTGAATTCACACCCTCAAAATATTGATAATTATAACTAACCACTAAGCTAACTTCATGTTTTTGAATATTTCTATACTTTTTTGACATTTTACTTGGAGGGGCCAAATCTGTTTTTTCAAAAAAATTCCATTAAATATTCCTTTTTTTTTTTGGAGGTCCGGCCCACCAGTCCCCCCTCCCTCTGCCCCTCAGGTTGGTGAGAGTTGAACAAAATTTCATTAAATAATATATATAAACGTCAGAGTTAATGTTTTTAAATTTATCCACCGTTAAAAATATATCCTACTGCTAAGAATAGTTTAATCTACCCTTAGATATTTATTTAATAATATTGTTCTTGCCGGAAAAAAAAAAAAGAAAAAAAGAAACCCCTTACCACTTTCACACACTCTAATATCTAACTCGGTCATATGCAAATGGAAAATGATCTCCTTTGGTCCGCCTCTCCCTTAGGCCCCAACGTTCAGTCTTCTCTCTTTTTGACAAACACAAACACGGAAATGGCCTCCTTGTTTCCCAACGTAGGCCCGTTGAGAGCTATTGAAACTATTAAGTGATTACTTAATTTAAAATTTTAAATTGTTAGAAAGAAGTTTATTATATTATTTATTATATTCAACACGTCTTCGCAAGTGTAGACGGAGTTAATTTTTGAGTCTTGCACTTGGACAATTTTAATATTTTTAAATGGGTAGCGGCGTTTTGAATCTAAAATCTTTTGACACCTAAACTCTGATACCATGTTAAGTGATCATCTCATTTAAAAATTTAAACTGTTAAAGAGTGGTTTATTATATTATTTATTATATGCAACAGAAACTTCCACTCAGTATACCTCACGCAGGTTATTACTCGACAAGTGCTGATTATTTTGCTCTTAAGACATCGAGGAAAAAGTGCATTGTTCATCAAGAAGTTGATTTTGGAGATGAAAATGTACAGATTTTCGCTTCTCCAACTGCTTTCCTGTTTTGCTCTTACAGCAGCTCTGTCTGTTGTCGTCCTTGCACAGCCAGATCAATCAGGTACTTGTAAAGCTCAAATCCTTGAAATTCATTTCCCTTGTTTGTTTTATTACTACTACAATTTATAGTTCGCTTAAAATTCTAGTCTCTTGTCTCTCTTCCCTTCTCACTCTCAGGATTCATAAGCATAGATTGTGGTTTGTCTGAAAGTTCCAACTACACCGATCCAGACACCGGAATCTTCTACACTTCAGATGCAGGCTTCACAGACAGCGGTGTGAATGTTGCGATATCATCATCCCTTAAAGCAAATAGAGTCTACTTCTTGACCTTAAGAAGCTTTCCTGAAGGAATGAGGAATTGCTACACCCTTAGACCTGCAAAAGGGAAGGATAACAAGTATTTGATAAGGGCACAGTTCTTGTATGCAAATTACGACGGAAAAAACCAACTACCAGAATTTGATCTGTATATTGGAGAAGATTTCTGGGCTAATATGAGGTTTGTTGATACATACGGTTCAAGAAAACTGGAAATTATACACACTCTGACAACAGAGTATGTACACGTTTGTCTTCAAAAGACAGGACAAACGATACCTTTCATATCAGTATTAGAGTTGAGGCCATTGAACAATACCTTATACACTACTCAATCTGGATCCTTAGACCTTATAGAAAGGTGGAATCTCGGCTCTGAATCCGATGAATGGGTTAGGTGAGTCTTGTTATATAATTGTAACTATGGATGTCTATCCTTCCAACATTTTGTTTCGTCCGTAAATTTATTCCAAATTCTGGTTTACTAGGTACCCAAACGATGTCTATGATCGCATGTGGGCCCCCTTCAACCTCATGAAATATCCTTATTTTCAATGGTCTAATACTACGTCGTTAAGTACTAATCATCCACTAAGCACAGGAAAATTCCAACAACCATCTACTGTCATGAGCACCGCAGCCACACCCCAGAATTCAAATGACTCTTTGTACGTGTCTTGGGAATTTCAGAGTCCACACGGATTTTATCTATACTTGCATTTTGCTGAAGTTGAAGAGCTCCAAAGCCATGAATTCAGACAATCCCAAATCTATTTGAATGGGGAACCTTTGTATAGAGAATTCTCTCTAACTTATCTGCGACCATTTAGTGTATGGAGCACGGATGCTGCAAGTGATCACACCAAGAATGAGCTCTCCATAAATTCAACTGAAAATTCAACGCTTCCTCCCATCATGAATGCCATAGAAATTTATAGGGTAAAGTATTTCACAACACCGGAAACCTATGAGAGTGATGGTATGTCGTAATTACAAACTGACATTTCCAATTCCTGCTGACCTATAGCAACACGTGTTTAACCTTTTTTTTTTTTTAATTTTCTGTGCCTTTTCTCCTCTAATTTCTATAATCTTAGTGGCTGCTATCTTGGGCATCAAGTCGTACTACAGACTGAAGAGGAACTGGCAAGGAGATCCATGCGGACATCCAGATTTCAGATGGGATGGCCTCAACTGCAATGACGATTACAATCCTAGAATTGTCTCATTGTATGTATATGCATTTAGACTTTCAACACTTCACATCTCAGTTTCAATTTCTCTCAAATATATCATTGAACTTGTATCAGGGACTTATCCTCAAGCGGATTAAACGGATCA
Organism: Ehretia macrophylla; assembly: GCA_037974665.1. Lineage (NCBI taxonomy): Eukaryota > Viridiplantae > Streptophyta > Magnoliopsida > Boraginales > Ehretiaceae > Ehretia > Ehretia macrophylla. The sequence continues at coordinate 42,424,805 of CM075780.1, read as the reverse complement.
ATCACTCCTCACATAGCTAATCTCACATCTATTCGGATTCTGTAAGTATGCCTATTTACGTCTTGACTTGGAGGAAAAAAAAATTAAGTTGATGTCTTTTCTTTTCTTTATTATTCTAAATATTGAAGAAAAAAATTTGCAACCAAAATGAATCAGAGATTTTCATAATTATCACTTATGTAGTAAAATCTAATTGTTTCAGGGATTTGTCAAATAACAATTTGAGTGGAAATGTGCCTGACTTTTTGGCTCAACTAGCTAATTTAATAGTCTTGTAAGTGTCTGCTAACATTTTACTATTCCATGGTACGAATGAAAGAAGAGTATGTCATTTATTTTTCACTTCATTACAGACACTTAGCAGGGAACAATTTCAGTGGGCTGATACCAACAAAACTACAAGAGAAGGCAAAGCAGGGATTGTCTTTCAGGTTTACTTTACTGTCAGAAATAAATCTAATTGGACTGTTACTAATCTTTTATACTACCATTTAAGCAAAAACTGTTTTGGTCTCAAGATTCAGAAATCAATATAAATAGCTCACTATTTAGAATATATAGGATCTAATACCAGAAAATATAACATCATAAACATATTCAATTCGAGATTTGAAAGAATGCTTGAACACCATGTTATATTTCTTAATTTGCTAGAAACTTGTTGTGCTAATCCTGCAAGAAAACCTTGAGCGAAGTGTTGTGGTAGACATGTCTAGACTAGGTGCTCCCTCTCGCTCTCCAACTCCTATATGGTGGCTCTCAATGGGGTAAGCCAACCCTAATAGTTTATTGCATAAACTACCAGCATTTTAGATTGGAGAGAGGGTCTAGCCTAAAATCTTTATTGGCCCCCCATCAAACTGCCCTAATATTAAAATAGGCTCTACACCTTACATACCATACCGCTAAAAATAAAATCCATGATACGGACCTAGGCCCAACTGGAGTGGATCACAAAAATTATATACTAGGCTTTACCCGTCAACCTCTACCCATTTTTCAAAATAACAAAATATCTCAATTAGTGGTAGCCCATAATTTAAAAATTCTAACAGCCTCCCACTTGGGCAACACTTATTGATTTTATATTTTGAAACTATTTTAATTTATAAAATGATTCTCGGGCTGAAAATAACTTTAGCGGCCACAAAATAAACGTCTCAATCTAGAATCTGGTCCAACAAGTACATCAATATTGAACCATAAAAGTCGTTATACAATCTTTCGGCATAAGACTCCTATGATCACAAATACTAATGCCCTATCAACACAGATTCCATGGTGTGGTAAAGCGTAGTGTGGTTTTTGGTACATGTGATCTAACTAGATCCACAATTGGCCACTTTATGGTCTTGTAAAGATCCTTTATGGGATTAGATTGCCTTTTACCTCATAAGAAGCCTTTAAACTTTATTGCGATATATGAACCCCCTTTAATGATTCTATATCGAAGCCACTTCAATAATGAAGCCTTCAACTATATATCTCAAGATATGAAACTTTAAACCCGCGTGAGCTCACAGTAATTTTATCTGTGCACATAAAATAGTGATCACAACTTAAATATGATAGGAACAAAACTTTAATATGTTATCAATTACTCAAACTAAACTGTACTGTTACACTCTACGCTTCTAACCTGAAGCCCTTTCAATTGAAACATTAACAAAGATTCAAAAGGAGTTCCTAAAATGCATACAAATGTAATATCCAATATATGTTAATCTTGGTATATAGCCTGCTTACATTTGCATAAACATGCCAAGCACACAACTATTATACCTTAAACACTTGTTGGCCATAAATTTCCAAGCTTATGCCTTTATAATCCATCAATAGATCTAAGTTGTGTAAATAATTGAATAGGTAATAATGACATGATTGAATCACAATCACCACCATTATCTCAGATAAAAAATTGTAAATATTTAATTACCAAATATGAGACTAGTAATCACATACTAACACTTCATTAAAAGTACAAATGCTCCCACTAACCAAATACTTCAAAATTTATTAATATCTACGCACTTAATGGCAACTTCTTTGGTTAGTGATATTACAATCTTTGAAAACATATTTTGATTGTAATATTCAACTTTAAAAGTGTTGAATTTTTAACCCTCATAAAAGAGAAACTCTTTAAACTTTATTTCTAAATAAAGAGACACTTTAAGAATATGAGCATGTCAAGGTACAACAAATTGCATCAATTATTGCCTTTAAAACATATAAGTCACTTTATAAACCTCCAACCTTGACTTTTCTGTAGAATGCAATGACCTTTATACCATTTTGCTTATCTCAAATGCTTAAATGAGATATATACATCATGGTCATATTAAAATTGTAATATATGTAAATGTACATAAACTGCCTTTTAAACATGCTACCTTATAACTTTCTTAACAATAAACATGCACGTTTACATGTTAGAGAACATGACCTTATGGATATGTTATTCCCACTGACCTTGAAGTTTACTTGTCACTTTAAAACTTTATATTTTTTATGACTTGAAACTTGTACTTTACAAGTGAAATTTTCTAACATGAAATAAGTTTCATTTATGATGAAAACATCAATGTAACTTTTCTAGAATGCTTACTTTAAAATTTTAGATTTTATAAAATAAAAAACATAATGTAGTGGAAAACACCATTCCTTTACTAATTACATATAGCAACAAGTAGTTTTGAATAGCTAATTTAAAGAATGCGCATTTCAACCTCTCAAGCTGAATAGAGCCTTTAGCCTTAGGCGCGCTAGCTTAACTCTTAACCTACATTCTCTAGTAACAGCTATAATGAAAACATATATTTCAAATGCATAATGCAAGTACATGCTTTGGAAACTTTAATAGCCTTTAGCACTAAGATAACTTAATATGTGTGCATCTGAAATAATATCTACATTATATCCTTTAGATAAAAGACTTTAAATAAACAACATTGCACAAAGGCAATACATTTGATACTTTAAATCTATATAATAGCTATATAAAATAAGGCTTAATAGAGATTGTAGTACCATGCATGGAAAACATGATTATCACCTTGGAACAATCTCACATACAACTTTAAAGAGTAGAAACACGGAAGACAATCATAATCATGCCCAGTCAACTGCCATAATCCCCTAATGTGCAAATAAGATGTGCAATATAATACTAACTTTAAATATAAACTTAAACTTTACCATTAACCACAAAATAATGCACATAGCATGAACTTGCGACCTAAACATTCTAGTTAAAAACTTGTTCTCTTTGGAGACTCAAATGTATAATACAAGATTTTCCAGCAAAGTACAAGATATATCTGAGTCTCCGATAAATAAATAGTAAGACAAATAGAAACCTAACACTTTCAGGCAAGAAAGGTTTCCTATGATAAAATTTCTTTAACACCCTTACTATTCATTCATACTCTTCAAAAGTTAATGCTCACAATTACCACATTCGGGTATGCAATTATGAACTATAACTTCAAGAAGTAAACCATCCCAGAATCGCGATTGGATTACTTATGAACCACAACGGATAACCCGCTTTGGTCAAGTTACCCAACTTGATCCAAAAATCATCCAATTGGAAAAAATAAGACGTCCTAAAATCCTTATTCGAAATCTTCAAAGACTTTATGAATAACCTAATATGGTAAGTCGTCTGCAGAGGCTTATGAAGATACCAACTAGGACAATTTAAAGAAACTTTATGTTCTTGAATAAGTTTCCATGTTCCTTCAAATATAGAGTGCCTCCAATTGAACTAGAATAGCATTATGTCAATCTTGTATTACCATCAAGCACATTTGGCAAATGCATCCAGAGATAAATAAATAAAATATTGTCCTTAAAAAAAGCCTTAAAAGTGATGTTTGACTAAAACTTTAATATTATGAAGTATATAAAAAAAATATGACCATCCAAACATGAAAACTTAATATGAGGGAGCACTCATTTAATTAAGCTTCACTTAATCATTTAAAAAGTCAGACTTTGAAAAATACATGAAGTTAATTGAATGTTGAGATGACATTGACATTTCAATCATGAGATAACATGAACCCAAACAAAGCACTTTCATATAATTTCAAAAAAAAAAAAATTGTATCTTCATGATACTTGAAGATCTAATCAACAACTAGACATAAAAAGTAGAAAAGATGATGATCATAGAGAATAAACTTGTGATTTCTTAATTATTCTTTATCAAATATGATCATCTATACCAATAGTTCACATTTGAATGACAACTGATAAGTATGACTTTGGAAGTTATACCTTTAGATCTTAAATAAACTTAATATACTGTATATCTTCACAACATAAAATATTTAATAGTTCCACAGATAGAATTATATCATAGTCTTCATACATGCTGGGGAGAAGTCAGCAAACACTTCCAACTATAATATAACAACACCTCACCTTAAGTAATTTTATAGTCTTAAGAACCTTAATAATTTAGAGGATTTCAAGTTTGCTTCTATATGAAATTAACTTGATATAGAGACCCCACAATAATTACTAAGAATGGATGGAGCATAATGCAAAGTCGGTGTATCTTTACTTTACTGCTACCCTTAAGAAGAATTGCATATAGGATATGAAGAGGAATCAATTAAAAAATAATAATAGGGTTCAAATAATGCATCATAATTAAGTTACACTAAAATTACCCAAGAAAAATAAAATAAGAAAAAGGACCAACACTCGGCTTATCTTTCATACAGTCCTTATAGTTTCTAAGCTTTTGCATACCAATATGAATCAATTATCTCTTCCATTCCTTCTTTTTTTTTGTCTTTTTTTTTTGTGTGTGTTGAACCAAAAGCGAAAACCAAGTTGAGACATTAGTCTCTTTAGAGCTGCTTAGTTTCGATGCCTAGATTAGAGTCAAGCCAATATTGAGACGTTGACTACATGGTAGACAACAATCTAGACACAAATTTAAGTGTGGAAGCAAAAGTTTGCAAACTAGATGAAATTAGATTCCTTTTCTATGCTGGATCTGCACACTATTACTTGAATCCATAGTTTCAACACTTGAATTCGTCACATATGAATTTACTGTATGAAATAGATTGCCTTTTGAATGCACTACTGTATGCGGCATCCGTAAACGGCATTGTCCAGGACGAATTAGATAAATACATTCAATATTATACAATCAATTGAAAGCTTCTTTATGGGTTCTACTTTTTATATTTATGGTTTCGATACCACTTGTTAGAATATATAGGATCTAATATCAGAAAACAGAACAACATCATAAACACATTCAATTCGAAATTTTAAAGAATACTGAACTACATGGCATAATTCTTAATTTGCTAGAAACTTCTTGTGCTAATCCTACAAGAAAACCTTGAGCAACATGTTGTGGTTGACAAGTCTAAATTAGGTGCCCCCTCTCCAACACCTGTATAGTGGCTCTCAATGGGGCAAACCAACATAATACAAGAACCTCTTTAAATTAATAGCATTGGGACTACCAAATTTTATTAATTTAACGAGATATTAATTTATCGATAAATTAATAACTATTAATAACTATTAATTTATAGAGATATTTTTAATTTTTTTGGTTTTATAATAAACATATTATGATTATGATGTCTTTTCTTGAAAAGTGACTTGTATTTTTTGGGTCCAATTTGAAAATATAAGTAATGAGAATAGAAGATAAAATTTAATTTAGTTGGATCAAAACAAAATTTCTCTAATCTTGTATCCAAGTCCTTGTAGGATTAGGATGAGAACTAGTTTCTCTAATCTTGTATCTTAATTCTTGTAGGATTATCTCAATTTTTTCTCTTTAAATAATTAAATATAAGATTCAACTAGATTTGAAGTTCAACAAAAGACAAGTTACTCTTGATTCATATTTTAAGAAAATCTCATAGTCAATTTATTATTTACTTTTTAGTTAATAATTAATTTATGAAATATTTTGGTCAATAAAATACAAAGGAAAATTTTTTAATAAATTATCTTATAATTTTATCGAATTTATCAATTTTTTACACTGGTCTGAAGTCGGGACCGAACATTTTTATTAATTAAAAGATATTACTAATTTATCGAGTATTAATTTAAAGATATTCTACTGTAGTCTATTAGATAGATTACTAGTACTCTGGATAGGAGAAAGGGCTACCCTAAAATCTTTATTGGGCCCCACCAAGCTGCCCTAATATTAAAATAGGCTCTATACCTTACATACCACACACCACTAAAAATAATATCCATGAGGCAGACTTAGGCCCAACTAGAGTGGATCACAAAAATTATATAATGTGCTTTACCGGTTAATCTTAACATGTTTTTCGAAATAACAAAATATGTCAATCAGTAGTAGCCCATGATTTAAAAATTCTAACACTATAATCACATTATATGCAAATTTTGATTGCTTTTGTCTAGCAACTGTGATTTCTAAGGTCCACATTTTTTGTCCTTTTTCAAGCAGTATCGATGGACTACCCAACAATGAAAAACATAGTGATACTAGCAAAAAGAAGAACAAGGTTATCCTTCCAATAGGAGCATCAACACTTGCCATTTTTCTTCTTGTCCTCTTGGTATTTATTACCATGTGCGCAATCAGAAAACGAAGAAAAACAGGTTAGTAAAATTCATCCTAATTTATTAGAATGGGATTATTGAGTGAAAAGATAATTTCAATAGGGCAGTTATTGAGTCTCGCTATCATACCCAACAACTCTCACAAACATTATGGTCCCACCTATTAGAAAGCCTATTGAGCCTGGTTAGCCTTTCAACAAATAGTTTTTACAAAGATTTCTTTTCTTCGCTGACTTATGCTTGTCAAATCTCCTATACACAGTGATAAGGAAGAGCAATTGCACGTTACAGAGTAAAAATTTGGTAATTACATACTCAGAGATCTTAAAAATGACAAATAACTTCGAGAGTGTTCTAGGAAAAGGAGGATTTGGCACAGTCTATCATGGATTTATGGGTGACACTGAAGTTGCAGTGAAGATGCTCAATCCTTCATCGACTCAAGGACACAAGGAATTCCAGGCAGAGGTAACTTACGAGTTCTTAATCTACACATCAATGCTAGAGTTGGTGAATGAATAGGTCAAACATATGATGCATATGTGCTTACAATTACTTTCAATATTCAGGCCAATGTTCTTATGAACATCCATAACAAACACTTGACTTCTCTTATGGGATACTGCGATGAAGGCAGTAACATTGGCATCATTTACGAGTACATGGAGAATGGTAACTTAAAACAGCACCTATCAGGTATATGGAATTGAGAATTTTGCACTCTGCGTGTACATTTATGAGCAATGACTAGAGATAATCTTAGTTGGTTGTCTTATTGGGTGCAGAATTGAGTTGGGAACAAAGACTTCGAATTGCAGTAGATGCGGCACAAGGTAATTTCATCTTTAGTGTCTGATTAAAATATTTACGTCAAAAAAGAAAAACACTAGTTTCCAAAACCAGGTAAACATTAAAAGTTAAGTTAATCATAAACTATGAAGATAAGAATAGAGAATAAATGAATTTGAATAAGATTTTCCCACCAATGCATTGCAGTAATTTTATCATGTTATAATTGCATTACTATTTTGGCAGGACTGGAGTATTTGCATCATGGATGCAAACTACCAATAGTCCACAGAGATATCAAGCCTACAAATATATTACTAAATAAAAAATTCAAAGCCAAATTATCTGATTTTGGGCTATCCAGAGCCTTTGCGAATGAAAATGGTACGAATGTGTTAGTTAACACAATTGTCGGCTCTCCAGGTTATATGGATCCTGAGTAAGTATTACTCTTCATTAGGCTTCTAATAAAATTTTTATGTCATGTTTTAATTTGAAGAAGCTCGCAGGTATTTCTCCTCCCACAAATTGACGAAGAAAAATGATATTTATAGTTTTGGGGTTGTCCTCTTGGAAATCATCACTGGCGGGCCAGTAGTAAACAATGAAGGCAGACACATAATTGAAGGGGTTCCTCCTTTGGTTGAAAATGGAGACATCAGAACAATTGTTGACGAGCGGTTACAAGGCAACTTCAATATTGACTTTGTCTGGAAAACTGTTGAATTAGCAATGGCTTGTGTCTCTCGTCCTTCCACTACAAGGCCAACCATGGATGATGTGGTGATTAAATTGAAACAGTGCTTGGCAATAGAGATGCCTAACCAAGAGATGCCTAATCACGAAACAGAACCAAACAGTGTAACATCTTCATTTCTAGAGGAAGAATATGATCCTCAAGATCTAGAAAGGTAAAGTGGAGTTGACAAAAATCATTTCATACTTGCATATGATTTTGTTTGGCTAGGTTTAGGTACTAATTGAGGCCAGTGCAACTTTTGTAAACTTGGCAAACATGTACTGAGCGTTAATCAAGAATAAACATAAATGTTAGAATTTTGAGAATGGAGATAAACAAATATTGTTTACAGAGAAAGAATTGAGAGGAAGTGTCGGGAGGCAAATGGAATATCCATAATGTTACATTGGATCAAGCGACAGATTGTATAGGAATAAGTAAGAAAGAAAGTTTTAGGAGAATCTAAAGGAAATAACCCAACTGTATTTGTCTTTGAGTTGAGTTTAATGAATTACTTTACATTTCTAACAAAAAAATAACCCAACTCAAAAAAAAGGATGGTGACAGAGTAAGAGAGTTCAAAATTAAGTTAACAAAAGGATAGAACGTTATAAGCTCTTCAAAAAGTTGATAATTTAGTGAATATAGGAAGATATAGAGTAGCGAAAAAGGAAGCCAAAGAGGTAATTAGTGAGACAATTAAAGCAAAGGCATAAAAAGATCTTTATGATGACTCTGTAATGTGTATGCATTGAATTTAGAGAGGTGTATTGACACAAAAGATTTGAAATTGTCACATATGAAGATTGAAGCGTCATGATTCTTTTGTCTTTATCGATTATATACATATGTGTGGGTGTGTGCGCGTGTGTGCATAAATAAGCACATGACACATATATTACTGCTCTTGCTATATAGTTCTCAAAAATTACAAGCATAACCTATATAAACTTCAAACCGTGCCACATTTTTCTTCTTATGTCTCATGTTGTTCTTAATTAGTTAATTTTTTTATTAGCTCATCAAAAAGAAAAAAAAATTCATTCATTTCTTTGTTGTGCTTTTTGACATGCAAATTGAATTCTTTTACATTTTTTAAGGTTTTTTTTTTAAAGAAAAATAAAATAAAATAATTTTTTATAAAAGTTAAGAAGTTACGATTATAGTTACTGGTTACAATTATGGTTATAAAACTCTTATCATAGTGCATCAGTGTATCTTTAAATACTAATGAAAACAATGTAAATTCTGTGGAGCAAAACTATTTCTTACATATATAACGTTTAAGATATTCGAATACATATAAAACTTAAAGAAGCAAAAACTCTGCGAAACGAACAAGGTGACACATGACTTATTTCGTATATATAATTATAATCAACGAATTAAAATAAAAAAAAAAACAATTGCATAATGAAGAAAAAAAATATCAAATTGACGTATAATTAATTGCTAAACAATCGAATTCATAATATCCCATTACAGATTCTAGCTAGTTAGTGCCAATTATACATAGTATTATAAGAAGTTGCAGCTGACGGATGATCGCTACTAAGTAACAAGCATTAGGATTAGGGCATACAGAACTAAGGACATAGGAATTCGATAAGACAGAGCAATTTGTATGGCTTGGGGGGTAAGCTTTGTAATTTGAGAGAACACAAATACTACTATCAGTAGCGTCAATACAAACAAAAGCAAGATCTTAATTTTCTCTTGACCGCATCTTGGTCTCGTCTTCATAAACGTGTTCACCCTCTTCCTTTTTTTCTCTTGACCACATCTTCGTCTCGTCCTTAGGATCGTGTTTATCACCCTCTTCCTTTTTTATGATCAATGTTCTCCACCTAGATCCTGGACTTGATATATATCTATATCTATATATATATATATATCTATATATATATAACTAGAGAAAAAATAACTAATGTGCTAATAAGATTTGCGGAGAGTTTAGGACGACTTATATATTGAGATTTGAAAGTCGGTAATTAAGAATACTCCTCTAGGGCTACTATATTAGTTTTGGTAGGTTTCAAGTATGGCTTTGACTTTTATTTCTGGTTTCCTATATCGGGCATGAAAATTATTGTCAAGAATATATGCCTATTTAATACATACATTGGACTCCGTATCTTTAACTATGACAAAATAAATTAATGCTCTCATTAAAAATAAAGACAAGGTCAGAATAATTAACTAATTAATACTTTGATTTCAGTAAGCACATATAAAAACTATAGTAAAACTTAATAATATCGTCTTTCCCTTTCTGGAAACTTAATAATTAATTAATACTTTGATTTCGCATAAAATTGTGATGATCCCAATTATACTGGTTAAGTAGAAAATATAAAATGCTAGTAGAAGAGTTTGGTTAATTATACTAGTTAAGTAGAACATATAAAATGCTGGTAGAAGAGTTTGGTTAATGATTGAGATCCATAGGGTCTCAGAAACCTAAATGTTAACATTAGATTCCATGTGTATCCTAAATGTTGACATAGATTCCATATGTATCCTATATGTAGCTATGTGATAAAAATTGAATGACATTTAACAACGCTTCACAAACTTCATCTGTTTGGGGAGTTTGTATGTTTCTTTTTTGCTAATTAATTAAGTTTGCATGTTTCTAAAGAGGTAAATTTTGCTATTAATCCTAAGAGCATCTCGAAGAGCTACTCCATTTGTTCTTCATTTTAGGGAGGGAAATATGTCACTCTCTACTTTAGAGACTCTCTATTTTAGTTTTAACTCCAACAACACTCCCTACTTTACAAAAAATTTTATTTCAATTTCACTCCAATTACACACCTATTTTAACTAAAACATTACTTTAATATTATTTTTACTTTGTTATCTTTTTTAAATTTCAATTCTTTACTTATTAATGGTTATGATCCAATGATTAATCATTTTACTTATTAATACTATTTTTTGTTAGTTTTATTAATTATTTAAATCCAAATTCTATGGCAAAATAATAATTGGCAAAACAATTGTGGTTATTTTCTAATTAATCATAATTACACATGACAAAACAAAACATTTTTTTTAGAGTAAAAAGAGCCCAACAAAATGTTAGCAAAAATATGACCCAAAAATAAATGTTTGTAAAAAGACCATCCAAAACCCCTAAAAAGATCCCCTCCTCTTCTTTTTCCCCTTCTTCTTTCATCAGCTTCCCTGGCAATCAATTGCTCCATCACCACAGTGGAAAATTCAAACAAAGCTACCATACCTTTCACATTTGAGGTGGGTTTTGTTCTCCAAAGTGTCTCTTTTTTTATGTTTGTTTCTTTTTTGTTTTAAAAAAAAATTCTGTTTGTTGACATAGTGTAAACAATATATAAAATCTCTCTATTTATGCAAAATTCTATTGCTGGTATGTTGGATGAAAGCACCAACTTTCAATTTGTGACGGTGAGGGCTGTTGTGAAGCAAAATAGAGAGGAAAATTGTTTCGCTAGTTCTAGCGAGAAAAACTTTTGGAGTAGCGAGCAAAAATTTTTGGCGAAGCTTTTGGAGAGGTTGTTGGATTGTAAACTTGTAGCTTTCATTGTTATTTTGGCTAAAAATTCAATATACCAATATTGTTGGAGATGCTCTAATGTTGTCATGCGTTTTTAAACTAGTCTCAACTTTTTTTTGTTCAAATAGTCTTTACCATAGTTGTCGAATCATGAACTGTATCGTGAATTGAAATGTCATTTTTTTGAATCGTGAATCGTATCGAATCGTGAATCGTACCGATTCGGTCACAAATTTAAAACTAGATTAATTTGATATATTATGTTTCTATTAACAGTTTTTAATTGAAATTCTTCTTTTGAATGAATATTAATATATATTTTTTATTATTTTTCTAATAATCACTATCTTGCAAATTAAATTCCAAAGCAATTTTATGTCCAAACTACAAAGACCACATACGATTGCTTATGAATCTCAAAATAAAAAAATATATATATAGTATCATTGCTGGTGATAAAGAATAAAATAAAACAAGCTAATATAATTTTAGCCCTAGAAAAGCTTGCTTGCAAACTCATCAATTTCTCCCTCTTACTAGAAGCAGAAGCTGCAAGATCTCTCAATTCTGATAGGCTTCTTCCTAACTGTAAAGCCACCTTCATCTAAAACAATTCACCATTTTCTCTTTTCTCCATATCTTTTTCTGACAAGTTTGCTTCTATTGACTCCTCCATGAATTTAAAGAAACCAGAATTACTCCTGTACATTTCAAAAACCATGTCGACTTGTGCACTATGTTCAAATGTGTTCACAACAGTTGCCAAAGCACCAGCAACGACTCCTAACATAACTGCCCAAGAGCCATGAGAAGACGAACCGACGAAGGCAGACCCAAGTGCACCTAGGCCAGTTAATAATGGACCACTAATAGCTAACACTTTGTTCAACTTCAAAGCGTTTTCACCCAACCGTAGATAATCTGCTTTGTCATATTTTCTTATGACTCTAATTTGCAGTTTGTGAGTGTGGCCTGAATCGCGAACGATTCAGTGAATCGTACTATTCGTTACGATTCGGTACGATTTACGTTGATTCACGATTCTATCATTCGTTCGTATCGATTCTTTGCTAAATCGTATCGAATCGTACGATTCGAATCGCGAATCGTACGATTCCGACAACAGAGGTCTTTACTGTTTCAAAAGTGCATATTAGTAGTCCCCATTGTTTTAACTTATTTAAACTAGTCCCCACCATTAAAAATCCAGTAATCTTAACAAAATTTCTATTAAGTGTAAGGGTCAATTAGTCTTTTCACAATTCCTTTTTCTTTTTATTTTTTCTTTAATTTTCCTTCTTCTCCATCAAACCCGCACATAATACTCTCTCTCATACTCACACACAATTCTCTCTTTTTCCCACACATACACAATTTTCTCTCTCTACCATGCACACATAATTTTCTCTCTCTTTCTCGCTCACAACACACATACACAATTCACAAACTTACACAAAGCTCTGACACACACATACACATGTAGCTCTCACTCTTTCACACATACACAACTCACAAACACAAACATAGAAAATACACACAATCCACACACAGAGCACCCAAACAAACACAACGCGCATACATACACTCACACATATACATACACGCATACACAATCCATGCACATGTATACACACACCACGGTTGGGACAATGGCCACGGGAGAGTGTTTCGCGATGAGGGTTAGGTCACGGGGGTAGGATAGGGGGGTCGTGGGCTGGGTGGGGTAAGGGTAACGGGGGTGGGGGTTGAGGTTGGGGTTGGGGTAGTAATGTGGCTGGAAAAGGTGTGGGGTGGGGTAGTCACAAGGCTGGGGCCCTGTGGGGATGGTCTTGGTGGAAACGGGGCCTATGTCGGGCGTGGGATGTGTGTATAGATCGGGGGTTTTGACTAGAATGGGGGTTGTTGACTAGGGGTAGGGAGTTAAGTGTCGGAGCATGGGGGGCAAAGTAGTATTTTTCCTTTTTAGTTTTTTAAGGGCATTTGAGTCATTAAATATATTTTTTGTTAAAAATTTAAGGGCAAATCTTACAAATAGTCCCTATTGTTTACATGTGTTGGACAAATTGTCCTTATTGTTTCAAAAGTCACGCTATTAGTCCCTAATATTTGCTTTTAAGTTTTAAATGCTTAATTTTTTTTTTTGTCGAAACCCTTAATTTTGTAATGATTTTGGGCAAAATTGAAACCCAAATTCAGAACCCCAACTTTTTAGTTAGGGTTTCGATTATGGGTTTCAATTCACAATGGGTACCACAAATTGGAGACCCATTTAGTTTGGATTCCCATTTTAGTTAGGGTTTTGATTGTTAGAGATACTTCTCAAAACATTAGGGACTAACTGCGGGACATTTACAAATATTAGGGACTAGTAGCGTAACTTTTGAAACAATAGGGACCATTTGTCCCACACATGTAAACAATAGGGACTATTTGTAAGATTTGCCCAAAATTTAACACTAAGGACATATTTGTTTATGTTTTGAAAATATTGTAGACCTCTTTGAACAATTTAAAATAATAAAAACTAGAAAATGTATCAACTTTAAAGACTATTTGTGCAATTTACCCTTTCTAAAGTATGAATCTTGTCGCCAAAATTTTCAGTTCTTAGTACGAATAAATTCTAAATTATAAATGTTGGCGCTGAAATTCTCTTTTGGGGGTCTTCGCTTTTTAATCAGTTCAATTAGGAAAAATGTGATCAGAGAAGCATCGTATATGTCTTTTTCTTTTCTTTTTTTTTTTGTCGACAAGATCGTATATGTCACTTGGTCAGATTGTTTAAACTATAAAATGAGTGCAAGTCCACAGCTTTGTTTTTTCGAAGAAATGAAGTCTACGACTTTCGCGGTCCCCTCTTTCCACAAAGTACAATTCAATCAGTGATAAAATTCCATTCGAGATGAATCATCAAGGTCTATCTTTCTCGAATAGACAACGTGTCCAACTTTGCCACGCAAATGGTAACGATATCATTTGGTCTACCCATCATCATACATGGTACTACATTAATATCCAACGTTGGCAAATGCAAGGAAATTTCCTGGTCTCCTCGGTCCAACATAGGTCCACTTTACACATATGTACGTTAAGAGCTATTGAATTTTCACTCAATTTACACCGTTCAGGTCAATGTGCAGTTCACATTAGTTGACATCAAGGATAAATGAATCAGCGAGAGTGAAATGAAACGAGACAGATAGATCACACATGAATAAATATAATTAAATTAAGGCCTAACTCTGATACCATGTAAAGAATCAGAAGTTCTATCCTAACACCAATTGACGCCAGATAGAGTAATACAAAATCTTATATGATAAATTTAAGTTGGTGATTTTTCGATATCGAATGAATGTATACTCTACACAGTCAAATAGTAAGATTTTTGTTTCAGACCTTGATGATACCGATTATTTAGTCAATCTTGTGTTGATGAGTCTCAGCATATATATATATATAAATCCTAGAATAGTTGGGCTTTACAGCTTCAAGAACTTGATTTTCAAGATGAAAATGTCCAAATATTTGCTTCTCGGCTGTTTTGCTGTTGTAGCAGCAGCGCCTGTCATCCTTGCACAGGCTGATCAATCAGGTTGTAAAGCTCAAATTCTTCAATTTCATTTCCCTTTTTTGATTTTATTTATTACTAGTAGTGCAATTTATGGTTGGTTGTTTCTAATCTCGGCTTTCTCTCGCCCTCCCAGGATTCATAAGCATAGACTGTGGCTTACCCGAAAGTTCTAACTATACTGATCCAGACACCGGAATCTACTACACTTCAGACGCAGGCTTCACAGACAGCGGCTCGAACGTGGCAATATCATCACCACCTGCAGACTATGCAAAGCCGCCATTCTTGTCTGTAAGAAGCTTTCCTCAAGGAATCAGGAACTGCTACACCCTACGACCTGCGAAAGGGAAGAACAATAACTATTTGATAAGGACAGTTTTTATGTATGGAAATTATGACAGCAAAAACCAACCACCAGAATTTGATCTGTACCTTGGTGAAGATTTCTGGGATACTGTGAGTTTTGAAGATGCAGACGATGCGAGAAGACTGGAAATTATACACAAACCGTCCACGGATTATGTGCACCTATGTCTTCAGAAAACAGGACAAACGACTCCTTTCGTATCAGCAATAGAGTTGAGGCCGTTGAATAATAACTTGTACATAACTCAATCTGGATCATTACACCTTTATGTAAGGTTGGATCCCGGCTCTGAGTTCGGTGAACTTGTGAGGTAAATCTTGTTATATAATGGTCGGATCTATCGTTTTCCAACATTTTAATCTAATATATAGTTCTGTAATCAAATTCTTGTTTAGGTACAAGGATGATGTCTATGATCGAATATGGCGAAGTGACGGGCCTGATTACTTATTGCCTAATACTGCATCATTAAGTACTAATCTTACAGTAGTTACAAACAGTTTCCAACTACCATCTACTGTCATGAGCACGGCTGCGACACCCCAGAATTCAAGCGACTCTTTGCACATGTCCTGGAAGCCTCATAGTTCATCTGACCAATTTTATTTGTACTTGCATTTTGCTGAAGTTGAAAAGCTCCAAAGCAACGAATTGAGACAATTCCGTGTTTATTTGAATGGGGAAATTTGGTACCAAGAATTATCTCCACCGTATCTGCAACCGTTAAGTATATGGAGTGACTCTCCTGAACTTGCTCAAACCAAGTACGAGCTCTCCATAAATTCAACTGAAACTTCCACGCTTCCTCCAATCATTAATGCCTTAGAGATTTATGTAGTAAAGAATTTCAAGAATACGGGGACTGATGACAAGGATGGTATATGCTTAATCACAAACTGATATTTTCAAATTCCTGATGTATAGCAAAACATGTTTTAAACCTTTCTATCTGTCTTACCTTTTTCTCCTCTGTTTTCCATAATATCAGTGGCTGCCATTTTCGGCATCAAATCATCCTACGGACTGAAGAGGAACTGGCAAGGAGATCCATGTGCTCCTCGAGCTTTTACATGGGAGGGTCTCAACTGCAATTATGATGATAACAATTACAGAATAGTCTCCTTGTATGTATATGGATTTAGACGTCTAACACTTCTCATCTTAGTTCCAATTTCTCTAACATATTATTGAACTTGTATCAGAAACTTATCCTCAACCGGATTAATCGGATCAATAAGTCCTCATATAGTTAATCTCACCTTTATTCAGATTCTGTAAGTATGTCAATTTACTTGATCACCTCAAGGGAACATTCAAGATGGTGTCTTTTCTTTGTTCTTTTAATTTTATTTTTATCATTGATGATACTAAAATCTAATTATTCCAGGGATTTGTCAAATAACAATTTAAATGGAAGTGTGCCTGAGTTTTTGGCTCAACTAGCATTCCTGAAAACCTTGTAAGTTATGCAAACAGTTATTGCTCCATGGCAGGAATGAAATAAGTGTTGTGTTGTTTGTTATTGATTTTTCACTCTATTGCAGAAACTTAGCAGGGAACAATTTCAGTGGGCCAATACCAACAGAACTACTAAAGATGTCAAAACAGGGATTGTCTTTCAGGTCTAATTCACTTTCACAAATATGTGGACTGTTATTGATCTTTTATTCAATACCATTTAAGCCAAATTATTGATCTTCTATACAGTACCATTTAAGCCAAATTATCTCAGTACTATTAAGGGACCACTAATTTTATCTCAAGTTATTATTATAAACTTGATATAAATCTTATACAAAATGTGGGATTGGGTGTCATAGACTTCCGATACAAGATGTAATGACACAGGCCAAATGGGCACAAAAGTTTAAACTCATGTTGACAATAGTAATAAACTCAAGTTATCATAAATTGAACACAAATCTCATACAAAATTGATATGGGATGGGATGTCACAACTAAAGGAAAAGAGCTATAAGCACATTATATGCAAATTTTGATTGCTTTTGTCTAGGAACTGTGATTTCTAAGACTTTACATTTGCTGTCCTTTTTGAAGCAGTATTAATGGACTGCCCAACAATACAAATAGTGATACTGGCAAAAAGAAGAACAAGGTTGTCCTTCCAATAGTAGCATCGACACTTGCCACTTTTCTTATTGTTTTCTTTGTATTTATTACCATGCGCACAATCAGAAGAAAAAGAACAGGTTAGTAAAATTCGTCCTAATTTGCTGGGATGGAATTCTTGGCTAAAAAGATGATTTTAGCAATGGTCTTCACAAAGGTTTTTTTTTTTTTCTTTTTGCTAACTTATGCTTGTCCAATTTCTCAGACACAGCGATCAAGAAGGTAGATGGTTATTTAAATGAGAACAATGTCGCGTTATTGAATAAAAATTGGGTTATTACATACTCAGAGGTTTTAAAAATGACAAATAATTTCGAGAGAGTTCTAGGAAAAGGAGGATTTGGTACAGTCTATCATGGAGTCTATCATGGATTTAAGGGTGACATTGAAGTTGCTGTAAAGATGCTTAACCCTTCATCAACTCAAGGACACAAGGAATTTCAGGCAGAGGTAAATGACAAGTTCTTAATAGTTATTCTACACATCAATGCTAGAGTTGGTGTATATATAGGTCAAACATATGGTACATCTATGCTTACATTTACTTTCAAAATTCAGGCCAATCTTCTTATGAACGTCAATCACAAATACTTGACTTCTCTTGTGGGATACTGCAATGAGGGGACTAACATTGGCATCATTTACGAGTACATGGCTAATGGTAACCTACAACAACACCTACCAGGTATATAGAGCTGATAATTTTGCACCATGCTTGTACATTTATAAACAATGACTAGAAATGATCATATAGAGTTGTGTTATTGGGTGCAGAATTGAGTTGGGAACAACGACTTAGAATTGCAGTAGATGCAGCACAAGGTAATTTCATCTTTAGTCTCTGATGAAAATGTTTGTCAAAAAAGAAAACATTATTTCCCAGAATCAAATAAACATAATAATTAAGTTAATCATAGACTACGAAGACAGAAAAAAAAAATGAATAAGATTTTTCTACCAATGCGTTGCAGTACTTTTATCATGCTTCCTTAAGCTGCTAGAAATAACAATTGAAATACTATTTTGCTAGGATTGGAGTACTTGCATCATGGATGCAAGCCACCGATAATCCACAGGGATATCAATCCTAGAAATATATTATTGAATGAAAAATTTCAAGCCAAATTATCTGATTTCGGGCTATCCAGAGCTTTTGGCAATGAAAGTAGTACACATGTGTCAATTAACACTATTGCCGGCTCGCCGGGTTATATGGACCCTGAGTAAGTATTATTCTTCATAAGGCTCCTAATCAAAAATTTATGTACATATCTTGATTTGAAGAAGAATACATATCTTGATTTGAAGAAGTCTGCAGGTGTTTCTTCTCCCGCAAATTGACAAAGAAAAGCGATATTTATAGCTTTGGGGTTGTCCTCTTGGCAATCATCACTGGCGGGCCAGCAATAAACCAGGAAGACAGGCACATAATTGAATGGGTTGCTCCTTTGGTTGAAAATGGAGACATTAGAATGATTATTGACGAGAGGTTACAGGGCAACTTCAATATCGACTCTACATGGAAAGCTGTTGAATTAGCAATGGCTTGTGTGTCTCGTCATTCTACTACAAGGCCAACCATGGATGATGTGGTGATTAAATTGAAAGAGTGTTTGGCAATACAAATGTCTAACCTCGAAACAGAACCAACCAGCTTACCATTTTCCATTCTAGAGGAAGAATATGATCTTCAAGATCTAGAAAGGTAAAGGGGAGTTGACAAAAATCATTTCATACTCGTATATGAGTTTGTTTGGCTGGTTTCTCATACTAATATTGAGTGTTGAAACTTTTATCAAGTCCTGTTTCAGTTCATCCATTACTATTGCAAAAAGATATGAACTCAAGGTTGTATCCTTGGTGTAGATATACTGCGTCGAGCAACAAAAAAAAAAGTTTTTCCTCCTCTCATCCTTACGCAAGTCATCACTCTATCATACATGTCTCTTATCACCTCAATATATGTTACATATATACCCTTCTTCTCCTATACTCTCTTTGAGACTTCACTAGAAACTCAATCACCACATATAAGTCTTTCTATTTCTCTTGATATTGCTTCATTAGTCTTCTTAATTCAAAGATAGCTTCTATTATTGATCTCGTGACTATAAAACCAAATTGACTCTCTTAATACATTTGTATTCTTTCTTTTTCTTCTTTCAATTACCCTTTCCCATACTTTCATGGAATGACTCATTAATTTGATCACTCAATAATATAGTTCTGAATGTTCGTTTATTTTTGCAAATGGGTATTAAGGTATTCACCCACTAAGCATTAGGCATCTTCATACTTCTCAAAATTACAATAAAAATTTATGTAAACAAAGTTACACACGTCCTCTCCCATGCATCTCTAATACTCTATTGGGATACTACTATAAGATTGTCATTAGACAACTTTGTTGTATAATTCAGAATGTCGACCAATAACATAACAACCATGGCCAAAAGATCTTAGTGGCCGAACTTTTGGCCGAAAATAGAACGTTAAGAACAATGTATAGCAAAACTATGTTGAACAAAATTAAGAAGGTAGTAACTCAGAAAAAGAACAGAAGAAGACCTCCAATAGATAGAAATACTTCAATGAAAATTTTCATGTGTAATGCTAACACCAAAGATGACTCTCAACAAAAATAAACGACATCATCATATTTATATTAGCCGAACCTAAACTACTGGGGTAAAGCTTGATTTGGTTTGGCAAGTAGCCTTATCATAAACTTCCAAGTTGGTTATAAGTCAGCACAAGCCCTAAAAGAACCATATTCCTAATTTATAACAAAGACGATCAGATCACAATACATTAAATTAATCAGCAAATCGCTCTTTTAATAACGAAACTGTTCTCAACGTCTCAATGATACAGGAAAGTAAAGCACAAGAAATTTCTACGTAAAACTTTGTACATACACTAGAAGTTGATAATACAGAACTAGAGGACATTTCCTTATATCACAACTCTTTCCATAGTTTTAATTTTTTCCCATATATAGAAGCTGCTTCCTGCATGGGTTATAATCTTTAAATGATTCAGCAATTACATGAACCCTGACATTCGCCCGATGACAGATGGTATCCTCATTGTCAACCCATATGCTTTTCTAGTATCTGCATTCCATTTAGAATTTGAAAAGGTTTCAATCTCCTTAAGATATATTAGGCAACAAGATGATCACATTCTATAAAGAAGACATATAAATGCGGAGCAAATTAGCTCTCTCAAGCGTACAATCCTAAAGAAAGCACGGTCAGATAATGTAGCATACATCAATACCCACATATCAGTGTACCACAAAATAGACTTAAACTATTCAATTAGCATATATATATTACTACTCAATCGCACATTATTTGTTTAATTGTCACTACTCATCACTACTATACGTACTTTAAGGGCTGGGCCAATTATTCAGGCTTCTCAATTATTCCATTGTCAATTCCATTAATTCACGGCGTAGATAAATCAAGGTCAAAATCCGTGGCAACGAACTAACCTGTGATCATATGTATGTTTATATGAAAAAGATATTCTATAACATCTCTCAGTTATTTCATTTCACAACTCTTGGTTTTTATTTTTTCTATTAGAGGGAAGGGAACAACTGGAAGGAATGGTTACAGTTGTTCCCCCACCAACAATAGATCTTCCATTTTTTAGAGAAGTAACAATAGATCTTCCATATTGTATTTCTCTCTCCTTTTTCCCCCTTTTTTAAATTTTCAACTTCAGCAGAGGGAAAAAGAGGGCAGGGTGATCTTTAATGTATTTAAAGATGCAAGATAGAGAAAAATAGTTTAGCAAACTTATTTCGACGAAGGAATACTTATAGCCGAGTGCAGTAAACTTAGCAGAACTGCAAATCATGGCTAAATGTTTTCTAACGCCACAACCCTAGTATTCATGGACTAACCCAAACTGATTAGACGCCAATCATAACATAGCTCTTGGGCACTGAAGAAATGTATTACCCAATGACCAAAAGCATCAATTGCCCTTATTGTGCAAATATCACTTAGAAATATGTTCCCACATATTGTGAACACCTCTGGCTAAAAAGAGTTAAATTTTCCTAACAGCTAAGAAGAAAAATTTACCATGTAAGCATTTCCAGGAAGGAGATCATATAGCATCAAGGGCTTTAATGCCAGCATTTTTGTCCCATGCCTCTGGTGGGGCAACATCTGCCATAATCTGTTCCTGCCCACGCCAAAGTATCTAAAGTGCAAAATCCGCTATCAGCATATTTGAGGTTTACAAACTAATCAGACCCACATTAAGTAGAATTGTGAACTGGATAGAAACAAAATGACCATGTGGACAAGTTTCACGTGTGTTATCTCCCCAAAAACCAAAAGTGCTATAGCATAGATAAACAACTTGCCTTATCAATGACGCCAAATTCTTTGGCTCTAGTGGCATCCATATAAAATGGTCTTTTCATCACATTAGCAACAGCCTCTGTAGGCTGGTGACATAGAAGTTCAAGGTAATGAGTGTTTTTTGTCTTCTTTTAATGAAGTGAAAATGAAGAAACATATACTTTGATGTGATACTTACATTTCCGGTGTGCTTGGCCAAAAGTTCAACAAGTGTATTGCTATTTATAATTACCTGTAAAAGCAATTTAGCCAGCGTGAAGGTTGAATGTAAATTTCATGTTATACATTTGCCTATGAGTACATATGCTGCTTCACAAATATCTGAAGAATAGGAATGGCGAGGATATATTCTTACAATCTTACCTTCTGGTGCCCCAAAAGCAAGTGGGGCATAACCTTTTTCTTTTTCTTTCAAGAAGAAAAATAGTTCATGATAGTAACAAAACTAAAGGAGGAAGATGACAAAGAAAAGTAACACATTATCCTAATTTTAAATCACAATCTGAAACAATTTCTCCTCTCACACTCCAGCAAGTCTTTCACCTTTTCTTTCCCTTCCATGGAAAAGAGTTGAACCCTGGACATAAATTACTACATATCTTTTCACTGTGTGACCTAGAGGTCACGAATTCGGGTCAGGCAAACAGTTTCTTGTAAAATGCAATATAAGGCAGTGTAAAACGGTTCTGACCCTTCCCCGGACCCTATGTTGGGCTGGAACTTAGTGCACCAGGATGCCCTTTTCTTTGCAAAACCCATGGGAAAGGGCAGAAATTGCAAGTCTCAAAGAACATGTTGCATTATAGGTAGCCCATAGAAAAAATGGTGGTTAACGTAATTGAGATTTGAAAGCGTTTCATAGAGATGATGAAGCTTTTAGAAACTTGGAACTGAACAAATGGAAAGGAATGCCAATACCACTATAAATTGCAAATAGTTGCATGCAGATAGACAAAAACAACGCAAGGAAAAAGACAAAGTGAAACCGCTCCCCTCACTCTCCACAGGGGGTTTCTATTTTCGTAATAGAGCCATCAATTGAGAAAACGATGCAACAAAACACAGCATCTGCCGAGCACAAAATGCCAAAATGTAAATGACAGCAGAAAATTCTCTTGTTATGCCATAGAAATTGTACTTTCAAGTCTAGCATTAATAGAAGGGAATTCTGTAAGCAAAACAATAAACATAGAACAACTGATGCCAAGTTCTAGGAGATTAATGCTATTACACTAACAGAATTTGAAGGATAAAGTGTTCAATAACTGATGGGAAATCACTTTTAACAAACCAAAAGAACAAGGTCTCTGCTATTCTAAATCCAATTCAATCAATGTCATTTTTTGGGTAGTTATTTTCTCAAGAATTCCTATCATCAGGTAGGAAGCTTTTTCATATCATTTGCAACGACGGATACGATACGTATACGAAGACCCCAATTCTGCTGATAAAAATGACTTCAAGCAACTATTCTTATGATAGAAATTGAATTTTATGTGCACATCAAATTTTTTGAAATCAAAATTCAGGAAGCCTTTGACTCAGCAGAAAAGCAAAGATAAAGAAGCTTTTGAATAGTTGATACTACTGCGAGTTATATTCCATAAAGAAAAGCAAGAGAAAAGTACGTCAACAGCGTACCTCTTTTGCACGAATGAGGACATCACTAGCCGGCATTAAGCCAGATGATGGCACACGAGGTTGTTGAATCATGGCTGAGACAGGATCCATGTAAGATTCAAGAATAATTTAATAAGACATCACAAGCAGGCGTTACAACATACCTTTGGCATGTGGCATCATAAACCTGTTGCCCTTTGTTCCAGCAGCAAGTAAGAGACATGCCTGACCTATAGCAGCTCCAACTGCAACTGTTTGGATCTTCATATAGGATTAACATTAGGATCGTCAGAGTTAGATAAGAAAATTTACAACATCTTTGCTAACCAATCATGACCTCAAATTTCATGAAACTGCTCAGATGAAGCAAAATTACGATAAATACAACCCCCATCCTCACCATCATATAACTACAAATTTGGAACACAGGGAGTACAGTTGGCAGCAGACATATCTCTTTAAAAAAAAATTAGGTAGATATATCATAGACATCTCAGTACATGAACAACATAAAAAAATCCAGACAGAATTTAAAAGTCAATTGATAAAGGCCAATAACAATGCAATTATTACAACTGAGTAGACTTAAACCTTCCATAATTGTCGAGGCTTGTGCTAAACAGCAAGCAAAATTGCACCCGTGTTAAAATAAAAAAACAAAGTTACTTCCTTTACCACTCATCCATTTCAATTACTCTCAAACAAAATATTCCATGACTGAACATACTAGATCCCATAGTAGCTCAAGACATGGTTATTCATTCTAGTAAGAACGTAAAACATTCAAATAGAATTTCTACTACAATCTTGACTAATCAAAGGACAAGTTTTAACAGCAAAGATCAATACCGTATGGTGAATAAGAGAGTTTAAGAAGAACAAGCATGAAACAGACTACATTGTACCAAAATAAAGGGCTATTCTGGAATCAAAATATTCGCATGAAAGAACATACCTCATTCTTCAATTGCATCATTGCATCATAGATTGCAAAACCCTCTGTTTCCATACCAACCTATATGGTCCAAGGAGATACTTTATAAGTATAAAATGACGGATAAGTGCACGCTACAAGAAACTGATAGCTGAAGAATGAGAAGCCCAATAACCTAGGGGTAACAACGGAGTGTAAAGAGCATGGGTAGATGCTCACTGAAAACGCCAACCACTCCAGATACAAAATTTTTGCTTAATGGTAGGAGGAAAATGACCATAAAGTGAAGAAGGGGAAGCTGACTAATAAAAGTATTGCAGTTAACCTCACAAGAGAATCTATTAACTATATCTCTAAATATATGCACCATAAACAGCCACCGACATTATTTATTAGTTAAAGATGCTAATTACTTTCATGAAAATGTAAAAATGTCTCTAACTATATTGCTCAGAACAACTTGTGGGATATAAGTTCACAAAAGGAATGATGGAATCATAATTCACAACCCATAGCTTACCGTTTCACCATCATCACGGGTAGTTCCAGTGGAATTTATATAAATATATATCGGCTCTTTGGGATCCATCCATTGTAGATACATCAACTCTGCAACTACAAGCTCTGTGACAGCTGGCACCAACTGAAAATGAGCAAATGTTTTATTATGCATATCGTGAAACTTAACATAAATTCACCTTAAACTTGTGCCAAAAAGAGAACAAATAAATAAACAGAAATTCAGGTAAAAGTAGACAAAAATGATTAAGAACATTATCGTCATGACCTTATTACAAATACTAAAACATTTTCTATTCGCATGATTCTCTCTTGAAATCAATCTTAAAGAATCACTTTGAACATTCTACAGAGAGACACAACTAAATTTAAGAGTTGAAGATGAAAAGAGTGGAAGGACCAAAAAGCCACAGCCATTAAAACGACAGTAATTAGTTTTTGTGTTGAATGCATAAATCATACCAAAAAGGTTCTAAGACATAGTTAACATAAATGTTCAGCTATCTGGGTTATCACCTTACTGAACATTTCCAGCATGACTTGCTATGAACATGCTTCTTATGTCAACTTCTCCACACAAAACAACTCAAGTGAGGAATCTGTAAACGCTCAGTCTTCATGAAAGATAATATAGGCTAAAATGACTTGGGGAACGCTGCAGGATCATAAAGAATAGCACAATTTTTTTTTTTTTTTTTGAGAAGTAGCACAATTTGGTTTGTAGTTAGGAAATTAATGGGTTAGTAAAATTAGCATAAAGGTTAGCATGCCAGAGGTTGCAAAACAACTCTAAACTTGTACTTCTATTAAATAAATGAAAAAGAATCAACTTTCGACATTAATCATATGGCCACACTTCTCAAAAATCGTATGGCCGCATTTTGGGGTTTAGAAGCTCAATCACAGAATCTGTTTCAACACCAATTTGACCAAATACTCAGTGGTAGATTTTGCCCAGATGCTCCCTTTTTTACGTCCTGATGTCCCATCCACAGCTTATTCTTGTTTTCATCTTCACCAAGAAGCAAAAAATCCAGGCACGGTCTTTCTATCGTGATTCAAATTTATTAGTGGTGGTTAACTCTCCCAGATGACATGTTTGAGAAAATAAATGCAAATCTATGCTAGTAAGCACAAAATTAAAGGTACCAAACTTCTCCAAAAAACAGGGACACATTATGAAAAGCAACATGGGGTTTCTATTTATTTACATCCGACAACTACCATAGAAACAATAAGTTAATTGTTTGCCTACATTTGAAATATCTTTTTGACAAACCTTTAAGTACACCAAGCATGAGCCAATACAAAAAACCTCTCAAGCAATGCAAACAACAGTCCCGGTTAGCATTGTTCATTTAGAGAGGAATTATATGCATCGAGAAAAATCTCCTGCTTTTTTGAAATATCACTAGATCTTATGGAAAGAACGGAACTGAAGGGCTTTGAAGGGAAGGAATTATAAGCATTGTTCCTTTAGAAAGAAAATATATGCATCGAGAAATATCTCCTGCTTTTTTGAAATATCACTGGATCTTATGGAAAGAACGCAACTGAAGGGCTTTGAATGGAAGGAATTATCTCTTTGTTTTTTGAAATATCATTGGATTCATGATCTTTGTTTTTGGATTAGAGGTTCATGTAAAGTTGATGTAGATAGCATTCAAGATTTTATAGATAGGTTGAGTAGTTTATATAAATATTTTCGGGGTTGCACCCCCTTGGTGCATATTAATAAATTTCTTTACTTCTCAAAAAAAAAAAAAAAAAAAAAAAAAAAAAAAAAAAAAAGAAGAAGAAATAGATTTTACTTCTCTTAGCTTGTTTCTTTCCTTTGATTTTTGGTGAATTAAGTCTGTTTCAAGTTTGTCATGTATTGGCATTACAAAAGCCCTTGGCAACTCAAACCATTTTCCAAGATGACAGCTGAGAAAACAATTTAATCTAGTCAAAGACAAAGGCAACATACCGGCATCCCAATGTAGACAATTCTTCCATGGAGCAACAATGATGGCAAGTCCGGTGGAGGCCTTCTTGGTCTATGCTCATTGTATGAAACAGACCTCTCCACCTACCTCAAGCAATCAAAGAAAATACAAATTCAGAAACTAAAATTTGGGTTTCAAACAACTTTATGACATAAATTGCTAAAAAAGGAACGAACTTTGCCTAATACATCGAACAAAGAGTTCAAATAAAAAGAAAACTATTACTAGAGAACTCAAGTAAAGAGGAGAAATTTGCAAATGAAAACTTATGTCAGGAGTTTAAAAAAGGAAGAGCTTTTGCCCTAATACATCGAAACTAAGAGCTCAAATTAAGAAGAAAATTATGACTGGAGAATTCAAATGCCGAGGAGAACTTTCAAACGAAACTCAAGTGAGGAGTACTATCTCTTGCATTATCGGTCACTAGCCTGATTAAAAGAGGGGAGTGGCATTAGGTAACCCACAACCAACTTTAACATTGTCGGATTCTTTATATAGATTCGAGACGTCACAAACCACACTTAATGGGATAAGACTTTTTCTGGTTTGGTTTGGTTCCGTTTATATGCATATGAAATTGGGAATGCAAACAGCAGCAAAATTCGACTTACACAAGCATAAATGAAGCATCAAACACCAGATATCTCACCACAATACATAATAAAATAAAAATTAATTCAATATAGTAATTCAAAAATAATATAATTAAATTTGTGGATTAATTAAAATAATGAAAAACAAAAAGTGTGAGGCAAAGAGTGTACTTGTGCAGGAGTAGCCATGAGCTTGGGAGAGTCGAAGATGTCCAAATACGGCGGCGTATCGGGGTTCGAGGGGCGGTTGAGGAGCGTTTCAGGCGCGGTGGCGGCCACGGAGGCGAGCTTCTTAATGAAAGGGTCGTTAGGGTTTACTGGAGGGATTGGTATCTTTTGGGCGCTGTTTTTGGTGCCGAGTGAAAGGCAAGTAGTGCTGAAACTGCGTCGTTTCAAGGATGAAGAAGATGAAGAAGAAGAAAGTGATGATGATGAAGTGCAAGGGAGTGAAGAAGCCATTGGCAGACGTAAAGTGGTGGCCATTTTTCGCTTTGCTTTTTTCTTCTTCTGCTCAAATTTTGACTGCCATTTTAGCCTTTGGATTATAGATTGTGTGGATTGTGCGGGTCGGGTCAGGTCAGGTCGACAATTTTATGTTATGAAATAGGGAAAATGTCACATTTAATCCTATTGTGTCCCAAAAATTTTAATTTCATTCTTATTTTTTTAAAATTTATTAATTTTATTTTTTTTATTTATAAAAAAAATTAATTTCATCCTTATTATTTTTTTAAAGTTTAAATTCATCTTTTTTATTTAAAATTAATTAATTTAGTTTTTATTATTTTCTAAACAAATCAAATTTAATTCCAATAGTTCTCATTATTCCACAAATCATTCAGTTAGTCCTTTATTATTTAGAAAAATATTTTCATTAGTCTTCATTATTTATAAAAGTCTATCTATTAATTGAGAGAGACTAATTTGTTTCATCCCTATTTTTCGTTCTTATTTTTTAAAAAATTATTAATTTCGTTTCTTTTATTTGTAAAAAATGTTAATTTCATTCTTATTATTTTTTAAAATTTTAAATTTATTTCTATTGTTCAAAATTAGTCAATTTAGTTTCTATTATTTTTTTAAAAAATTAAATTTGTCTTTATTATTTCTCAAAAAAAATTAATTTAGTTCTTAAATAATAAGGATGAAATTGAAATGTTTAAAAATATAATAAAGACAAAATTAAAATTTTTAGACAAATAATAGAGTCGAAATTGAAATATTTTAAAAATAATAAGATGAAATTAAAACATTTTAAAAAATAATAAAAATGAAATTAAAAAAATTTAAATAATAAAAATAAAATTAAAACGTTTGGAAAAACAATATAAACTAAATGTGATATATTTCCTTATTGGTATTTACTGAAATTTTACAGTTATGACACAAAAGGTACGGTCATTTTGTATACTTTTATACCCATTTGTTACTATGTTGTAACCTTTAACTTCTGTAAACTTAAAATTATTGAAAAGTAAAACTTTGATTAGTCCTTGAAAAGTAACACTTACGTGATCACATGGTCATTTTCCGCAGCGATGAGGACTATTTTGAATACAATTCGTAAATAATTGCAGAAATTTGAACAAACATTGGGAATAATTGCAAAGTTTGCCTTATTTACTCAATAATGTTTCTACCAAAAACTTAATAATGTTTGGAGATAGTTTTCCAAATAACTTGTCTAGTAATAGAGATAATATTGTTTGGAGATAGTTTTCCAAATAACTTGATAATATTTTTACACGGGCGGTTTTAGGGGATCGGCGGGGGCCCTGGCCCCCCCCAACCTTTAAAAAAAAATAAATAATAAAAATAAATAATAATAATAATGAAATTTTTTAAAAAAATTAGATTTGGCCTCCCAATAAATATTTAAAAAGTAATAAAAATTTTCAAAAATATGAAGTTGGCTTGGTGATTAATTACAAACAGTATTATGTTGATGGTTGGGGGTTCAAGTCACCATAATTGTATTTATTTTTATAGTTTTAGCTATGAATAAAAAAAATTAATATTTAAAGAACATGGCTTCTAATTAGTTTCGAACTCATAATATCTTATTTAATATCTCACCATTAAACTAAAACTATTATCTATTGCATCAAGCTAGATCTTTTAATATTTATTGATTATTTTGCTTATCAAATTTTTAAAATACCCTAATATGAAATCATAACCAAATTTTCTTTAATAAAACTGTAAAAAAAATTTAAAAATGTAAAAATTGAGCATCTTTTCTACTAGACCAAAAAATATTATATAAAAAACACTGTAAAAAAAAAAAATTTCGACCCTTCCAACATTAGATTTCTGGGTCTGCCCCTGTTTTTACAACTGTTTTTCTCAAATCTACCATGCTATGAATGTTTCCCTCTTGGCAAATTAGGTTCAGAGACTTTATCTTAATCCTAACTCTCTCAGATTTCGGCCTCCATTATACCAAAAAAAAAGAGAAAAAAAAACTATCCATTAGCACAATTTTTTAAAAGCGTTTACTTCTTGGAGCTGAATTGTATCAAAAAATCTAAGACTTCGGTCTCCATTGTACCAAAAAAAGAAGAGAAAAAACTCTCCGGTGGCACAATTTCTGAAAAGTGTTTATTTCTTGGAGCTAGAGAAGCCTCGTCAGAGAAAAGGACTTGCTCCAATCTCAGATTAAATGGATTGTTGGTGATGGCCAAATATCAACATTTGGGAGCATTCTTGGCTTCCATCATTCAAAAACCTGACTAGACTAGTTAGATGCAACTCATCTGGAAAATAAAAGCTCCAGCAAATGGGATCCCAACTGAAGAAAGTAGATTTCTCCAGGCAATGCAACTTGGATCGCATTTGTAAAATTTGTCATTCTGAACTAGAAACTGTTGAGCACACTTTCTTGCTTTGCCCTTGGGCTAAGATGAACTTGCAGTGATCAAAGACTAAAGCACATAAAAGAAAAAAGTTCAACATTGTATGCTCTGTTGAAGCTGCATTTTTCTAAAGTAATTCCAGACGCCTGATTATTGATCAGTGTGGTCATTTAAAAGTACCTGGCTATTGTGGATTCACCGCCTGTCAAGTGTTCGAAACATCAACAAGAGAACTGCCTCATTAAACTTTTTAATCTGCGATTTTTCTGGCAAAGAGAGCACTTATGGGAAAGAGGTCATTTATCACTAAGAGAAGAACAGAGAAAGGGAGTTAAGGAAACTGCAAAAACATTATATCAACAGAACAAGAGTCTCAAAGGCAATGCCAGAAGCCTTTACATGAGAATAAGTAGCAAAATTATGAACAGCACGATGCCAACAAATGTCAGAAGGTTTTACACTAGCTGAAAAAATTCAACACTTTCTTACAAAGAGAACCATACTTCAACTGTAACAAGATAACGATACAGAACCATCACACTACTGCAATAGTTCCTTCTCAGTTGGAAACAACGGTTTCAGCCTTACTAGGGCTAATGACTTTGGCAATCTTCTCAGTGGGCACCAATGGAAGATATGAAGCAACCCTGTACCCCTTCTCTGCGGTGAGCTGAACAGTCTGGTTGTACTTCTCAGAATAGTAAGTAGCCACCGGAGCCACAGCTTGAGCCATCCTAGGCACAAGCGGGAGACGGCTGAGAGTTTGCCAAGCTGATGCTGCGTACTGCTCAGCTACCGGCTCATACTTGGAATAGAGCCCCTTCGCAGCAGGCTCATACTTGGTATACACAGTCTTTGCAAGTCCAGAAGCAGTTCCCACAACGCCTGCACTTTTGACTTCTGATGCAACAGTAGAAGCCTGGGTTGATACTTGCTTCACAAGTGGGGGAACACGATTCTCAATCTTGTTGAAAGACTCATCAACCTAAAACAGCACGTCCCAAATTCCTTAGATTTTATTTTAGGCAAGATACTCAGAAAATAACACATTGATTTAGGTATAGAAAGGCAAAATAAGTTCTAATTATTACAATAGTTAAAGCATTTGAAATAAATATTCACCTCATCATCATTTCCACACACAAACCTTGAATGAAAAGGTTAATTGCATTGTCTGATTAAAAGATCTAAAGAACAAACAATCAATATAGAACCCCATTTTCTCTTTACTCCTATTTCTTCTCTGGAGCTTATTCAAGGGCAAGGGGAACAGACTCAATTACACATCATGACAGTAATAAGTATAAAAAAGACACTGACAAATTATCTCATTATCTATATCCATTGAACATTATATACAAATTCTAATCATGAAGCAAGTAGATCCTCTAGATTAGGCAACTTGGATGCCTAATCTAGAGCTGGACAACTTGAGAAGACTAGTTTCAGAAATTGATCAACATCCTCCTATTTAACTACTTCAACCATTTCCGAGCACTAATCAAACACTGGTGACTAAAAGCTCAAAATAGCGTTTCTTATCATCTTTTCCCCGTTTTCTTTCTGATGGATTCTTAACAGAGCAAAACCAGAGGTCTTTTCAATCAAAACGCATCCACCATTCGTCATCCTGTTTCACAAGTTGATTTTGGAACTATTTTACCATGCTTTTACTTTATTTCGGATATGTGTAATCTCAATTAACAATGACAATCTAATCACAAGTTGACCTTGTATCACTAGCCACAAGACTAAAGTAAAGGCATCATCAACAAACTAATATCCAAAATATTTGTGGAGCAACCACAATTAGATTGAATTAATCAAACCAATGCAATTGAAAAAATAAACAGAAAACTAAATAAGAAAAAAAAAAAAAAAAAAAAATAGTGTTCACTATTCAGAACACTCCATTATTAAAAAACAAACAGAATTTCTCCAATAACTTGAGAAAAACTGAAATATCAAAATCAAATATTTGCACTTAATTCAAATTTCAAGGCATAACTTTAGGCAACAATATCCAGAAACAATACACTATGCATTGGTCCCAAGTCGGGACCAGACAATTTATTTATTTAAAAGAGATTATATATATATATATATCAAACAGAATTTTCTTCAAAATGAAAATAAAAAAAAATCAACAGTGGTTACCTTGCGATCAACAAACTTGAGGAGCTCAAGAGGAAAATCATGGAATTTATCATAGACCGGGCCGACAACAGTCTTAACGGTACCCTCTACGGTCTGAACACCGGGCTTCAACGGGCCTGATTTGTCCTTTGCGTATTCATAGAGCTTGGCAGCGTACAGAACCGCATGCAGTGCCGCGACTTGCACAAATTCCAAATACTTCAATTTTTGCTCTTCAGTCTTCAATACCATCAACATAACAAAAGTAAATAAATCAATCAATTTAAACCAGTCTCCAAAAAAAATAAGAAGGCTAATTAAAATAAAACTATGTGTTTCATAAAATTTGCAGGTTACACAACACATACCATATTAATTTAACAACTCATAATTTATAAGAATTTGACAAAAGCCTTCTAGCAACCCTTACAATTTATATAATTCATAAGAGTTAGACAAAATTCCTCTTTCCTTGCGAAGGGTAATCATTTACATTATTATATATTACAGAATTATTAGATTATTACAATCTCGATGAAGGCCAAAAAAAAAAAAATGGAAAGAGAATTAATTAATACTTACGATCTGGGGTTGAGGAATTGAATCGGATTCGGCCATGGTCGAAGGAGAAAATTCAATTGATGTGATGAGAATTTGAATTGTGTTGTGTGCGTGTGTGTGTAATATGATACTGAATCTAGCGGTGATAGTGTGTGGGATTGGTGTGTGTAATTGTGAAGTATAAATAAGGAGGATGGGCGGCTATGGAGGGTGTGAAACCCGAAACCGTGTGGTCAATGGAGAGAGTTTGCGAGGTTTAAGGTTGATAGATTTCTTCGTGGTTAAGAAACTGTTTGGCGAAAGAAGTTTGGTGCCTTACGCGTTAAGTAATGTGCGAGTGTGATTAAGTATGGTTTTCTAGACAGCATTGATTGGCAGAAAATGAGAATCACGCGCTCTGTGATGACGGGATGAGCGTTTGGCGTACGGTACGGGAGAAACGGGCAAAGATATTTAAAACGGTCCATTGAATACAGTTGTAAATTTCACTTAAATTTTATCATCACATGAGGCCACGTGATAGAAATGATTGTAGGGTTTACAGTTGTTTTTAAGCATGACTTGAGAAACTGAGAATGAAATCATATTTGTATTTGGTCTTGAAACTTATATTGAAAACGATTATTGCACAGAACGATCACAGCCTTGTGCTTCGCGCGTGTCTCTCATGTGTTGCCATGATCATGTCTGTGCCTTACCCCTTGGTTTTGATTATGAAATTCATTTAGAATATGAGAGAATCAATAAAGAATAAGATCTTCACTTGAATAATATATAAACTACTAAGACGATCCTTATCTAAATGATATATGGCTAGTGGGATGTAGTCGGATTTAAATTCTCTCAAAATATTATAAAGAATATTCAGTTATGATGAGGTATTAATGCAGTTATCATAAAATAATTTGTAAAGTTTATTATTATTAGATTTTTTTTATAGCACCATATGGTATGAGGGCATAAAGATGTAGTCATTTATTATGTGCTTTTCTTTATAGAAAGAGCAATTTATACTGGATAGGATCATATTAAATTATAAATTACATAGAGTAATGATGCATTTTACCAAATGCTCTAAGTCAATTCAAGGTCATACAATAGCTGCGATAAAAAAACATAAGTTCAAGCTTAAATTTTTTTACTATGTCTTGGAAATGTAGCCACCTACTATATTGATACCCAGGTTGGATAACATTAACGTGGCCTCGAGCGGCCTTGGAGAATTGGGCCTTTTTGTTCGATGGCTGGGTTTCTTTTTTTTTTTGTCCGTTTTGTTAATATTCTGCCTTCAACCGTGGAAAGGCTCTTTGGATCATGAATCATAATATGCTTATCAAGATTTGTTTCAAATTTTTTTTAATTTAAGGGAGACCTAATTCATTTTATATTATTTAAAATATTACACACAAGAATAGATCTCGAAACTCGAGATAATTTTCGTAAAAGTTCTTTTTTTAACAAATTACTTTCATCTTATTGTTTCGTTTAGGGTTTGGGTTTGTCCTTAGGTTCAGGACTTGTTTCTGGCTTGCTATTTCGGTCCATTAGTAGTGCTTGTTTGTGTTTTCTCCAACCATTATGGTTTGGGTATTGGTTGGTGTGTTCTGGACCTGTATGTTTTCCACACTTGTTTGGTTTGTTTTGGACCTTTGGATGGGCCACTCTGCATTGAGAATGTGCTGTCGTGTGTTTCTATCTTCGTTTTTGTTAAACTAGGTTGGACTGGCGCCATATCAGTATTTGAATTTGTAATCTTAATATGTTATGGGAAAAAGAAAAAAGGTCACATTTTTACTAAACAATGGAGGAGTTCTCGATTAATCAAACAGTGAGGTCTTGTCTTGGAACTTTGAAGTATTGGGACCCACAATCCGCAAGAGAGAGAGTAAATATGGCGGACTTAAAAATTCCGAATAACACTTGTATTAATCCTCTGTATTACTGCGACGTAAGTCATCAAGAAATTTTATTACTTATTCAATTTCTAATGAATCAAGATAACTGTTTGTTAGATAAACACGACTAATGACTAAAAAAGAATAATAGAAATTAGAAATAAATATTTAAAGTAGTAACAGAAAAGGGTGGATAAGGAGCATAGCAGGTTGCTAGACTTAACGTGGCTAGCAAAAGCATCGAAGTTAATGTGCCATGGAAAATTTTAGTTTTATCCTAGCAATGCGTCATGAAATAAATGGATAGTCAGTTGGTGTCAGATTTCGCCGAATAATTTGATAATTAAACTCCGTCAACTGAATTCGCACGTCATTAAAAAAAAATGGATAGCCTTAATTCAATCTCTCCTCTAGCTATGTATCCTCAACTATCACTTTGCATGTGGCATAGAAGCGTCAAAAACAACGTATGGCTCTTCAACTTTGCGTGTGACATCGATCTTTGGTGAGATCTAATATCGGTTTTATCAATCAAGAAATGTGGCAAATTCAAAGAATTAATGGAAAGTTCATGAGTACCCCCTCAAAAGAGAAAGCAATTAAACTTCCATTTGCTGCAGCGTTTCATATGAAAAATCTTACAAACTTTAAGTAAAGATGACACCACCATTAATCATATTTTCCATGATTCATATGGAAAATAATCTACTAGCCTTTGTCATATTACTCTACTTGGTTATTCTCTCGAAGACGTAGCTTTATTCAAAACAGTAGTCATTTGCTAAACGCGTATATTTAAGGGCAGATCTAGAATTAATACTCAGTAAAGGTTAAATACTCAAAATTTAGTACTCGTATATAGATAATTTTTTTTAGTGGGGACTAAAATGAATCTTAACCCTAAAACTATCTTAAAGATATAAATTTTCAAAAAATGCAGCCTCAACTCATTCCTTAATAGCTTGCTCTTAGGATTAATGAAAACTGCATCCCCCGCTTTCCTGTGAATGGCCTCGCTTTTGTGTATAGTACCATGTGTAAAGTCTTAAGTATTTTATACTTATGTTCAAGTCTAATTATCTATATGGTGTTATGTGTAGAACTTCATAAATGGTTGGCTTTTGTAAGACTTACCTTGCGTTTCTAAAGAATTTCCAATATGAGATTAAGAGGTAGTCGAGAAAAGGTGACTATGTTTTGTTGAATAAAAGGAGGAACACATAAAATACGAAATGTGTCATTAGATATTAAGTTGGAAGACTAAAAATTAAATGTTAAGATATTGCTAGCCAAAATCACACTATATTACTAGCTGGACTTACTTTGGGTGGGGGGGGGGGGGGGGGGGAGGGGGTGTTGTGTAAGGATGAGAAATAGAGTGCTTAGAATTTCTTTGTTTGAAAACACAGTTTCCAGCTTCATGTCTTACTGTGCGTTAAAACAGTTAAACACGTTTGCAGGTTAATCACAGTGATAAGTGAATCAATCACAGTGACACGCCTAATTCAGACAGTGAGACAGATGGAAAGACAGTAAGTAAAATACACACAGTATTTTAACGTGGAAAACCCAACTGAGAAAAAATCACGTGACCACTCCCTGGTCAAAATGGGCAATCCACTAGATGTTTTCACAGTTACAATAGTTAATGGACTTATGTGATTGATAACTCCCTTATAACCCTCACCACCTAGACCACCTAACCCACATAGGGATTTACAACCTAGCGAGATCCCCTCGACTTAGCGTATTCTCCCGAATACTCACCTCCTTCTCTCGAAGGATGTCTAACAAGATAAATGAATAGAGTGCTTACAAACAAAAACCTGCTCAGCGCATTACAGTTCCTGAACAAACTAAACACTCACCACAGTGTTTTCCCAGACAGACTCAATAAATATATTACAGCCCCTATAGACTTTGTTCTCTGTCTGTCTCCTATGCTAATTCTTGTGTGCTGTTTAGTATATATATAGGTGAGAGTGCTGCATAGCTTGGGCTTCAAGCAACCGTAGATATGATTGATCTTTGTAGGATTCTTTACCTGAGTCAATCTCCAGAGATTTGCTTAATCAGAGATTTGCTCAATCAGTAATTCTTTCCATATAAGATAAATTTTGCATCTTATCATAATCGTCTCATGATTACAGTTGATAGCTTTCCATATAAGATAAATCCTACATAATCTTTTCCAAATAAAATCATGTGTTGCCAAAAATAAAGACAATTAAAATAAGGAAAATTACCCCTAATCTTGGGCTGAATCAAAGGGGCTAACAAGCTCCCTTTTTGGCTTTGTTTTTGGCAAAACCATGTGAAGGACCTGCAATTGTAAGCATGAAATTGTAACAGTAATACCATCAAATCACAATAGACAACTTAGGAACAATAATATCAAACAAGTAACAAAGATTAAACACTGAGCTCCCCCTCAAACGCAATTCACATAAAACAAAAACTGAACAAACAACATTCTAAATCCTAAATTTCTCCCCTTTTTTGCCACAAATCAAGGCCAAAGACAATTTGAGATAGATAACTGAACAGATCTATCACAGTACTCAGTCGTGAGACAAATGTCAAACCATAGTGTATGCACACAAAGTGTGAACAACCCATAGGGCCCTACAAGAAGATCTGATACAAGGACATAACATTCATTACACATGAGCTTTAACACATATGAACAAGGTGTGTGTGTGAACTGTGATTTGACGTTGCCGCATAGTGGACAACAAAGTCAAGTGACAAATCAGCTGCAACAGTTGTTCAAACAACCCGCTCGACTAATTAGCTTACTGTATACCTTGTTTTTCATAGTAGCCTTCACTCTTGTGCAATTCAATGTAGCTCAAGGTAGCTTTTTCTAGGTTGGCACAGTATTGTTGACCTTGAAATTTGCACAACACAGTAGTTGTCTGAAACAGTTCAGATCTAAGTGCAAGGTCCCTTTTTTTATTTTTTATTATATTGATTAGTGTCTGGGAATGGAGATAATCCAAAGTCACAAGCTTAATACAGCTGATCAGCACTCGAACTTTATTGTATACAAAGTAGCAGCAAGCTTGCTCACATTGGTGCATGAGAGGTTCCTGTATCATACAGTTAGAACACAGTGTAAGTAACATTATATCAGTGCAATCCTATTGTGTTTCCCTGTGGCAGTCACAGTCAGAGTGTGCAAATGCCTAAGGCTTTGCGCATTGTTTCAAATTTCACTGTATCGAGTGTCTTGGTGAAAATATCTGCCAGTTAATTCTTAGTCACACCATGTTCAAGTACAACTTGTTTTGTTTCCACTAATTCCCGTATAAAATAGTGCCTAATATCAATATGTTTGGTAGGGGAGTGTTGAACAGGATTCTTTGAAATATTGATTGTACTCATATTATCACAGTAAACAGTAAGTAATTGATTACCAATACTATAGTCTACAAGCATTTGCTTCATCCACAGTAGTTGCATACAATAACTTCCAGCTGCTATGTACTCTGCCTCAGCTGTACTTAAGGATATAGAAGCATGTTTCTTACTGTACCATGATACGAGATTGTTGCCAACGTAAAAACAACCTCCAGTAGTGCTTTTCCGATCATCGACATTCCCTGTCCAATCAAAATCACTGTAACCGGCCAAATTAGTGTTAGTATCCATAGTGTACCAAATGCTTAAACTAGCAGTGCCAAACACATATTTAATGATGCATTTTACTGCTTTGAGATGAGATTCCCTTGGATCTGACTGGTAACGTGCACACACACCAACACTAAAGCAGATATCAGGATGACTAGCAGTTAAGTACAATAGACTGCCAATTATGTTGCGATACAATGTTGAATTAATAGCTTTTTCATTCTCCCTCTTAGCCAGCTTCTCCCGTAGAAAGTCCACCTAGGCAAACCTAGAAAAGTCATCAATGCACGCAAAGATATATTTCTTACCTCCCAAGCTCTCTGTTTGAACTGGATCCATGAGATCCATGTGTAACAGTTCAAGAACTTTATTTGTGGCCATTTGTTGTGATTTCTTATACGGTGTTCGAATATGCTTTTCCAACTGGCATAGACCACATACGCCTTCCTTCTTTCCCGATAGATCAGGTAATCCTTTAACAATTCCTGCATTAGCAATCTTAGTTAGCATTTCAAAATTAAGATGACCTAATTTCTGATGCCACAGTTCAGTGGTTTGCAGTGTACTGTTAAAGCATGTCATAGCCCAGTTGGACGGAACTGGTAGGATGTAACAGTTATCAGATGATCGTTTCCCTGCAAGAACACAGTTATTATCACTGTCAATTACTCTACATCCTTCCTTAGTGAAGTGAACAAACAAGTTTTGGTAACACAGTTGATTGATGCTGATTAAGTTTGCCCTAAGATCATCAACGTGGAGTACATCCTGTAGTTTTGGAAATCCTTCAACAGTCACCGTACCGCAACCAACTACCCTTCCAGAGATACTATCCCCAAAAATAACTTGTCCTCCATGGAATTCATTGTAGTCTGCGAAGATACTGTAATCACCTATCATGTGTCTCGAGCAGCCACTGTCCAAATACCATGAATTAGTAGCATATGTTTTCAAGGAAGTATAAATAACAAGACATTTTTTTATTGTTCTTAGGTACCCATATTTTTCTCACCCTTTGTTGTGACCTTTTTGAGGTACCAAAATGATGTGGAAAAGAATAAGTAAACAAACCTGTTTCCCGCGTGAGATGAAAACAGTGGGGTCGAATATGACCAGCCTTGCCACAGTTGTGATAGATTGGTATGAACCTGCTTTTGGTTTTCTTCTTGGATGTCACTGTGGGTGCTTGTGAGAGGACTGGCTGTGAAGGTTCCGAGGCTTTGACAAACACTGTGGTATAACTGGAACTTGATTCTTGATACCCAAGGCCAGTGCGATCACCACTTGGTTTCTGAATTGAAAGTGCATGTGTGATATCCCGAACTGGCATGTATTCAATAGCATTTAAAGTTCATTTAAATTGCATTTTATTGACCTTTGACCTTCTTTGACCAAACTAATTGACTTTTCATCTACATTGACCAACTAGGACAAGGTGAGAATTTTTGAAATGTTTAATAAAGGGCAAACTTGGGATTAGAAATAAAAAAATGCAATGTTAAGTTCGTCAAATTTTGGGTCAACTTTGGAATTAAATCTGAACCAATTGGGGAAGAGTTAGGTAGCAAATTATATATGGTTGGAAAGCTCTATGAGTCTAGTTTCTGAGGCTTCAAACCGTTCGTGAATTGGAGTTTTCTAGAAGAAGTTATGGCCATTTTCGTAAGGTCGCGCATAACTGTTTTGGTTTAGCGGGTTGACCGAAGCTTTGACCATTTGTCATCTTCTATTTAAGTGAGAAATACGAAACAAAAGAGCCAAAACCAGAAAAATAAAGGCCATGGCTGAAACCATGGAGGAAAAAGAAAAAAAAACACATTTCAACTTCAAATCTTCAGTTTGTCGCCTGAGCTTGTGCGGGGGGGGTTCCGGTGCATTCATCGTGGTTTCTCTAGCGTCTAGGAGCATCTAAGGTGAGGGTTTCATCGTTATTTGCGCATTTGAAAAATGTATATCTAAACTTTAATTTTTAGAACTTATGCGTAGATTGTTGTTTTAATCGTTTTGTTGCTTAAATAATGTTCCTTGTTGATTGTAGAACATGTATTTATAGCTTTTTAGCATTTTCTGCGGTTGAAAATCGAAATTGCAATTTAAATTGACTAATGAATAGTAATTAGTGAATAGTAAACCCTTGAAACGATAAAGTTGTGCTGTTATGCTGTCCGTTGATGTAGAAATGTGCTAGATATGCTAGAATGCCTAAATGTGTGGTTTAATTGGAATGTGTAATAGAAAAACGGAGAAAAACGGCTTGGTGAAAGTTGGGGTCGTTTAGGTCAAGTTTAGCATTTTCTCGTATTGCGTGTTGGCATTGTTTCGGGAGGCCATGGAAGCACTTTTGGTGTGATTATGGCGTTGGTTGGGTGTTTGGTTGATATAGTTGTAGTTCAAACGAGCAAAGGGAGAAATCGGGACTTTGCGTGAATTCTAGGGTAAAGTAGGGTTTCGGGGTCTTTAGACGTGCCTTATGGTGACCTAGGAGGATTGGTGAAGTCGGTTTCCAAAACTCGTGGCTCGTTTGAAAGTAGTAGCGTTTTGAAAGTTGGGGTCATTTTTGGAATTTTGTGTGATTTCAAAGTATATTGCTTATAAAATGCTTATAATGCCTATAGGATACTTGTTATTGCTTGATAAGGTTAATTGGTGTTGTTCTTGTTACTTGTTTGATTGTAAATGCTTGTTAATGCTTATTACGCTTGTTAGAGTTGATTATTGATTGAAATGTTTATCAATTGTTGAGAATGCTTGATATCGCTTGCTCATCGCCTTGTATCGAGTCTTGCATTGCATAGTGTCTCGCGCGTGAGTGATGGGCCTCTCTGGGTAGCCTCGGGTTGCCAGTGTTGGTTGCTCTAGCTCCGCTGCTATTCCCTTTCTCGCTTGGGTTGGCTCCCAGGGAGATTTGAGTCGTAGAATTGATGGATACTTCCGAGGTATTCTAAACTGGTGTTATAAGGTGGTTTGGGCCGGCGCGTCATCGTTAATGTCATCGGAATCGTGATCGGTACATTACTCGCTCGAGTGATCCATAGCCTTCAAAGTGTGGTAGAGCTTTGATTGGTTGTGTTAATGCTTTTCTTAATTGTTTATTGTATTGTTATATATATTGAATGCCTTTTATTGATTGTATTGCTTAACTGTACCTATTTGCATTGCACGATCTTCTTTCTCTCCATCTCGATATCTGTCTCGCCCTCACTGAGTATACGTGTTGTGTATACTCACTCCTCACCACCACATTTCAGGAAATGCCATGTTAGCTGGAAAGTTCGTGATTTCGTGAAAGTCCGTGCTTGAAGGGTTGTGATGCGTGCCTATGTGACTTGAGTTGTCAAAGTTGTAAAGTTGTATGCTTTTATGTATTATATGTATTTAATGTTAAAGGGGATGTAATTTAA
Source organism: Ehretia macrophylla (assembly GCA_037974665.1). NCBI lineage: Eukaryota > Viridiplantae > Streptophyta > Magnoliopsida > Boraginales > Ehretiaceae > Ehretia > Ehretia macrophylla. The sequence goes on along the minus strand of CM075780.1, from coordinate 42,382,557 downwards.
GTTCATTAGATTATGTATTTAGTTAATATAGCTTAACTTCAATATATATTTGTAATGACAAAAAGGGAAAAAGATAGAAAGTCATGATAGTCTACTTTATGCAATAGGTTGGTGTAGTTTAATTGCTAAGCTTGAATTTATATTTACTTGTGAATTGCTTGTTGTGAACCGAGGCTCGGATGGCCTTGAGGTGGTTGAATGGTTGGACACGGTGTTGGTCCATTTATATGCTATTACAGGTTTTGCAATTTGCCTAGAAACAGGGGAGACTCTGTCCGTCTTTCCCTAAAATCTTGCCCGGGTTTGGATTTGGGTTGTGAATAGATTGATTGTTAGAACTCCCGGTCTCGAGAGGGATCGGGGTGTCACAGCATGATCAAGTTTTTGCTTCCCTGAGTTCATCATGCGAACATCTCGCTGCAACTGCTGTAATTCACCCTGTAGATCCAACAGTTTCTAATTTTTTTCTTCTAACTGTTGGAGGAGAGTTTCATTTTGCTTTTCAAGATCATCAATTTTTGTGCTCTGTTCTAGATTAGTCATCACCAACTCTTCGTTCTTTTTGCAAACTGCAACCCATTTTCCAAATATTAGTACATAAGTCTCCAGGAACTACTCATTACTCATGAATTCTTTTGCCTCTGAGTCATCACAGTCAGTGTCCTCCCCACCAGCCACAGTGACTTCTGGTATGGACACAATATGACTATTCTGAACCGTAGTGAGTGCAATATAGTCTCTAGGCGCATCTTCTTCTTCTGGCTCCTTATCACTCCGTGTGGCATTAAACGCCTTCTTATTTCTTTTTAGTGTGTTTGCACATTCAGCTTGAATGTGCCCAAAGCCCTCACATTCTCTGCATTGTATACCTTTTTTTTCTTTTCTCCAATCATCTCTGTGTTTGGCCTGTTATCATATTCTCTAGGTGTTTCACCAGCGTTCCTTCTGCCAGGGTTGTCACTGTTGGTTCTACCGAAATTCTGTCTACTGTTGTTTTCTTGCACAACAAACTTCTTTTGTTTTGCCATTTACCAACAGCTCTAGCAAAATTTTTTGTCAATAGTACCAATGCTTCCAAGCCATTATCACCGTCATCCAGTTCATCAGATAGTTCAGCTTGCAAAGCAAAAGTTTTCTCCTTCTTTTGCTGTTTAAATTTCAGTTCATAAATTTTTAATGAACTGATAAGCGCATCAACCTACATAGTGTCAAGATCCTTTGATTCTTCAATCGTATCCACTTTTGACACAAATCTTGTTGGCAAGGACCGAAGAATTTTTCTCACCAACTTTCTTTCAGAGTATCGTTCTTCGAGAGTAAAGACTTCATTGGTTATGTCACATAGTCGTGCATAAAATTCAGACACTGTCTCATCCTCATGCATTTTTAGATCTTCAAACTTTGTGGTTAGATACTGTAATTTGAGTCTTTTTACAACTTATGTACCTTCAAACGCAGTTTGCAACACATCCCATGTTTCTTTCGTAGTCTCACAGTTCGAAATAAGTTTGAACTGATTGATGTCAACTGTATTAAATATTGCATTTAACGCTTTTGAGTTGCAGTTCGCCATCCGCTCTTCAGCATTCGTCCACTGATCCTCAGGTTTTAGAACTGTAATGGTCCTGACCGCAGCAGTGGAAGAATTTCCAGACCCTTCAGATGATGCTCCCTGTGTGCTAGTACCTCCAGTTTATGATAGTGCAGTCTCAACAGTTAACCACGGATCTCCAGACATCTTCATCAATCGCCTTGATATACGCACGTATCTTAGCTTTCCAATAACTGTAGTTGGAGCCATCAAGTAGTGGCGGCCTGTGGATTGAACCTTTGTCACGCATGTTATCCATTCCTGCAAAACAGCCGGAAACCTCCCAGATCTAAACTGAGTTAATGATTAAGTTTCTAGCTCTTGATACCACTTGAAAACACAGTTTCCAGCGTCATGTCCTATTGTGCGTTGAAACAGTTAAACACGTTTGCAGGTTAACCACAGTGATAAGTGAATCAATCACAGTGATACGCGTAATTCAGACAGTGAGACAGTTGGAAAGACAATAAGTAAAGTACACACAGTATTTTAATGTGGAAAACCCAACTGCGAAAAAACCACGTGACCACTCCCTGGTCAAAATAGGCAATCCACTAGATGTTTTTACAGTTACAATAGTCAATGGACTTATGTGATTGACAACTCTTTTGTAACCCTCACCACCTAACCCACTTAGGGATTTACAACCTAGTGAGCTTCCCTCGACTTAGCATATTCTCCCGAATAGTCACCACCTTCTCCCGAAGGATGTCTAACAAGATAAATGAATAGAGTGTTTATAAACAAAAACCTGCTCAGCGCATTACAGTTCCTGAACAAACTAAACACTCACCACAGTGTTTCCCCAGACAGACTCAATAAATATATTACAGCCCTTATAGACTTTGCTCTTCGTCTGTCTCCCATGCTGATTCTTGTGCGCTGCTTAGTATATATATAGGTGAGAGTGCTGCACAGCTTGGGCTTCAAGCAACCGTAGATATGATTGATCTTTGTAGGATTCTTTACCTAAGTCAATTTCCAGAGATTTGCTCAATCAGAGATTCTTTCCATATAAGATAAATCATGCATCTCATCATAATCGCCTCATGATTATAGTTGATAGCTTTCCATATAAGATAAATCCTACACAATCTTTGCCAAATAAAATCCTGTATTACCAAAAATAAAGACAATTAAAATAAGAAAAATTGCTCCTAATCTTGGGCTGAATCAAAGCGGCTAACATTGTTTATCTTTTTCTTGTACTTTAAAGAAAAATGATTGAAGCAATACACCGTGACACCACATTCATGTGAAGGTTTCAAATACATTATGTCTTCTTTGGACAAGAAAGTATTGAAAGAGAACCATAAAACTCATAGATAGCCAGATGGTGAATATAATGTCTATGCTCGGGTCTTAGTCGTGAAGGCTGTAAAAAGAAGAAAATAGAAAGAAAGGGAGAATGTAATAATAACAAGATACGTATGTTAGATCCCTTATTTTAAGTTGTTAATTCTAACATTAAAAATATAAAACGCTTTTGCCTCTTCCATTTTCTTTAGATGAACGTAAAGATAAAATAGAATAAAATAAAATCTTGAAATCAAGGTGAACTCTTTTTTTGAGGACTCTGAATTGGAGCCATTCCCTCGGGAATGAAAATGATTGTTCCTGAATTTTTTTACTCTTCGATATTCAATCAAATCCTATTTTTTGCTCTTTCAAGTTATTTGCCAAATTTAATTAGTTTAGTGTTTTACATAGTCTTTGGTATTAAGTGAGGGAGGCATGAGGTGAGAAAAAGAGAATGGAGGGTAGGAGAGGGATTGCAAATTTTATAGATTCATTCATTTAGTCTTTTATGACCAAACAAGGGTATGGATTTTGGGTCCCCTCCAGCCTCGCGAATTTCTTCATATCGTTCTTCATCGCCCTCTCACCGAAGTCACTATTTGAAAAGAACACGTAACATCTTCCAAAATATTCTTTTCCTTATAGAATTTCGTTAATACTCCTTGATTATACTTTATTACTAGTAAAAGCGTCCTGCCAAAATATTAGATAAGAGTAAGTATAATATATTTTAAAATGGGTTCAATCTTTTCAATACAATACACTCAAAATAAATTTGATCTTTCTTGGAATTTCACGCATAATGAAAGGTTCTTACCCGACTATCCTAAAGGTAAGAGTAAGTATTATAGATTTTGAAATGAATTCAATCCTTCATTGAGTTTCACGCACAACAACAGATTCCAGCTTGACTACCATTTTACTAGTGAAGGCATTTAATTTGTACGAGTACGCGAAATTTGGGAACCATCTGTGCGGAGATGGTTCTCTTGTTAGGGGAGCTCCAACAGCTCCCCCAAATGTCCAAAACTATCAAATTTGGGGGAGTTGTTGGTGCTATATAGCTCCAATAGCTCCCCCAAATGATCCCCTATATTTTAGGGGATAAATGATTTAAAGTTTGAATCCCCTATTGTTGGGGGATCAAATCCCTCCCCCATCCCATCCCCCATAGTTTTTAATGTTATAAAAGTATGAATTTTCTATATAGGGGAGTTATTGGAGTAAAACTAAAATAAGGATTCTATAAAATAAGGGATTGACTAAAAATAGGGGAGTTGTTGGAGTGAAATTGAAATAAGAGATCTGTAAAAATAGAAAAAATGTTTCAAATTTCCTAAATATAAAAAAAAAATAAAAAAATTGTTAGAGTTGGTCTTACTTTCACAAGTCATAGCACAAATTCTCCCCAACAACACAAGGAAATGAATTGGGAATATGAAATTTGAATGTGTTTTCACCTTTTCCTGTTGTCTCCCAATTATTCCAACTTTACGACTTTTGAGATTCTATGTCCCCATTTTACTTTTCTTTTCTATGACTTTTCTTCACATTATTTTCCTTTTTTTTTTTTGGGTCATATTTCACATTATTTCGCCAAAATGATAATTTGAAATCAAAATCTCTAATTACAATTATAAAATTACTTAATTATTTCAATTAACTCTTAGATTGCGCTTATTGCTTACAACTGTTTGTTGTTCTTTCTTCTCCCTTTTCCTACCCCCTTCATCAAAGAAGTAAGAATTTATCTATAACATTATTATATTATGAATGTAATTTAATAATTACAAACTATTAAAATTATTTTAATATAATTACATTAATAATTTATTAACATTAAATATCACTTATATATAATATAATGATGTTATCATCTGATTCCTACCCTCATGAAAGAGACTCCCATGTAAACACAGTGCAAAAAGGTCCCACCGGCCAATTGGAAAGAAAGGTTCAAAAGACAGCCTCATACGAACAGAGAACTAAATAAACTAAAATAAAAAGAATAAAACAAAGACTACTCCGTACGAAACGAAAACAAGTCTTAAAGATGATTATTGCTCATCTCCAGCCTTGCATATGACCCCAAAAAAAAATAAAAAATCTCCAGCCTTGCATGCCAGCTGGTTCTTATATCTCCTTGTCCCCTTCCAAAATAAGGACCCCAAGGTTTTCACAAGAATCAGAAAATAATATTTTGAGAGTAATGGTTTAATTATTCCGATAATATTTTATGAATATGAATTCTCTATATTATATAATCTTGTAAACGAGATTAAAAAATAATAAATTATTTAACATAATTACATGATATATTATATTATTAAATTTTTTTATATGAACATATTATTATCATTAAATTTTTCTTGTAATGTCGATCACAATATTTGAATTTCACCCTTTAAAATAAAGACTTTTGTATTAAAGATCAAATTTCGCTCTTTATAACAAATTTTTTTGTATTAAAGATCAAATTCCACCCTTTATAATAAGAATTTTTATATTATAGATCAAATTCACTTTTTATGATAAAAATTTCACCACACAAAAAAGACTGAACAATTACTTTATGTATATAATAATGCTCGTAAAGTACAAAGACATCCATGTTTCGTTCATTCACTAGTTTTCCATGGTCCAAAATAATTAAAAAACAAAAGGTTGCCAACTACCATAATAATTTTATAATCAATTACTAAAAAACAATGTCATTAAAAAAACGAAAAAAAAAAAACAGAAAATACCCGTTACAACTCTTTACAACGTACATTTCCACCAAATCCGCATATGAACCCAATTAATTATTAGCATGAAAATACAAAAGATTACAGTATGGCACAGGCATACATCAATTCTAATTAAACCTGTATATTAAATTCACAACTTAATAATTCCATGGACCACATACCATACTTAATTTTTTTTATTTTTTTTATTTTATAATTCTCATAAAAATGTTACCCATGATGATTGTCTCACTTACATTTTATACGATAAAATTTCTTGTATTGAATGCTAAATTTTAATTATACGGTCAGAATTCTTACTGCAGGTTTAAACTTTATATGATAAGAATTTTTATATTAAATATATATTTTTAATTATATGGTAAGAATTTTTACCCTACATAATATGGGTGACCTAAAATAATATTCCATAAAAAGACCTAAAAAATGTGACTTATCAGACTAAAAAAAAGGTCAACTGAAAATGGAAAATCACCGATTACATAATATGTATAATTAAATTTTCTCTTTAAGAAAACACAAAATGAGTATATGAATTATTGACAAAAAAAAAAAAAGAATAATTGTAAATCGTATATTCAACATTAAAAATAACAGTTACAACGTTTGACAACCATTGTCCATGACCAAATTTTTTCCATCGTATACCAAACAATACATCTCAAAGATTGAAAAAAAAATGAAAAAAAAAGAGAAAATAGAAAGGGGTCAATATACCAAGCGAGATAGATAGATGACGTGGAGAAGTGAATCAAATCTTCTCTCTAACTCCTGCAGCGAGTGATAGCACTGCACCCACGGGAGTACGGATTGGCCTGTGCACCAGGGCGGCAGTTATAGTACGACGCGCCACGTCGAGAGCAGGGCACATTGTTCCTCTGCAGAGCACCGTAGCTGATGTAGTTTGAAGTTGCTAAAATGCGCCTGTTCGATTCAGAATCGAGCTCGAACTCCTCCTCGCCGGCCAAGCACTCGGCGACCGTTCCACGGCAGCCAGATCTCACCGCCGGCATCATCATCCAACCCAACTGGGTGGTCTCGTCGGCCCCACTCGCACTGGCCATTTGAACAGCCAAAGCCATCATCATCATCACAAAGCAAGAGAGAATCAAAAATTTCGAAACTGCCATTTAGGTTGGCTTTGATAACGTGACCTAGCTGTGATTTTTCTTCGCTGTGCTGTGCCGTTGATGTTTTGTTGTGGATTTGAAGACGAATGAATGAATACCAAATGGGTGTGGAGGGCAAGGTGTAATATAAGTAGTTGAAGCAAAAAAGTATAGCCTTGCTGTTGGTGTTATTTACGAGGTTGCCACTAGGAAAGGAACGTTTGATATATGGGTGGGTGTCCACTACTTTTTGGCTCCTACCAACCGGTTTTTTTTTTTTTTAAATGTAGGCCGGCCTACTTAGTGGAGGTGTTAATATATAATTAAGTAAAGACATTAATTAGTATAATTGGCTTTGATTAGGACAATGATATTGCGTATCATTTGTTAATTTCTTTTGGAATAATCATATGAGGAGATTGTGACTTGGAATTGATGAGATTTGTGTTAGTTTGAAATAGTTACTTGACGATTTTATATAATAGAGATCGACGTGATTAGATGATAAAATCGTCAATATTAATTTTAAGTAACCATTTGATATATAATTTTAAGGTGTTATAAAGTATAAACTTATTTAGTTTGATCGATGTTTCTCACAATGAAGGTGATTAAATACTAAGGTTAAAAAAGAGAGTATTTAGAGAATGAAATTTTAATAAAAGGAGATTTTAAGATGGTGTTACTTATTGATAATAAAAGTTTTAAGAATTAATAAAATATTATTGTAAAAACTTACGTTTTTCTGATAAAATCCTTATCAAAAAATCTTTTTATTAGTAGTACTCTTAATAATAATGTCTCCTTCTCATTCTACCATTTTATGCAATTGTATCCATCGCCTACCAAGCAACTTATGACAATGAGTATATATCTATATACACTCAAGTATTAAGTGAAATGATATGATAATCACAATTTCAATATGTATCGTATCAAAAACAAAATGACAAGAAGGAAAAAGCAAAGTTCGAAATTTGTTGCAAGAATTATACTTGTTGAATCTCTTTATTATAAGATAATACACACTCCTTTCCCTTTAAATTAAGGTAAGGAAAAAACTCAAAAACATGATCATGTAACTTTAGATTAAGTTTATGTAAAGTCAATTTGATAAGGTTAGGTGTGATGACCCATCGCCATGCCTTTTAGTTTGTGGCAAACCAAAGAAATGATGAACCCACAAGGGCAATGAGGTAAGAGTTAGTTCAATGCATGTTTTTGATTGATTTGGTTGTTTATAAAGAGAGATTCAGTTGACTGAGTTGTCCATAACCGAAACATGGGTAGAGGAAATGGGGAAAGAATACAGGAAATTAGACGGGCATCTATCTAGGGTTTTTTGCGGCCAAGAATCTGTTAACCCAAACGCGTCTTCTCCTTCACCGTTACTGAAATGCCGTTAGTTTGGAGACCGCATCATTAACTCATTTTCATGCTCCACGAACAGTTTTTATTATTTTTTAAAAAAATTTTGAATTCATTTTTATTATTTAAAATTACTCGTTATTATGTTTTAAATTTATTTTTATTATTCAAAATTAGTCAATTTAGTTCATATTATTTTTTAAATTTTTTTAATTTAGTTCCTATTATTTTTTAAAAAATTTCAATTTAGTCAATTTAGACAAGGACTAAATTAATTTTTTTTTAAATAATAGGAACTAAATTGTATAATTTTCAATAATAGAGATGAATTTAAATTTGTTTGGAGACAATAGTGACTAAATTAGTTAATTTTGAACAATAATGACAAATTTGAAATTTTAAGAAAATATAATAGGAACATTTGCGCAAATTTCCCTTCATGCTTTCATGTTACACAATGTGAAAAACATTCCGTCCAGAAAAAATCGAACGTCAAGCTCTTACATAGTATGTAAGTTAGTTTGAAGATTAATCATCATTGTGCTTTTCATATTTAATAATGTAGAAACACTCAATTCAACTTGACCGGGTGCTTGAATTAGACAGAGTTGTAGATCTTACAGAGTTATTAATTTCAAAGAACAGTTTGCATTAATATCTCAATTTCAATTCAAATCATGTAAGAGCTTGATGCTCGGACGGAAAAGTTTCCCTAAATAATGTCCAAGTGAAAATTATGATTTTGCTATGACACTAACTAGACAAGTTGATATGAGTTATCAATTGAAATCGTTAAGATAACATTAAAACTTAATGCTTAACGAATATTCACTTACTTATTTTTCCTACTTATTGCTCGACGAAAATTCACCTACTTATTTTCCTATGTATCAATCTCGTTGAATCAGTTTGTCATTAAACTTTAATTAGGTCTATTGAAGTGGTTGAGGTATTTTCTAATAGTTATTACAATAAAAATGTTTCTAGTGTCCGGAGTAGTTTAATCTAACCTATCTTCTTTTACCTTTGTTATCTTCAAATGTGTAAAGGATTAAGGATTAACATTATGTATCCAATCTGGAGAGACTTCTGGCGCAACACACATACTCATCTAATTGATGGATTAATTTTTCTAGTGTAGATCTTTTATTATAACTTCTTTTTCTTTTTGATATCACAAGGAGGCAAAAAGCCAATAAAGATTTAACTGATTATTTTCGGGGTACTCTTTCCCTTTTTTTTCCTTATTTAGGAGAAGTTGAAATTGATCGGATGTGTAATTAAGGATCACGATATCAAGAGAGAACTATATCCCAAGATTACCAAGCCAATCAACAAAAGATTAGTTTTTCGGTAAACATGATTCAATTGAAAATTCGAATGTTTGTGGAGGATATGTAGGTAGTTTTCAATAAGCAACTGTAAGGGGTTATCGGTCGTAACAAGCTTTGGTGGTCAAATAATATTTATATAAGAATTTAAGTATCAAAAGATCCTAGATTTAAAATTCAATACCACCTATTTAAAAAAATATTAAATCGTTCAAATACATCAAATCCCTTAACAGTTTAAACTTTTAAATAAAATAGTCATTTAATAGTCACCAATAAATCTGTTTCAATTATAAGTGAGTTTGAGACCTTTCCATAACGCACTTAACTCAACTTTCATATTTCAATAATAAGATCCTCAATATTTATTTCTTCAAAGAGTTTGAGACAGTGGGGCCACCCAAAACTCAAAATTAGCAACGGTAAAGAAAGAAGGGTAGTAAAAAAGATAGAATAAATAGCAAAAGACAAGTAGACTCACTAACGGCGAAGCAAAATATAAAAGACAGTAGACTCACTAACGGCGTTAAACAGAGAGTAATCGCCGTCATTACGCGTAGATAGTAGCCGTTTTGTGGGGCCAAATCACAGTTCACCAAAAAAGCGGTGTATGCGCGTCTTTTTCCAAAGGGCCGAAAACTAATCTCTCACAAGGCCAGCTGTCTCTTCCTAATGACTCGTAAAGAAAAAGTAGACCATGGAATTATCTCTCTATTATCAGCAATTATTTTATTCCATTTTCTTTTAATGAAATATATCCTCTCTCTCCTCATTAAACTTTGATTCATTTTGTCTACTTTTGATTAAAATAAATAAAATTAGAAGGAAAGACATTCTCCCCACAAGTTATAAATGCATCTCATCTCTTTTACCCTTAAAATTATTAATAATATTAAAAAGAAAAAATTGATAGTCTTATCGAAATATTACTAATCTTCTTTTCTATTTAGGGGTTTAATTATCTTAATCTTGTTTGCTGTAATGTAATAACCAAATCTAGACCAAATAAAGTCTTATTCTATTACGTAAATCTAACAATGCTACTCATTTCTATTAAATTTTTTTTTTGGATCATAATTTCTATTGAGGTTGTCTTTTATATTAGTTACATGCACATAATATCTCGTTTGAATATCTTCATTTAATTCATCTTAAGTGTTTACTACTCCTCTTACCACATACAACAAGTTCTAATATTTTTAATAACTCAAAATAATATAATATACGTGGTTTACATGTTCAGCACATTTCAAAACGTTACAAGGCAATATATCCCATCATACTAGCAAATCTATTGGTGTACATATGTGACATACAATCCTATATTAATTCTATATAAAATATGTGTTCAATTTATAATAACTTGAATTTTTTACTACTATTAATACTAATTAAGCATTTTTGATTAATTTAAATTCAATATATTGACAAGCTCATTACATAGAAAGAAGAGAAAACACGCGATTTAAATTCGTGATGAGGTCAATGACATCCTGGCATGTAAGAATCCCTCGAGGATCATCCACCTTTGAACATCAGAGCATAGGAAAAAGAACCAATTTGTGTGAGAAACTGTTATTGGGGACACGTATAGATTTTCAAAGTTTAACAATCAACAAAGTTTTTTTTTTTTTTTTTCTCTTTCTTTTGGGCGAGTACAATGCTGAGCGAAGCTATAGTTCAAATTCAGAACTTTCAATTACAACAAGTCAGTACTTGACTATCACGAAGATTTTCCGATCCGATCCGTTCCAGAAATACTTTCGCTGAATGTGTGACAATCTGGGGCAAAATCTTTAACAGGTGCCAATTGACATGAAATCTACAAGCTTGAATCTGATTTGCAAGTGACAGCAGAAGATAAAAAAGTCTGTAATCTCAGCTATCTAGCTGTTTCTTAACTAATCAACGACCCCCTCCAACCAAACAGCAACAGACACAAACACAACCATACATAATTAGAGGAAATCACAAAGGAGGAGATATGGAAATCATATATTGTCATTTGCCGAGAATGCATCGCCAAATCTTTCTCAAAGATCATGTTAGCTTCAAATCAAGACCGATTGGGATCGCTTGTTACATGCTCTATACAAATCTAATGACACTCTTTTTAAGATACAACACCAACAATCAGAGCCACTCCAGCTGCTTCCCCCCAACAGAACGCAAAAAAGCCGGGGAAGAAAACTATCACTTACGGTCATAAATGTTTACTTTTTTGTTTTCTAGGTAAGCAAGTGATTCATTCAACTCTAAATGATGGTGCAAAGATTGTTCAAAACAACATAAAGACTAGGGATAAGACAAAAAGGAATCCTCTAGTACCCGTTTACACATCGAAACACGTAAAGCAACAATAATAAGGCCATGGAGGTAGCATGCATGCACCAAAATCTGTTGCTGCACTGTGCTTAATGAGTTAATGATGCCGGCACACAATGGTTTGCTGGGGCGCCTGCCAGCTTTGCAGAACAGTTTGGGTGGGCTGGGGCACCACATTCCAGCGCTAGTGCACCACCCTTACTGGACAGGAGTGAAGGTGGCGCACAGGTAGCCCGTTCCAGCGCTCGGGCACCATCCTCTCAAGTAAAGCAAATAAGATTGATGTATAAATGTGGATTTTGCCAAAAAGAAAATTGAAATGTTGCAAATGTTGCAGGTTTGAACTCAAAAATGCTGCAAACATCCTTTTCAAAAGTCACCATATCATGGAAGGTGTTACAAGGTAAACTATAAAATCTAAACAATCAAAAACACCCAAATAATGAGGAAATGGGGAAGAGGGGAGGCATCAGGCTCTGTTAATTTGGTAGCTGCCTCCTATATTGTTGCATTAGCTGTAACTCGGTAAGCTAAATGCCTAAGCATAAATGTGAATGCAGAAACTCATTCTACTTTTAAAACATACTAAAAATTTACTTTCAATCCTTGCCACAATTCAATGTAAATATGAACTTCTAAAAAAAACTTTCTAGTATAGTCAACAAGTATTTCAATCTCTTACGCTTCCAGAGTTTTTAAAACAAACTTTCTAGTATAGTCAACAAGGATTTCAATCTCTTACGCTTCCAGAGTTTGTAAATATATTTTCCTGATGGTACAATGATTCAAATTGCTTGAAATGCATGTAAAATATGCCTTTAGACAAATGTGACTTATCCTTAAGGAAAGAAAAACAACCACGCATAATGCTAAACAATGAAAGCGACATACACTAACAACTTAAGATATCAGCACCGCATTCGCTGCTCGAAAGAATTAAGACAACATTTAGAATTGCTATGGCTCTTCAAAATAGGGAGGAGTTGACTGGACACACAACTCAGTCTCATCACCATCATCATCATCCTCATCTGCATCCACCCAATTACTAGGGTGGTGTTGAGAAGCATCACCATTAATTTCTGGTCTATCTGAGAGCAGAAAGAAACAACCAACATTAGTTCATTTGGGCACAAATGGAACTGAATAACTATTGTTCCAACCACCACTATGACTTACCCCGAGGTTCTTCCATGTGATCTCTCTCCATATTATGAAAGCTAATGGATTCAGTTAAGAAATCACTTATATGTACTTTCATTAGAACTCCACGGTTAAGTTTTCATATATTCTCACCAATTAGTAGGCAATACAGCATGCAGGTGAAGAAAGCATGTTCATTTCTTCAGTCTGATATGCTCACCCTGTGTTTACTACGTAAAATAAACACTACTATCAAAAAAAGTATTTAGGTAAAGTAATGAACTCATACTCTATTAGTAGAACCAGCTTTACATAATCTTTTGTCAAATACTAAATGTAGGGCTTCCTAAATGATAATTTCTGATGCTTAATTTACATTGGTAGACTTTGTTTACAGTACATTCTGAGAGTAAGTCGGAAATGAAGATCATGTAAAGCATGATTTCAGCACCTTTCCATGTATAAATGTGGCCATGCAGAATCAAGTTAACCGTCGACTGTAACCCATTATGTAATAAAGTTCAAAAGCTTACCAACTACCAATAATCCATTTCTCATTTCAATCTTTCCAAGTTATCATCACAAGCATAATACTGTAAGCAGTTCTGCCTGAATAGAAGGTCCCGCACAAGACACTAGATAACTAACAAAGAGAATAAATCAGGATACTTGTTAGGACCTTCGGGCTCAATTCCTGTGCCAGTTCCAGCTTTAGATATATGAATTGCACTAATCCTTTGAATATCCCTCTGCTCATCGTTATTTTGTATTCTTTCCCCTCCAGCTTGCCTTTCTTCAGCACCATTTGCACTTCTTGTTGCACTTCCTGCTTATAGTTGGACAAAGACCATTAATACATGTTGCATTATCATCATCTCAAAATAAGCACACAATAGATACCTGAAAGTTCAGACCAAATCCTGGTGTGATTAGATGGATGCTCCGACACGTTCCCTCTTGACCCTTCTTGTGCTTGGGCTCCTCTGCCATGGGAAGTGGCAGCCATCGGTGGAGCTTCGGCTGAACTTGCATCATTGAGCTGTGAGGTAAGCATCGTTGCAAGTACTAGGGTAGCATCAAAGTTTGAACACAAACCATCATCTAGACCAAATTTTGGTGCCATTAGAATTGGCCTGTTCTCCAAATTCAGGTTTGCTTAATAAGATAAAGATGATATTGAAAGCGGCAATTTGTGTCTAAGAAAATAGGAAGATTGTAATAAGGATAAGAGGACTAATAAGAAGTGACCACTTCTACAAAGTCTTAAGAAGTTGCAAGAATGGAGTATTTGCAGCTAGAAGACAAATATCTAAAGCTTAAACCTCAGATGCATTAAATTAGAGAAGTTTGAAGTTACTAAATGATGATGATGAAAAAAAAAAGTTACTAAATGATGTCCTTCTAATCCATCGATTTAAACGATAAATCAAGCTACCATACCATTGTGAGGATGGATGTAATTTCACCCAAGATTCACATGGTTGTCAAACTTCTACTCTTCCCTTTTTTCTTGATTCTAATAATTTATTGTTTCCAGTTGGGGAGTTCGGCCTATGATCTAAAAGTTAAGAAATAGCACATGCATCAGGGAAGCAATGTCACCTATCTGAATACATAAGGTGACACCTATATATGCCTCCAGAACATAGTTTTTTCATTTAGATTCCTTATATACTATGAATATTTCTGTATCTGGAGATGTGGGAGGTGCATTTTTCTGTCATTTAGACATCCTACATTACAGGACTTCTTGTCTCTGAATAGGTGAGTACAAAACGTATTGTTGGGGGTTGAGGTGGGGAGGAGGGGAGGGGGGCGGAGAAGTGGGAGGGTAGAAAAGGAAAAGCATAAGAATATAATATGGAAAAGGAAATTAAAATCATACTCGCCAGCTTTCTCAAAATAGAAGTGGATGTCAACTTCACATCCCTCACAGAAAGAAAGAAATGCCTGAAAATAAAATGTAATTGCATTAATAATATACGATGAAGATGATGCAAAGCTTCTGAACTTAAAAATAGATATATTATAAATTCCAGAGAACTTTAGTAATCATGGTTATGATGTCAAGAGCATTGACTTAGTGAAACTCTCACAGATACAGAATATACTTTACAAGAAAACAAAAAATGCTATAGATTTTAGAAGTCATGAAATTAAGGGAGTTCAGAGCTAAATTGTTGATAATCATGGTCAATCGTGTAACTACTTTACTATACCCCTATTTAGTGAGAAGCTAGATGTAAAGCACCAGAGAAGGGACCTCTGGCCATACAATAATAGTGATGTGGCTTGAATATTTGTCATTCGAAAAGGCTTGACAATTGCACTACTGAAGTTTTGTTTACAGCACAAATTTGCTCATGTACTTTACAAAATTCTACACTATCCAGCACTTATAGCATTCAAGACAACGCTGTGTATTTACATATAAACTGTAGTGGAACTCTCCTTACTCGCATTCTCTCATTTAACTTATGCCCATTTACATTTGTATAGTAGCAACCCTATCCTAGTGAGAGTTCTTACACTCCAACACTCTCTTGGGGTCCCTTGTCATTATGAGTAAGTGACCCAGTCACGTGCTCATTGTGATATATATATATATGTTGTGGAAAGTATTTCTTGTATAAAGCACATAAAATTGAATAGAAAAGGCACATTAATAGAATTGAATATTGCTTCTGGACCATTGGCGGCATCACCTTTAGCTCCTTCACTCCAAATGTCACATCTACTGGATCTCCAGTGTGATTATACAACACAAACTCTTCAGTGGGATCTATCCATAACTGAGTGTGTAACGACGAATCAGTGTCTGCAATAAAATTTGATGTTTAGTAGGGCAAGGTGAACTAAGCCCATACAAGCAGGAAAGAATAGGAAACAACCTAAACTACTTTCGATTGGACCTCCTTGACTGTCGTTATCAACCTAACCTACCTTTGGTTGGGTCTATGTAACTTCTGAGTTCAACAGCTTTTCCACCAATTTCACCAGCAGCATCGGGAGGTGAGGAAGTACGCTCTGTTGCAATGATTGTGATTTCCTGAAGGTTCGTCTGAAAATTAGCCAACAACCTGTTGAGGTCACGAGGCCTCACCACAAAGTTGCTTGGCAGCTTTCTTCTATCAAGTGAAAGTTGTTGAATGTCAGGTTCAACATTGCAATTAATCCAATAGCTTTTCTTCATACCTGCATAAATGGTATGTCCTTCTGAACCTTCAGTGATTACCATATGATAGGATAAGAACAAGAGCCATATCAAACAAGTAGCATGATCTCATACGGTAATAACAAAAGATCCGTAATCTTAGGAGCAACATGCCATAATTTCAAATCGTACTGCTATGAATCAACAATGCACAAAATACAAGCTCATTTAAACATGAAAATAGGGTGGTCACTCAAATGATATCTTTGTTTGCATTCACAGACCTTCACTATAGGAAAAACAAATTACAATTATCAGCAGATATGTACCCATCTATCAACTGACAGTGTCTCCGCATATCACCTCGAATTTCTAACTAGGAAACTAATTTTGATTTCTTTTTCTTTTTCCTTTTTCTTTTTAAACTTTCTACCATGTAGGAGATCTTCCATCTATAAAACAAACCACCGCAACAGAAAAAGCAGGGAAACTTTGTACGGAAACTTTTACCGTTGAAGCAATCCAATGTCCACCGCACCTTGGGTGCATCATGATCAGCCAATAACACACTCAAATGATCAATGCTTGCGATCGGTGTCCTTAGCACAGCACAAACAGCCTGTACATGTCTATGTTAGCATATAATGATCCACCAACACTATTAAAAAATATCCAAAAAAACCCATACCTTCAAAAGCACACTACATTGCACTTGCCCACCAGTAATTGTATAAACATCGAAAAAATGAGGCTTAAAGCTTATAGATTGATATGCAGACCTTGATGAATTAAGAGTGTGAAAATTTAGCTGCAAAGAAAAGTTACTACACAAATATCAACAAATCATATATATATATATATATATAAACATACCATACACATATACATACACTCAAAATACACACAATTACACAAATATAAATATAAATGGAAACTTTTAGTACTAGTCCCAATATTCACTAGAATTTTTAAACAAAATCCTAGCTAAAAGGGGGAGTTTAATGCAACAACAGCCACATTATTTCATATAATTGAGTGTTCTTTTTTATTTTTTTAAAAAAAATACTTTCTATTAAGTAAGAAAATCATCGTTAATTTTTGTTTTGAAAAATCATTAATTAAATTTTTGGATTAAATTGGAGAGAAGAGTACCTGGGAAGGAGAGGCTTGAATGATGAGCTCATTTCCGATGCGTGCGAGGCACGTGATGGATCGACCCAGTGTCTTCAGTGCATTTCCGCTAAGGCTAAACTCCATTCTTTTGCTTTTAGCTTGCCTCAACCAAAATGAGTTAATGAATGCTCTCTCTCTCTCTCTCTAGCTGTGCGTGTATAAACGAACTCGATTGGCGGGAAATGATCACACGTGCAAAGGGTGAACCGGGAAGCCTATGAATTCACTGGCGGAGGCAGAGGCACATATGGGCCACTGAGGACTGCAGCTCATGGTTCTAACTTCTAAGTGCTTATGCCAATTGTCATTGTTGTTTATCTTTGCTAAGCTTGATCAACTTGTGGTTGGGCCTCCCTCACTTTGGGCCTAAGAGTTCTTGGGCCTTGCTTCATATTTTAGCCGGCTTCTTTTCATGTTTTCCTTGGCTTTTGAGCTAGGACTATAGTTCTCAAGTTACTCATAATTCAATCTAGGAGATGACTTATCTGAACAACCCCCTCCAAACCTCTCCACAATGATTGGAAGAGGACTTCAAAATTTAACATTAGATTCTGAGTAAATCATGCTTATTAGGAGGTAGTCATGTGTTCCAATTGAGTGGCGAAACATAGCTTGAATCAACTTTTGAAAAACTTTACGATAGATTAGATTCCAACTACATTATTATAAATGAAAAAAAGATGAGAAAAAAATGAAACACTCTCTAGAATAACCATTGGATAGCTCTATTGGCCCCCAACACTTTTTATATTGGCTCCCTTAAAAAAAAAAAAAAAAAAAAAAAGTGCAACAACCAAGACGACACCGTTACATCTTCAATACTCGAACAAGCCAGCAAGGTAGTTTTGGTGATTTCAACAAACTTATTGGGGGCATTTTGGTCCTTTCACTCACAATCTAAACACTGCGCTTCAGTTTAGGGTTTATGTTCGAAACGAATATATACCCACCCAACACAAAACGCCTTCCTCTTGTTAACCTCCCTTCTTCTCAGCAGCTTTCGGCGTCGCCTCTCTCTCCTCTTTCTCTGGTAAGCTCTCTCTCCCTTCAAATACATGTAACTCTAACACGTCAATAAAGGGTATGCTTTTTCGATTTGTGTTAATTTACCATTTTGGTCTTTACTCCATACAGCTTTTGTAAGTTTGAAAACCATTTGAACAAGATGCAAAACGAGGAAGGACAAAACACCGAGCTCTATATCCCAAGGAAGTGGTAGGTGTCATTTTAGGTTGTTTTTGTTCTTGTATTATCTTTAAATCCTTGTATATTTTTCCGGCTGTTAATTTTAGGCCCTGTGAGATTAGACGGGCAAAGTCCGGATACCCCGACTTCAAAAAAAATGTTATTGTTTTATGGCATTCGATTGAACTTAGAAAGAATACAAATGTTTTTGTGTGCTTGCTGCAGTTCTGCCACGAACAGGATGATCACTTCTAAGGATCATGCTTCTGTCCAGATTAACATTGGGCATTTAGACGAGAATGGCCGATACACTGGTTCATTCTCCACCTTTGCTCTCTGCGGATTCGTCCGTGCTCAGGTACCTTTGTCTTGGAAATTCTCTATTTTTCTTGGAGCTAATTTCATATTCTCTATTTTTCTTGGAGCTAATTTCATTTTAATTTACGGAAAGTTTCAGTACTAGTCTCCAATATATACCCGGATGTTTGAAATAGTCTATAATGTATTAATGTATTGGAAGTCATAATGGTTCTCAATGTTTACCATAATTCTTCAAAGTGGTTTATTGTTCTGTTAATAAGTTATGTTGATTGATCATGTTATTACACACGTTCTTTTCAAGTGAATGTTGGGGATTGAGTTGATAATCTGGAAGATTATTTTGTGGGGTATAAAAGTAATTTGAAAAATTCCGTCCTAATTTAACAGAAAGATAACACGACGGATCAACTCAAGAACTTTTGTGGAACTTGGGGAATTTATGTTACTTGTGTAAAATGGAGTGAGCATGATTTTTGCGGAATTTTGGGATTCATATTGGTACTTTTTTAACTTGACGGAGCAGACTTTTGTGGAACTTTGGAATTCACAATGTCATATTTGTAACACAGGGAGTAACTTGAAAATCTCAATAAAATTTTGGGACTACTAGGAAACTTGTCCTTTTCAACATTATATTTACGGGCTCATGAATCTAAGATGTTTTTGATCAGCATGTAATACTGGAACCAAAGTTAGCGGCACCATTGGGCTAATTAGTTTTTACATATGAAAACTAATACCAAGATATTTCACACTAAAAGGTTTCATTTGCCCTGCAGCACTTACAATGAAAAGTGAATATCTACCCTGATTACGCATCCCATACTTAGTTTCTCGCTTGGCATGTTTGCAGGGAGACGCTGACGGTGCTCTTGATAGGCTCTGGCAGAAGAAGAGAGTTGAAATCCGACAACAGTGATTTTTCTGGGTTTCACATCTCAAACAATGTCTCAGGCCCTTCAAATGTTTTTTAAGAGCATGTACCAAACTGCGTTTTGTTTGACTTATATGTTCTAGAGTTGAATCTTAACATTTCCGATTACAAATTTTTGTAGACTCACTTCAGTCATTCGAGCAATCCTGTGCACATGTGATTGATTGACCATTTTATGATTGTTTCTTGATATTAATCTCACCTTGTTGGTCATGGTTCTTGTTTTTCAACACCTAATAATCTTCCTTGTTGGTCATAATGGTGTGTTTTGTTGATATGCATATTTGTTAATACAGTTGCACACTTAGGCCTGGAAAATCTTTAGACAGTTAATCTTTTTAGTTAATTGAATAAATTGATTTGTTATTCGCTTCAATTTTATATAGAATCATTAGTCAACTGATAACCTTGCTTTACTAGCAATATAAGCTTAAGCATGGGCATAAATGTTGTCATTACTTATTCACTTCTAGCAAAAATTCGAGGTTATCATTATGTTTTTTTTTTTTTTTTTTTTTCTGATTCCTCCTCGTTCGACAAGGTTAAGGTTAAGTTCGGTTTGATTTATCATTATGCTTGTTTTTGCGAAAATAAACCGTAGCATGCAAAGTATTCCAAATCTGAGTCTTTATTATGTGTTTACCAATTTGCTTGAATTTTAAGTTTGATAAATGGAGCACAGTATTTGTAAATTGCCAATCAAATCTTTTTTTGTTGCTTGGAAGGCTAGGGTAAATCATTAAGAGTGAAATGTGATGAATTACTTGGTCTAAATGAAATAATACTAAAGCTATAGTTTATTCTGATGCTATTTGTTATTCTGTATCATTTTCTTTCGGTCAGTAAATGGTCCATTGTATTAATAACTGGTTGAACAATACAAATTTGCCAATGCCAATTGGTCAATCAATGTGTATGGCTTGAAGGAAATAGGAATATAAGTAGCCAACCTGACCCAAAGGCTATTTATAATGGTAGGATGTACACGATCTGGGCACCACTATATTCGTGAGAGCTGTATGTGAGTTGGTTAAAGTTAATTTTGAGCCTTTGGTCAAAAAGGAACAACAATAAATAAAGAAAAGAAATAAAAGTGGTAGACAAGGAAATAAGAAAAGCAATGGAAAAAGGAAGATTTGTGCAGCAAAGTTTGGCTGTAAAATTAGGCACATGAAAATCATTTTCACACTGCTGCTTTGCTTTGATTTCAGGTATGGAATGAGCCTATAAATAGAGGCTCATTCCTTACTATTTAGTATCACCAAAAAACATTCTAAATCAGGGAGAAAAATAAGCTTTCTCCTAAGTACTTTTTCTTCTCTTTTGTTGTTCTATATTTGTGAGTGAGAGTTAGTTTCTCCTATTATTTGAGAGAGTGATATTATTCTTTCCTTATATTAGAGAGAAGGTTATTGTAAAATACTTCATATCATAATGAAATCCTCCATTACTTGTCAATGGTTTTTTTCTCGATTTATTTGAGGGTTTTCCACGTAAATCTTGTTTCTACTTTCTCTGTTCTCATTCATATTTTAGTTGCGTGATACTGTTTGTCCCCGACCATTCCACTGCGTCGATACCTAACAGTGGTATCAGAGCCATTGATTACGGGTCACTGGTATTCATACGGGGTTACTATTCATAGTTACTATTCACGCATACAGTATAGTACTATTCACCTATACGGTATCGACACTATTTTCTTATACGGTTTTGGTACTATTCATATATACAATACTATTCACGTAAATAGTACTATTCACAGTGAAATAGTGGGAGTCGGTTCAAGTTACGAAGCAGATCGTCGTTAATATTATGGCGGCAAAATTTGAAATCGAGAAGTTCAACGGGAAAATTTTTTCTCTATAAAAATTGAAGATGAAGGCAATCTTGAGAAAGAAGAATTGCTTGACAGCAATTGGAGACAGGCCAGCGGAGGTGACAGACGACAAGTGGAAAGAGATAGATGATAACGCTATGGCTAATCTGCACCTGGCATTGGCAGATTCGGTATTGTCAAACGTTGAGGAAAAGAAGTCAGCGAAAGAAATTTAGGATGCGTTGACCAAACTGTATGAGGTCAAGTCACTTCACAACAAGATTTTCTTGAAGAGGAGACTCTACACCCTTCGGATGAGTGAGTCCACATTGGTGACAGATCACATCAATACCTTAAATACGTTATTCTCTCAATTGACTACAATTGGGCATAAAATAGCGGAGCTTGAACGTGCAAAAATTATACTTCAAAGTATACCTGATTCATATGATCAACTCATCATTAGTTACACTAACAATGTTCTTTCAGATTTTGTTATTTTTGATGATGTTGAAGCCGCTGTTCTGGAATAGGAATCTAGGCGCAAAAATAAAGAAGACAGAATCGAAAGTTCACAACAAGCAGAAGCATTATCAATGGTGAAAGGTAGATTAACGGAACGTGGCTCTAGTGGGAGCAACAACCATGGTAGATCAAAATCAATGAGTAGAAAGAATATCAAATGCTACAACTGTGGCAAGAAAGGGCACTTCAAGAAGGATTGTTGGAGCAACAAACAGAATCCCGAGGTGACAAATTCTCAGGGATGTGTGGCGACTGTACTAGTTGATGGAGATATTTTATACAGCGAAGCAGCAATTGTATCAAAAGGCAGAAAGGAGCTCACTGATACTTGGATAATGGATTCGGGAACAACATGGCATATGACCTCTCGTAGAGAATGGTTCCACACCTATGAACCTGTCTCTAGAGGATCTGTGTACATGGGTAATGATCATACCTTGGAGATTGCTGGCATCGGTGCCGCCAAAATTAAAATGTATGATGGTACCATTCACACCATTCAAGGGGTACGACACGTGAAGGGCTTGAAGAAGAACTTATTGTCCATTGGACAATTGGTTGACCTTGGCCGCAAGACCCATATCGAGGATGGGATCATGAAGGTTGTCAAATGAGCGCTTGTAGTGATCAAGGCAGAAAAGATCGGGGTAAATCTATACATGCTTTTGGGAGATACGATGCAGGAGACAGATGTATCAGTTGCATCAGCCGATCAAGAAGAATCAACTATAATATGGCATCGCAGATTGGGCCACATGACAGAACGAGGCTTGAAGATTCTCGCTGAACAAAATCTCCTACCCGGGCTCAAGACGGTAAACTTACCTTTCTATGAGCACTGTGTTACCAGTAAGCAACATAGATTGAAATTTGGGAGATCTACTGCCAAAAGCAAACACATTGTAGACTTGATCCATTCACACGTTTGGGAATCACTGGTTTTGTCCCTAGGAGGAGCCAAATACTTTGTATCATTTATTGATGATTACTCCAAGAGACGGTGGGTGTATCCAATCAAGAACAAGTCAGATGTGTTTCCAATATTCAAAAGTTTCAAAGCGCTAGTGGAACTTGAATCTAGGAAAATGATCAAGTGTTTAAGGATAGACAATGGAGGAGAATACACTGACGGGAGCTTCCTGCATTTTGCAAGGAAGGGGGTATTCAGAGGTAATTTACTATTGCACATACACCTCAGCAAAATGGTGTAGCAGAGCGGATGAACATAACTCTTCTTGAAAGAATGAGAGCTATGTTGGAAACTGCAGGTCTAGCCAAATCATTTTGGGCAGAAGCAGCTAGAACTGCCTATTACGTGATAAATCGGTCATCGTCAACTGCAATTGGGTTGAAGACACCAATGGAAATGTTGACCGGTAAACTCGCAGATTATTCTACCTTGCACATATTTGGGTGTTCAGCATATGTCATGTATGGTTCCCAAGAAAGAACAAAGTTGGATCCAAAATCTAGGAAATGTGTTTTCTTGGGAAATGCTGATGGTGTTAAGGGGTATCGCCTGTGGGATTCCACTGCCCACAAGGTTGTCATCAACAGAGATGTGATATTTGTAGAAGATAAACTGCAAAGTGAAGACGATAGCAACACTTCAAAGGAGACTACTACAATTCAAATTAAAGATAAGTCAGAACAAGGAGATGCTTCTTCTGAAGTTGTACCGGAGCACGAGGAACAAGAACCAGATGATGCTGAGGTTACAGAAGTCCGACGTTCATTGCGTCAGACAACAAGACCAACTTGGCATTCAGATTTTGTCATAGCGAGCAATGCTGCATACTGTCTTCTAACAGAGGATGGAGAGCCATCTACCTTTCACGAGGCTATAAAAAGCCCCGTTGTTGCCCTGTGGATGACAGCAATGCAGGAAGAAATTGAATCTCTATATAGAAACAAGACGTGGGAGCTTGTTCCACTACCACCTGGATGGAAAGCCATTGGTAACAAATGGGTCTACAAGATCAAGCGAGATGGTAATGACCAAGTGGAGCGATATCGTGCAAGACTGGTGGTGAAATGATATGCTCAGAAAGAAGGAATTGACTTCAACGAGATATTTTCTCCTGTGGTAAGACTTACAACTATCAGAGTAGTCTTAGCCATGTGTGCTGTGTTAGACTTACATCTAGAACAGTTAGATGTAAATACGGCTTTTCTTCATGGTGAGCTTGAAGAAGAGATTTACATGCTTCAACCAGAAGGTTTTGTTGAGAAAGGAAAAGAAAACTTGGTTTGCAGGTCGACCAAATCTCTGTACGGTTTAAAGCAGGCGCCAAGGTGTTGGTACAAGAGATTTGATTCCTTCGTGATTAGCCTCGGGTACAACAGACTCAATTCAGACCATTGTACATACTACAAGAGGTTTGGCGATGATGATTTTATCATTCTGCTGTTGTACGTGGACGACATGCTGGTAACAGGTCCCAGCAAAGATCGGGTCCAAGAAGTGAAGGCACAGTTGGCTGGGGAGTTTGATATGAAGGATTTGGAACCAGCAAACAAGATTTTAGGGATGCAAATTCACCGAGACAGAGAAGGCAAGAAGGTATGGATTTCTCAGAAGAATTATTTGAAGAAAATCTTGTGGCGCTTCAATATGCAAGATGGTAAGGAAATCTCGACCCCGCTTCCTATCAATTATAAATTATCCTCAAGTATGTGCCCTAGCACTGAAGTGGAGAGGATAGAAATATCTCGAGTACCGTATGCATCAACAGTGGGAAGTCTCATGTTCGCTATGATATGTACAAGACCAGATATTGCTCAAGCAGTTGGTGCAGTCAGTTGGTTCATGGCGAATCCTGGTAGAGAGCATTGGAATGCTGTTAAGAGGATCCTAAGATACATCAAAGAGACCTCGGATGTTGCATTATGTTTTAAAGGATCATAATTTACTGTCAAGGGTTTTGTTGATTCGGATTTTGTAGGTGATGCCGATAAACGGAAGTCCACTATAGGCTATGTGTTTACAGTTGCAGGCGGCGTGGTAAGCTGGATATCTAAATTACAAACTGTTGTGGCCCTATCTACAACAGAGACTGAATACATGGCAGCTACACAAGCTTGTAAAGAAACAATCTGGATCAAACGGTTAATGGAGGAGCTTGGGCACAAACAAGAGAAAATTCCCTTATTTTGTGATAGTCAGAGTGCCTTGCACATTGCAAGGAATCCAACATTTCATTCCAAGACGAAATACATAGGTGTTCAATATTACTTTGTTCGAGAAGTAGTGGAGGAGGGGAATGTGGATATGCAGAAGATTCACACCAACGAGAACCTAACAGATGTCATGACAAAGCCAATCAACGTTGACAAATTTGTTTGGAGTAGATCCTCCTTTGGCCTAGCAAAGACGTAAGCAACATGGAATTGACAAGTATGGAGAGATTTGAAGATCATCCAAAGTGGGCTTTAAGTGGGAGAATGTGAGTTGGTTAAAACTTACTTTGAGCCTTTGGTCAAAAAGGAACAACAATAAACAAAGAAAAGAAACAAAAGTGGTAGACAAAGAAATAAGAAAAGCAATGGAAAAAGGAAGATTTGTGTAGCAAAGTTTGGCTGCAAAATTAGGCACATGAAAATAATTTTCACATTGTTGCTTTGCTTTGATTTCGGGTATGGAATGAGCCTATAAATAGAGGCTCATTCCTTACCATTTAGTATCACCAAAAAACATTCCAAATCAGAGAGAAAAATAAGCTTTTTCCTGAGTATTTTTTCTTCCTCTTTTGTTGTTCTATATTTGTGAGTGAGAGTTAGTTTCTCCTATTATTTAAGAGAGTGATATTATTCTCTCCTTATATTATAGAGAAGGTTATTGTAAAATACTCCACATTATAGTGAAATCCTCCATTACTTGCCCGTGGTTTTTCTCTCGATTTGTTTGGGGGTTTTCCACATAAATCTTGTCTCTACTTTCTCTGTTCTCATTCATATTTTAATTGCGTGATACTGCTTGTTCCCGACCATTCCGCTACACCGATACCCAACACTGTACAATAGCAACTCATACATGTGAGCCAATAGTTGGTAAAGTCAATCATATTAATGAGCCAGTTAAAGAGAAACTCCAGTGGTTTTGAAGTATCAAAAGTAAACTAGATAGATGGAACAACACTAACATGTCTGAGTTCAAACCAAAAGAAGAAGAAAAAACTTGCAAACGAACTGATTAAATCTTGATGTGAGAGGCGCGTGGACCCACACACTTGGGGGTTCACGGGCGCCTCTCATCTGGATCATCGAGCTAATTGCTCTAAAGAGCTGATACTTGAAACAAACAACTACATTATGGTGAATAACAACATTGGCCTTAAAATGATGATTGCAATAGAGAACTCAATCAATGATGTATACAACGTTGTCACAACATTATTTATTCCAAATGACAGCTGAAAAATAGCAAATTAGGGAAACATACATGAAGCATCATATGCTTATTTATTCTTCACATCACGATATATAAAACGATGGTCAAGAAATTCACCATGTGCGGTCGCTTTATTCTCATGGACTTTTCAGATATTCTCTTGCTATTCTTCCATTAGCTCCTTTGGGGAAAAACCCTTCAGGCACATGTTCATCACCAGAGCTATACAGAACCCTTAGTATCTCTTGAGGGGTTCTTTTGTAAGAGAGTGAATCATTATTGGCTGATAACACATTGCTAGTAGGGCGCTTTTCTGCACCTAATTCTCGTGGGACAATGATTCCTTCATCTCTAATGCCACACTTTGCTAATTGATTTCTCAGCTCTGAGATGCGGTTGGTGAATTCCTGTACCGTGTTGTTGTATGGGTGCACAACTTCTGCAGCTCGTTCGTAGAGGTAATGCCTAATGACTGCATCTTGGCCAGCTTCAACACCTAGTAGTCCTGCCAAAAGCTGCTCAACGAAAATGAACTTCGCTAAGTGACTATTTAATTTAAAAGTTTCACGTATATGCTAAATTAATTTGCTATTTCTGACATGGCGGTCATGTGCAAGCGAGGTTATTGGACTATATATATATATTTTGTTTTTAAAGCTGTGGGTATTCGAGTTTAGAATTTTAAACTTTTAGATTAAGTGGTCACTTATCCTAATACCATGATAGTTTTGAGTTCCAATCTTGTCACTATTATCTCGTTTGCTGCAGGCATGGCTCTGTGTTAGTTGGTTATTTGTTTAAGGCTAATGTTTCAATCTGCTTACCCTCTTCGTAAGATAGCCATTGATGTTGGGGTTGGTGCCTACATATCCAAGGAGCCCCATGTACGGAATCACATAAGAAGCCAGCATGAAACTGATACTGTCACGGTAGGGGTTGAATAGAGGCACGATTGCATATCCCATTGCTTTGTTGAACAATTTTGCAAAGTTTCCAGCGCTAAGATCCAATTGAGGCCTTGGAAACCCACCAACTGTTGTTCTAATGTCCCTGCAAAATGACAATTGCAAATTGTACATTAGTATTCTTGTAAGCATGCAATTTCCATATGGAAAAAAATGATACATTCCCTTTAATAACTATGAAACTATTAAACCCCAAAGGGTTATGCCATCTCCAAATATCTTCTCGAACAACCTCCTTATAGGGGATCCTTTAGACTGAGAATCTCCAATGTTTTATGTGGCCCTTAACAAATATAGGATGTTACTTAACAAATATAGGATGTTACTTTTAGGCTTCTTATTTTTGGTGTGTTTATAAAGTGTTATTGGATTTAACCTAAAATAAGAAATTTCTAAAATAGGGAGTGACTAAAAATAGAGAATGACGTTATAGTGAAACTGAAATAAGAGTTCCTAATAATAAAGAGCTACCTTTTTGGCTCCCTATTAGAGAGAACAAAATAGGGACATTGTTAGAGTGCCTAAGATTAATGGTGAACACTTGGGATGTGGACGAAAGTTGTGTTCATGTCTTGAGTTTAAATCAGTCAAGAGTAATTCTTTTGGGCCTAGTTGCAGTAGGCCTTATACCTAGCTAACTGAGATTATATTTAGAGTTTGATGATAGGAGTCTAAAGACTTCTAACAAGTATTTCCCGTCATTGAAAAAAAGAAAAATGAACTATTAATAGGAGTATGTAATTAGACATATGAAAGTTGGAACCTTAAATGACCAACTTCTAGCCAAATTCTTCGATAATCTTTCGCGTGACAGAATCCAAATTTGCTTTCTGAGCACCAATTGGAGGAGGACCACCCAAGACCAACTGTGATGCAACTTTATCAAGTCCATATCCTAAAGAACCCCACAAGAAGAAGTCACATTCTAAGTGCTCCAAGTTCAATGCAAATTGTATTTGGTCGATATCTGATTTGTATATAGGAATTGCATTCTCTGGATAGCCTGATGGGCAAAGTGGATCAGGAAAAGCAATACAAATCATCAGCACGAACATAATCAAACTGGTTATGGAGGATAGAACTACATCCATTTTTGTGTTAGTGTGTGTGTGTGTGTTTTTTTTTTTTTCTTTTTTAAAGAGGGTGGGAGAAGGGAGAGGAGAGGGATAAGATGAGTTATGAGATGATATGGGATTTGAGATACGTCTTGAAGTATTTATAACTCTGGAGTAGATGCTTGCCATGGCTATAAAGCAAGTTATGCGCCGTTACACTGTATGAGGGGGCCATGAATCAAAGATGTTTGATTAGCATGCATTACTGTACCCAAATTATAAGTGGCGACAATGGGGGCTAATTAGTCTTGGCTTACAATTCCTAATAATCTCACTTTCTTGTTGGTCATAATGGTGTGTCTTGATGTTGAGATTACTGATTCACCGCTAGAGAAAATTTCAAAGTTATCTGTATGTTTTTTTTTGTTGGCTCCACCTAAATGGACAAGGTTTAGTTTGGTTTGATTTAGCATTATGATTGTTTTTGCGACAATATATCGTTACATTTGATAAAGCTAGCCATATGAGAGACCCTTTTTTCTGGGCCGGTTACTTCTTTCCCCATTATTGGGGGCCTCGCCTTGGACATGAGGATAATCACAAAGCAACTATTCGCTATATACACCCTCATCCCTCATCCCATTCTGAGCCTTTATTATGTGTTACCCAATTTGTTTGAGTCTTTGAGTTTGATAAATAGATCACAGTATTTGTAAATTGCCAACCAAATCTTTTATTGGTGCTTAGAAGGCTGGGGTAATTAATCATTAGAATGAAATGTAATGAATTACTTGGTCCAACTGCTATTATACTAAAGCTATAGTTTATTCAAGAGTGAATTGCTTGCCGCCCCCCTGTGTTTTGGTCGAAATACTCATTCACCCCCTGTGTTTTTAAAATAGGCTTCTTACCCCCCTGTGATTTTCGGAATGTAGCTGACCGCCTCCCTCCGTTAGAAAAACCGTTTAATTTAACGGCAATTGTAACACACGCGCTTAAAATGCGATTTTTTTATGCTTTTGGTTAAAATAAATTCTTTGTTGGACAAAAATACCCTTTTAGTAAATTGCTTGCCGCCCCCCTGTGTTTTTCCTGAAATACTCATTCACCCCCTGTGTTTTTAAAATAGGCTCATTACCCCCCCTGTGTTTTTTCGATTTTAACTTTATGTAAGGGTATAACGATCAATTAACTAATTTTGTAACGTTTGCTAACGGAATAAGCGATTTGGGTGCGTCAGCTTAATCGATAAAAACACAGGGGGGTAATGAGCCTATTTTAAAAACACAGGGGGTGAATGAGTATTTCGGGCAAAACACAGGGGGGCAGCAAGCAATTCATTCATTTATTCAATGCTATTTGTTATTCTTTATCATTTTCTTTTGGTCAGCACGCAAATAGTCCATTGTGTTAACAACTGGTTGAATAATTCAAATTTGCCAATGCCAGTTGACCAATCAATGTGTCTGGCTTGAAGGTAAAATAGGAATACAAGTAGCCAACCTGACCCAAACGACTATTCATATTGATAGGACGCACGTGATGTGGGCATCACCATATTTATGAGAAAGCAACCCGTACATGTAAGTCAATTAGTCGGTAAATTACAAAATAATGACTTTTTCGCTTAATCAATCTGCTGCCTTAGTAGCAGTTCTCCTAATAAATTGAAAATTGATTCACCCGTATCCATTGTATTAACAACTGATTAAATAAAAAGTATTGTTTAGCCAATGGCGGTTGTCCAATCAACATGTATGGCTTGAAGGTAAGTAGGAGTCTAAGTAAGCTAATTAGTTGTCAAATTACAATATAATGCCTTCTTAGCTAACCAATTTGTTGTCTTTTATTAGCAGTTCTAATAAATTGGTAGCTGATTGACTCGAATCCATTAGTATTTTGTATCATTTTTAATAATCCCATAAAACTTGAAATTGTTGTAAACAAATACTTCTCATTTTCCTATCTCTATTAATCTTTTAGTGCAAATAATTATTGGTGAGTTGATAGGTTAGGTAAGTTCAAATTGCAAATCTGACCATTTTCTGAAACATCGTCCTTTAGTTGCATAATCAAATTGTTAATGGATTGGTTGGTTAGGGATGAACAATTACAAATGTACCATATAAGAAACATGGTCATTTTATTGCAAATCATATTGTGAAACATGATCCCTTTTATGTAATCACTTTATTATCTTTATATGCTACACATTTGATCCATCTGCTATTCTTGGATCAATTTGTTAAGCCAATCACATTAATGAATTCACCAGCTACCACAGTGGTTTTGGTGTATTAAAAGTAAAGTAAATGAAACAACACTAACATGTTTGAGTTCAAACTCAAAGAAACGATTACATTAGAATGGTGAACAACATTGACCTTAAAATGATGACTGCAATAGAACTCAATCAAATTAAGTATTTGACACTGCCACAACATTATTTATGCGAAATGGTAGCTCAAAAATAGCAAATTAGGAGAAACATGAAGCAGCATATGCTTATTTATTCGTCACGATATATATATATATATATATATATATATATATATACAAATGATATTACTGAATGCTGGTTCCTTACTTTGACGGCCAAGAAACCATGTTTTCTCACATTATTCTCATGGACTTTTCTCCATCGATATTCTCTTACAATTCTTCCAATGGCTCCTTCTAGAAAAACCCTCTAGGAACATACTCATCACCAGGGCTATATATAACTCTTAGGTGGCATTCAGTATCCTGGAATAAATTTGGACATGAACAAAATGAGTTAAAGAATTAAACAGAACTGAGAATGAAATGAACTTAGAAAAGAGAATGCCATACCTGGTATGCTGCAGAAAAGAAGGTATGAATGGATGTATTAACACTACAAAAAAAACGGCTTTAGGCGACCACCAAAGTCGTCTCCATGTCGTCGCCAAATTGGTATTGGCGATGGTTGGCAACGGCGTGAAGATAAATATTGGTTGTCGCCAAAAGTAGCATCGCCAAGTTGTCTCCCCGTCGCCATATCGTCGCATTTGGCGACGTCATTTTAGTCGTCTCCATATTCGTCTCCGAATCGTGTCCCAAAAATATCATCTCCACACCGTTGCCAAAAGCTCTTTGTCTCCACTCCATCTCCATCTCGTCTCCAAAAAATAGTGTCTCCATTCCGTCTCCATATCGTCTCCAAAAACTAGTGTCGTCTCCCATCCGTCTCGACGTCGTCTCCAAAAAATTGTCGCCATTCCGTCTCCACGTCGTCTCAAAAAACTAGTGTCGTCTCCCATCCGTCTCGACGTCGTCTCCAAAAAATTGTGTCGTCATTCCGTCTCCACGTCGTCTCCAAAAAATAGTGTCTCCATTCCGTCTCCACGTCGTCTCCAAAAAATAGTATCTCCAATCCGTCGCCACGTCGTCTCCAACAAATAGTGTCTCTAATCCGTCTCCAAATAGTCGCCAAAAATATAGTGTCTCCACACTCCATAACATAAACTCTACATTCCGTCTCGAAGCCGTCGCCAAAATTGCAACTCTCGAAATTTAATTTAATTTTTTGTTTTTCAACTAAAACCTTTAAATCTCCAGTTTTTATTAATTATTTGATTATTAAATGAAGATATAATACACATTCATATAATATAAATTATATTTAATTTATATTGAAAACTATATTGTACCACACCATTAATAAAGTAAACAAATCATAAACATAATTTAACACACTCGTTGCACATATTAACATAACAAAAAAACATGAAACTATTCTTCATTTCCATCATCGGGTTGAGGCGGATCCTGATGAGCAGGTGGCTTCATCATCATTTTTGTCAGCAGTGTGATCTGTGCACGCAGTTCTCGAAGTTCAGCATTGTGTTCTTCTTGAAGTCGTTCAATCCGCTCAGTGTGTTCTTGTTGCGCTTTACGCAATTCCTCATTCTCTGAGATGTGTAGATCGAGCTTCTCATTCAATGTTGTCGTCGCCCGAGCAACAGCCTGATGTATCTCTATCTCTGTGATCTGGCGTCTGCCTAGTGGGTTGTGGTGTGCAGAAGACACTGAACCAGTTGACCCGACCCCATATATGCGCCCTCGGTTTGGTTTTCCCACAACCTGCAGGAAGAGTGCATTATAGTCTATCGGTGTCGCTGCTGAATCGGACTCCGAAGAAACAGTTGCCTGCTGCACCAATTCCTCATAATCAGCCTGTACGACAGAGCATCTGACTTAATCATTTTAGACATTTCGTTGGTAAATATATAAATAAATATATATATATATCCCTAATTTTTTTTCCTATTAGCATTAACTTGCACATACCATGGTCTGTTCTGCCCTAGGGTCTGTGAATGGACCGTCTGGTCCCTTGCAAATACATCAGCCCTAGTCACTGGTGCCCCCCGTTCTTCTGCCTACAAATTTTTAAAAAAGGAAAACATAACTTCAAAAGCATTTATGATATGTTATATAATTCAATTTAATTACGACATTTTGTTCATTACATACCAATCTCCTTGCAGCCTCTTCATAGGGGATAGGTCCTAAATGATGTGGAGATGGCCGATGCAGTCGGTTATTCGAATTTCGCTGTGAAATTGCCTGCCATTCAGGGGTTTCCCACTTTTCTTTTAACTGATCCCACGCGCCATCGCCCACCCACCTCGGCTTCTTATTACATGTCCGTCCTTTATTAAGGAGGTCACGTATACGAGATCCAGCTTTCGAATCAAACATTCAGCGAAGCGCTGCTTCCTCACTTGGGTACCACTTGTAGACCCTCTGCAGCCATAAATTAAAGCATATAACATATTATTTTAACAGTATTCAACCCATTGATTATAACAAATATCATTACATAAAATATATAAACACTTATTTATCATACCTGAAAATTAGCGAACCATCTATCCCTAACATCATCGGGGACCTCAGTCCAACTCCTCCAAGGCTGAGAATACCCGGCGTTCATTGCTCTAGTGACTTCTCTTGTTGCTGCGTACGGTGTCCAACTACACATGAAGAAAACAAATAAATAGAATATTAAACAGCCATAACATAGGAGGAGTATTGGGATAGGGTTAACCATGGAAAAAAATACAAAATCAAATACTTACCCACCACCGTCGATTGTCAAATGTGTCCGTCTGTCAACCTGCCACGCGACGTAGGCATCGTGCGACGAGAACCCATAATATTGCCATGGCTCTATCCCAGCAGGTCGTTCTTGAGCTGCTGTAGATGACTCAGGTTGTTCAGGAAACGGTGTGGATTGAGCCATAGGGTCGGGCGCATTCGCGCCATCAACGTTTACGTGTAAATCCTCTAAACCTTGTCTTAAACCGGACGATGAAGTTGAAGGTGTAGACCTCTCATGTGGTGGTAATGGAACGTGCAAAGTCACCTGGCCTGATGCAGCGTCAATGGGCCCTCCAAACGTGCTAGTATGAGTATGTACCCTTTGTTGTGAGGGATACGAACTGTGTGGAATCCCGTGCTCCAATCCTACTGATGATGACGATGAGCCACGACCTGTCGACGACTGACCGACAGAAGACCCATGACCAACCGATTGCGGTGCTCCTATGGACCCATGACCAACTGAATGCGGTGCTCCTGTCGACCCCCGACCTACTGAGTTCGGTGCTCCTGTCGACCCACGACCAATCGATTGATATCCACCAGTGGACGTATTGGATGTACGCCCATGACCTGTACTTCCACGACCTATCCCCATCCTGAGGAATTGTCTAATTCCTCCTGAAGAGTTATCTTTGCCTGCAGCCATCTCTGTTCCCCTACAAATACACTTAAGGAATTAACTGTCAGTGCTACACACATTAATACACACATGATATTTCTATGTTGAGCATCATGTTGAGCATGTAAATCATTAATATCTTCATATAATATTTCTATGTTGTCACCCGATGCATGACAAAGTGGAGGTAAACTAGCATCTGTCGGCTCTACTTCGGCCACATTCATGTCATCTGACTGAAAAGCTATTTCTTCTTCTCCTACACTCTGTTGTCTTGATAGGTCATACAAATTTCTTGGACGGATTTTAACCACAGCCCACCAATCCATTCGATCCCTTTTCGCTCCTGGGTATTTACAGTAGTACACTTGTTGTGCTTGTTCAGCCAAAACAAACGGTTCATATTTTTGATACTTTCTCTTAATGTTCACTTCAATCTGTCCGGTCTTCAGATGATGCTTCACCCCTCTGTCCTTTGTGGAATCATACCAGTCACACTTGAAAAGAACGACCCTTGTATATTGCAATGTTGGATTATGATATTCAAGTTCAATAATGTCGTTCAAAACTCCATAGTATCCAACATCCTCAGTATTACTATCATTTATCCCTTTAACAAATACTCCACTATTGTATGTTGATTTTATCTTCCCAAAATTTAATGTATGAAACCGATAACCGTTGACCAAGTATTTTGACTAACTGCGAACCCGTCTACTAGGCCACATTGAAAGACATTTTACACGATCATCAATGCCATTAGTGCCTATCAACTACAAATCGCATAATAAGGTTATTATGCAAAGTTAAATGAACTCGTTAATTTAACAACAATTACACTTCTTAACATATACTTACATGGTGATATAACCACATCGGAAAATTATTGTACACTTCATATTGAATTTCCGTCGAATACAATTCGGGATAGTTTTGGCGAAGATATTCCTCAAACATGCTGTGGAAAAAAAATAAAATTTGTCGGCTAAATCATGTAGTTAAGTGTATGAGGAACTGTGAGTTCCAATTTTCAAATAATATACTTATTCATACCAGATATAGGGGGAAACTTCTCGGCAATTGGTCAAAACATAAATGTGTGCCGCATGCAGTTCTTGATCATTTAAGTTTCGTTCTGTTTCCTTCCCAATTGGACATCCCGGGAAAGTAAATATAGATAAACAACCATCAGGGTATGTCACCTCGTTGTATTGGTTATTCCGCGGAATACTTCTTTTTCTAGTACCCACGTGTGGTTCAAAATAATAAGAACAAAATGTTGATGTCTCCAGAATGTGATAAGCTTCACAAATTGATCCTTCAACTTGTGCTTTATTCTTAACATTCCGTTTCAATCTTTGCAAAAACCTCTCGAACGGATACATCCAGTGATATTGTACCGGACCACCACAAATGGCTTCATATACCAAGTGAATTGTCAAATGCTCCATCGAATCGAAGAAACTAGGGGGTAACATCTTCTCCAAATTGCAAAGTGTGACGACAATATTTTCTTGCATCCTTTCCAAATCGGTCATTTGAAGAGTTGTGCAACATAGATTGGTAAAGAATAAACTTAGTTGGGCAAAAACTTGCCAAACATGTTTCGGTAGTAGCTCACGTAAAGCAATCGGAAGCAATCTCTCCATAAATACATGACAATCGTGACTCTTCATGTGTGACATCTTCAATTCTTTCATGTCCACACATCGAGATAAATTGGAAGCATATCCATCAGGGAGTTGTAGGTCTCTAACCCATTCAAGCAATGATTTCCTTTTATCAACAGGTAGTGTGTAAACACCCATCTTCAATTCATGCTCACCGCATAATTCCGGACGGTCACAAAAGGTTGATACATTAACTCTAGCTTTGAGGTTGTCTTTTGTCTTACCCTTGACCGCCATCACCGTGTTGAAAACATTATCAAACACATTTTTTTCAATATGCATCACATCCAAATTGTGTCTGACAAGATGTGTCTCCAATAAGGCAAGTCCCAGAAAATACTTCTCTTCGTCCAATTGTGCCAATCCCCAAAACCGGATAGTTTGCTTTCTCTCATGTCGTTTATGTTCGGGTAATCTTTCACTAGTTCCCACAACTGCATACCATCTAATCTTGGCGGTGGTGGATCAGTTTCAACTCTACCTTTGATAAAATTCTTTTTGTCACGCCTTAATGCACTATTCAATGGTAAGAACTGACGATGACAATCAAAGAAAGAATTTTTTCTACCTGCTGGTAATCGAAATGCTTTAGACTTATCCATACAATACGGGCATGACAGCTTTCCATGTGTGCTCCATCCAGACAACATACCATATGCTGGGAAATCATTTATTGTCCACATCAAAACAGCCCTTAACATAATTTTTTTTTTTGTGGCAACATCATAACAAGGTGCACCTTCGAACCATAAATTTTGCAATTCTTCGATTAAAGGCTCTAGGTACACATCAATATTCTTCCCAGGATTCTTGGGACCTGGGATAAGCAGGGTTAAAAACATGAAAGGATCTTTCATGCACATCCACGGTGGCAAATTGTATGGTGTTAAAATGACCGGCCAACAAGAATAAGGTTTCGCATTTGAACTGAACGGATTAAAACCATCTGCGCACAAACCAAGCCGAACATTTCTGGGTTCACATGCAAATTCAGGATATACACTATCGAAATATTTCCATCCCTCAGCGTCTGAGGGATGACAAAATTTTCCTTCCTCAACCTGGTGATTCTTGTGCCACTGCATGTGCTCAGCTGTCACCTTTGACATGTATAGCCTTTTCAACCTTGGAGTCAATGGGAAAAACCGTAATTGTTGATATGGTTTCAACTTACTCCGTTTTGAACCACGTGTTGTTGGTTTGAAACGTCGGTGATGACAACGCGGACAACAATCTAGGTGTTTTCTGTCATTGTAGAATAAGGTACAACCGTTTACACAAACATCAATCTTCACATATCCTAGTCCCAAGGGTCTAATTAATTGCTTACACCTGTAAAAGTTTTCAGGCATCGTATGCGTATTCGGCAACGAATCCCTAACTGTTTCAATCATTGTGTTAAAGCATAGTTCGCTCATGTTATGCTCGGCCTTGACATTCATGTAACGAGACACAGCAGATAACTGCGTTAAGTTTTCACAACCTTCATACAGTGGTAAATCAGCAGCCTTCAACAACTGAAAAAACTGTTGTGCTTCAATGTTAGGATCTTCTGTATAAAAGTTTTCATCACCATACCATTCTGGACCAACAGCGTCAAATACCATTGTCCTATAGTTATTTCTTTCTTCTACCATCTCGTTGTAATCATTATTTTGAAAATTGGACGTACGTATATTACAATTATTTGACATGTCTTCCCTGTGTTCAGTCCATTTATAGTAGTTTACCATGAAACCTTTCCTGTAAAGATGAAGTATGACCTCCTCGGATTTTTCAAAACTGCGATTTTTGCATTTGGCACACGGGCATCTTATTTTTTCACCATCCATGTAATATCTTTGGCCACGTGCGAAATCTACGAATTCGTGTACACCAATAACAAATGCCTCGTTAAGATGCCCGTCAGGATCGTGACGATGATACATCCATTCACGACTTGTATCCATATCGAACAAAAATTTCCTATGTAATATATAACATATTTAATAAATGACTTATTGATGTTTCGTTACATTTAGAGCATAATATTGGGACCACAATAGTTACACGGACCTTTTTCTATGTAACATTATGTGTAATAAATGCATTTATGCTTAATATATGTAAAATAGTTTATTTCACCAAGATCCATGTAGATAAAGATCTTAATTGCAACAAATTAACTACTTACTTCTTAAACTAACTTCCTAACTTAGCTTAAGTACCTATGGTTTAACCAAAATTTTTATTTTCTTCTATTGTTTAAAATGTCTCATTTTAGTTACAACATATAATTCAAAAAGTAAATATGTCGCCCCTATTATTTTTAATTAGTGTCAATGTTGTCCAAATGGTTTTCTTAAAATTTTAAATTCGTCTATATTATATAAGGAGAAAACTGACATTTTGTTAGGAATAATCAAAACAATAGGGACGCAATTGATAACTTTAAACATTACAGAATAAATTGAAACTTTTCAGCCAACAATAGGGACTATATTTAGACATTTTCAACAATATGGAATACACTAAATTTTTTTGCAAACAATATGGACTAAATTTGAGATTTTCCATACTTATCTTACCACTCTAATCTAATCTATGTTACTTTCTTGTATTTAAAGTCCACCATCAAACATTCATTAACAAAACCAAGCATTGAAGATAATTAAAACACATAGTATATAATTAGAGTAATTACAACACGTACTACGACCTAACAAGCCATACAATATATAAATTCAAAATACAATTCTTAAACCAACACATATACATGCAAGACTTATACTTCTTAAGTGAAACAACATCAAAATGAACTACGTAACCTATATTTCTTACATACTAAACTACTTATCTTACTTATCTGAGTGTGTTAACATAACATAATAACTTGTCTTGCTAACCTTATGAAATTAAATTATATATATTTATTACTTATTAATTATCTAAATTTATTAAGCTAACTTATTTAATTACTTAGTCTATTATCTTAAATTTAATTACTTATTAAAATAGTCAACATATCATACTATCATGGAAACCGTCTAACCTAATTTAATTGACTTAATTGTCAAGACACATACGGAAAATGAAATCGGTATTCTTTTAATCACCTTAAATTTCTCACTCGAGTTAACTTAACTTTACTTAAACATCTTAATACAACTGCAAAAATCTAATTCTCCACCAACAACAAAATACCCATTCATCAATTTACACAAACATCATCTTCACAATACACTTTCAACTAAATTATCATAATATACAAAATCAAATACATAACAAATAATCACAATAACTTTAATTTAATTAAACGGATTTATATTTACAAATAAATTTATTGTAAAACTTCCAACTCGTACAATCATCAAACTCACCTGAGCCGATTGAAACTAGATAAGTCGCATCCAAATATCTAAAGCCCCAAACCTTGCAAAATAAAGCCAAACACATTGTATTAATAAAAAAAATAAATGTATAATCAAAAAATATTTATTACATTAACACTATGTATTTTTGGCAAAAAAAAAATTTAAATAAAATAAATCCGAAAAAATAAAAAAAATCAGAAATATATTAAGCAAATATTGCTAAACCAAAGTTTTGGTTAATTAAAAAACAATTTTATTATATAAAACAAATAAAAAAACCGAAAAATGAAAAAAAATTATAAAACTAGGAAAAAAACAGAAAATTATACAAAAAAAAACATAAATAAAATTATATATATAACAAAATAATCAAACACATTATATAAATGTTTATATACACATATATATACATACATATACATATAGTACATATATATATATGCATATATACATACATTGCAAAAGAAAAAAAAAGGGAGTATATTTTCGGATTTTACTTAATCGTCAAGGTAAGAGAGGGTGTTGAGGGGTGGGGATGGGGGTAGGGGTGGTATGATGTAGGGGACAGGAGAGGGGTGGGGGGGTGAGGGAGGGGGGGAGGGGGGTGTTGCTAAGTTTGTTTTTTTGCTGGGGGTGGGGGGCTTCTGTTTTTTTTTTTTTTTGAATTAAAAGAGGGCAGCAGTTGCTGCCCTCTGTAAGCGTTTTCAATTATGGGAACCAGCTATGCTGGTTCCCTATGGTGATGGCCCAGTGACTAACTGGGCCGTCGCTAAAGTTTGGGGACCCAATTTGACGGGTCCCCATAGAGACGGCCTGGTCCGTGGAGACGGACCAGGCCGTCTCCCAAGTGTCTCCAATAGGAGACGGCGTTGGCCGTCTCCAAAATAGAGACTGGGCTCTCCATTATGGAGACAGCCCAGGCCGTCTCCAAAATGGAGACGGACCAGGCCGTCTCCAAAATGGAGACTGGCCTGGTCCAGTTCCAGTCTCCATTGAGGAGACGGCGTGGGCCGTCTCCTCAATGGAGACGGACCAGGCCGTCTCCAAAATGGAGACTGGCCTGGTCCAGTTCTAGACTCCATTGAGGAGACGGCGTGGGCCGTCTCCTCAATGGAGACCGGGCTCTCCATTATGGAGACGGCTCAGGCCGTCTCCAAAATGGAGACGGACCAGGCTGTCTCCAAAATGGAGACTGGCCTGGTCCAGTTCTAGTCTCCATTGAGGAGACGGCGTGGGCCGTCTCCTCAATGGAGACGGGGCTCTCCATTATAGAGACGGCTCAGGCCGTCTCCAAAATGGAGACGGACCAGGCCGTCACCAAAATGGAGACTGGCCTAGTCCAGTTCCAGTCTCCATTGAGGAGACGGCGTGGGCCGTCTCCTCAATGGAGACAGGGCTCTCCATTATGGAGACGGCTCAAGTCGTCTCCAAAATGGAGACGGACCAGGCCGTCTCCAAAATAGAGACTGGCCTGGTCCAATTCCAGTCTCCATTGAAGAGACGGCGTGGGCCGTCTCCTCAATGGAGACCGGGCTCTCCATTATGGAGACGGCTCAGGCCGTCTCTAAAATGGAGACGGACCAGGCCGTCTCCAAAATGGAGACTAGCCTGGTCCAGTTCTAGTCTCCATTGAGGAGACGGCGTGGGCCGTCTCCTCAATGGAGACCGGGCTCTCCATTATGGAGACGGCTCAGGCCATCTTCAAAATGGAGACGGACCAGGCCGTCACCAAAATGGAGACTGGCCTGGTCCAGTTCCAGTCTCCATTGAGGAGACGGCGTGGGCCGTCTCCTCAATGGAGACGGACCAGGCCGTCTCCAAAATGGAGACTGGCCTGGTCCAATTCCAGTCTCCATTGAGGAGACGGCGTGGGCCGTCTCCTCAATGGAGACCGGGCTCTCCATTATGGAGACGGCTCAGGCCGTCTCCAAAATGCAGACTGGCCTGGTCCAGTTCCAGTCTCCATTGAGGAGACGGTGTGGGCCGTCTCCTCAATGGAGACGGGGCTCTCCATTATGGAGACGGCTCAGGCCGTCTCCAAAATGGAGACGGACCAGGCCGTCTCCAAAATGGAGACTGTCCTGGTCCAGTTCCAATCTCCATTGAGGAGACGCCGTGGGCCGTCTCCTCAATGGAGACCGGGCTCTCCATTATGGAGACGGCCCGACCGTCTCCAAAATATAGACGGCCTGGGCCGTCTACAATTTCTAGAGATGGATTAAGCCATCGCCAATTGTTTGATTTTCCTTGTCTTTCAATTTTTAGTTATAATTATTTAATATTTGATAGTTTATAATATATTGGTATAAATTATAAAATAAATGTTAATATTCATATTTAATTTCAATTGTGTATCTCAATTTATCAAACTAATACGTTGTTGAATTAGTAATTAAAATTTTTTTAAAACAAATATTTATAAAAAAATTTTAAAATATAAAGTAGATGAAGGTAATTCATTAATAATTCAAATGCTTTTACGTCATTATGTTGTAATTGGGAACGTCATGTCCCCAATTATTTGACCTATGGAAGACGAATGGTACGCAGCCACGTGGTCGCGAATCATACATACGATAGGGACATGGTGAACTCTGCCACGCGGCATACGGAAATTGAATTGGCAGGGCCCCCGTTCGCAAGGTAGATGGATTCAGTAACTTTTCAACATCGAAAATATCGTGCATGCCATGTCCTTTATTATTTGACCAATTGCAGACGAATGGTACGCAGCCACGTGACCGCGAATCATGCGTAGGATAAGAACATGATGTACTATACCACGGGGCAGCAGGAAATTGAATTGGCATGGCCCCGGTTTGCAAGGTAGATGGAGTCAACAACTTTTCATTGTCGAAATTAGCGTGCACGCCAGGTCCCAAATAATTTGACCCATGGAAGACGAATGGTACACAGCCACGTGACTGCGAAACATTCGTGCATTCATTACCATATTATAAAATGCTGGGGTGTCTCGCTACTGTCATCAAGTTGTCTCTACATAAATCAATTACTTGTTTGCTATATATAGCAGTCGAAATTGTGCTTTCTCACACCGTCTAGAAATTTAAAAAAATAGATTGTAGTTAAATTGTTTCAAGGATGAGCAAGGATCAACAATACCACTCAGTTTCTCTTCCAAGACCAACAAAAGATGAAGAGGTGGATACGATGAAACAGTATCCAAATTACAGCAAATACATTAAACCCCAACTTGATCTAAATGCTCCGCCAAAATACGACGGATACATATCTAATGCCCAAGTAGTCCAAAAAGTTCAAGACGACATGCTACAGATCTATTGCCCAAACGTATTTAAATAATATTTATATTTTTTTATCATATTGGAAACATCGGCATTAGTACTATTTGTTACAATCCGTAACAATGTTATTGCATTGTTCTGCATGATGTGTAGTGTATGGTTGTTATGTTTTAGTGATCACGATGTACTATGTTAGGTATTAAGTTGGTGTGTTTATGTATTTCGAGCAAATAATTTGTAACATGTTAATTATGTTTCCTATTTTGTCGTTTTGTTGCTGTATTAATAAATGATTATATGTAATCCTTTATTAATTATGAATGTAAAATTAAGTTTATGTTTGTAATGATTTAACTCTTATAATAAAAAATCTTAAGTTGTTTCCTATTTAATCGTTTTGTTGATTTAGAAGAAATAATAGAAATAGTGGTGCATTACGTTAAATATTAACCATATATATAAATTGTTCTTCACGGAGACAATAATGCGTCCCATTAACTTTTCGAAGATTATAAATATGTTTTATTTATAATAATAAAAGACATATTTTGTTTTGTAAGTAATGATGAATAACTTATCGTTACAATCAAAGCCTCAAATGTGGACGACTTACTTATGTAGACGCCAATTCATGACATTATAAGACGGAAAATTAGTAGTTACTACTTATATGTATAATTATTACATTAAAATAATTCATCAATATATAATTATAAATTTTTGGCAACGACAGGGTGACTAAATTATGACTTGTTTTGTGGATCATCTCGAACTATGAGCCACTTGGCGACGGCATGGAGACAACATGTTATTATCTGTCACCAAGTTGTCACCATATGGTCACTTTTGGAGACCGCATATGATGTTGTCACCATATTCTCGCCAATTGGCGACGGCATGGGGACGGCATGGAGACAACATGTCATTAGCTGTCACCAATTAGTCACCATATGGTCACTTTTGGAGACCGCATACGATGTCGTCACCAAATTGTCTCCAATTGGCGACGACATGGGGACGGCATATGTAGGTCGTCTCCAAAACGTAACAAAATGGTCACTAAATTGTCACTAAAGTTGCGACATCTTACACCGTCTCTAAACCGTCGCCAAGTTGGTGACAAAATGGCGACAACCTGTCGCAAAAATGCATTTTTTTTGTAGTGTAATTTCGTTGTATACTATAGAAAAGAAGATGAATATATGTATTGATTCCGCACCCATGTTTTGTAGTTTGTATACTAGATAGTGGATCTTTTTAGTTAATTGATTCGTTATTCAGTTCAATTTTATAGAGAATCATTAGTCAAGTGAGGACCCTGCTTTACTAGCAATATAAGATTAAGCATGGGCATAAATGTTGAGATTACTTTTTCACTTCTAGCGAAAATTCCAGGTTATCGTTATGCTTTTTTTGCAGATTCCTTCTAGTTTGATAAGGTTAAGTTCGATTTGATTTATCATTATGCTTGTTTTTGCAACAATACACCGTAGCATGCAATACACAATATGTAATATTCCATATCGGTGGAATATAGTGTGATTATATGGTTTATAAGTGGGTGTTGTGGGTATAAGGAATAACTTGAGTTAACCATTTTGGGCTAATAGAAAAGAGACCAATGTAGTTGTTTCTTATGTCATAACACCAGTAGCGCCTTTGGGCCTGGGGGTTTGGACTCGGGAGCGTGACAAAATGGTATTTAGAGTAGGTCACTAGTCGATGCGTGAGCTAATTGCTATGCGGGGCAAAGTGCTATACCTAGAAGGTTGGTGGGAGCTACCTCTAGAATCCTACATCGCCTAGTTGGTCCCGGGTATGTGTGCCCCTGACGAGGACGTAAGGTCCTTAACGGGAGGTGTGTGTAATATCCAACATCGATGGAATATAGTGTCATTGTATGGTTTATAAGTGAGTGTTGTGGGTATAAGTAATAACTTGGGTTAACATTTTGGGCCAGTAGAAAAGAGGCCCAAGTAATCTATTAATATTCTAAGAAAACAACCGCTATGCCACATGTCAATTAATGAGCATCTCTACAGAAACAACCATATCATACCACATGTAAGCATTATAAGCATCTCAAATTTGAAAATAATTTTTACATGTTATAATGTATCAGAAAATTATTAGATGCAGTATTATTCAAATTATGTTATTTTAAATTTATATGCTATCTTTCATAATATTATTAGATGCGGTATTATCCAAATTATGTTAATTTAATTTTATATTCTATATTTTAAAATGATTCTCTATCATATCTTCATTTAAATTTAAACTGCTTTTCTCTACTTGTACAAATCTTTATTTTATATACAGATCTAAAAAATTAGATAAATAAATATACCAAAATATTATTAAATTTATATCTTGTATTTTTAAATGATTTTTCTATCTATCTTAGGATTTTATCA
This sequence comes from Ehretia macrophylla, assembly GCA_037974665.1. NCBI lineage: Eukaryota > Viridiplantae > Streptophyta > Magnoliopsida > Boraginales > Ehretiaceae > Ehretia > Ehretia macrophylla. The sequence goes on along the minus strand of CM075780.1, from coordinate 42,337,665 downwards.
TATCTTTATTTAAATTTGAACTCTTTTCTCTACGAGTACAAATCTTTATTTTATTTATTTTATATACGTATCTAAACAATTAGATAAATAAATGTGCCAGAAAATTATTAGATCTAGTATTATTCAAATCAAGTTATTTTAAATTTATATATTATATTCTAGAAAATTATTAGATGCAATATTATCCAAAATCATGATATTTTAAATTTATATCATATATTTTCAAATTATTCTCTATCCTATCTTCATTTAAATTTAAACTTTTGTTTCTCTATCTGTACAAATTTTTATTTTATATATGTATCTAAACAGTTAGATAAATAAATTATTAAATTTATATCCTATATTTTCAAATGATTTTTCTATCTATCTTAGGACTCTATCATCTCTTCATTTGAATTTAAACTTTTTTTTTCTATTTGTACAAATCTTTATTTTATATACGTATCTAAACAATTAGATAAATAAATGTACCAGAAAATTATTAGATGCATTATTATCCAAATCATGTTATTGTAAATTTATATGCTATATTCCAGAAAACTATTAGATGTAATATTATCAAAATCATGTTATTCTAAATTTATATCCTATATTGTCAAACAATTTTCCTATCTATGACTCTATCATATATTAATTTAAATTTAAACTTTTTTTTTATCTCTATCTATAAAATCTTTATTGTATATATGTATCTAAACAATTAGATAAATAACAACGTCATCTTCACACTCTGATTGTGTTCGATCAAATCTATTAATATTCTAAGAGAACAACCATCTTGTCTCGTGTCAACAAAAGAGCATCCCTCTAATAGATTCACCAACATGCCATGTGTAATTTTCTCTTTTTTTTTCCAATAAAATTTGTCAAATAAAAGCAATAATTTTATTTTCAACCATTATTTGTTTGTTACATATTGAAACTTCTATATTTATTTACTAAAATTATAAAAAGTTAACCGAAAGCAATAATTTTTATTTTTCAACCATCTTATCTATTTGTTACATATTCAAACTTCTATATTTATCTACTAAAATTATAAAAAGTTAGTTGAATTAGGAATTTAATTTTCACCACATTTCTACAAAATTTAGCTGAATTATGAACTAAACTCTTGGCACTTTTTTTGTTGAAATATTTTTTGGCACCTTCATACGTATTGAAACCAATATATTTCTACAAAAATTTTGAAAAGAAATTTGCAATATTTTTTTCTACATAGATATTAATTTTTAATTAACATGAAAATTTTTATTACGTTGGAGTTTCTCTAAACCTCTCTCAATTATTAAAATCTTAGATTTATTGAATTATATCTATCTATTAATATTATAAGGGAATAACTATTATGCCACACGTAAGCAAATCTCAAGTAATAATCATTATGCCACGTGTAAGCAAATAACCACTCTTTCTAAAAAATAATATTATTCCTGAATAAAAGATGCAAAAAAAATTCTGTTTTTACTATATTGAATATATCTGATAGAACCTAATCCATATTCAAGACTATAATTAATAAAACCTAATCCATATTGAAAACTAACTTGCATATTTATTAGATCAAATTGTATCTTTAGTTTATATCCTATATATCTTAGAAATAGATTCTAACTCCATTTAAATTGGATTTTCTGTATAAATTACATGACCCTAATGTGTATATATATGATCTGCAATTTTTTTTATTATGGATTTGTAAAATAGGTAATAGTTGTTCATAAAATAAATCTTAGGGTCTTTTTATTCAATGACTTCAAGTTATTATTATTTAATTTGTAATTAATTTATTGCTCAGTTTTGTTTTTATTTTTCTTCAAATTATTTGATGTTAATGTAATTGGATCAAGTTCTACAAATATTGCTGACAAGATAATAATTGTTGATATAACAACAGTGGAATCCATTTCATAATTATTACTCATATTTGTTTGCTTATTATTTTTAGTTATCAATGATATTTTTTTTTATGTTGCAGAAAATTGGTGTAATATCTCAATGCTTCGAAAATGTTGTCGAGGGGTTTAAGTTTGTGTGTCACGTCCTCAAAGAGGGTTTGGGATAAGCAATAGATAAAGAGAATGCTAAAGTTGGATTTGAGATGTATCTTACTAAAATGAGGAAGATGATTAAGGAAGAGAAAGATTTGTAGTCAAGAGTCATTGATTGATTTTGTTCAGATTTGTTTGTTTGATGGTTTATATATCACGTGATATTTATGATATATTACAAAGTTATTTTTGTACTTTATTTTGAAATTATACTTATGTTTGTACTTTATTTTGATATTTTTTAGTATAATATTACATATTGATTCTATCGATCTTTCTGGAAAATGTTTTTGAAATAAACTTTTGAGGAAGCCAATAAACATTTCATAAAATAGAGAAAAAAAAGAATTGTAATTGCTTTTTATATGCCTAATCATTTCAAAAGGATGGTCAATCAAATAACAAATTGAATACACTAATCTTGATCAATTATATATATTCAATCATGGATATTAATAATGGTATCTTTAGACATCCAATAATATATATTTTTTTTTTCATGTTCAGCGACTGTTGTTCACATTAATAATTGTAACTTTAGTGATACCTGTAAGGATAGGATTTACGAGATCCTATTAAATCTATCTATTATTATATTATAAAGGAGCAATCATTATGGCACGTACAAGAAAATGAACATACCTCAGGGCATAATCATGTTGCCACGTATAAACAAATAATCACTCTTACTAAAAATAAAATAAAATATTATCCCTTAATAAGTTATCCAAAAAAATTCTATTTTTCCTATCTCCAATATATCTAATAGAACCTAATCTGTATTCACAACTAAAATCAAATTGTATCTTTAGTTTGTATCCTATATATCTTAGGAATGTACTCTATTTTCATTTAAACTCATCCATATGGTGTGCAGTTTTTTTCTTTTGCATTTGTAAAATAGGTGATTATTTATTCATAAAATAAATCTTAAAGTTCATTGACTTCAAGTTGTTGTTATTTATTTTTAAATTAATTTATTTCTTACTAATTTTGTTTTTATTTTTTTTTTCAAATTATTTGATATTAATGCAATTGGATCAAGTTTCGCAAACATTGCTGACAATGATGGTTGATATAACAACGGTGGAATCATTTTCATTCCTATTAAACCCTAATCTTGATCAGTTATAGATTTTCAATCATAGATATTAATCATGGTAACTTTAGACATCCAATATATAAAAGATTTTTTTTTCATGTTCAGTGAATGTTGTTCAGATAGATAATTATAACTTTAGTGATACCTATAAGGATAACATTTGCGAGATCCTATTAAAATAATAGATGTAATTTTAATGTGCAATGTAGACCAAAACAAATGGGATAACACAATCTAAAATATATTTTAAATGTTAAAAGTATTCCTCCAAATATGATAAATCACCACAATATAATTGCTTTGACTTGTGTCATCGATCTTATTATGTTAATTTATTTCTCTAATTCTTTACCACACATTTTCTAATACCTAGTATTAAAATAATGTATTGAGTTTGTAAATTACTATTTGTAGTTCAACAATTAATCAACAGTTCATATAGACCTTGCTTGAATGAGATAGCCAGGCTTCTAATTTATCCATCCACAATAAGAGATATATAATAGTAGGGCAATTGGGAGTTAGTCAATATTAATTTCGCGCATAGTTTGGGACAAATAATGCAATCTTTCTAATTTAATCCAACTTATCTCATTGGGTAGTATTTTTAAAATTCATGAATTGTTATATGAGTATATTTCTATCTTATGATTTTCGTTTGTTGTATTTCGAAATGGAGTGGAAAAATTGCATATGGTAAGTTTTATAAAATACGACTTATTTGGTATATATAATTCCATTTCAATGAGACTTCGTGAGGAATTCTTATTATTGTTGTCCTATCTTTTGGATGATATAATTTCACTATTTTATATTTCACTTTTGGATAATATAATTTCACTTTTTTATATTGCACTTTTAATTATTAATAACTCACAAATAAGGACCAATGGAGCATGAAGAATGTAGGGTTGAGAAGAAAATCTAGAATGCTAGAAAATCACTTGTGAAGAAGAATGATAATTCAATCTAATTTATTTTTGAGAAAATATCACTCCACCCCCTGTGTTATGACAAAGTATCATGCTACTTCCTGTGTTGATAAAAGTTAAAAAAAGTCCCATGTCTTATTTAAAATGTCTCATACCCCCTCCCCCTGTCTGTTTTAAGCTAACAACGTTAAAAAAAAGGAGCTAAATGGCATCTATGCCCTTATATTATTCATTATTTTTTCCTTTTTCTTTTCTTCTCTCTCCACCCATTCTTTTTCCCAAATAAAAATAAACATTTTTTTATTTATTTATTTATAAAAGCACTATCTTCTTCCTCCCCCCTCCCCCCACCCCACCCGTCACCCCCCTACCCCCTCCACCTCCCCATCAGCCCTTACACCCCTCAACGAACCGCATTAACACTTCTGTAAACTAAATAAATCTATTAAAATGTTATTGTGCTAAACATATAAGATGACAGTTGGTAATAGTTTCATTAAGATCTCAGAGAAAAAATTGAACAACTTGGAACATTTTGGTTGTATTAGTTCATGAGATTGTCATTTACATAGTTTTCTATTAGCTAGCTAGCTAAAACAAAGCAAACCGAGCATTATTTTCCCTCTCGAAATTGCGGATATTTGCACATTGCAAGAAAGAAACTTCTTAATCTGCCAATCCAAACCAACGAAAGAGTTTACGAAATGCACTAGCTAGATACTTTTTTCCTAATCTACACAAGCTACTACTAATTCTATAAATACTTGGAGGGGTGGGGGAAGAGGTGAGGAAGAAGATGACCCATTTTTTAGAAAAAAAGAAAAGAAAAATTCTTTATTTTTATTTGGTAAAAAGAATGGGTGGAGAGAGAAGAAAAGAAAAGGCGAAAAAATAAATAATATAAGGGCAGAGACGTCATTTAGTTCATTTTTTTAACGTTGTTAGCCTAAACTAGACTGAGGGGGGGCTAGTGTGGGATGTCTCAAATAAGATATAGGACTTTTTTGGACTTTTGTCAACATAGGAGGGTTGTAACGCCCCGTTCCCTCACAAAAACGGGAGCTCTATATATCCACTAAACTCAACCCAATCCAAAACCCAAGTCATGAAATACGAGGAGAAACAGACGGAGTCTTCCCTATTTATAGGACAAATCAAAACCTGTAAACAGATAACGAAGCCACAAACAACACAAAACCATACATCCAGAACATTCACCAACTTCATCTCCCTAACATTCCCAGCTTCAAGGCCGACCGAGCCTTGAGCAAGACAAAGAAAACACACACAAGCATGCATTTAACAATATTTGAAATCTTATCTTTTTAATCCGTTTATCATACCACTCTATTTTAACCATTAGACTTTCTTATAAACTAAGGCCAAACGACTATTAACTTTCATTAACACCAAAGCAAGCATTATAAAGGAAAGTAAGGATAAACTATTACAATCTACTACCATTCAAGCCTTACATTAACCTATCTATTACAATTCTTCAACAACTCCAAATATACAAACAAACCTATGGGCACAAAATAGAACAAGACATAATACAAATTGAATCTTCCACAATTTAGCAGGAAAACACTCCAATCTCAAGCAATAGCACACAATAACCAAGACAATTCCTTCAACTACGCCACCTGAAACATGTTTAGCGAGGTATAAGCAATCACAATTGCTCAGTGAGGGATAAAGTCTACCTGGGACGTGCAATCCAACAGATAAGTCATTAGACATTTAAAACAACTAATGGACAATTAAAGTAACAAGTTACCACACATTAAAAAGGATACGATTCACTTGCTCTTCTATCACGAACCACGAGCCACAAACTGAAATCCCGATGTAATAATGACACTGATATCGATAAGTCAGCATCCCCTTATAACTCCAAAATGGGTGTACTCCTGATGTAACCCGAAATCCTACGACCCAACTCTTCTTGGGCGGCATCCCAAGCGAGAGAGGGGCTGGGCAACCATGGTAGCCGAGGTAGACCGGCAAGCCCGATGCCGCCCGGTTTCCACGACACTACCATGCCCAAATGGTTGCGCAACCACGATGCAATGCACTCAAAATGATAACAATAAGATAACCAATAAACACATGATTGAAGGACAACAAAGTAGGTTGCCCTCACACATAATATATAGACAATAAGTGCACATTACTTTAACAATTATATTGAATCACATAATCTATAAACAAGAAAGTATACTATTATGCACATAAGGATGAAGACTCCCTCACCTCTACCGAGCTCCAAGATGTAAGTTTGGATCACATCATTTCCAGACCTTGAACCCATGAGCAAGCATTACTTCAATTACTCTTTAACTACAACATTCATTAATTATTCAGCTAGGTTAGCTAATTTATAACTTCACTTATTTGTCATACAATATCTATTAGAATTCTATCTTTAACACCGACTAATCATTCTAGCAGCCCAGTTACAAGTCTTAAGTATATCTTTACCCATACAACATAATATACAAGTAATATAAATATTATACAAGATATAAGCATATTTACTCAATCCTTAACAAGTAATACATAAACAATATAAGCAATATATAAACATATCACGAAATTAACCAAATGAACACAAAGGGGTAAATGACATATTTTCCACAAAACATTACCAAAAGCTCACAATTAACTTAAAAGTGCATTTAAACACCTAAGAAGCAATTGCAAGGTCATAGAAGTGCAAAACAACCGATTTCCTACTTTTTCTCCTTTGTAACTTAAACCATCTTTCTTCCAAACACAAGTTAATGTTCTAGTTAAGCGAGCGGGCTATTTCATACTTCTAATTAACCCAAAAAGCACCTTTAGGACTCTCGAAGTTATCCAATTACCCGCGTTTAGCACAAAAGTCCCAATTTCCCCCTTGTGAGTTTGTACTACAAGTACCCTAACCGGGACTCAACCGAGGTTTAGCAAAGCATATATAGCACCTATATAGCCTAAGAACACTAGATGTAATGGCCAAATTAACCCGTATTTGCATTAACCCCGAAACCCCTTTTTAAAAGTCGCCTATTTCATGTTTTAGCCAAGTTTTGAGCAATTCAACCTCACGGAGCTATCAATCTATCTTCATTAACATCTAAGACACCTATTAGAAGCAACGAATCAAGCCATAACACACAATTCCACAAAACCTTAGAATTTTGTCATACAATCAACGAATAAATTCAACCGTTTAAACTACGAAACAATAGCATAAATGTGGTCCCTACTACTTGTATACAACATACATCAACACATTTGAGCATCCAACAACCATTTACAAGCAAATCTAGAAATTCAAGAAATGAGCAACATTTTTGAAATGCAAAAACAAGTATGAAATCCCTCACCAATCGTGCGTAGGAGCTAAGGGGAGGCTAGAACACGTGTGGAAAGGCTTGAACCTAGCTTGGGAGGGCTTGGATTGATGGTTTGATAAGCCAAAATCTTCTCCTCCTTGCACAAAGGACAGTCGGGTTTGCCTCTTTTTTTTTCAGCTTTTCTCTATTTTTTTGTTTTGTTTTTATGAGCTTATGTTGTGTGTGTGAGCAATTTAAGTGAGTGGTGTTATTTAATGTGGGTAAGTTGACTAAAATGTGAGTCAAACTAGCTAAAATACAAGTCCTAAGGTGAAATAATGTGTTAGCTAACTAAAATATAGAGTTAAGTTACGTGACACTATTTAATGAACCACTAAAAAACTTTTTCTAAATAAAGGCTCCTAACACAAATCGTTCAAGAGCATATTTTTATCATTCCTAAAATAATTAATGTGATTTAGGAAAAATGCTAACTTGAAGTAATTAAGTGGTTGAAAAATGTAATGAATAGTAACCATATAAAATAAAAAGTAATACACAGTGATAATGCGCAAATAGTGGATGCAATAGTAAACAGGTGTACGATGAAGTTCTTGGGCGTCACAAGGGTAAAGTGATACTTTGTCATAACACAAAGGGGCGGAGTGATATTTTCTCTTTATTTTTTCAATGTCTTGACACACCACTTTCTTCGTTAGTCTATCCAACTAACGTAATGGCAAATGTTAGGACTCCATTGAGAGAAAATTCAATTGGTGAATGTATGAAACCATTTATGAACACTTTGATTTGTTTTATCTTTTATAAATATCAACATATTTATTATGTTATGCAACATAATTTTTTTCTCAAATGTCTACTATATATTACATTTGAATCTCATAAAAAAAATCTTTCTGAAACCTTGGTCTACTAAATAAAGGTGTTAATCTTTGAGTTTGATAAAAGCATTCCGACTGTATAAAAGAAATGGTATTATAAAAAATTATCATTCTTATCAATATCTTCTTATATTGAATTTATTTTTTATGTTGTTATTGGCTTTTACCTTTTATTTTCTTCAACGTATTCATTTTTGCTAAGAACAAAATCAATTAAAGTTTTCCTTCACTAATGATGAGAAATGATTTCCTCAATATAGAATAAGATAAGATGGACGAATTATTATAAAAAAAGAATTGAGCTTGATAATTGATGTCATCCTTTATTACTCAATGTTTCTCTTAAAATATCATGCTGATATCAATGTGGACTACATATGTAAGATAATAACAATTAAATATTTATTCAAATATACTCTCAAGGGTCACAATCGACTGATAACAACTCTATATCATAGACCTGTAAATGGAGATTAATCTCAACTTGCTGATGATATAAAACTTTATTATGATTGCATACAAATATCCCCTTGTGAGGCCGCTTGGGAATTTTTTTGCCTTTGATATTCATTTTATATATCCAATTGTACAAGGTTATCATTTCATCGTCTGTTAAAAAAATAGTTATTTATAAGGATAATGAATCAAATGGAGAAGTTAAAAAAATTTAATATTTAAAACTTGGATGAAGGCAATAAGGAGTATGAGGAAGCTGACGAGCTGATTATTCAGAGTTTCCAAACAAAATTTGTTTACCAAGACAAAAGAAAAGTTTGTTATTAGAAAAATATCACATGTGCCTCCAGTCAACATGAAAGATTATTATCTTAGTATCCTAGATTCAAGGAAGCTTTTTGTGCACTCGGTTTATTAGAATATGTATAGAAAATATTCACAGAATAAATGAAACAAATACTTGAAAATGATAGTTATATATAAAAAAACTTTTTGCAACCCTATTGATATAAAATAATGTGAGCAGGTTAGAACATGTATGGAAGAGTTGGATAAAAATGGTTGATTATGTTCTAAACTAACAAGAATTAAGAGTTTTTTTTTTTTGATCATATATACAAAGAATAAACATATCTGCACTTCAAATTTATTTTTAAGTTTTTTTTATAAATTATTGAAATATTTTATTTTTTAAATATTGATTCTTGGAGTGATATACCTAGGATGACTACGATCTCATCTAGCCAAAATATGTCCACAAATTCTAGCAAAGACAATTTTGTTTGGTTGTAAGTATTTCCATGACTATAAATAAAAGTCAAGATCAAACTCTGTCCCACATTGGTTTATAAATCTCAAAATCTGTCTCCAGTCACGAGCTACTATATATTACACTTTCAAGAGCGACAAGTAAAAAAAGATTAAATATTTTGATAATGACAAAGTATTAAGAACTACAAGTAATGTGATTTTAAAGAAGTATCAAAATAATAAATTAGGAAAATATGTATTTTTTTATTATTTTCATTGTAGATTTTATTTTATATAAATGTTTATGTTCCTTATTCATTATTGTTTACCTTATAATATAATGGTAGCAATTAAAATATAGTCTTATGCTATATGACTTTTTAGGTGATTTGCTCAGCCATTTAAATTTCACTTAGATCATATAGCAAATCTATTTCAAATATTACTAATGTATTTCAAACTAATGAGACATGTTTATGAATTGAAAACGATAACAAATCTGTGTCTATTTGAACTCATTACTGCCACCAATTATAAGTTGCTAGGTAGTCCATAATAACTTTTCGAGTATAAGTTCATGTTATTCATGTTCAAATAATAATTGTTTGTGTAATATGAAGTATTCCAGCATATTCTTTGACCATTCAAACTTATGATGGTAAGAGATGAATTTACAAGTAGATCACATGTGCAAAGAGTAAGTATGACGTCAAATTAGGACAAGGCAAGTGTGAATTTTGTGAAAACAACAATTTGAAGAAAGAAGATACACGTGTCTTTCAATCTTTGTTAAATAACAATACTTATTGTCATATTTTTTTAAAAAAATAAAAATAAATTCTTACTTTATTTGGTTTCTTTAGTAATAGTATATTACTTAGAGTAACTACATATTATAGTTTTCAATAGTGTGATTGGAAACTTGAATAGATTGGTTGCATATTACATATTTTTAGTGTAAATACATTACACCCGTCCATCGCACGGGTACAACGCTAGTTGCTGCTAAACGAGATGGGTTTTCAGGAGATCAATGGAAAGTTTAATTTATTTTTTCTCATTAAACTCTTCCTGTAAAAAAAGTTTAACTTAGAACATGTTGGGATGATAAATGATTGCTTAATGATTTCACCAGCTAGCCGTGGCGCACCTATTACAACTATTATATTGGATATTTTTGTTGAACGATAACACACTTTCACCGTTCTCATCGCATGAGTACATCCCTTGAGTTTGGGTGTCTGAATCTGTCACTGCCAGCTGTCCCAAGTGTGAAAAGCACTAAACTTCCCATTTGGACTTGTTTTCCAAACAATAAAATCATTTCCTCGAGCTCCACTCAATATTGTTTGAGCCTCCCTAACGTCATCTAAACTCTGGCTCGTGCCATAATCACGCGCAACAGCACAAGCTTGAGGTGATTAAGTACTTTAATCCAACTACTCCAAATAGAAACAGAACAAGAAACAACACTTAACATGTCTAAGTTGAAAGTGAAAGAAACAATTACATTAGCTAGAATGGCGAACAACAACATTGACCTTAAAATGATGAGTGCAAGAGAACTCAATCAATTAAGAGTAGGACATTGTCATATATCAAATTAGGAAAAAACATGAAGCAGCATATGCTTATTTATTTGTCGCGTCGCGGTACATACAAATGATACTGTTGATTGCTGAAGCAAACTGTTGTTGAATCTTCACTTTGATGGTCAAGAAACCACGTGTTCTCACATTATTTTCATGGAGTTTCCAGATATTCTCTTGCTATTCTTCCATCACCTCCTTTTGGGAAAAACCCTCCAGGCACATGCTCATCACCAGAGCTATACAGAACCCTTAGTATCTCTTGAGGGGTCCTTTTGTAAGCGAGTGAATCATAATTGGCTGATAACACATTGCTAGTAGTGCGATTTTCTGCTCCCAATTCTGGTGGGACAAAGATCCCTTCATCCCTAATGCCACACTTTGCCAATTGATTTCTCAGCTCCGAGATGCGGATGGTGAATTCAGCTACCGTGTGGTTGTATGGGTGCACAACTTCTGCTGCTCGTTCATAGAGGTAATGCCTAATGACTGCATCTTGGCCAGCTTCAACCCCTAATAGTCCTGCCAAAAGCTGTTCACCGAAATTGAACTTTGTTAAATGTTCACTTGATCTAACAGTTTAACTTTTTAGAGTGTATATAATTAATTAATTTAATGTCTTCAACATATCTTTCACGGGCAAGTAAGGTTTTTGAGGTATGCATATAGTAAATTGAATGAAATGTTGATACTTGAATCCAAGACCTTTTCGACCAAAAAAAAAAAAAAAATCTAGGATCTTAATTTGGTAATAGGGCTCCCATACCATATTAGTGACTAGTTCAGATCAAATGATTACTTATTCCTAATACCATGATAGATTTGAGTTTAAGTCTTGCTATTATTATCCTATTCAATTCTCGCAATTAGTAATCCGTTTACACGTGGATACATATGTGATTTGATTAAAGCTACAGTATTGATCTGCTCACCCTCTTCGTAATATAGCCATTGATGTTGGGGTTGGTGCCCACATATCCAAGGATCCCCATGTATGGAATCACATAAGAAGCCAGCATGTAACTGATACTGTCACGGTAGGGGTTGAATGGAGGCACGAGTGCATATCCCATCGCTTTGTTGAACAATTTTGCAAAGTTTCCAGCTCTAAGATCCAATTGAGGCCTTGGAAACCCACCAACTGTTGTTTTAATGGCCCTGCAAAATGACACTTGCAAATTGTAAATTAGAATTCTTATAAATGGCTTTTAAAAAGTATGAAACTACTAGATTCCAAAGGGTTTGATTAATGGTGGAGCTCTTGGGATGTGGACAACGGACTTGCCCACATTATGAGTTTAAATCAGTCAAGAGGCAATTTTAATAGGCATTGTGTTTAACTAACTCAAACTATATCTCTATCGGACGGAGTCATGTTTGCTCCAGAATTTAGATCATGATATGAACCGAAGGAATTTCGAGAGGTGTGTCTTGTCTTTGGAATAACAAAAAAAAAAAAAAAATGAATATATTCTAGGAGCATGTAACTAGATATATGAAAGATTATGGAACCTTAAATGACCAACTTCTTGATAAGCAAATTCTTCGATAATCTGTTGTGTGACAAAATCCAAATTTGCTTTCTGAGCACCAATTGGAGGAGGACCACCCCAGACCCACTCTGGTGCAACCTTATCAAGTCCATATCCTAGAGCACCCCACAAGAAGAAGTCACATTCTAAGTGCTCCAAGTTCAATGCAAATTGCATTGGGTCAATATCTTCTTTGTATACAGGAACTGCATGCTCTGGATATCCTGATGGACAAAGTGGATTAGAATAAGCAAGAGAAGTCATTAGCATGGACATGATCAAACTGGTTATGGAGGATAGAACTACATCCATCTTTGTTTCACTCTGTGTGTGTGTGTGTGGTTTTTTAAAGAGGAGAGGGAGATGAGTTATGAGATGATATGGAGTTTGAGATGCTTGAAGTATTTATACTATGTTGAATGCAATAAGTTTAATTTCCTTGTTAGACAATGTAAATAGAGAGTTTGACATCTCTATCATGATAGGAGACAACACGAAAACCATTTGATATACTATTGCCAATACAATAAAAATTGTCAGAAGCTACAAAAATTTTGATGCATGAATAGTGACAATTTAGAGACAGTTTGAAGACGACTTAGGTACGTCGTCTCCAAACCGTCTCCATGGAGACGAATAGCAAATACCGTCACCAAGCCGTGACCGACTAGCTAGTCCCTCACCAATTTGGTAACGGACAAGCTAGTTTGTCACCATTTTGGTGACGAACAAGCTTGTCCGTCACCAATTTTGGTGACGAAACAAATGGTCCGTCACCAAAATGGTGACGGATCGCTTTATCCGTCACTACCTTGGTGGCGGACTAGCTTCTCCGTCACCAAGCCATGACTGACCAGCTAGTCCCTCACCAATTTGATGACGGACAAGCTAGTCTGTCACCATTTTGGTGACGAAATAGATGGTCCGTCACAAAAATGGTGACAGATCGCTTCATCCGTCACCACCTTGGTGATGCACTAGCTTCTCCGTCACCAATTTTGGTGACGAAACAGATGGTCCGTCACCATTTTTGGTGACGGAAATGATGGTCCTGTCAATTTTGTCACATTAATTAGCAGTTGCAGCTTTTCAAGTTGGCAACCTCCATCATCCAATCTTCTCCTTCTCTGTTTGAAAATGTAATCGAGTTGATTTATCAACCAAACGCACTTCAACTATGATCCTATCATGGTCTGTTTTTGCGACAATAAACACCATAGGTTTTGATGAAGCTAGACAAAGTATTCCAAATCTGAGCCTTTATTATGTGTTATCAATTTGCTTGAATTTTAAGTTTGATAAATGGATCACAGTATTTGTAAATTGCCAATCAAATCTTTTTTTTGTTGGTTGGAAGGCTATGGTATATCATTAAGACTGAAATGTGATGAATTACTTGTTGTAAAGGAAATAATACTAAAGCTATAGGTTATTCTGATATGGTATTGGGTGTTCTGTATCATTTTCTTTCGGTCAGTAAATGGTCCATTGTATTAACAACTGGTTGGACAATACCAATTTGCCAATGCCAATTGGTCAATCAATGTGTATGGGTTGAAGGAAATAGAAATACAAGTAGCCAACCTGACCCAAACGGCTATTTATAATGGTAGGATGCACACGATCCAGGAATCACTATATTCGTGAGAGCCGTACAATAGCAACCTATACATGTAATCAAAAGTAAAGTAGATAGATAAAACAACACTAACATGTCTGAGTACAAACCGGAAGAAGAAAAAAAACTTGCAAACAAACTAATTAGATTTTGATATGAGAGGCGCGTGGACCCACACACTTGGGCGTTCACAAGCGCCTCTCAACTGGATCATCGAGCTAATTGCTCTAAATGGTGAATAACAACATTGACCTTAAAATGATGATTGCAATAGAGAACTCAATCAATCATGTATACAACGTTGTCACAACATTATTTATTCCAAATGACAGCTGAAAAATAGCAAATTAGGGCAACATACATGAAGCATCATATGCTTATTTATTCTTCACATCACAATATATAAAACGATGGCCAAGAAATTAACCATGTGTGCTCACTTTATTCTCATGGACTTTTCAGATATTCTCTTGCAATTCTTCCATCAGCTCCTTTGGGGAAAAACCCTCCAGGCACATGTTCATCACCAGAGCTATACAGAACCCTTAGTATCTCTTGAGGGGTTCTTTTGTAAGAGAGTGAATCATAATTGGCTGATAACACATTGCTAGTAGTGCGATTTTCTGCGCCTAATTCTCGTGGGACAAAGATCCCTTCATCTCTAATGCCACACTTTGCTAATTGATTTCTCAGCTCTGAGATGCGGTTGGTGAATTCCTGTACCGTGTTGTTGTATGGGTGCACAACTTCTGCAGCTCGTTCGTAGAGGTAATGCCTAATGACTGCATCTTGGCCAGCTTCAACACCTAATAGTCCTGCCAAAAGCTGTTCAACGAAAATGAACTTCGTTAAGTGACTATTTTATTTAAAAGTTTCACTTTAGGGAGTATATGCTAAATTAATTTGCTATTTTGTGCAAGTGAGGTTATTGGACTATGTATGTAATAAACGTGAAGAAGTAACAGGAGTGGAATCCATGACTTTTAATTAGTAATAGGGTTCTAATACCATATATATGTATAGATATTTTGTTTTTAAAGCTGTGGGTATTTGAGTTTAGAATCTTAAACTTTTAAATTAAATGGTCACTTATCCTAATACCATGATAGTTTTCAGTTCCAATCGTCACTATTATCTCGTTTGCTTATTTGTTAAAGGCTAATGTTTCAATCTACTTACCCTTTTCGTAAGATAGCCATTGATGTTGGGGTTGGTGCCTAAATATCCAAGGAGCCCCATGTATGGAATCACATAAGAAGCCAGCATGTAACTGATACTGTCACGGTAGGGGTTGAATGGAGGCACGAGTGCATATCCCATCGCTTTGTTGAACAATTTTGCAAAGTTTCCAGCGCTAAGATCCAATTGAGGCCTTGGAAACCCACCAACTGTTGTTTTAATGGCCCTGCAAAATGACAATTGCAAATTGTAGATTAGTATTCTTGTAAGCATGCAATTTCCATATGGAAAAAAAATTATAAATTCCCTTTAATAACTATGAAACTATTAAACCCCAAGGGTTTATGCCATAACCAAATATCTTATCGAACAACCTCCTTACATGGGGTCTTTAAGATTGAGAATCTCCAATGTTTTATGTGGGCCTCAACAAATCTTGGGAGTTACTTTTGTTTCTTATTTTTTGTGTGTTTATAAAGTGCTATTGGATTTAAACTAAAATAAGAAATTTCTAAAATAGGGAGCGACTAAAAATAGAAAATGATGTTCGAATTAAACTGAAATAAGGGTCCCTAAGAATAAAGAGCCACATTTTTGGCTCCCTATTATGGAGAACAAAATAGGGATGTTGCTCGAGTGCCTAAGATTAATGGTGAGCACTTGGGATGTAGACGAAAGATATGTTCATGTTTTAAATTTAAATTAGTCAAGAGCAATTCTTTTGGGCCCACAGTAGGCCTTATACCTAGCTAATTTAGATTATATTTAGAGTTTGAATCATGATATGAGTCTGAAGACTTCCAACAAGTATTTTCCGGCATTGAAAAAAAGAAAAATGAACAACTAATATGGGAGCATGTAATTAGACATATGAAAGTTGGAACCTTAAATGACCAACTTCTTGATAGGCAAATTCTTCGATAATCTTTTGCGTGAGAGAATCCAAATTTGCTTTCTGAGCACCAATTGGAGGAGGACCACCCAAGACCAACTGTGGTGCAACTTTATCAAGTCCATATCCTAAAGAACTCCACAAGAAGAAGTCACATTCTAAGTGCTCCAAGTTCAATGCAAATTGCATTTGGTCGATATCTTCTTTGTATATAGGAATTGCATTCTCTGGATAGCCTGACATGCAAAGTGGATCAGAAAATGCAATAGAAATCATTAGCATGAACATAATCAAACTGGTTATGAACGATAGAACTACTTCCATTTTTGTGTTTGTGTGTGTTTATTTTTTTATTTTTTTAAAGAGGGTGGGAGAAGGGAGTGGAGAGGGATAAGATGAGCTATTAGATGATATGGGATTTGAGATACTTGAAGTATTTATACTATGTTGAAGTATTTATGACTCGAAGAGTAGATGCTGGCTATAGCTATAAAGCAAGTTATGTGGCGTTCGGAGTTGGCAACCTCCTTTACCTAATCTTAATAAATATTGGGGACTACTAGTGAAATTTTTCCCTTTTTACACTGTGTGAGGGGGCCATGAATCAAAGATGTTTGATTAGCATGCATTACTGTACCCAAATTATAAGTGGCGACAATGGGGGCTAATTAGTTTTACCGTAAAAAGTAGCAAGATATTTCACACTAAAAGGTTTCAGTTGCGTTGCAGCATTCACAATTGAAAGTGTATATGTATTTGCTCCTGATTATACATACCGTACTAAATTCTTTGCTTGACAAGTCTTTTGCTGGGAAATGCTGACAGTGCTCTTGATGGGCTCTGGCAAAGGAAGAGAGTTGAAGCGTTGCTATATGCAATCAGTTTGGACTCATCTCACATGGGGTAGACTCCATACACATGTAAAACCCATTCTTTTTTCTCACGGAGTGATGTCAGTCCGGATTGATAAAAGAGTTTGTCGAGAGTTGAAGTCCGACAATGGTAATTTTTCTGGGTTTCATGTCTCAAAAAATTTGTGTCAGGCCCTTCCAATGTTTTTTAGGAGCATGTACGAAATTGCATTTGTTTCACTTATATGTTCTAGAGTTGAATCTTTACATTTTCAAATACAAATAATTTTGTAGACTCACTTCAGTTCATTCGAGCAATCCTGTGCACATGTGGTTGACTGACCATTTTATGATTGTTTCTTAATATTAGTGTCACGTTGTTAGTCATGTGTGTCTTGATGTTGAGATTACTGATTCACCGCTAGAGAAAATTTCAAAGTTATCTGTATGTTTTTTTTTTGTTGGCTCCACCTAAATGGACAAGGTTTAGTTTGGTTTGATTTAGCATTATGCTTATTTTTGCGACAATATATCGTTACATTTGATAAAGCTAGCCATATGAGAGACCCTTTTTTCTGGGCCGGTTACTTCTTTCCCCATTATTGGGGGCCTCGCCTTGGACATGAGGATAATCACAAAGCAACTATTCGCTATATACACCCTCATCCCTCATCCCATTCTGAGCCTTTATTATGTGTTACCCAATTTGTTTGAGTCTTTGAGTTTGATAAATAGATCACAGTATTTGTAAATTGCCAACCAAATCTTTTATTGGTGCTTAGAAGGCTGGGGTAATTAATCATTAGAATGAAATGTAATGAATTACTTGGTCCAACTGCTATTATACTAAAGCTATAGTTTATTCAATGCTATTTGTTATTCTTTATCATTTTCTTTTGGTCAGCACGCAAATAGTCCATTGTGTTAACAACTGGTTGAATAATTCAAATTTGCCAATGCCAGTTGACCAATCAATGTGTCTGGCTTGAAGGTAAAATAGGAATACAAGTAGCCAACCTGACCCAAACGGCTATTCATATTGATAGGACGCACGTGATGTGGGCATCACCATATTTATGAGAAAGCAACCCGTACATGTAAGTCAATTAGTCGGTAAATTACAAAATAATGACTTTTTCGCTTAATCAATCTGCTGCCTTAGTAGCAGTTCTCCTAATAAATTGAAAATTGATTCACCCGTATCCATTGTATTAACAACTGATTAAATAAAAAGTATTGTTTAGCCAATGGCGGTTGGCCAATCAACATGTATGGCTTGAAGGTAAGTAGGAGTCTAAGTAAGCTAATTAGTTGTTAAATTACAATATAATGCCTTCTTAGCTAACCAATTTGTTGTCTTTTATTAGCAGTTCTAATAAATTGGTAGCTGATTGACTCGAATCCATTAGTATTTTGTATCATTTTTAATAATCCCATAAAACTTGAAATTGTTGTAAACAAATACTTCTCATTTTCCTATCTCTATTAATCTTTTAGTGCAAATAATTATTGGTGAGTTGATAGGTTAGGTAAGTTCAAATTGCAAATCTGACCATTTTCTGAAACATCGTCCTTTAGTTGCATAATCAAATTGTTAATGGATTGGTTGGTTAGGGATGAACAATTACAAATGTACCATATAAGAAACATGGTCATTTTATTGCAAATCATATTGTGAAACATGATCCCTTTTATGTAATCACTTTATTATCTTTATATGCTACATATTTGGTCCATCTGCTATTCTTGGATCAATTTGTTAAGCCAATCACATTAATGAATTCACCAGCTACCACAGTGGTTTTGGTGTATTAAAAGTAAAGTAAATGAAACAACACTAACATGTTTGAGTTCAAACTCAAAGAAACGATTACATTAGAATGGTGAACAACATTGACCTTAAAATGATGACTGCAATAGAACTCAATCAAATTAAGTATTTGACACTGCCACAACATTATTTATGCGAAATGGTAGCTCAAAAATAGCAAATTAGGAGAAACATGAAGCAGCATATGCTTATTTATTCGTCACGATATATATATATATATATATACAAATGATATTACTGTATGCTGGTTCCTTACTTTGACGGCCAAGAAACCATGTTTTCTCACATTATTCTCATGGACTTTTCTCCATCGATATTCTCTTACAATTCTTCCAATGGCTCCTTCTAGAAAAACCCTCTAGGAACATACTCATCACCAGAGCTATATATAACTCTTAGGTGGCATTCAGTATCCTGGAATACATTTGGACATGAACAAAATGAGTTAAAGAATTAAACAGAACTGAGAATGAAATGAACAAAATAGGGATGTTGCTTGAGTGCCTAAGATTAATAGTGAGCACTTGAGATTTGGACGAAAGATGTGTTCATGTTTTAAATTTAAATTAGTCAAGAGCAATTCTTTTGGGCCCACAGTAGGCCTTATACCTAGCTAATTTAGATTATATTTAGAGTTTGAATCATGATATGAGTCTGAAGACTTCCAACAAGTATTTTCCGTCATTGAAAAAAAGAAAAATAAACAATTAATATGGGAGCATGTAATTAGACATATGAAAGTTGGAACCTTAAATGACCAACTTCTTGATAGCCAAATTCTTAGATAATCTTTTGCGTGAGAGAATCCAAATTTGCTTTCTAAGCACCAATTGGAGGAGGACCAACCAAGACCAACTGTGGTGCAACTTTATCAAGTCCATATCCTAAAGAACTCCACAAGAAGAAGTCACATTCTAAGTGCTCCAAGTTCAATGCAAATTGCATTTGGTCGATATCTTCTTTGTATATAGGAATTGCATTCTCTGGATAGCCTGATAGGCAAAGTGGATCAGAAAATGCAATAGAAATCATTAGCATGAACATAATCAAACTGGTTATGAATGATAGAACTACATCCATTTTTGTGTTTGTGTGTGTTTATTTTTTTTTTTTTTTAAAGAAGGTGGGAGAAGGGAGTGGAGAGGGATGAGATGAGCTATTAGACGATATGGGATTTGATGTGAGCAATAAAATTTTGGTGCAAGTCAAAAGAAGACAAAAAGCAATGGGAATTGAAGAAAAATCTTTGGTTGCAAAGTTAGGCACATTCAATTTTGGGTTGATTTCACACTACATGTGGGAAGACTTTTTGTGCAAGATGAGCCTATAAATAGAGGCTCAAACTTCACCATTTGAGCATCACCAAAACATTCCAAGTTAGAGAGAAAACATAGGCTTTCTCTTGAGTATTTTTCTTCCTCTTTTGTTGTTCTATATTTGTGAGTGAGAGTTAGTTTCTCTTATTATTTGAGAGAGTGATATTGTTCTCTCCTTATATTAGAGAGAAGGTTATTGTAAAATACTCCACATCATAGTGAAATCCTCCATTACTTGCTCGTGGTTTTTCCCTCGATTTGTTTGAGGGTTTTCCACGTAAATCTTGTGTCTCTACTTTTTCTGTTCTCATTCATATTTTAGCTGCGTGATACTGTTTGTCCCCGACAATTCCGCTGCGCCGATACCCAACAGTAGTATCAGAGCCACTGGTTACGGGTCACTGGTATACATACGGGGTTACTGTTCATGATTACTATTCACGCATACGGTATAGTACTATTCACCTATACGGTATCAACACTATTCCCGTATACGGTTTTTTATACTATTCACGTATACAGTACTATTCATATAAATAGTACTATTCACAGTGAAATAGTGGGAGTCGGTTCAAGTCACAAAGCAAATCGTCGTTAATACTATAGTGGCAAAATTTGAAATCGAGAAGTTTAATGGGAGAAATTTTTCCCTATGAAAATTGAAGATGAAGGCAATCTTGAGAAAGTAGAATTGCTTGGCAGCAATTGGAGACAGACCAACGGAGGTGACGGACAACAAGTAGAAAGAGATGGATGACAACACTATGGCTAATCTGTACCTGGCATTGGCAGATTCGGTATTGTCAAGCGTTGAGGAAAAGAAGTCAGCAAAAGAAATTTGGGATGCACTGACCAAACTATATGAGGTCAAGTCACTTCACAACAAGATTTTCTTGAAGAGAAGACTCTACACCCTTCGGATGAGTGAGTCCACATCGGTGACAGATTACATCAATACCTTAAATACGCTATTCTCTCAATTGACTGCAATTGGGCATAAAATAGCGGAGCTTGAAGGTGCATAAATTCTACTTCAAAGTATACTTGATTCGTATGATCAACTCATCATTAGTTACACTAACAATGTTCTTTCATATTTTGTTATTTTTGATGATGTTACAACTGCTGTTCTGGAAGAGGAATCTAGGCGCAAAAGTAAGGAAGATAGAATCAAAAGTTCACAACAAGCAGAGGCATTATCAATGGTGAGAGGTATATCAACGGAACGTGGCTCTAGTAGGAGCAACAACTATGGTAGATCAAAATCAAGGAGTAGAAAAAATATCAAATGCTACAACTGTGGCAAGAAAGGGCACTTCAAGAAGGATTGTTGGAGCAACAAAAAGAATCCCGAGGTGACAAATTCTCAGGGATGTGTGGCGACTACACCAGATGATGGAGATATTTTATACAGCGAAGCAACAACTGTATCAAAAGGCAGAAAGGAGCTCACTGATGCTTGGATAATGGATTCGGGAGCAACATGGCATATGACCTCTCGTAGAGAATGGTTCCACACCTATGAACCTGTCTCTGGAGGATCTGTGTATATGGGTAATGATCATGCCTTGGAGATTGCTGGCATCGGTACCGTCAAAATTAAAATGTATGATGGTACCATTCGCACCATTCAAGGGGTACAACACGTGAAGGGCTTAAAGAAGAACCCATTGTCCATTGGACAATTGGATGACCTTGGCTGCAAGACCCATATCGAGGATGAGATCATAAAGGTTGTCAAAGGAGCGCTTGTGGTGATCAAGGCAGAAAAGATCGGGGTAAATCTATACATGCTTTTGGGAGATACGTTGCAGGATGCAGATGTATCAGTTGCATCAGCTGGTCAAGAAGAATCAACTATAATGTGGCATCGCAGATTGGGCCACATGATAGAACGAGGCTTGAAGATTCTTACTGAACGTAATCTCTTACCCGGGCTCAAGACGGTAAACTTACCTTTTTGTGAGCACTGTGTTACCAGTAAGCATCATAGATTGAAATTTGGGAGATCTACTGCCAGAAGCAAACACATTCTAGACTTGATCCATTCAGACGTTTGGGAATCACCGGTTTTATCCCTAGGAGGAGCCAAATGCTTTGTATCATTTATTGATGATTACTCCAGAAGACTGTGGGTGTATCTAATCAAGAACAAGTCAGATGTGTTTCCAATATTTAAAACATTCAAAGCGCTGGTGGAACTTGAATCCGGGAAAAAGATCAAGTGTTTGAGGACGGACAACGGAGGAGAATACACTGACGGGAGCTTCTTGGCATTTTGCAAGCAAGAGGGTATTCAGAGGCAATTTACTGTTGCACATACACCTCAGCAAAATGGTGTAGCAGAGCGGATGAACAGAACTCTTCTTGAAAGAATGAGAGCTATGTTGGAAACTGCAGGTCTAGCCAAATCATTTTGGGCAGAAGCAGGTAGAACTGCCTGTTACGTGATAAACCAGTCACCGTCAACTGCAATTGGGTTAAAGACACCAATGGAAATGTGGACCGGAAAACCCGCAGATTATTATACCTTGCACATATTTGGGTGTTCGGTATATGTGATGTATGATTCCAAAGAAAGAACAAAGCTGGATCCAAAATCCAGGAAATGTGTATTCTTGGGAAATGCTGATGGTGTTAAGGGGTATCGCCTGTGGGATTCTACTGCCCACAAGGTTGTTATCAGCAGAGATGTGATATTTGCAGAAGATAAACTGCAAAGTGAAGACGACAGCAACACTTCAAAGGAGACTACTACAATACAAATTGAAGATAAGTCAGAACAAGGAGATGCTTCTTCTGAAGCTGCACCGGAGCACGAGGAACAAGAACCAGATGATGCTGAGGTTATAGAAGTCCGTCATTCATTGCGTCAGACAACAAGACCAACTTGGCATTCAGATTTTGTCATGGCGAGCAATGCTGCATACTGTCTTCTAACGAAGGATGGAGAGCCATCTACCTTTCACGAGGCTATAAAAAGCCTCGATGTTGCCTTGTGGATGACAGCAATGCAGGAAGAAATTGAAGCTCTACATAAAAACAAGACGTGGGAGCTTGTTCCACTACCACCTGGACGAAAAACCATTGGTAACAAATGGGTCTACAAGATCAAGCGAGATAGTAATGACCAAGTGGAGCGATATCATGCAAGACTGGTGGTGAAAGGATATGCTCAGAAAGAAAAAATTGACTTCAACGAGATATTTTCTCCTGTGGTAAGACTTATAACTATCAGAGTAGTCTTGGCCATGTGTGCTGTGTTAGACTTACATCTAGAACAGTTAGATGTAAAGACGACTTTTCTTCATGGTGAGCTTGAAGAAGAGATTTACATGCTTCAACTAGAAGGTTTTGTTGAGAAAGAAAAAGAAAACTTGGTTTGCAGGTTGACCAAATCTCTGTACGGTTTAAAGCAGGCGCCAAGGTATTGGTACAAGAGATTTGATTCCTTCGTGATTAGCCTTGGGTACAACAGACTCAATTCAGACCATTGTACATACTACAAGAGGTTTGGCGATGATGATTTTATTATTCTACTGTTGTACGTGGACGACATGCTGGTAGCAAGTCCCAGTAAAGATCGGGTCCAAGAACTGAAGGCATAGTTGGCTGGGGAGTTTGATATGAAGGATTTGGGACCAGCAAACAAGATTTTAGGGATGCAAATTCACCGAGATAGAGAAGGTAAGAAGGTATGGATTTCCCAAAAGAATTATTTGAAGAAAATCTTGCGGCTCTTCAATATGCAAGATTGTAAGGAAATCTCGACCCCGCTTCCTGTCAATTACAAATTATCCTCAAGTATGTGCCCTAGCACTGAAGCAGAGAAGATAGAAATGTCTCGAGTACCGTATGCATCAGTAGTGGGAAGTCTCATGTTCGCTATGATATGTACGAGACCAGATATTGCTCAAGCAGTTGGTGCGGTCAGTCGGTTCATGGCGAATCCTGGTAGAGAGCATTGGAATGTTGTTAAGAGGATCCTAAGATACATCAAAGGGACCTCGGATGTTGCATTATGTTTTGAAGGATCAGAATTTACTGTCAAGGGTTTTGTTGATTCTGATTTTGCAGGTGATACTGATAAATGGAAGTCCACTACAGGCTATGTGTTTACAGTTGCAGGGGGCGTGGTAAGCTGGATATCTAAATTACAGACTGTTGTGGCCCTATCTACAACAGAGGCTGAATACATGGCAGCTACACAAGCCTGTAAAGAAGCAATCTGGATTAAACAGTTAATGGAGGAGCTCGGGCACAAACAAGATAAAATTCCCTTGTTTTGACAGTCAGAGTGCCTTGCACATTGCAAGGAATCCAGCATTTCATTCCAGGACGAAACACATAGGTGTTCAATATCACTTTGTTCGAGAAGTAGTGGAGGAAGGGAATGTGGATATGCAGAAGATTCACACCAACGAGAACCTAGCAGATGTCATGACAAAGCCAATCAACGTTGACAAGTTTGTTTGGAGTAGATCCTCCTTTGGCCTAGCAAAGACGTAAGTAGCATGGAATTGGCAAATATGGAGAGATTTGAAGTGTCACCAAAATTTTAAGTGGGAGAATGTGAGTAATAAAATTTTGGTGCAAGTCAAAAGAAGACAAAAAGCAATGGGAATTGAAGAAAAATCTTTGGTTGCAAAGTTAGGCACACACAATTTTGGGTTGATTTCACACTACATGTGGGAAGACTTTTTGTGCAAGATGAGCCTATAAATAGAGGCTCAAACTTCACCATTTGAGCATCACCAAAACAATCCAAGTTAGAGAGAAAACATAAGCTTTCTCTTGAGTATTTTTCTTCCTCTTTTGTTGTTCTATATTTGTGAGTGAGAGTTAGGTTATCCTATTATTTGAGAGAGTGATATTGTTCTCTCCTTATATTAGAGAGAAGGTTATTATAAAATACTCAACATCATAGTGAAATCCTCCATTACTTGCCCGTGGTTTTTCCCTTGATTTGTTTGAAGGTTTTCCACGTAACTCTTGTGTCTCTACTTTCTCTGTTCTCATTCATATTTTAGCTGCGTGATACTGCTTGTCCCCGACCATTCCGCTGCGCCAATACCTAACATTTGAGATACTTGAAGTATTTATACTATGTTGAAGTATTTATGACTCGAAGAGTAGATGCTGGCTATAGCTATAAAGCAAGTTATGTGGCGTTCGGAGTTGGCAACCTCCATTACCTAATCTTAATAAATATTGGGGACTACTAGTGAAATTTTTCCCATTTTACACTGTATGAGGGGGCCATGAATCAAAGATGTTTGATTAGCATGCATTACTGTACCCAAATTATAAGTGGCGACAATGGGGGTTAATTAGTTTTACGCATAAAAAGTAGCAAGATATTTCACACTAAACGGTTTCAGTTGCGTTGCAGCATTCACAATTAAAAGTGTATATGTATTTGCTCCTGATTATACATACCGTACTAAATTCTTTGCTTGACAAGTCTTTTGCTGGGAAATACTGACAGTGCTCTTGATGGGCTCTGGCAAAGGAAGAGAGTTGAAGCGTTGCTATATGTAATCAGTTTGGACTCATCTCACATGGGGTAGACTCCATACACTATGTAAAACTCATTCTTTTCTCACGGAGTGATGTCAGTCCGGATTGATAAAAGAGTTTGTCGAGAGTCAAAGTCCGACAATGGTAATTTTTCTGGGTTTCACGTCTCAAAAAATTTGTGTCAGGCCCTTCCAATGTTTTTTAGGAGCATGTACGAAATTGCATTTGTTTCACTTATATGTTCTAGAGTTGAATCTTTACATTTTCAAATACAAATAATTTTGTAGACTCACTTCAGTTCATTCGAGCAATCCTGTGCACATGTGGTTGACTGACCAT
Organism: Ehretia macrophylla; assembly: GCA_037974665.1. Lineage (NCBI taxonomy): Eukaryota > Viridiplantae > Streptophyta > Magnoliopsida > Boraginales > Ehretiaceae > Ehretia > Ehretia macrophylla. Next base: position 42,311,479 of record CM075780.1, on the reverse strand, counting down.
TTTATGATTGTTTCTTAATATTAGTGTCACGTTGTTAGTCATGTGTGTCTTGATGTTGAGATTACTGATTCATCGCTAGAGAAAATTTCAAAGTTATCTGTATGTTTTTTTTGGTTGGCTCCACCAAAATGGACAAGGTTTAGTTTGGTTTCATTTACCATTATGCTTGTTTTTGCGACAATACATCGTTACATTTGATAAATCTAGCCATATGAGAGACCCTTTTTTGCCGGGCCGGTTACTTCTCCTTTCCCCATCATTGGGGGCCTCGCCTTGGACATGAGGATAATCACAAAGCAGCTATTCGCTATATACACCCTCATCCCTCATCCCATTCTGAGCCTTTATTATGTGTTACCCAATTTGTTTGAGTTTTTGAGTTTGATAAATAGATCACAGTATTTGTAAATTGCCAACCAAATCTTTTATTGGTGCTTAGAAGGCTGGGGTAATTAATCATTAGAATGAAATGTAATGAATTACTTGGTCCAACTGCTATTATACTAAAGCTATAGTTTATTCAATGCTATTTGCTATTCTTTATAATTTTCTTTTGGTCAGCACGTAAATAGTCCATTGTATTAACAACTGGTTGAATAATTCAAATTTGCCAATGCCAGTTGACCAATCAATGTGTCTGGCTTGAAGGAAAAATTGGAATACAAGTAGCCAACCTGACCCAAACGGCTATTCATATTGATAGGACGTACGTTATGTGGGCATCACCATATTTATGAGAAAGCAATCCATACATGTAAGTCAATTAGTCAGTAAATTACAAAATAATGACTTTTTCGCTTAATCAATATGCTGCCTTAGTAGCAGTTCTCCTAACAAATTGAAAATTGATTCACCCGTATCCATTGTATTAACAACTGATTAAATAAAAAATATTGTTTAGCCAATGGCTGTTGGCCAATCAACATGTATGGCTTGAAGGTAAGTAGGAGTCTAAGTAAGCTAATTAGTTGTTAAATTACAATATAATGCCTTCTTAGCTAACCAATTTGTTGTCTTTTATTAGCAGTTCTAATAAATTGGTAGCTGATTGACTCGAATCCATTAGTATTTTGTATCATTTTTAATAATCCCATAAAACTTGAAATTGTTGTAAACAAATACTTCTCATTTTCCTATCTCTATTAATCTTTTAGTGCAAATAATTATTGGTGAGTTGATAGGTTAGGTAAGTTCAAATTGCAAATCTGACCATTTTCTGAAACATCGTCCTTTAGTTGCACAATCAAATTGTTAATGGATTGGTTGGTTAGGGATGAACAATTACAAATGTACCATATAAGAAACACGGTCATTTTATTGCAAATCATATTGTGAAACATGATCCCTTTTATGTAATCACTTTATTATCTTTATATGCTACATATTTGGTCCATCTGCTATTCTTGGATCAATTTGTTAAGCCAATCACATTAATGAATTCACCAGCTACCACAGTGGTTTTGGTGTATTAAAAGTAAAGTAAATGAAACAACACTAACATGTTTGAGTTCAAACTCAAAGAAACGATTACATTAGAATGGTGAACAACATTGACCTTAAAATGATGACTGCAATAGAACTCAATCAAATTAAGTATTTGACACTGCCACAACATTATTTATGCGAAATGGTAGCTCAAAAATAGCAAATTAGGAGAAACATGAAGCAGCATATGCTTATTTATTCGTCACGATATATATATATATATACAAATGATATTACTGTATGCTGGTTCCTTACTTTGATGGCCAAGAAACCATGTTTTCTCACATTATTCTCATGGACTTTCTCCATCGATATTCTCTTGCAATTCTTCCAATGGCTCCTTCTAGAAAAGCCCTCCAAGAACATACTCATCACCAGAGCTATATATAACTCTTAGGTGGCATTCAGTATCCTGGAATAAATTTGGACAGGAACAAAATGAGTTAAAGAATTAAACAGAACTGAGAATGAAATGAACTTAGTAAAGAGAATGACATACCTGGTATGCTACAGAAAAGAAGGTATGAATGGATGTATTGATTTCGCCGTATACTATAGAAAAGAAGATGAATGGATGTATTGATTTTGCACCCATGTTTTGTAGTTTGTATACTAGATAGTGGATCTTTTTAGTTAATTGATTTGTTATTCAGTTCAATTTTATAGAGAATCATTAGTCAAGTGAGGACCCTGCTTTACTAGAAATATAAGATTAAGGATGGGCATAAATGTTGAGATTACTTTTTCACTTCTAGCGAAAATTCCAGGTTATCATTATGCTTTTTTTGCAGATTCCTCCTAGTTTGATAAGGTTAAGTTCGATTTGATTTATCATTATGCTTGTTTTTGCAACAATACACCGTAGCATGCAATACACAATATGTAATATTCCATATCGGTGGAATATAGTGTGATTTTATGGTTTATAAGTGGGTGTTGTGGGTATAAGGAATAACTTGAGTTAACCATTTTGGGCTAATAGAAAAGAGACCAATGTAGTTGTTTCTTATGTCATAACACCAGTAGCGCCTTCGGGCCTGGGGGTTTGGACTCGGGAGCGTGACAAAATGGTATTTAGAGTAGGTCACTAGTCGATGCGTCAGCTAATTGCTATGCGGGGCAAAGTGCTATACCTAGAAGGTTGGTGGGAACTACCTCTAGAATCCTACATCGCCTAGTTGGTCCCGGGTATGTGTGCCCCTGACGAGGACGTAAGGTCCTTAACGGGAGGTGTGTGTAATATCCAACATCGATGGAATATAGTGTCATTGTATGGTTTATAAGTGAGTGTTGTGGGTATAAGTAATAACTTGGGTTAACATTTTGGGCCAGTAGAAAAGAGGCCCAAGTAATCTATTAATATTCTAAGAAAACAACCGCTATGCCACATGTCAATTAATGAGCATCTCTACATAAACAACCATATCATACCACATGTAAGCATTATAAGCATCTCAAATTTGAAAATAATTTTTACATGTTATAATGTATCAGAAAATTATTAGATGCAGTATTATTCAAATTATGTTATTTTAAATTTATATCCTATCTTTCATAATATTATTAGATGCGGTATTATCCAAATTATGTTAATTTAAATTTATATTCTATATTTTAAAATGATTCTCTATCATATCTTCATTTAAATTTAAACTGCTTTTCTCTACTTGTACAAATCTTTATTTTATATACATATCTAAAAAATTAGATAAATAAATATACCAAAATATTATTAAATTTATATCTTGTATTTTTAAATGATTTTTCTATCTATCTTAGGATTTTATCATATCTTTATTTAAATTTGAACTCTTTTCTCTACGAGTACAAATCTTTATTTTATTTATTTTATATACGTATCTAAACAATTAGATAAATAAATGTGCCAGAAAATTATTAGATCTAGTATTATTCAAATCAAGTTATTTTAAATTTATATATTATATTCTAGAAAATTATTAGATGCAATATTATCCAAAATCATGATATTTTAAATTTATATCATATATTTTCAAATTATTCTCTATCCTATCTTCATTTAAATTTAAACTTTTGTTTCTCTATCTGTACAAGTTTTTATTTTATATATGTATCTAAACAGTTAGATAAATAAATTATTAAATTTATATCCTATATTTTCAAATGATTTTTCTATCTATCTTATGACTCTATCATCTCTTCATTTGAATTTAAACTTTTTTTTCTATTTGTACAAATCTTTATTTTATATACGTATCTAAACAATTAGATAAATAAATGTACCAGAAAATTATTAGATGCATTATTATCCAAATCATGTTATTGTAAATTTATATGCTATATTCCAGAAAACTATTAGATGTAATATTATCAAAATCATGTTATTCTAAATTTATATCCTATATTGTCAAACAATTTTCCTATCTATGACTCTATCATATATTAATTTAAATTTAAACTTTTTTTTTTATCTTTATCTATAAAATATTTATTGTATATATGTATCTAAACAATTAGATAAATAACAACGTCATCTTCACACTCTGATTGTGTTCGATCAAATCTATTAATATTCTAAGAGAACAACCATCTTGTCTCGTGTCAACAAAAGAGCATCCCTCTAATAGATTCACCAACATGCCATGTGTAATTTTCTCTTTTTTTTTCCAATAAAATTTGTCAAATAAAAGCAATAATTTTATTTTCAACCATTATTTGTTTGTTACATATTGAAACTTCTATATTTATTTACTAAAATTATAAAAAGTTAGCCGAAAGCAATAATTTTTATTTTTCAACCATCTTATCTATTTGTTACATATTCAAACTTCTATATTTATCTACTAAAATTATAAAAAGTTAGTTGAATTAGGAATTTAATTTTCAACACATTTCTACAAAATTTAGCTGAATTATGAACTAAACTTTTGGCACTTTTTTTGTTGAAATATTTTTTGGCACCTTCATACGTATTGAAACCAATATATTTCTACAAAAATTTTGAAAAGAAATTTGCAATATTTTTTTCTATATAGATATTAATTTTTAATTAACATGAAAATTTTTATTACGTTGGAGGTTCTCTAAACCTCTCTCAATTATTAAAATCTTAGATTTATTGAATTATATCTATCTATTAATATTATAAGGGAATAACTATTATGCCACATGTAAGCAAATCTCAAGTAATAATCATTATGCCCCGTGTAAGCAAATAATCATTCTTTCTAAAAAATAATATTATTCCTGAATAAGAGATGCAAAAAAAATTCTGTTATTTCTATATTGAATATATCTGATAGAACGTAATCCATATTCAAGACTATAATTAATAAAACGTAATGCATATTGAAAACTAACTTGCATATTTATTAGATCAAATTGTATCTTTAGTTTATATCCTATATATCTTAGAAATAGATTCTAACTCCATTTAAACTGGATTTTCTATATAAATTACATGACCCTAATGTGTATATATATGATCTGCAATTTTTTTTATTATGGATTTGTAAAATAGGTAATAGTTGTTCATAAAATAAATCTTAGGGTCTTTTTATTCAATGACTCCAAGTTATTATTATTTAATTTGTAATTAATTTATTGCTCAGTTTTGTTTTTATTTTTCTTCAAATTATTTGATGTTAATGTAATTGGATCAAGTTCTACAAATATTGCTGACAAGATAATAATTGTTGATATAACAACAGTGGAATCCATTTCATAATTATTACTCATATTTGTTTGCTTATTATTTTTAGTTATCAATGATATTTTTTTTTATGTTGCAGAAAATTGGTGTAATATCTCAATGCTTCGAAAATGTTGTTGAGGGGTTTAAGTTTGTGTGTCACGTCCTCAAAGAGGGTTTGGGATAAGCAATAGATAAAGAGAATGCTAAAGTTGGATTTGAGATGTATCTTACTAAAATGAGGAAGATGATTAAGGAAGAGAAAGATTTGTAGTCAAGAGTCATTGATTGATTTTGTTCAGATTTGTTTGTTTGATGGTTTATATATCACGTGATATTTATGATATATTACAAAGTTATTTTTGTACTTTATTTTGAAATTATACTTATGTTTGTACTTTATTTTGATATTTTTTAGTATAATATTACATATTGATTCTATCGATCTTTCTGGAAAATGTTTTTGAAATAAACTTTTGAGGAAGCCAATAAACATTTCATAAAATAGAGAAAAAAAAGAATTATAATTGCTTTTTATATGCCTAATCATTTCAAAAGGATGGTCAATCAAAAAATAAATTGAATACACTAATCTTGATCAATTATATATATTCAATCATGGATATTAATAATGGTATCTTTAGACATCCAATAATATATATTTTTTTTCATGTTCAGCGACTGTTGTTCACATTAATAATTGTAACTTTAGTGATACCTGTAAGGATAGGATTTACAAGATCCTATTAAATCTATCTATTATAATATTATAAAGGAGCAATCATTATGGCACGTACAAGAAAATGAACATACCTCAGGGCATAATCATGTTGCCACGTATAAACAAATAATCACTCTTACTAAAAATAAAATAAAATATTATCCCTTAATAAGTTATCCGAAAAAATTATATTTTTCCTATCTCCAATATATCTAATAGAACCTAATCTGTATTCACAACTAAAATCAATTGTATCTTTAGTTTGTATCCTATATATCTTAGGAATGTACTCTATTTTCATTTAAACTCATCCATATGGTGTGCAGTTTTTTTCTTTTGCATTTGTAAAATAGGTGATTATTTATTCATAAAATAAATCTTAAAGTTCATTGACTTCAAGTTGTTGTTATTTATTTTTAAATTAATTTATTTCTTACTAATTTGGTTTTTATTTTTTTTTTCAAATTATTTGATATTAATGCAATTGGATCAAGTTTCGCAAACATTGCTGACAATGATGGTTGATATAACAACGGTGGAATCATTTTCATTCCTATTAAACCCTAATCTTGATCAGTTATAGATTTTCAATCATAGATATTAATCATGGTAACTTTAGACATCCAATATATAAAAGATTTTTTTTTTTCATGTTCAGTGAATGTTGTTCACATAGATAATTATAACTTTGGTGATACCTATAAGGATAACATTTGTGAGATCCTATTAAAATAATAGATGTAATTTTAATGTGCAATGTAGACCAAAACAAATGGGATAACACAATCTAAAATATATTTTAAATGTTAAAAGTATTCCTCCAAATATGATAAATCACCACAATAGAATTGCTTTGACTTGTGTCATCGATCTTATTATGTTAATTTATTTCTCTAATTCTATACCGCACATTTTCTAATACCTAGTATTAAAATAATGTATTGAGTTTGTAAATTACTATTTGTAGTTCAACAATCAATCAACAGTTCATATAGACCTTGCTTGAATGAGATAGCCAGGCTTCTAATTTATCCATCCACAATAAGAGATATATAATAGTAGGGCAATTGGGAGTTAGTCAATATTAATTTTGCGCATAGTTTGGGACAAATAATGCAATCTTTCTAATTTAATCCAACTTATCTCATTGGGTAGTATTTTTAAAATTCATGAATTGTTATATGAGTATATTTCTATCTTATGATTTTCGTTTGTTGTATTTCGAAATGGAGTGGAAAAATTGCATATGGTAAGTTTTATAAAATACGACTTATTTGGTATATATAATTCCATTTCAATGAGACTTCGTGAGGAATTCTTATTATTGTTGTCCTATCTTTTGGATGATATAATTTCACTATTTTATATTTCACTTTTGGATAATATAATTTCACTTTTTTATATTGCACTTTTAATTATTAATAACTCACAAATAAGGACCAATGGAGCATGAAGAATGTAGGGTTGAGAAGAAAATCTAGAATGCTAGAAAATCACTTGTGAAGAAGAATGATAATTCAATCTAATTTATTTTTGAGAAAATATCACTCCACCCCCTGTGTTATGAAAAAGTATCATGCTACTCCCTGTGTTGATAAAAGTTAAAAAAGTCCCCTGTCTTATTTAAAATGTCTCATACCCCCTCCCCCCTGTCTGTTTTAAGCTAACAACGTTAAAAAAAAAGAGCTAAATGGCATCTATGCCCTTATATTATTCATTATTTTTTCCTTTTTCTTTTCTTCTCTCTCCACCCATTCTTTTCACCAAATAAAAATAAAGTTTTTTTTATTTATTTATTTAAAAAAGCACTATCTTCTTCCTCCCCCCTCCCCCCACCCCACCCCCCAACCCCCCACCCCCCCCACCCCCCCATCCGCCCCTTCACCCCCCAACCAACCGCATTAACACTTCTGTAAACTAAATAAATCTATTAAAATGTTATTGTGCTAAACATATAAGATGACAGTTGGTAATAGTTTCATTAAGATCTCAGAGAAAAAATTGAACAACTTGGAACAGTTTGGTTGCATTAGTTCATGAGATTGTCATTTACATAGTTTGCTATTAGCTAGCTAGCTAAAACAAAGCAAACCGAGCATCATTTTCCCTATCGAAATTGCGGATATTTGCACATTGCAAGAAAGAAACTTCTTAATCTGCCAATCCAAACCAACAAAAGAGTTTACGAAATGCACTAGCTAGATACTTTTTTCCTAATCTACACAAGCTACTACTAATTCTATAAATACTTGGAAGGGTGGGGGAAGGGGTGAGGAAGAAGATGACCCATTTTTTAGAAAAAAAGAAAAGAAAAATTCTTTATTTTTAATTGGTAAAAAGAATGGGTGGAGAGAGAAGAAAAGAAAAGGGGAAAAAATAAATAATATAAGGGCAGAGACGTCATTTAGTTCATTTTTTTAACGTCGTTAGCCTAAACTAGACTGAGGGGGGGCTAGTGTGGGATGTCTCAAATAAGATATAGGACTTTTTTGGACTTTTGTCAACACAGGAGGGTTGTAACGCCTCGTTCCCTCACAAAAACGGGAGCTCTATATATCCACTAAACTCAACCCAATCCAAAACCCAAGTCATGAAATACGAGGAGAAACAGACGGAGTCTTCCCTATTTATAGGACAAATCAAAACCTGTAAACAGACAACGAAGCCACAAACCACACAAAACCATACATCCACAACATTCACCAACTTCATCTCCCTAACATTCCCAGCTTCAAGGCTGATCGAGCCTTGAGCAAGACAAAGAAAACACACATAAGCATGCATTTAACAATATTTGAAATCTTATCTTTTTAATCCGCTTATCATACCACTCTATTTTAACCATTAGACTTTCTTATAAACTAAGGCCAAACGACTATTAACTTTCATTAACACCCAAGCAAGCATTATAAAGGAAAGTAAGGATAAACTATCACAATCTACTACCATTCAAGCCTTACATTAACCTAGCTATTACAATTCTTCAACAACTCCAAATATACAAACAAACCTATGGGCACAAAATAGAACAAGACATAATACAAATTAAATCTTCCACAATTTAGCAGGCAAACACTCCAATCTCAAGCAATAGCACACAGCAACCAAGACAATTCCTTCAACTACGCCACCTGAAACATGTTTAGCGAGGTATGAGCAATCACAATTGCTCAGTGAGGGATAAAGTCTACCTGGGACGTGCAATCCAGCAGATAAGTCATTAGACATTTAAAACAACTAATGGACAATTAAAGTAACAAGTTACCACACATTAAAAAGGATACGATTCACTTGCTCTTCAATCACGAACCACGAGCCACAAACTGAAATCCCGATGTAATAATGACACTGATATCGATAAGTCAGCATCCCCTTATAACTCCAAAATGGGTGTACTCCTGATGTAACCCGAAATCCTACGACCCAACTCTTCTTGGGCGGCATCCCAAGCGAGATAGGGGCTGGGCAACCATGGTAGCCGAGGTAGACCGGCAAGCCCGATGCCGCCCGGTTTCCACGACACTACCATGCCCAAATGGTTGCGCAACCACGATGCAATGCACTCAAAATGATAACAATAAGATAACCAATAAACACATGATTGAAGGACAACAAAGTAGGTTGCCCTCACACACAATATATAGACAATAAGTGCACATTACTTTAACAATTATATTGAATCACATAATCTATAAACAAGAAAGTATACTATTATGCACATAAGGATGAAGACTCCCTCACCTCTACCGAGCTCCAAGATGTAAGTTTGGATCACATCATTTCCAAACCTTGAACCTATGAGCAAGCATTACTTCAATTACTCTTTAACTACAACATTCATTAATTATTCAGCTAGGTTAGCTAATTTATAACTTCACTTATTTGTCATACAATATCTATTAGAATTCTATCTTTAACACCAACTAATCATTCTAGCAGCCCAGTTACAAGTCTTAAGTATATCTTTACCCATACAACACAATATACAAGTAATATAAACATTATACAAGATATAAGCATATTTACTCAATCCTTAACAAGTAATACATAAACAATATAAGCAATATATAAGCATATCACGAAATTAACCAAATGAACACAAAGGGGTAAATTACATATTTTCCACAAAACATTACCAAAAGCTCACAATTAACTTAAAAGTGCATTTAAACACCTAAGAAGCAATTGCAAGGTCATAGAAGTGCAAAACAACCGATTTCCTACTTTTTCTCCTTTGTAACTTAAACCATCTTTCTTCCAAACACAAGTTAATGTTCTAGTTAAGCGAGCGGGCTATTCCATACTTCTAATTAACCCAAAAAGCACCTTTAGGACTCTCGAAGTTATCCAATTACCAGCGTTTAGCACAAAAGTCCCAATTTCCCCCTTGTGAGTTTGTACTACAAGTACCCTAACCGGGACTCAACCGAGATTTAGCAAAGCATATATAGCACCTATATAGCCTAAGAACACTAGATGTAATGGCCAAATTAACCCGTATTTGCATTAACCCTGAAATCCCTTTTTAAAAGTCGCCTATTTCATGTTTTAGCTAAGTTTCGAGCAATTCAACCTCACAGAGCTATCAATCTATCTTCATTAACATCTAAGACACCTATTAGAAGCAACGAATCAAGCCATAACACACAATTCCACAAAACCTTAGAATTTTGTCATACAATCAACGAATAAAGTCAACCGTTTAAACTACGAAACAATAGCATAAATGTGGTCCCTACTACTTGTATACAACATACATCAACACATTTGAGCATCCAACAACCATTTACAAGCAAATCTAGAAATTCAAGAAATGAGCAACATTTTTGAAATGCAAAAACAAGTATGAAATCCCTCACCAATCGTGCGTAGGAGCTAAGGGGAGGCTAGAACACGTGTGGAAGGGCTTGAACCTAGATTGGGAGGGCTTGGATTGATGGTTTGATAAGCCAAAATCTTCTCCTCCTTGCACAAAGGGCAGTCGGGTTTGCCTTTTTTTTTTCAGCTTTTCTCTCTTTTTTTGTTTTGTTTTTATGAGCTTATGTTGTGTGTGTGAGCAATTTAAGTGAGTGGTGTTATTTAATGTGGGTAAGTTGACTAAAATGTGAGTCAAACTAGCTAAAATACAAGTCCTAAGGTGAAATAATGTGTTAGCTAACTAAAATATAGAGTTAAGTTACGTGACACTATTTAATGAACCATTAAAAACATTTTCTAAATAAAGGCTCCTAACACAAATCGTTCAAAAGCATATTTTTATCATTCCTAAAATAATTAATGTGATTTAGGAAAAATGCTAACTCGAAGTAATTAAGTGGTTGAAAAATGTAATGAATAGTAACCATATAAAATAAAAAGTAATACACAGTGATAATGCGCAAATAGTGGATGCAACAGTAAACAGGTGTACGATGAAGTTCTTGGGCGTCACAAGGGTAAAGTGATACTTTGTCATAACACAAAGGGGCGGAGTGATATTTTCTCTTTATTTTTTCAATGTCTTGACACACCACTTTCTTCGTTAGTCTATCCAACTAACGTAATGGCAAATGTTAGGACTCCATTGAGAGAAAATTCAATTGGTGAATGTATGAAACCATTTATGAACACTTGATTTGTTTTATCTTTTATAAATATCAACATATTTATTATGTTATGCAACATAATTTTTTTCTCAAATGTCTACTATATATTACATTTGAATCTCATAAAAAAAATCTTTCTGAAACCTTGGTATACTAAATAAAGGTGTTAATCTTTGAGTCTGATAAAAGCATTCCGACTGTATAAAAGAAATGGTATTATAAAAAATTATCATTCTTATCAATATCTTCTTATATTGAATTTATTTTTTATGTTGTTATTGGCTTTTACCTTTTATTTTCTTCAACGTATTCATTTTTGCTAAGAACAAAATCAATTAAAGTTTTCCTTCACTAATTATGAGAAATGATTTCCTCAATATAGAATAAGATAAGATGGACGAATTATTATAAAAAAAGAATTGAGCTTGATAATTGATGTCATCCTTTATTACTCAATGTTTCTCTTAAAATATCATGCTGATATCAATGTGGACTACATATGTAAGATAATAACAATTAAATATTTATTCAAATATACTCTCAAGGGTCACAATCGACTGATAACAACTCTATATCATAGACCTGTAAATGGAGATTAATCTCAACTTGCTGATGATATAAAACTTTATTATGATTGCATACAAATATCCCCTTGTGAGGCCGCTTGGGAATTTTTTTGCCTTTGATATTCATTTTATATATCCAATTGTACAAGGTTATCATTTCATCGTCTGTTAAAAAAATAGTTATTTATAAGGATATTGAATCAAATGGAGAAGTTAAAAAAATTTAATATTTAAAACTTGGATGAAGGCAATAAGGAGTATGAGGAAGCTGACGAGCTGATTATTCAGAGTTTCCAAACAAAATTTGTTTACCAAGACAAAAGAAAAGTTTGTTATTAGAAGAATATCACATGTGCCTCCAGTCAACATGAAAGATTATTATCTTAGTATCCTAGATTCAAGGAAGCTTTTTGTGCACTCGGTTTATTAGAATATGTATAGAAAATATTCACAGAATAAATGAAACAAATACTTGAAAATGATAGTTATATATAAAAAAACTTTTTGCAACCCTATTGATATAAAATAATGTGAGCAGGTTAGAACATGTATGGAAGAGTTGGATAAAAATGGTTGATTATGTTCTAAATTGACAAGAATTAAGAGTTTTTTTTTTGATCATATATACAAAGAATAAACATATCTGCACTTCAAATTTATTTTTAAGTTTTTTTTATAAATTATTGAAATATTTTATTTTTTAAATATTGATTCTTGGAGTGATATACCTAGGATGACTACGATCTCATCTAGCCAAAATATGTCCACAAATTCTAGCAAAGACAATTTTGTTTGGTTGTAAGTATTTCCATGACTATAAATAAAAGTCAAGATCAAACTCTGTCCCACATTGGTTTATAAATCTCAAAATCTATCTCCAGTCACGAGCTACTATATATTACACTTTCAAGAGCGACAAGTAAAAAAAGATTAAATATTTTGATAATGACAAAGTATTAAGAACTACAACTAATGTGATTTTAAAGAAGTATCAAAATAATAAATTAGGAAAATATGTATTTTTTTATTATTTTCATTGTAGATTTTATTTTATATAAATGTTTATGTTCCTTATTCATTATTGTTTACCTTATAATATAATGGTAGCAATTAAAATATAGTCTTATGCTATATGACTTTTTAGGTGATTTGCTCAGCCATCTAAATTTCACTTAGATCATATAGCAAATCTATTTCAAATATTACTAATGTATTTCAAACTAATGAGACATGTTTATGAATTGAAAACGATAACAAATCTGTGTCTATTTGAACTCATTACTGCCACCAATTATAAGTTGCTAGGTAGTCCATAATAACTTTTCGAGTATATGTTCATGTTATTCATGTTCAAATAATAATTGTTTGTGTAATATGAAGTATTCCAGCATATTCTTTGACCATTCAAACTTATGATGGTAAGAGATGAATTTACAAGTAGATCACATGTGCAAAGAGTAAGTATGACGTCAAATTAGGACAAGGCAAGTGTGAATTTTGTGAAAACAACAATTTGAAGAAAGAAGATACACGTGTCTTTCAATCTTTGTTAAATAACAATACTTATTGTCATATTTTTTTTAAAAAAATAAAAATAAATTCTTACTTTATTTGGTTTCTTTAGTAATAGTATATTACTTAGAGTAACTACATATTATAGTTTTCAATAGTGTGATTGGAAACTTGAATAGATTGGTTTCATATTACATATTTTTAGTGTAAATACATTACACCCGTCCATCGCACGGGTACAACGCTAGTTGCTGCTAAACGAGAAGGGTTTTCAGGAGATCAATGGAAAGTTTAATTTATTTTTTCTCATTAAACTCTTCCTGCAAAAAAGGTTTAACTTAGAACATGTTGGGATGATAAATGATTGCTTAATGATTTCACCAGCTAGCCGTGGCGCACCTATTACAACTATTATATTGGATATTTTTGTTGAACGATAACACACTTTCACCGTTCTCATCGCATGAGTACATCCCTTGAGTTTGGGTGTCTGAATCTGTCACTGCCAGCTGTCCCAAGTGTGAAAAGCACTAAACTTCCCATTTGGACTTGTTTTCCAAACAATAAAATCATTTCCTCGAGCTCCACTCAATATTGTTTGAGCCTCCCTAACGTCATCTAAACTCTGGCACGTGCCATAATCACGCGCAACAGCACAAGCTTGAGGTGATTAAGTACTTTAATCCAACTACTCCAAATAGAAACAGAACAAGAAACAACACTTAACATGTCTAAGTTGAAAGTGAAAGAAATAATTACATTAGCTAGAATGGCGAACAACAACATTGACCTTAAAATGATGAGTGCAAGAGAACTCAATCAATTAAGAGTAGGACATTGTCATATAGCAAATTAGGAAAAAACATGAAGCAGCATATGCTTATTTATTTGTCGCGTCGCGGTACATACAAATGATACTGTTGATTGCTGAAGCAAACTGTTGTTGAATCTTCACTTTGATGGTCAAGAAACCACGTGTTCTCACATTATTTTCATGGAGTTTCCAGATATTCTCTTGCTATTCTTCCATCACCACCTTTTGGGAAAAACCCTCCAGGCACATGCTCATCACCAGAGCTATACAGAACCCTTAGTATCTCTTGAGGGGTCCTTTTGTAAGCGAGTGAATCATAATTGGCTGATAACACATTGCTAGTAGTGCGATTTTCTGCTCCCAATTCTGGTGGGACAAAGATCCCTTCATCCCTAATGCCACACTTTGCCAATTGATTTCTTAGCTCCGAGATGCGGATGGTGAATTCAGCTACCGTGTGGTTGTATGGGTGCACAACTTCTGCTGCTCGTTCATAGAGGTAATGCCTAATGACTGCATCTTGGCCAGCTTCAACCCCTAATAGTCCTGCCAAAAGCTGTTCACCGAAATTGAACTTTGTTAAATGTTCACTTGATCTAACAGTTTATCTTTTTAGAGTGTATATAATTAATTAATTTAATGTCTTCAACATATCTTTCACGGACAAGTAAGGTTTTTGAGGTATGCATATAGTAAATTGAATGAAATGTTGATTCTTGAATCCAAGACCTTTTCGACCAAAAAAAAAAAAAAAATCTAGGATCTTAATTTGGTAATAGGGCTCTCATACCATATTAGTGACTAGTTCAGATCAAATGATTACTTATTCCTAATACCATGATAGATTTGAGTTTAAGTCTTGCTATTATTATCCTATTCAATTCTCGCAATTAGTAATCCGTTTACACGTGGATACATATGTGATTTGATTAAAGCTACAGTATTGATCTGCTCACCCTCTTCGTAATATAGCCATTGATGTTGGGGTTGGTGCCCACATATCCAAGGATCCCCATGTATGGAATCACATAAGAAGCCAGCATGTAACTGATACTGTCACGGTAGGGGTTGAATGGAGGCACGAGTGCATATCCCATCGCTTTGTTGAACAATTTTGCAAAGTTTCCAGCTCTAAGATCCAATTGAGGCCTTGGAAACCCACCAACTGTTGTTTTAATGGCCCTGCAAAATGACACTTGCAAATTGTAAATTAGAATTCTTATAAATGGCTTTTAAAAAGTATGAAACTACTAGATTCCAAAGGGTTTGATTAATGGTGGAGCTCTTGGGATGTGGACAACGGACTTGCCCACATTATGAGTTTAAATCAGTCAAGAGGCAATTTTAATAGGCATTGTGTTTAACTAACTCAGACTATATCTCTTTCGGATGGAGTCATGTTTGCTCCAGAATTTAGATCATGATATGAACCGAAGGAATTTCGAGAGGTGTGTCTTGTCTTTGGAATAACAAAAAAAAAAAAAAAATTGAATATATTCTCGGAGCATGTAACTAGATATATGAAAGATTATGGAACCTTAAATGACCAACTTCTTGATAAGCAAATTCTTCGATAATCTGTTGTGTGACAAAATCCATATTTGCTTTCTGAGCACCAATTGGAGGAGGACCACCCCAGACCAACTCTGGTGCAACCTTATCAAGTCCATATCCTAGAGCACCCCACAAGAAGAAGTCACATTCTAAGTGCTCCAAGTTCAATGCAAATTGCATTGGGTCAATATCTTCTTTGTATACAGGAACTGCATGCTCTGGATATCCTGATGGACAAAGTGGATTAGAATAAGCAAGAGAAGTCATTAGCATGGACATGATCAAACTGGTTATGGAGGATAGAACTACATCCATCTTTGTTTCACTCTGTGTGTGTGTGTGTGGTTTTTTAAAGAGGAGTGGGAGATGAGTTATGAGATGATATGGAGTTTGAGATGCTTGAAGTATTTATACTATGTTGAATGCAATAAGTTTAGTTTCCTTGTTAGACAATGTAAATAGAGAGTTTGACATCTCTATCATGATAGGAGACAACACAAAAACCATTTGATATACTATTGCCATTACAAGAAAAATTGTCAGAAGCTACGAAAATTTTGATGCATGAATAGTGACAATTTGGAGACAGTTTGAAGACGACTTAGGTACGTCGTCTCCAAAAGAAGACGGTTTGGAGATGAATAGCAAATACCGTCACCAAGCCGTGACCGACTAGCTAGTCCCTCACCAATTTGGTGACGGACAAGCTAGTTTGTCACCATTTTGGTGAAGAAACAAATGGTTCGTCACCAAAATGGTGACGGATCGCTTTATCCGTCACTACCTTGGTGACGAACTAGCTTCTCCGTCACCAAGCCATGACTGACCAGCTAGTCCCTCACCAATTTGATGACGGACAAGCTAGTCTGTCACCATTTTGGTGACGAAACAGATGGTCCGTCACAAAAATGGTGACAGATCGCTTCATCCGTCACCACCTTGGTGACGCACTAGCTTCTCCGTCACCAATTTTGGTGACGAAACAGATGGTCCGTCACCATTTTTGGTGACGGAAATGATGGTCCTGTCAATTTTGTCACATTAATTAGCAGTTGCAGCTTTTCAAGTTGGCAACCTCCATCATCCAATCTTCTCCTTCTCTGTTTGAAAATGTAATCGAGTTGATTTATCAACCAAACGCACTTCAACTATGATCCTATCATGGTCTGTTTTTGCGACAATAAACACCATAGGTTTTGATGAAGCTAGACAAAGTATTCCAAATCTGAGCCTTTATTATGTGTTATCAATTTGCTTGAATTTTAAGTTTGATAAATGGATCACAGTATTTGTAAATTGCCAATCAAATCTTGTTTTGTTGGTTGGAAGGCTATGGTATATCATTAAGACTGAAATGTGATGAATTACTTGGTGTAAATGAAATAATACTAGAGCTATAGTTTATTCTGATATGCTATTTGTTGTTCTGTATCATTTTCTTTCGGTCAGTAAATGGTCCATTGTATTAACAACTGGTTGGACAATACCAATTTGCCAATGCCAATTGGTCAATCAATGTGTATGGGTTGAAGGAAATAGAAATACAAGTAGCCAACCTGACCCAAACGGCTATTTATAATGGTAGGATGCACACGATCCAGGAATCACTATATTCGTGAGAGCCGTACAATAGCAACCTATACATGTAATCAAAAGTAAAGTAGATAGATAAAACAACACTAACATGTCTGAGTACAAACCGGAAGAAGAAAAAAAACTTGCAAACAAACTAATTAGATTTTGATATGAGAGGCGCGTGGACCCACACACTTGGGCGTTCACAAGCGCCTCTCAACTGGATCATCGAGCTAATTGCTCTAAATGGTGAATAACAACATTGACCTTAAAATGATGATTGCAATAGAGAACTCAATCAATCATGTATACAACGTTGTCACAACATTATTTATTCCAAATGACAGCTGAAAAATAGCAAATTAGGGCAACATACATGAAGCATCATATGCTTATTTATTCTTCACATCACAATATATAAAACGATGGCCAAGAAATTAACCATGTGTGCTCACTTTATTCTCATGGACTTTTCAGATATTCTCTTGCAATTCTTCCATCAGCTCCTTTGGGGAAAAACCCTCCAGGCACATGTTCATCACCAGAGCTATACAGAACCCTTAGTATCTCTTGAGGGGTTCTTTTGTAAGAGAGTGAATCATAATTGGCTGATAACACATTGCTAGTAGTGCGATTTTCTGCGCCTAATTCTCGTGGGACAAAGATCCCTTCATCTCTAATGCCACACTTTGCTAATTGATTTCTCAGCTCTGAGATGCGGTTGGTGAATTCCTGTACCGTGTTGTTGTATGGGTGCACAACTTCTGCAGCTCGTTCGTAGAGGTAATGCCTAATGACTGCATCTTGGCCAGCTTCAACACCTAATAGTCCTGCCAAAAGCTGTTCAACGAAAATGAACTTCGTTAAGTGACTATTTTATTTAAAAGTTTCACTTTTGTTAGTATATGCTAAATTAATTTGCTATTTTGTGCAAGTGTGGTTATTGGACTATGTATGTAATAAACGTGAAGAAGTAACAGGAGTGGAATCCATGACTTTTAATTAGTAATAGGGTTCTAATACCATATATATGTATAGATATTTTGTTTTTAAAGCTGTGGGTATTCGAGTTTAGAATCTTAAACTTTTAAATTAAATGGTCACTTATCCTAATACCATGATAGTTTTCAGTTCCAATCGTCACTATTATCTCGTTTGCTTATTTGTTAAAGGCTAATGTTTCAATCTACTTACCCTTTTCGTAAGATAGCCATTGATGTTGGGGTTGGTGCCTAAATATCCAAGGAGCCCCATGTATGGAATCACATAAGAAGCCAGCATGTAACTGATACTGTCACGGTAGGGGTTGAATGGAGGCACGAGTGCATATCCCATCGCTTTGTTGAACAATTTTGCAAAGTTTCCAGCGCTAAGATCCAATTGAGGCCTTGGAAACCCACCAACTGTTGTTTTAATGGCCCTGCAAAATGACAATTGCAAATTGTAGATTAGTATTCTTGTAAGCATGCAATTTCCATATGGAAAAAAAATTATAAATTCCCTTTAATAACTATGAAACTATTAAACCCCAAGGGTTTATGCCATAACCAAATATCTTATCGAACAACCTCCTTACATGGGGTCTTTAAGATTGAGAATCTCCAATGTTTTATGTGGGCCTCAACAAATCTTGGGAGTTACTTTTGTTTCTTATTTTTTGTGTGTTTATAAAGTGCTATTGGATTTAAACTAAAATAAGAAATTTCTAAAATAGGGAGCGACTAAAAATAGAAAATGATGTTCGAATTAAACTGAAATAAGGGTCCCTAAGAATAAAGAGCCACATTTTTGGCTCCCTATTATGGAGAACAAAATAGGGATGTTGCTCGAGTGCCTAAGATTAATGGTGAGCACTTGGGATGTAGACGAAAGATATGTTCATGTTTTAAATTTAAATTAGTCAAGAGCAATTCTTTTGGGCCCACAGTAGGCTTTATACCTAGCTAATTTAGATTATATTTAGAGTTTGAATCATGATATGAGTCTGAAGACTTCCAACAAGTATTTTCCGGCATTGAAAAAAAGAAAAATGAACAACTAATATGGGAGCATGTAATTAGACATATGAAAGTTGGAACCTTAAATGACCAACTTCTTGATAGCCAAATTCTTTGATAATCTTTTGCGTGAGAGAATCCAAATTTGCTTTCTGAGCACCAATTGGAGGAGGACCACCCAAGACCAACTGTGGTGCAACTTTATCAAGTCCATATCCTAAAGAATTCCACAGAAGAAGTCACATTCTAAGTGCTCCAAGTTCAATGCAAATTGCATTTGGTCGATATCTTCTTTGTATATAGGAATTGCATTCTCTGGATAGCCTGACAGGCAAAGTGGATCAGAAAATGCAATAGAAATCATTAGCATGAACATAATCAAACTGGTTATGAACGATAGAACTACATCCATTTTTGTGTTTGTGTGTGTTTATTTTTTTATTTTTTTAAAGAGGGTGGGAGAAGGGAGTGGAGAGGGATAAGATGAGCTATTAGATGATATGGGATTTGAGATACTTGAAGTATTTATACTATGTTGAAGTATTTATGACTCGAAGAGTAGATGCTGGCTATAGCTATAAAGCAAGTTATGTGGCGTTCGGAGTTGGCAACCTCCATTACCTAATCTTAATAAATATTGGGGACTACTAGTGAAATTTTTCCCTTTTTACACTGTATGAGGGGGCCATGAATCAAAGATGTTTGATTAGCATGCATTACTGTACCCAAATTATAAGTGGCGACAATGGGGGCTAATTAGTTTTACCATAAAAAGTAGCAAGATATTTCACACTAAAAGGTTTCAGTTGCGTTGCAGCATTCACAATTGAAAGTGTATATGTATTTGCTCCTGATTATACATACCGTACTAAATTCTTTGCTTGACAAGTCTTTTGCTGGGAAATGCTGACAGTGCTCTTGATGGGCTCTGGCAAAGGAAGAGAGTTGAAGCGTTGCTATATGCAATCAGTTTGGACTCATCTCACATGGGGTAGACTCCATACACATGTAAAACCCATACTTTTTTCTCACGGAGTGATGTCAGTCCGGATTGATAAAAGAGTTTGTCGAGAGTCAAAGTCCGACAATGGTAATTTTTCTGGGTTTCACCTCTCAAAAAATTTGTGTCAGGCCCTTCCAATGTTTTTTAGGAGCATGTACGAAATTGCATTTGTTTCACTTATATGTTCTAGAGTTGAATCTTTACATTTTCAAATACAAATAATTTTGTAGACTCACTTCAGTTCATTCGAGCAAACCTGTGCACATGTGGTTGACTGACCATTTTATGATTGTTTCTTAATATTAGTGTCACGTTGTTAGTCATGTGTGTCTTGATGTTGAGATTACTGATTCACCGCTAGAGAAAATTTCAAAGTTATCTGTATGTTTTTTTTTTGTTGGCTCCACCTAAATGGACAAGGTTTAGTTTGGTTTGATTTAGCATTATGCTTATTTTTGCGACAATATATCGTTACATTTGATAAAGCTAGCCATATGAGAGACCCTTTTTTCTGGGCCGGTTACTTCTTTCCCCATTATTGGGGGCCTCGCCTTGGACATGAGGATAATCACAAAGCAACTATTTGCTATATACACCCTCATCCCTCATCCCATTCTGAGCCTTTATTATGTGTTACCCAATTTGTTTGAGTCTTTGAGTTTGATAAATAGATCACAGTATTTGTAAATTGCCAACCAAATCTTTTATTGGTGCTTAGAAGGCTGGGGTAATTAATCATTAGAATGAAATGTAATGAATTACTTGGTCCAACTGCTATTATACTAAAGCTATAGTTTATTCAATGCTATTTGTTATTCTTTATCATTTTCTCTTGGTCAGCACGCAAATAGTCCATTGTGTTAACAACTGGTTGAATAATTCAAATTTGCCAATGCCAGTTGACCAATCAATGTGTCTGGCTTGAAGGTAAAATAGGAATACAAGTAGCCAACCTGACCCAAACGGCTATTCATATTGATAGGACGCACGTGATGTGGGCATCACCATATTTATGAGAAAGCAACCCGTACATGTAAGTCAATTAGTCGGTAAATTACAAAATAATGACTTTTTCGCTTAATCAATCTGCTGCCTTAGTAGCAGTTCTCCTAATAAATTGAAAATTGATTCACCCGTATCCATTGTATTAACAACTGATTAAATAAAAAGTATTGTTTAGCCAATGGCGGTTGGCCAATCAACATGTATGGCTTGAAGGTAAGTAGGAGTCTAAGTAAGCTAATTAGTTGTTAAATTACAATATAATGCCTTCTTAGCTAACCAATTTGTTGTCTTTTATTAGCAGTTCTAATAAATTGGTAGCTGATTGACTCGAATCCATTAGTATTTTGTATCATTTTTAATAATCCCATAAAACTTGAAATTGTTGTAAACAAATACTTCTCATTTTCCTATCTCTATTAATCTTTTAGTGCAAATAATTATTGGTGAGTTGATAGGTTAGGTAAGTTCAAATTGCAAATCTGACCATTTTCTGAAACATCGTCCTTTAGTTGCATAATCAAATTGTTAATGGATTGGTTGGTTAGGGATGAACAATTACAAATGTACCATATAAGAAACATGGTCATTTTATTGCAAATCATATTGTGAAACATGATCCCTTTTATGTAATCACTTTATTATCTTTATATGCTACATATTTGGTCCATCTGCTATTCTTGGATCAATTTGTTAAGCCAATCACATTAATGAATTCACCAGCTACCACAGTGGTTTTGGTGTATTAAAAGTAAAGTAAATGAAACAACACTAACATGTTTGAGTTCAAACTCAAAGAAACGATTACATTAGAATGGTGAACAACATTGACCTTAAAATGATGACTGCAATAGAACTCAATCAAATTAAGTATTTGACACTGCCACAACATTATTTATGCGAAATGGTAGCTCAAAAATAGCAAATTAGGAGAAACATGAAGCAGCATATGCTTATTTATTCGTCACGATATATATATATATATACAAATGATATTACTGTATGCTGGTTCCTTACTTTGATGGCCAAGAAACCATGTTTTCTCACATTATTCTCATGGACTTTCTCCATCGATATTCTCTTGCAATTCTTCCAATGGCTCCTTCTAGAAAAACCCTCCAAGAACATACTCATCACCAGAGCTATATATAACTCTTAGGTGGCATTCAGTATCCTGGAATAAATTTGGACAGGAACAAAATGAGTTAAATAATTAAATAGAACTGAGAATGAAATGAACTTGGTAAAGAGAATGCCATACCTGGTATGCTACAGAAAAGAAGGTATGAATGGATGTATTGATTTCGCCGTATACTATAGAAAAGAAGATGAATGGATGTATTGATTCCGCACCCATGTTTTGTAGTTTGTATACTAGATAGTGGATCTTTTTAGTTAATTGATTTGTTATTCAGTTCAATTTTATAGAGAATCATTAGTCAAGTGAGGACCCTGCTTTACTAGAAATATAAGATTAAGGATGGGCATAAATGTTGAGATTACTTTTTCACTTCTAGCGAAAATTCCAGGTTATCACTTCTAGCATCCTTTTTCCCTCTCGAAATTGCAGATATTTGCACGTTGCAAGAACGAAACTTCTTAACAGATTTGCATAACATAAACGAGATTTGTCTATCATAAGCATAACTACCCATTACCTAGATCTCATCAACCGTCAAACCTATTGCTCAAGTCTCAAATGGTTAATATAGACCATAGTTGCTTCCTCGAACATTTTTTTTTTTTTACATACATAAATAGGATAACTGTAAAAATGATTTAATCAAGTTGAATCTCAAGATCTATAATTGCCCTCCAAAACAATCATCTTTAATGTGACTTTAAATGGAAATTGATAAAGTAACCCTTAGAATATATCAATATTCCCAAAAGAATACCTTTTCACAAACATATATGACATCAAGATCAAATCTATAAAGTCGAGATTTCACAATTATTAGCATTACTCTAAACCATGATAACTATATATTCTATCCCAATGAAATACTATTGATGCCACAAGGATTCTAGCATTATAATCAATACCCTACATATATTATCTCATTTCCACAATCCTTCCATTAACAAGAGAATCAAACTCCCACACCAACACTAACTTCCTCATACAAAGAGGTTCGAATAACACACGTGAAATTAATCCATAAAAAATTTGGCTACACAAATTTTTACTCTCAACATCTACATACCTCCAAACATGAAAATCAATAGTATCGCAGAAATAGATAATAACAAAATTTAATAATTTGACCCATCTAAACTCAATTGATCACTTAATCGCCATGAAAATTGATGGATTAAACTCTCAAAACCATTATAAAATTCCAAGATAACTTCTAAGTATAAATCAACCCCAAATAATGATAACGAAAGACATAAGACAAAATATATGATTTCCGCCATGAAAATATATCTGTACTTCCTCCAACAAATTCATTTTTAATAACATATTATCAAGATTAAATCCATTCAGTCAAAGCTCCAAAATCTATTAACATGACCCCAAAACATGATAGCCATCTATTTTATACTGCAATTAACACTATTTCGGAGGGCATTCCAAAATCATCGTTTAAAACCAACATAACACTAGCCTAACTTTCATAATCATTCATGAACAGAGTGATCAAACCACTATACCATTACTATCATCTTCATACAACCGTATGCGAGATTAATCATTCGAAAGTCCAGTTGCCCAATCCCTAGATCTCAAAGATTAGTAAACCCATTGCTCTGATACAAACTTGTCACGCCCCAAAATTTAACACAGTAAATCTAGGACGGGACCGCCGCGTTCTTAGAAAGACAAGTCCTCCTAAGCCCGCAAGGCTCAATATCTTAATACAATTAGTGCAAAGCTACTAAAACCTCAATTGTCTGAAATCTCCAATAATGACTTTAGATACTCAAGTGTTACTTCGAATTCCAAGGATCATAACGTGAGGTAAAATTCCTCAATTATTACAAACAAACTCAAATGTCATAACTGGAATTCAAATCCAACATCAAATAACATTTGAATGGGTAATTCTCTTTGCACTAGATCACCACAAGAGGCTGACACTACCCACCCAAATCTCGAGTTCTTACTCTTCTTTTTCTGCAAAGAAAGTAGGCGAAAACAAAAAGGGGTGAACGAACAAAAGCTCAGTAAGGCGTCTTTCCCCAAAGAATGACAAGAGTATACGAATCATGTAAATAATAAGAATGAGCTGTAGCGGAAGAATAATGAGCAATTAATAACTTGCAAGAGTTTCTTTAAAACTATAACAGTGGTCACATAGCAGTTATCAATTAGTACAGTATGATAGGTATTATCCCCCATATCAGGTTCAGTACGATAGGTATTATCCCCCTATCAAGTTCAGTACGATAGGTATTATCTCCCCTATCAGGTTCAGTACGATAGGTATTATCTCCCCTATCAGGTTCAGTATGATAGGTATCACCTCCCCTATCAGGTTCAGTACGATAGGTATTATCCCCCTATCAGGTTTAGTACGATAGGTATTATCCCCCCTATCAGGTTCAGTACGATAGGTATTATCCCCCCTCCCCTATCAGGTTCAGTACGATAGGTATTATCTTCCCTATCAGGTTCAATACGATAACTATAACTTGTCGAGCAAAAACGGTCAATGTACAGTTTAAAGAAGAATGAGACATCAATTAGTATACATGCAAGGATACTCTTGACATTACTTTTTGGCTATACGGAAGAGGTATGCAAACTTACGTTTCAAGGAGACTAGGAACAAGATAGGCTCTCGAATATTTATATCAAAAGATATAATATCGTAAAATGGAAAGATAATAAATAGTGAATTAAATCACTAATCGGATAACGATAATTTACCAAGTAGTTGAAAGATTCTTAAATATTGTATTGAACAAATGGTCATAAAATCACTATGAGTGCAAGCATTACGTGGATCTTTTTTCAAATAGTAATAAGATCAAACTTAACTCTTGGAAGGTAAACTATTTTCTAAGTGATAAAATTCTTATTTACAAAAAGACGCGAAAAGGTACGTTGTTTTTAAAGCACTTTAATTTATTTTTGGTTGGGTTATAAATACAATGCAAAATACTGGAAAGAATATAAATACATAAGTAAATGCGTTTAGAGTAAATTTAGTTAAAAGAATATATAATAGGTAAATATATACATTTGAAGTAAAAGTAGCTCTAAAACCATTTAAAGGCACCAAATGACTTTTATAATAATGTAATCGTTAAACGAAATATTTGGATTAAAATATAGAAAACTAGTAGGTGATATGAATAGATTTCCTTTAGAATTCTATTACTTAAAATCAGTAACTTTCATATATACCCAATATGTTAATAAGAAAATAGTTTCTTTGTTGTTGCAGGCACAATACACGAAAGTATGAAATATGATAGTATAAAATAATAGGGAATAGTTTCTTGTTAGTTGAAAGCATATAAATACTACTAGACTAATGAAGTCATGAACATGAACTTGTTCTTAATGCCATTGAGAATCACGTTGGCATTGAAATAAAAGAATAATTGAATCCTTAGGCATTTACGTTTGGTACTTGGTAGTAATAGCCACTGACCAAGATGTATACATATGTAGTAGACCGAGAAACATCTTATTCCATTTACATGGCTACTGAGCTATACACGAGGAATACAAGCAGTCAAGAATAATACAAGCTATTACATTCTTCATTATCTCCATGAAGAACTATCGAGAATATCAGCAAGTTCTGATTCGTGAAAATAACAACGAGCCAAGAGAGAGCCATAACGATAAAAGATCGTAGATATTGACTATAGGATTTCTAACAGTTCAATGCGAGAGGATAAATAATAGGATTACTAGGATCGATACGAGTGATAATCATTTAGATGAGATAGTAGAAGAAGATTAAAATATAATGGAAGAATCTCACTTACCTCAATTTCAAGTCTGATAAAAATCTCAATATCTTTATCCTACAAATTTGTACCATGATAAAATATTTCTATTAAAAACCTCAATCATCTCAGTTTACATTCAAATGATCAAAACTGTCTTTTATTCTTAATACTAAAAGAATGGTATAACTTATAAACAACTGAGTACACTATAAATCTAAGGCTTAACGTGACAAAATCGTGTTACCAAGCTACCTATGCTCGAGACCAAAGTTTTTTGCTTCTATAATATTTTATGCAGAGGAACTTTCAAGAAATTCCAGTCGCTAAAATGGTTAAGGATTGGGCATTTATTGACTATTTTTAGAAGCCATTGTTCTGACAACCCTCGAATTAGTTTTGCTTTCCAGGAAAAGCATGTTAAACAACATGGTTTGCATTGGGGTTGGGGTATGGCTTATATAAATTGTTTGCTCACAAGCTTTCTGCCACAAAGTGGAATTATTCCACAGAAAGCTGGGATTAGCAAGGTATAAGTTGGGAAGTGAACCATATAATATTGAGGCATGTGTAGAAGTAATCATGAGCTAGAGTGGGACAAGTTTGCTTGCTCAAATTTTCTTTTGCTTTCTCGTTCTGACTAAGCAGGAGATGGCTAATGCATAATATGACATGCTCAATATATTGCACGTGGTGGGCTTCCGAATTTAAAAGATGCTGCATGAATAAAATGAGAACCAACAAAAATGACGACGAAAGTTCGGTTTAATTTCTCGATGACAGTTTAGGCATATTTTATTAAAATAATCTTAACTTCTTCTACAAAACTCCAATTGATGCGCCATTTGAAGCACTATAAACTAGACTCTTCCGGCTTTCCAACCATATATAGATCATCACCTAAGTCTTCCTCAAACGCTATAGCTTTTAATTCGAAATTTGTCCCAAAAACTTATTCGTAACTTTGTAACCTTTCAACCTTCTTTAAATAAATTTCCGGAGTGAACTTATATGCTTGGGCTTGCATGTCTAGATGTTCCTATATCACTTTTAATACATTCCAAATTATATACGATCTTAATTGCTTTGAAATATGATATAACCATTATCGTTAATTGACCATTCTTTAATAATTTATTTTTGACTCGCATTCGATAGGGGTATTACATGTGTGCATCACCATATTTATGAGAAAGCAACCCGTACATGTAAGTCAATTAGTCGATAAATTAAAAAATAATGACTTTTTCGCTTAATCAATCTGCTGCCTTAGTAGCAGTTCTCCTAATAAATTGAAAATTGATTCACCCGTATCCATTGTATTAACAACTGATTAAATAAAAAATATTGTTTAGCCAATGGCGGTTGGCCAATCAACATGTATGGCTTGAAGGTAAGTAGGAGTCTAAGTAAGCTAATTAGTTGTTAAATTACAATATAATGCCTTCTTAGCTAACCAATTTGTTGTCTTTTATTAGCAGTTCTAATAAATTGGTAGCTGATTGACTCGAATCCATTAGTATTTTGTATACAAATGATATTACTGTATGCTGGTTCCTTACTTTGATGGCCAAGAAACCATGTTTTCTCACATTATTCTCATGGACTTTCTCCATCGATATTCTCTTGCAATTCTTCCAATGGCTCCTTCTAGAAAAACCCTCCAAGAACATACTCATCACCATAGCTATATATAACTCTTAGGTGGCATTCAGTATCCTGGAATAAATTTGGACAGGAACAAAATGAGTTAAAGAATTAAACAGAACTGAGAATGAAATGAACTTGGTAAAGAGAATGCCATACCTGGTATGCTACAGAAAAGAAGGTATGAATGGATGTATTGATTTTGCTGTATACTATAGAAAAGAAGATGAATGGATGTATTGATTCCGCACCCATGTTTTGTAGTTTGTATACTAGATAGTGGATCTTTTTAGCTAATTGATTTGTTATTCAGTTCAATTTTATAGAGAATCATTAGTCAAGTGAGGACCCTGCTTTACTAGAAATATAAGATTAAGGATGGGCATAAATGTTGAGCTTACTTTTTCACTTCTAGCGAAAATTCCAGGTTATCACTTCTAGCATCCTTTTCCCTCTCGAAATTGCAGATATTTGCACGTTGCAAGAAAGAAACTTCTTAATCTGCCTATCCAAACCAACAAAAGAATTTACGAAATGCGCAAGCTAGATACTTTTTTCCTAATCTACACAAGCTACTACTAATTCTATAAATACTTGGAGGGGTGGGTGGCTAACGGGTAGGGGTGGGGGATGGGGTGAGGAAGAAGATGACCCATTTTTTAGAAAAAAAGAAAAGAAAAATTCTTTATGTTTATTTGGTAAAAAGAATGGGCGGAGAGAGAAGAAAAGAAAAGGGGAAAAAATGAATAATATAAGGGCAGAGACGTCATTTAGCTCATTTTTTTAATGTCATTAGCTTAAACTAAAAGGAGGGGGGGTAGTGTGGGATGTCTCAAATAAGATATAGGACTTTTTTGGACTTTTGCCAACACAGGAGGGTAAAGTGATACTTTGTCATAACACAAAGGGGCGGAGTGATATTTTCTCTTTATTTTTTCAATGTCTTGACACACTATTTTCTTTGTTAGCCTATCCAACTAACGTAATGGCAAATGTTAGAACTCCATTGAGAGGGGGCAGAGTGATATTTTCTTTTTATTTTTTCAATGTCTTGACACACTATTTTCTTCTTTAGTCTATCCAACTAACGTAATGGCAAATGTTAGGACTCCATTGAGAGAAAATTCAATTGGTGTATTTATGAAACCATTTATGAACACTTTGATTTGTTATATCTTTTATAAATATCAACATATTTATGATGTTATGCAACATAATTTTTTTCTCAAATGTCTACTATATATTACATTTGAATCTCATAAAAAAATCTTTCTGAAACCTTGGTCTACTAAATAAAGGTGTCAATCTTTGAGTATGATAAAAGCATTCCGACTGTATAAAATAAATGGTATTATAAAAAATTATCATTCTTATCAATATCTTCTTATATTGAATTTATTTTTTATGTTGTTATTGGCTTTTACTTTTTATTTTCTTCAGCATATTCATTTTTGCTAAGAACAAAATCAATTAAAGTTTTCCTTCACTAATGATGAGAAATGATTTCCTCAATATAGAATAAGATAAGATGGACGAATTATTATAAAAAAGAATTGAGCTTGATAATTGATGTCATCCTTTATTACTCAATGTTTCTCCTAAAATATCATGCTCATATCAGTGTGGACTACATATGTAAGCCAATTACAATTAAATATTTATTCAAATATGCTCTCAAGGGTCACAATCGACTGATAACAACTCTATATCATAGACCTGTAACTGGAGATTAATCTCAACTTGCTGATGATATAAAACTTTATTATGATTGCATACAAATATCCCATTGTGAGGCAGCTTTGGAATTTTTTTGCCTTTGATATTCATTTTATATATCCAATTGTACAAGGTTATCATTTCATCGTCCGTTAAAAAAATAGTTATTTATAAGGATAATGAATCAAACGGAGAAGTTAAAAAAAATTTAATATTTGAAACTTGGATGAAGGCAATAAGGAGTATGAGGAAGCTAACAAGCTGATTATTCAGAGTTTCCAAACAAAATTTGTTTACCAAGACAAAAGAAAATTTTGTTATTAGAAGAATATCACATGTGCCTCCAATCAACATGGAGGATTATTATCTTAGTATCCTAGATTCAAGGAAGCTTTTTGTGCACTCGGTTTATTAGAAGATGTATAGAAAATATTCACATAATAAATGAAACAAATACTTGAAAATGATAGTTCAATATAAAAAACTTTTTGCATCCCTATTGATATAAAATAATGTGAGCAGGTTAGAACATGTATGGGAGAGTTGGATAATGTTGATTGATTATGTTCTAAACTAACAAGAACTAAGAGTTTTTTTTTTTGATCATATATACAAAGAATAAACATTTTTGCACTTCACATTTATTTTTTATTTTATTTTATAAATTATTGAAATATTTTATTTTTTAAATATTGATTCTTGGAGTGATATACCTAGGATGACTACAATCTCATCTAGCCAAAATTTATCCTCAAATTCTAGCAAAGACAATTTTGTTTGGTTGTAAGTATTTTCATGACTATAAATAAAAGTTAGCATCAAACTCTTTCCCATATTGGTTTATAAATTTCAAAATCTATCTCCAGTCACAAGCTACTATATATTACACTTTCAAGAGCGACAAGTAAAAAAAGATTAAAGATTTTGATAATGACAAAGTATTAAGAACTACAACTAATGTGATTTCAAAGAAGTATCAAAATAATAAATTAGGACAATATGTATTTTTTTATTATTCTCATTGTAGATTTTATTTTATATAACATGTTTATGTTCCTTATTCATTATTGTTTACCTTATAATATAATGGTAGCAATTAAAATATAGTCTTATGCTATATGACTTTTCAGGTGACTTGCTCAGCCATTTAAATTTCACTTAGATCATATACCAAATATATTTCAAATATTACTAATGTATTTCAAACTAATGAGACATGTTTATGAATTGAAAACGATAACAAATCTGTATCTATTTGAACTCATTACTGCCACCAATTATAAGTTGCTAGGTAGTCCATAATAACTTTTAGAGTATATGTTCATGTTATTCATGTTCAAATAATAATTTTTTGTGTAACATGAAGTATTCTAGAATATTCTTTGACCATTGGATCATTCGAACTTATGATGGTAAGAGATGAATTTACAAGTAGTTCACGTGTGCAAAGAGTAAGTATGACGTCAAATTAGGACAAGGCAAATGTGAATTTTGTGAAAACAACAATTTGAAGAAAGGAGATACATGTGTCTTTCAATCTTTGTTAAATAGTAATACTTATTGTCATATTTTTTTAAAAAATAAAAATAAATTCTTACTTTGTTTGGTTTCCTTAGTAATAGTATATTACTTAGAGTAACTACATATTATAGTTTTCAATAGTGTGATTGGAAGCTTGAATAGATTGGTTTCATATTACATATTTTTAATGTACACATATTACACCTGTCCATCGCACGGGTACAACGCTAATTGCTGCTAAACGAGAAGGGTTTTCAAGAGATCAATGTAAGGATTAATTTTTCATTAAACTCTTCCTATGAAAAAAAGGAATCTTGCTCCTTTTATATTCAACAAATGTTGTTCATATTATTAATTGTAACTTTAGCGTTGCTTGTGTGCCATGTTGTAGAAATCCCTGATGAAATTATCATAAAAAACTCAGAGGATAGGTTTGCTGAATTTGTGAATTTTGCTTATCCTACTTTATGGAGTAATATGTCTGATCATTATTTTTTCAAAGAAAGAGCCTTTCTTGCTCCAACATTAGAACATGTTGGGATGATAAATGATTACTTAATGTCTTTAGAACAAATGTTGTTCATATTATTATAAATTATAAGTTATGATGTATTTGTTTATACTATTAATGAAATATTGTCATTGCTTATCCAAAAAAGATTTTTATATGTATTACATATATATGTTAGATGAAAGACTGATTATGATTTAATAGAAGCTGTGGTTGGTGCTAGAGTTGTGCCCAATCAGAAACCATATTTGGTGGACAAACCAAACCCGTTTTCAGGAAAGAATTCAAAAGTTTGTTAATTATATGTGTTTGCTAGTCTAAAAGAATTTGTTAGTGCTTGTCCTTGTGATTTTCGTCATTAAGATCGTTAATTTGAGAACCAAACTGTATTACAACTACTCTTAAGGAACCAAATGGTATTAGAATGGAACCCTGTAATTCTTAACAGTTGCAAAATCAAATTGTTAATGGATGGATTAATTAGGAATGTACAACTATAAATGTACATATTCTTAAACATGGTCCTTTTTGTTTAATCTCTTTAATTATCTTTATATTTCACGAATTTGCTCCCTATGCTATTCTTCCTGGATCAATTTGGTAAGCCAAACAGATTAATGATTTCACCAGCTAGCCGTGGCGCACCTATTACAACTATTATATTGAATATTTTTGTTGAACAATAACACACTTTCACCTTTCTCATCGCACGAGTACATCCCTTGAGTTTGGATGTCTGAATTTGTCACTGCCAGCTGTCCCAAGTGTGAAAAGCACTAAACTTCCCATTTGGACTTGTTTTCCAAACAATAAAATCATTTCCTCGAGCTCCACTCAATATTGTTTGAGCCTCCCTAACGTCATCTAAACTCTGGCTCGTGCCATAATCACGCGCAACAGCACAAGCTTAACATGTCTGAGTTGATTAAGTACTTATAATCCAACTACTCCAAATAGAAACAGAACAAGAAACCACACTTAACATGTCTGAGTTGAAAGTGAAAGAAACAATTACATTAGCTAGAATGGCGAACAACAACATTGACCTTAAAATGATGAGTGCAAGAGAACTCAATCAATTAAGAGTAGGACATTGTCATATAGCAAATTAGGAAAAAACATGAAGCAGCATATGCTTATTTATTTGTCGCGTCGCAGTACATACAAATGATGCTGTTGATTGCTGAAGCAAACTGTTGCTGAATCTTCACTTTGATGGTCAAGAAACCACGTGTTCTCACATTATTTTCATGGAGTTTCCAGATATTCTCTTGCTATTCTTCCATCACCTCCTTTTGGGAAAAACCCTCCAGGCACATGCTCATCACCAGAGCTATACAGAACCCTTAGTATCTCTTGAGGGGTCCTTTTGTAAGCGAGTGAATCATAATTGGCTGATAACACATTGCTAGTAGTACGATTTTCTGCTCCCAATTCTGGTGGGACAAAGATCCCTTCATCCCTAATGCCACACTTTGCCAATTGATTTCTCAGCTCCGAGATACGGATGGTGAATTCAGCTACCGTGTGGTTGTATGGGTGCACAACTTCTGCTGCTCGTTCATAGAGGTAATGCCTAATGACTGCATCTTGGCCAGCTTCAACCCCTAATAGTCCTGCCAACAGCTGTTCACCGAAATTGAACTTTGTTAAATGCTCACTTGATCTAACAGTTTAACATTTTAGAGTGTATATAATTAATTAATTTAATGTCTTCAACATATCTTTCACGGGCAAGTAAGGTTTTTGAGGTATGCATATAGTAAATTGAATGAAATGTTGATACTTGAATCCAAGACCTTTCTGACCAAAAATAAAAAATAAAAATCTAGGATCTTAATTTGGTGATAGGGCTCTCATACCATATTAGTGATAGTTCAGATCAAATGATTACTTATTCCTAATACCATGATAGATTTGAGTTTAAGTCTTGCTATTATTATCCTATTCAATTCTCTCAATTAGTAATCCGTTTACACGTGGATACATATGTGATTTGATTAAAGCTACAGTATTGATCTGCTCACCCTCTTCGTAATATAGCCATTGATGTTGGGGTTGGTGCCCACATATCCAAGGATCCCCATGTATGGAATCACATAAGAAGCCAGCATGTAACTGATACTGTCACGGTAGGGGTTGAATGGAGGCACGAGTGCATATCCCATCGCTTTGTTGAACAATTTTGCAAAGTTTCCAGCTCTAAGATCCAATTGAGGCCTTGGAAACCCACCAACTGTTGTTTTAATGGCCCTGCAAAATGACACTTGCAAATTGTAAATTAGAATTCTTATAAATGGCTTTTAAAAATTATGAAACTACTAGATTCCAAAGGGTTTGATTAATGGTGGAGCTCTTGGGATGTGGACAATAGACTTGCCCACATTATGAGTTTAAATCAGTCAAGAGGCAATTTTAATAGGCATTGTGTTTAACTAACTCAGACTATATCTCTTTCGGACGGAGTCATGTTTGCTCCAGAATTTAGATCATGATATGAACCGAAGGAATTTC
This sequence comes from Ehretia macrophylla, assembly GCA_037974665.1. NCBI lineage: Eukaryota > Viridiplantae > Streptophyta > Magnoliopsida > Boraginales > Ehretiaceae > Ehretia > Ehretia macrophylla. The sequence continues at coordinate 42,277,175 of CM075780.1, read as the reverse complement.
GAGAGGTGTGTCTTGTCTTTGGATTAACAAAAAAAAAAAAAAAAATTGAATATATTCTAGGAGCATGTAACTAGATATATGAAAGATTATGGAACCTTAAATGACCAACTTCTTGATAAGCAAATTCTTCGATAATCTGTTGTGTGACAAAATCCAAATTTGCTTTCTGAGCACCAATTGGAGGAGGACCACCCCAGACCAACTCTGGTGCAACCTTATCAAGTCCATATCCTAGAGCACCCCACAAGAAGAAGTCACATTCTAAGTGCTCCAAGTTCAATGCAAATTGCATTGGGTCAATATCTTCTTTGTATACAGGAACTGCATGCTCTGGATATCCTGATGGACAAAGTGGATTAGAATAAGCAAGAGAAGTCATTAGCATGGACATGATCAAACTGGTTATGGAGGATAGAACTACATCCATCTTTGTTTCACTCTGTGTGTGGGTTTGTGGTTTTTTAAAGAGGAGAGGGAGATGAGTTATGAGATGATATGGAGTTTGAGATGCTTGAAGTATTTATACTATGTTGAATGCAATAAGTTTAGTTTCCTTGTTAGACAATGTAAATAGAGAGTTTGACATCTCTATCATGATATTGTCAGAAGCTATGAAAATTTTGATGCATGAATAGTGACAATTTGGAGACAGTTTGAAGACGACTAAGGTACGTCGTCGTCTCCAAATGAAGACGGTTTGGAGACGAATAGCAAATACCGTCACCAAGCCGTGACTGACTAGCTAGTCCCTCACCAATTTGGTGACGGACAAGCTAGTTTGTCACCATTTTGGTGACGAACAAGCTTGTCCGTCACCAATTTTGGTGACGAAACAAATGGTCCGTCACCAAAATGGTGACGGATCGCTTTATCTGTCACTACCTTGGTAACGGACTAGCTTCTCCGTCACCAAACTGTCACCAAGCCATGACTGACCAGCTAGTCCCTCACCAATTTGATGACGGACAAGCTAGTCTGTCACCATTTTGGTGATGAAAGAGATGGTCCGTCACCAAAATGGTGACAGATCGCTTCATCCGTCACCACCTTGGTGACGCACTAGCTTCTCCGTCACCAATTTTGGTGACGAAACAGATGGTCCATCACCATTTCTGGTGACGGAAATGATGGTCCTGTCAATTTTGTCACATTAATTAGCAGTTGCAGCTTTTCAAGTTGGCAACCTCGATCATCCAATCTTCTCCTTCTCTGTTTGAAAACGTAATCGAGTTGATTTATCAACCAAACGCACTTCAACTATGATCCTATCATGGTCTGTTTTTGCGACAATAAACACCATAGGTTTTGATGAAGCTAGACAAAGTATTCCAAATCTGAGCCTTTATTATGTGTTATCAATTTGCTTGAATTTTAAGTTTGATAAATGGATCACAGTATTTGTAAATTGCCAATCAAATCTTTTTTTTGTTGGTTGGAAGGCTATGGTATATCATTAAGACTGAAATGTGATGAATTACTTGGTGTAAATGAAATAATACTAAAGCTATAGTTTATTCTGATATGCTATTTGTTGTTCTGTATCATTTTCTTTCGGTCAGTAAATGGTCCATTGTATTAACAACTGGTTGGACAATACCAATTTGCCAATGCCAATTGGTCAATCAATGTGTATGGCTTGAAGGAAATAGAAATACAAGTAGCCAACCTGACCCAAACGGCTATTTATAATGGTAGGATGCACACGATCCAGGAATCACTATATTCGTGAGAGCCGTACAATAGCAACCTATACATGTAATCAAAAGTAAAGTAGATAGATAAAACAACACTAACATGTCTGAGTACAAACCGGAAGAAGAAAAAAAACTTGCAAACAAACTGATTAGATTTTGATATGAGAGGCGCGTGGACCCACACACTTGGGCGTTCACAGGCGCCTCTCAACTGGATCATCGAGCTAATTGCTCTAAAGAGCTGATACTTGTAACAAACAACTACATTAAATGGTGAATAACAACATTGACCTTAAAATGATGATTGCAATAGAGAACTCAATCAATCATGTATACAACGTTGTCACAACATTATTTATTCCAAATGACAGCTGAAAAATAGCAAATTAGGGCAACATACATGAAGCATCATATGCTTATTTATTCTTCACATCACAATATATAAAACGATGGCCAAGAAATTAACCATGTGTGCTCACTTTATTCTCATGGACTTTTCAGATATTCTCTTGCAATTCTTCCATCAGCTCCTTTGGGGGAAAACCCTCCAGGCACATGTTCATCACCAGAGCTATACAGAACCCTTAGTATCTCTTGAGGGGTTCTTTTGTAAGAGAGTGAATCATAATAGGCTGATAACACATTGCTAGTAGTGCGATTTTCTGCGCCTAATTCTCGTGGGACAAAGATCCCTTCATCTCTAATGCCACACTTTGCTAATTGATTTCTCAGCTCTGAGATGCGGTTGGTGAATTCCTGTACCGTGTTGTTGTATGGGTGCACAACTTCTGCAGCTCGTTCGTAGAGGTAATGCCTAATGACTGCATCTTGGCCAGCTTCAACACCTAATAGTCCTGCCAAAAGCTGTTCAACGAAAATGAACTTCGTTAATTTGCTATTTTGTGCAAGTAAGGTTATTGGACTATGCATGTAATAAACGTGAAGAAGTAACGGGAGTGGAATCCATGACTTTTAATTAGTAATAGGGTTCTAATACCATATATATGTATAGATATTTTGTTTTTAAAGCTGTGGGTATTTGAGTTTAGAATCTTAAACTTTTAAATTAAGTGGTCACTTATCCTAATACCATGATAGTTTTCAGTTCCAATCGTCACTATTATCTCGTTTGCTGCATGCATGGCTCTGTGTTAGTTGCTTATTTGTTTAAGGCTAATGTTTCAATCTACTTACCCTTTTCGTAAGATAGCCATTGATGTTGGGGTTGGTGCCTACATATCCAAGGAGCCCCATGTATGGAATCACATAAGAAGCCAGCATGTAACTGATACTGTCACGGTAGGGGTTGAATGGAGGCACGAGTGCATATCCCATCGCTTTGTTGAACAATTTTGCAAAGTTTCCAGCTCTAAGATCCAATTGAGGCCTTGGAAACCCACCAACTGTTGTTTTAATGGCCCTGCAAAATGACAATTGCAAATTGTAGATTAGTATTCTTGTAAGCATGCAATTTCCATATGGAAAAAAAATTATAAATTCCCTTTAATAACAATGAAACTATTAAACCCCAAGGGTTTATGCCATCACCAAATATCTTATCGAACAACCTCCTTACATGGGGTCTTTAAGATTGAGAATCTCCAATGTTTTATGTGGGCCTCAACAAATCTAGGGAGTTACTTTTGTTTCTTATTTTTTGTGTGTTTGTAAAGTGCTATTGGATTTAAACTAAAATAATAAATTTCTAAAATAGGGAGAGAATCCAAATTTGCTTTCTGAGCACCAATTGGAGGAGGACCAACCAAGACCAACTGTGGTGCAACTTTATCAAGTCCATATCCTAAAGAACTCCACAAGAAGAAGTCACATTCTAAGTGCTCCAAGTTCAATGCAAATTGCATTTGGTCGATATCTTCTTTGTATATAGGAATTGCATTCTCTGGATAGCCTGATAGGCAAAGTGGATCAGAAAATGCAATAGAAATCATTAGCATGAACATAATCAAACTGGTTATGAACGATAGAACTACATCCATTTTTGTGTTTGTGTGTGTTTATTTTTTTTTTTTTTTAAAGAGGGTGGGAGAAGGGAGTGGAGAGGGATGAGATGAGTTGTTAGACAATATGGGATTTGATGTGAGCAATAAATTTTGGTGCAAGTCAAAAGAAGACAACAAGCAATGGGAAATGAAGAAAAATATTTGGTTGCAAAGTTAGGCACACTCAATTTTGGGTTGATTTCACACTACATGTGGAAAGACTTTTTGTGCAAGATGAGCCTATAAATAGAGGCTCAAACTTCACCATTTGAGCATCACCAAAACATTCCAAGTTAGAGAGAAAACATAAGCTTTCTCTTGAGTATTTTTCTTCCTCTTTTGTTGTTCTATATTTGTGAGTGAGAGTTAGTTTCTCCTATTATTTGAGAGAGTGATATTGTTTTCTCCTTATATTAGAGAGAAGGTTATTGTAAAATACTCCACATTATAGTGAAATCCTCCATTACTTGCCCGTGGTTTTTCCCTCGATTTGTTTGAGGGTTTTCCACGTAAATCTTGTGTCTCTACTTTCTCTGTTCTCATTCATATTTTAGCTGCGTGATACTGCTTGTCCCTGACCATTTCGCTGCGCCGATACCCAACAGTGATATCAGAGCCACTGGTTACGGGTCACTAGTATACATACGGGGTTACTGTTTGCGGTTACTATTAACGTATACGGTATAGTACTATTCACCTATACGGTATCAATATTATTTTCGTATACGGTTTTTTGTACTATTCACGTATACAGTACTATTCACATAAATAGTACTATTCACAGTGAAATATTGGGAGTCAGTTCAAGTCACGAAGCAGATCGTCGTTAATACTATAGCGGCAAAATTTGAAATCGAGAAGTTTAACGGGAGAAATTCTTCCCTATGAAAATTAAAGATGAAGGCAATCTTGAGAAATGAGAATTGCTTGGCAGCAATTGGAAACAGACCAGCGGAGGTGACTGACAACAAGTGAAAAGAGATGGATGACAACGCTATGGCTAATCTGCACCTGGCATTGGCAGATTCGGTATTGTCAAGCATTGAGGAAAAGAAGTCAGCAAAAGAAATTTGGGATGCGCTGACCAAACTATATGAGGTCAAATCATTTCACAACAAGATTTTCTTGAAGAGAAGACTCTACACCCTTCGGATGAGTGAGTCCACATCGGTGACAGATCAAATCAATACCTTAAATACACTATTCTCTCAATTGACTGCAATTGGGCATAAAATAACAGAGCTTGAACGTGCAGAAATTCTACTTCAAAGTATACCTGATTCGTATAATCAACTCATCATTAGTTACACTAACAATGTTCTTTCAGATTTTGTTATTTTTGATGATGTTACAGCCGTTATTCTGGAAGAAGAATCTAGGCGCAAAAGTAAAGAAGAGAGAATCGAAAGTTCACAACAAGCAGAGGCATTATCAATGGTGAAAGGTATATCAACGGAACGTGGCTCTAGTAGGAGCAACAACCATGGTAGATCAAAATCAAGGAGTAGAAAAAATATCAAATGCTACAACTGTGGCAAGAAAGAGCACTTCAAGAAGGATTGTTGGAGCAACAAAAAGAATCCCGAGGTGACAAATTCTCAGGGATGTGTGGCGACTGCACCAGATGATGGAGATATTTTATACAGCGAAGCAGCAACTATATCAAAAGGCAGAAAGGAGCTCACTGATGCTTGGATAATGGATTCGGGAGCAACATGGCATATGACCTCTCGTAGAGAATGGTTCCACACCTATGCACCTGTCTCTGGAGGATCTGTGTACATGGGTAATGATCATGTCTTGGAGATTGCTGGCATCGGTACCGTCAAAATTAAAATGTATGATGGTACCATTCGCATCATTCAAGGGGTACGACACGTGAAGGGCTTAAAGAAGAACCTATTGTCCATTGGACAATTGGATGACCTTGGCTGCAAGACCCATATCGAGGATAGGATCATAAAGGTTGTCAAATGAGCGCTTGTGGTGATCAAGGCAGAAAAGATCGGGGTAAATCTATACATGCTTTTGGGAGATACGTTGCAGGAGGCAGATGTATTAGTTGCATCAGCTGGTCAAGAAGAATCAACTATAATGTGGCATCGCAGATTGGGCCACATGACAGAACGAGGCTTGAAGATTCTTGTTGAACGTAATCTCTTACCCGGGCTCACGACGGTAAACTTACCTTTTTATGAGCACTGTGTTACCAATAAGCAGCATAGATTGAAATTTGGGAGATCTACTGCCAGAAGCAAACACATTCTAGACTTGATCCATTCAGACGTTTGGGAATCACTGGTTTTGTCCCTAGGATGAGCCAAATGCTTTGTATCATTTATTGATGATTACTCCAAGAGACTGTGGGTATATCTAATCAAGAACAAGTCAGATGTGTTTCCAATATTTAAAACATTCAAAGCGCTGGTGGAACTTGAATCCAGGAAAAGGATCAAGTGTTTGAGGATGGACAACGGAGGATAATACACTGACGGAAGCTTCTTGGCATTTTGCAAGCAAGAGGGTATTCAGAGGCAATTTACTTTTGCACATACACCTCAACAAAATGGTGTAGCAGAGCGGATGAACAGAACTCTTCTTGAAAGAATGAGAGCTATGTTGGAAACTGCAGGTCTAGCCAAATCATTTTGGGCAGAAGCAGCTAGAACTGCCTGTTACGTGATAAACCAGTCACTGTCAACTGTAATTGGGTTGAAGACACCAATGGAAATGTGGACCGGAAAACCCGTAGATTATTCTACCTTGCACATATTTGGGTGTCCGGTATATGTGATGTATGGTTCCCAAGAAAGAACAAAGCTGGATCCAAAATCCAGGAAATGTGTATTCTTGAGAAATGCTGATGGTGTTAAGGGGTATCGCTTGTAGGATTCTACTGCCCACAAGGTTGTTATCAGTAGAGATGTGATATTTGCAGAAGATAAACTGCAAAGTGAAGACGACAGCAACACTTCAAATGAGACTACTACAATACAAATTGAAGATAAGTCAGAACAAAGAGATGCTTCTTCTGAAGCTGCACCGGAGCACGAGGAACAAGAACCAGATGATGCTGAGGTTATAGAAGTCCGACGTTCATTGCGTCAGACAACAAGACCAACTTGGCATTCAGATTTTGTCATGGCGAGTAATGCTGCATACTGTCTTCTAACGGAGGATGGAGAGCCATCTACCTTTCACGAGGCTATAAAAAGCCCCGATGTTGCCCTGTGGATAACAGCAATGCAGGAAGAAATTGAAGCTCTACATAAAAACAAGACGTGGGAGCTTGTTCCACTACCACCTGGACGGAAAATCATTGGTAACAAATGGGTCTACAAGATCAAGCGAGATAGTAATGACCAAGTGGAGCAATATCGTGCAAGACTGGTGGTGAAAGGATATGCTCAGAAAGAAGGAATTGACTTCAACGAGATATTTTCTTCTGTGGTAAGACTTACAACTATCAGAGTAGTCTTGGCCATGTGTGCTGTGTTAGACTTACATCTAGAACAGTTAGATGTAAAGACGGCTTTTCTTCATGGTGAGCTTGAAGAAGAAATTTACATGCTTCAACCAGAAGATTTTGTTAAGAAAGAAAAAGAAAACTTGGTTTGCAGGTTGACCAAATCTCTGTACGGTTTAAAGTAGGCGCCAAGGTGTTGGTACAAGAGATTTGATTCCTTCGTGATTAGCCTTGGGTACAACAAACTCAATTCAGACTATTGTACATACTACAAGAGGTTTGGCGATGATGATTTTATCATTCTACTGTTGTACGTGGACGACATGCTGGTAGCAGGTCCTAGTAAAGATTGGGTCCAAGAACTGAAGGCACAGTTGGCTGGGGAGTTTGATATGAAGGATTTGGGACCAGCAAACAAGATTTTAGGGATGTAAATTCACCGAGATAGAGAAGGCAAGAAGGTATGGATTTCCCAAAAGAATTATTTGAAGAAAATCTTGCGGCGCTTCAATATGCAAGATTGTAAGGAAATCTCAACCCCGCTTTCTGTCAATTACAAATTATCCTCAAGTATGTGCCCTAGCAATGAAGCAGAGATGATATAAATGTCTCGAGTACCGTATGCATCAGCAGTGGGAAGTCTCATGTTCGTTATGATATGTACGAGACCAGATATTGCTCAAGCAGTTGGTGCGATCAGTCGGTTCATGGCGAATCCTGGTAGCGAGCATTGGAATGTTGTTAAGAGGATCTTAAGATACATCAAAGGGACCTCGGATGTTGCATTATGTTTTGAAGGATCAGAATTTACTGTCAAGGGTTTTGTTGATTCTGATTTTGCAGGTGATACAGATAAACGGAAGTCCACTACAGGCTATGTGTTTACAGTTGCAGGGGGCGTGGTAAGCTGGATATCTAAATTACAGACTGTTGTAGCCCTATCTACAACAGAGGCTGAATACATGGCAGCTACACAAGCCTGTAAAGAAGCAATCTGGATTAAACAGTTAATGAAGGAGCTCGGGCACAAACAGGAATCTAGCATTTCATTCCAGGACGAAACACATAAGTGTTCAATATCACTTTGTTCGAGAAGTAGTGGGGGAAGGGAGTGTGGATATGCAGAAGATTCACACCAACGAGAACCTAGCAGATGTCATGACAAAGCCAATCAACGTTGACAAGTTTGTTTGGAGTAGATCCTCATTTGGCCTAGCAAAGACGTAAGCAACATGGAATTGGCAAGTATGGAGAGATTTGAAGTGTCACCAAAATTTTAAGTGGGAGAATGTGAGCAATAAAATTTTGGTGCAAGTCAAAAGAAGACAAAAAGCAATGGGAAATGAAGAAAAATCTTTGGTTGCAAAGTTAGGCACACACAATTTTGGGTTGATTTCACACTACATGTGGGAAGACGTTTTGTGCAAGATGAGCCTATAAATAGAGGCTCAAACTTCACCATTTGAGCATCACCAAAACATTCCAAGTTAGAGAGAAAACATAAGCTTTCTCTTGAGTATTTTTCTTCCTCTTTTGTTGTTCTATATTTGTGAGTGAGAGTTAGTTTCTCCTATTATTTGAGAGAGTGATATTGTTTTCTCCTTATATTAGAGAGAAGGTTATTGTAAAATACTCCACATCATAGTGAAATCCTCCATTACTTGCCCGTGGTTTTTCCCTCGATTTGTTTGATGGTTTTCCACGTAACTCTTGTGTCTCTACTTTCTTTGTTCTCATTCATATTTTAGCTGCGTGATACTGCTTGTCCCTGACCATTCCGCTGCCCCGATACCAAACATTTGAGATACTTGAAGTATTTATACTATGTTGAAGTATTTATGACTCGAAGAGTAGATAATGGCTATAGCTATAAAGCAAGTTATGTGGCGTTCGGAGTTGGAAACCTCCATTACCTAATCTTAATAAATATTGGGGACTACTAGTGAAATTTTTCCGATTTTACACTGTATGAGGGGGCCATGAATCAAAGATGTTTGATTAGCATGCATTACTGTACCCAAATTATAAGTGGTGACAATGGGGGTTAATTAGTTTTACGCATAAAAAGTAGCAAGATATTTCACTAAAAGGTTTCAATTGCATTGCAGCATTCACAATTAAAAGTGTATATGTATTTGCTCCTGATTATACATACCGTACTAAATTCTTTGCTTGACAAGTCTTTTGCTAGGAAATGCTGACAGTGCTCTTGATGGGCTTTGGCAAAGGAAGAGAGTCGAAGCGTTGCTATATGTAATTAGTTTGGACTCATCTCACATGGGGTAGACTCCATACACTATGTAAAACCCATTCTTTTCTCACGAAGTGATGTCAGTCCGGATTGATAAAAGAGTTAGTCGAGAGTCAAAGTCCGACAATGGTAATTTTTCTGGGTTTCACGTCTCAAAAAATTTGTGTCAGGCCCTTCCAATGTTTTTTAGGAGCATGTACGAAATTGTATTTGTTTCACTTATATGTTCTAGAGTTGAATCTTTACATTTTCAAATACAAATAATTTTGTAGACTCACTTCAGTTCATTCGAGCAATCCTGTGCACATGTGGTTGACTGACCATTTTATGATTGTTTCTTAATATTAGTTTCACGTTGTTAGTCATGTGTGTCTTGATGTTGAGATTATTGATTCACCGCTAGAGAAAATTTTAAAGTTATCTGTATATTTTTTTTGGTTGGCTCCACCAAAATGGACAAGGTTTAGTTTGGTTTCATTTACCATTATGCTTGTTTTTGCGACAATACATCGTTACATTTGATAAATCTAGCCATATGAGAGACCCTTTTTTGCCAGGCCAGTTACTTCTCCTTTCCCCATCATTGGGGGCCTCGCCTTGGACATGAGGATAATCACAAAGCAGCTATTCGCTATATACACCCTCATCCCTCATCTTATTCTGAGCCTTTATTACGTGTTACCCAATTTGTTTGAGTTTTTGAGTTTGATAAATAGATCACAGTATTTGTAAATTGCCAACCAAATCTTTTATTGGTGCTTAGAAGGCTGGGGTAATTAATCATTAGAATGAAATGTAATGAATTACTTGGTCCAACTGCTATTATACTAAAGCTATAGTTTATTCAATGCTATTTGTTATTCTTTATCATTTTCTTTTGGTCAGCACGCAAATAGTCCATTGTATTAACAACTGGTTGAATAATTCAAATTTGCCAATGCCAGTTGACCAATCAATGTGTCTGGCTTGAAGGTAAAATAGGAATACAAGTAGCCAACCTGACCCAAACGGCTATTCATATTGATAGGACGTACGTAATGTGGGCATCACCATATTTATGAGAAAGCAACCCGTACATCTAAGTCAATTAGTCGGTAAATTACAAAATAATGACTTCTCCGCTTAATCAATCTGCTGCCTTAGTAGCAGTTCTCCTAATAAATTGAAAATTGATTCACCCGTATCCATTGTATTAACAACTGATTAAATAAAAAATATTGTTTAGCCAATGGCGGTTGGCCAATCAACATGTATGGCTTGAAGGTAAGTAGGAGTCTAAGTAAGCTAATTAGTTGTTAAATTACAATATAATGCCTTCTTAGATAACCAATTTGTTGTCTTTTATTAGCAGTTCTAATAAATTGGTAGCTGATTGACTCGAATCCATTAGTATTTTGTATACAAATGATATTACTGTATGCTGGTTCCTTACTTTGATGGCCAAGAAACCATGTTTTCTCACATTATTCTCATGGACTTTCTCCATCGATATTCTCTTGCAATTCCTCCAATGGCTCCTTCTAGAAAAACCCTCCAAGAACATACTCATCACCAGAGCTATATATAACTCTTAGGTGGCATTCAGTATCCTGGAATAAATTTGGACAGGAACAAAATGAGTTAAAGAATTAAACAGAACTGAGAATGAAATGAACTTGGTAAAGAGAATGCCATACCTGGTATGCTACAGAAAAGAAGGTATGAATAGATGTATTGATTTCGCCGTATACTATAGAAAAGAAGATGAATGGATGTATTGATTCCGCACCCATGTTTTGTAGTTTGTATACTAGATAGTGGATCTTTTTAGTTAATTGATTTGTTATTCAGTTCAATTTTATAGAGAATCATTAGTCAAGTGAGGACCCTGCTTTACTAGAAATATAAGATTAAGGATGGGCATAAATGTTGAGATTACTTTTTCACTTCTAGCGAAAATTCCAGGTTATCTCTTCTAGCATCCTTTTCCCTCTCGAAATTGTAGATATTTGCACGTTGCAAGAAAGTAACTTCTTAATCTGCCTATCCAAACCAACAAAATAATTTACGAAATGCACAAGCTAGATACTTTTTTCCTAATCTACACAAGCTACTACTAATTCTATAAATACTTGGAGGGGTGGGGGGCAAACGGGTAGAGGTGGGGGAAGGGTGAGGAAGAAGATGACCCATTTTTTAGATAAAAAGAAAAGAAAAATTCTTTATGTTTATTTGGTAAAAAGAATGGGAGGAGAGAGAAGAAAAGAAAATGGGAAAAAAATGAATAATATAAGGGCAGAGACGTCATTTAGCTCATTTTTTAACGTCGTTAGCTTAAACTAAACGGAGGGGGGGGGGGGGGGAGGGGGGTAGTGTGGGATCTCTCAAATAAGATATAGGACTTTTTAAGGAAAATATGTATTTTTTTATTATTTTCATTGTAGATTTTATTTTATATAAATGTTTATGTTCCTTATTCATTATTGTTTACCTTATAATATAATGGTAGCAATTAAAATATAGTCTTATGCTATATGACTTTTTAGGTGATTTGCTCAGCCATTTAAATTTCACTTAGATCATATAGCAAATCTATTTCAAATATTACTAATGTATTTCAAACTAATGAGACATGTTTATGAATTGAAAACGATAACAAATCTGTGTCTATTTGAACTCATTACTGCCACCAATTATAAGTTGCTAGGTAGTCCATAATAACTTTTCGAGTATATGTTCATGTTATTCATGTTCAAATAATAATTGTTTGTGTAATATGAAGTATTCCAGCATATTCTTTGACCATTCAAACTTATGATGGTAAGAGATGAATTTACAAGTAGATCACATGTGCAAAGAGTAAGTATGACGTCAAATTAGGACAAGGCAAGTGTGAATTTTGTGAAAACAACAATTTGAAGAAAGAAGATACACGTGTCTTTCAATCTTTGTTAAATAACAATACTTATTGTCATATTTTTTTAAAAAAAATAAAAATAAATTCTTACTTTATTTGGTTTCTTTAGTAATAGTATATTACTTAGAGTAACTACATATTATAGTTTTCAATAGTGTGATTGGAAACTTGAATAGATTGGTTTCATATTACATATTTTTAGTGTAAATACATTACACCCGTCCATCGCACGGGTACAACGCTAGTTGCTGCTAAACGAGAAGGGTTTTCAGGAGATCAAGGGAAAGTTTAATTTATTTTTTCTCATTAAACTCTTCCTGCAAAAAAGGTTTAACTTAGAACATGTTGGGATGATAAATGATTGCTTAATGATTTCACCAGCTAGCCGTGGCGCACCTATTACAACTATTATATTGGATATTTTTGTTGAACGATAACACACTTTCACCGTTCTCATCGCATGAGTACATCCCTTGAGTTTGGGTGTCTGAATCTGTCACTGCCAGCTGTCCCAAGTGTGAAAAGCACTAAACTTCCCATTTGGACTTGTTTTCCAAACAATAAAATCATTTCCTCGAGCTCCACTCAATATTGTTTGAGCCTCCCTAACGTCATCTAAACTCTGGCACGTGCCATAATCACGCGCAACAGCACAAGCTTGAGGTGATTAAGTACTTTAATCCAACTACTCCAAATAGAAACAGAACAAGAAACAACACTTAACATGTCTAAGTTGAAAGTGAAAGAAATAATTACATTAGCTAGAATGGCGAACAACAACATTGACCTTAAAATGATGAGTGCAAGAGAACTCAATCAATTAAGAGTAGGACATTGTCATATAGCAAATTAGGAAAAAACATGAAGCAGCATATGCTTATTTATTTGTCGCGTCGCGGTACATACAAATGATACTGTTGATTGCTGAAGCAAACTGTTGTTGAATCTTCACTTTGATGGTCAAGAAACCACGTGTTCTCACATTATTTTCATGGAGTTTCCAGATATTCTCTTGCTATTCTTCCATCACCACCTTTTGGGAAAAACCCTCCAGGCACATGCTCATCACCAGAGCTATACAGAACCCTTAGTATCTCTTGAGGGGTCCTTTTGTAAGCGAGTGAATCATAATTGGCTGATAACACATTGCTAGTAGTGCGATTTTCTGCTCCCAATTCTGGTGGGACAAAGATCCCTTCATCCCTAATGCCACACTTTGCCAATTGATTTCTTAGCTCCGAGATGCGGATGGTGAATTCAGCTACCGTGTGGTTGTATGGGTGCACAACTTCTGCTGCTCGTTCATAGAGGTAATGCCTAATGACTGCATCTTGGCCAGCTTCAACCCCTAATAGTCCTGCCAAAAGCTGTTCACCGAAATTGAACTTTGTTAAATGTTCACTTGATCTAACAGTTTAACTTTTTAGAGTGTATATAATTAATTAATTTAATGTCTTCAACATATCTTTCACAGGCAAGTAAGGTTTTTGAGGTATGCATATAGTAAATTGAATGAAATGTTGATACTTGAATCCAAGACCTTTTCGACCAAAAAAAAAAAAAAAAATCTAGGATCTTAATTTGGTAATAGGGCTCCCATACCATATTAGTGACTAGTTCAGATCAAATGATTACTTATTCCTAATACCATGATAGATTTGAGTTTAAGTCTTGCTATTATTATCCTATTCAATTCTCGCAATTAGTAATCCGTTTACACGTGGATACATATGTGATTTGATTAAAGCTACAGTATTGATCTGCTCACCCTCTTCGTAATATAGCCATTGATGTTGGGGTTGGTGCCCACATATCCAAGGATCCCCATGTATGGAATCACATAAGAAGCCAGCATGTAACTGATATTGTCACGGTAGGGGTTGAATGGAGGCACGAGTGCATATCCCATCGCTTTGTTGAACAATTTTGCAAAGTTTCCAGCTCTAAGATCCAATTGAGGCCTTGGAAACCCACCAACTGTTGTTTTAATGGCCTTGCAAAATGACACTTGCAAATTGTAAATTAGAATTCTTATAAATGGCTTTTAAAAAGTATGAAACTACTAGATTCCAAAGGGTTTGATTAATGGTGGAGCTCTTGGGATGTGGACAACGGACTTGCCCACATTATGAGTTTAAATCAGTCAAGAGGCAATTTTAATAGGCATTGTGTTTAACTAACTCAAACTATATCTCTATCGGACGGAGTCATGTTTGCTCCAGAATTTAGATCATGATATGAACCGAAGGAATTTCGAGAGGTGTGTCTTGTCTTTGGAATAACAAAAAAAAAAAAAAAAATTGAATATATTCTAGGAGCATGTAACTAGATATATGAAAGATTATGGAACCTTAAATGACCAACTTCTTGATAAGCAAATTCTTCGATAATCTGTTGTGTGACAAAATCCAAATTTGCTTTCTGAGCACCAATTGGAGGAGGACCACCCCAGACCCACTCTGGTGCAACCTTATCAAGTCCATATCCTAGAGCACCCCACAAGAAGAAGTCACATTCTAAGTGCTCCAAGTTCAATGCAAATTGCATTGGGTCAATATCTTCTTTGTATACAGGAACTGCATGCTCTGGATATCCTGATGGACAAAGTGGATTAGAATAAGCAAGAGAAGTCATTAGCATGGACATGATCAAACTGGTTATGGAGGATAGAACTACATCCATCTTTGTTTCACTCAGTGTGTGTGTGTGTGGTTTTTTAAAGAGGAGAGGGAGATGAGTTATGAGATGATATGGAGTTTGAGATGCTTGAAGTATTTATACTATGTTGAATGCAATAAGTTTAATTTCCTTGTTAGACAATGTAAATAGAGAGTTTGACATCTCTATCATGATAGGAGACAACACGAAAACCATTTGATATACTATTGCCAATACAAGAAAAATTGTCAGAAGCTACAAAAATTTTGATGCATGAATAGTGACAATTTAGAGACAGTTTGAAGACGACTTAGGTACGTCGTCTCCAAACCGTCTCCATGGAGACAGTTTGGAGACGAATAGCAAATACCGTCACCAAGCCGTGACCGACTAGCTAGTCCCTCACCAATTTGGTAACGGACAAGCTAGTTTGTCACCATTTTGGTGACGAACAAGCTTGTCCGTCACCAATTTTGGTGACGAAACAAATGGTCCGTCACCAAAATGGTGACGGATCGCTTTATCCGTCACTACCTTGGTGGCGGACTAGCTTCTCCGTCACCAAGCCATGACTGACCAGCTAGTCCCTCACCAATTTGATGACGGACAAGCTAGTCTGTCACCATTTTGGTGACGAAACAGATGGTCCGTCACAAAAATGGTGACAAATCGCTTCATCCGTCACCACCTTGGTGACGCACTAGCTTCTCCGTCACCAATTTTGGTGACGAAACAGATGGTCCGTCACCATTTTTGGTGACGGAAATGATGGTCCTGTCAAATTTTTCACATTAATTAGCAGTTGCAGCTTTTCAAGTTGGCAACCTCCATCATCCAATCTTCTCCTTCTCTGTTTGAAAATGTAATCGAGTTGATTTATCAACCAAACGCACTTCAACTATGATCCTATCATGGTCTGTTTTTGCGACAATAAACACCATAGGTTTTGATGAAGCTAGACAAAGTATTCCAAATCTGAGCCTTTATTATGTGTTATCAATTTGCTTGAATTTTAAGTTTGATAAATGGATCACAGTATTTGTAAATTGCCAATCAAATCTTGTTTTGTTGGTTGGAAGGCTATGGTATATCATTAACACTGAAATGTGATGAATTACTTGGTGTAAATGAAATAATACTAGAGCTATAGTTTATTCTGATATGCTATTTGTTGTTCTGTATCATTTTCTTTCGGTCAGTAAATGGTCCATTGTATTAACAACTGGTTGGACAATACCAATTTGCCAATGCCAATTGGTCAATCAATGTGTATGGCTTGAAGGAAATAGAAATACAAGTAGCCAACCTGACCCAAACGGCTATTTATAATGGTAGGATGCACACGATCCAGGAATCACTATATTCGTGAGAGCCGTACAATAGCAACCTATACATGTAATCAAAAGTAAAGTAGATAGATAAAACAACACTAACATGTCTGAGTACAAACCGGAAGAAGAAAAAAAACTTGCAAACAAACTGATTAGATTTTGATATGAGAGGCGCGTGGACCCACACACTTGGGCGTTCACAGGCGCCTCTCAACTGGATCATCGAGCTAATTGCTCTAAAGAGCTGATACTTGTAACAAACAACTACATTAAATGGTGAATAACAACATTGACCTTAAAATGATGATTGCAATAGAGAACTCAATCAATCATGTATACAACGTTGTCACAACATTATTTATTCCAAATGACAGCTGAAAAATAGCAAATTAGGGCAACATACATGAAGCATCATATGCTTATTTATTCTTCACATCACAATATATAAAACGATGGCCAAGAAATTAATCATGTGTGCTCACTTTATTCTCATGGACTTTTCAGATATTCTCTTGCAATTCTTCCATCAGCTCCTTTGGGGAAAAACCCTGCAGGCACATGTTCATCACCAGAGCTATACAGAACCCTTAGTATCTCTTGAGGGGTTCTTTAGTAAGAGAGTGAATCATAATTGGCTGATAACACATTGCTAGTAGTGCGATTTTCTGCGCCTAATTCTCGTGGGACGAAGATCCCTTCATCTCTAATGCCACACTTTGCTAATTGATTTCTCAGCTCTGAGATGCGGTTGGTGAATTCCTGTACCGTGTTGTTGTATGGGTGCACAACTTCTGCAGCTCGTTCGTAGAGGTAATGCCTAATGACTGCATCTTGGCCAGCTTCAACACCTAATAGTCCTGCCAAAAGCTGTTCAACGAAAATGAACTTCGTTAAGTGACTATTTTATTTAAAAGTTTCATTTTAGGGAGTATATGCTAAATTAATTTGCTATTTTGTGCAAGTGAGGTTATTGGACTATGTATGTAATAAACGTGAAGAAGTAACGGGAGTGGAATCCTTGACTTTTAATTAGTAATAGGGTTCTAATACCATATATATGTATAGATATTTTGTTTTTAAAGCTGTGGGTATTTGAGTTTAGAATCTTAAACTTTTAAATTAAGTGGTCACTTATCGTAATACTATGATAGTTTTCAGTTCCAATCGTCACTATTATCTCGTTTGCTGAATGCATGGCTCTGTGTTAGTTGCTTATTTGTTTAAGGCTAATGTTTCAATCTACTTACCCTTTTCGTAAGATAGCCATTGATGTTTGGGTTGGTGCCTACATATCCAAGGAGCCCCATGTATGGAATCACATAAGAAGCCAGCATGTAACTGATACTGTCACGGTAGGGGTTGAATGGAGGCACGAGTGCATATCCCATCGCTTTGTTGAACAATTTTGCAAAGTTTCCAGCGCTAAGATCCAATTGAGGCCTTGGAAACCCACCAACTGTTGTTTTAATGGCCCTGCAAAATGACAATTGCAAATTGTAGATTAGTATTCTTGTAAGCATGCAATTTCCATATGGAAAAAAAATTATAAATTCCCTTTAATAACTATGAAACTATTAAACCCCAAGGGTTTATGCCATCACCAAATATCTTATCAAACAACCTCCTTACATGGGGTCTTTAAGATTGAGAATCTCCAATGTTTTATGTGGGCCTCAACAAATCTTGGGAGTTACTTTTGTTTCTTATTTTTTGTGTGTTTATAAAGTGCTATTGGATTTAAACTAAAATAAGAAATTTCTAAAATAGGGAGCGACTAAAAATAGAAAATGATGTTCGAATTAAACTGAAATAAGGGTCCCTAAGAATAAAGAGCCACATTTTTGGCTCCCTATTATGGAGAACAAAATAGGGATGTTGCTCGAGTGCCTAAGATTAATGGTGAGCACTTGGGATGTAGACGAAAGATATGTTCATGTTTTAAATTTAAATTAGTCAAGAGCAATTCTTTTGGGCCCACAGTAGGCCTTATACCTAGCTAATTTAGATTATATTTAGAGTTTGAATCATGATATGAGTCTGAAGACTTCCAACAAGTATTTTCCGGCATTGAAAAAAAGAAAAATGAACAACTAATATGGGAGCATGTAATTAGACATATGAAAGTTGGAACCTT
The DNA here is from genome assembly GCA_037974665.1 of Ehretia macrophylla. NCBI lineage: Eukaryota > Viridiplantae > Streptophyta > Magnoliopsida > Boraginales > Ehretiaceae > Ehretia > Ehretia macrophylla. Next base: position 42,258,745 of record CM075780.1, on the reverse strand, counting down.
AAATGACCAACTTCTTGATAGGCAAATTCTTCGATAATCTTTTGCGTGAGAGAATCCAAATTTGCTTTCTGAGCACCAATTGGAGGAGGACCACCCAAGACCAACTGTGGTGCAACTTTATCAAGTCCATATCCTAAAGAACTCCACAAGAAGAAGTCACATTCTAAGTGCTCCAAGTTCAATGCAAATTGCATTTGGTCGATATCTTCTTTGTATATAGGAATTGCATTCTCTGGATAGCCTGACAGGCAAAGTGGATCAGAAAATGCAATAGAAATCATTAGCATGAACATAATCAAACTGGTTATGAACGATAGAACTACATCCATTTTTGTGTTTGTGTGTGTTTATTTTTTTATTTTTTTAAAGAGGGTGGGAGAAGGGAGTGGAGAGGGATAAGATGAGCTATTAGATGATATGGGATTTGAGATACTTGAAGTATTTATACTATGTTGAAGTATTTATGACTCGAAGAGTAGATGCTGGCTATAGCTATAAAGCAAGTTATGTGGCGTTCGGAGTTGGCAACCTCCATTACCTAATCTTAATAAATATTGGGGACTACTAGTGAAATTTTTCCCTTTTTACACTGTATGAGGGGGCCATGAATCAAAGATGTTTGATTAGCATGCATTACTGTACCCAAATTATAAGTGGCGACAATGGGGGCTAATTAGTTTTACCATAAAAAGTAGCAAGATATTTCACACTAAAAGGTTTCAGTTGCGTTGCAGCATTCACAATTGAAAGTGTATATGTATTTTTTCCTGATTATACATACCGTACTAAATTCTTTGCTTGACAAGTCTTTTGCTGGGAAATGCTGACAGTGCTCTTGATGGGCTCTGGCAAAGGAAGAGAGTTGAAGCGTTGCTATATGCAATCAGTTTGGACTCATCTCACATGGGGTAGACTCCATACACATGTAAAACCCATTCTTTTTTCTCACGGAGTGATGTCAGTCCGGATTGATAAAAGAGTTTGTGAGAGTCGAAGTCCGACAATGGTAATTTTTCTGGGTTTCACGTCTCAAAAAATTTGTGTCAGGCCCTTCCAATGTTTTTTAGGAGCATGTACGAAATTGCATTTGTTTCACTTATATGTTCTAGAGTTGAATCTTTACATTTTCAAATACAAATAATTTTGTAGACTCACTTCAGTTCATTCGAGCAATCCTGTGCACATGTGGTTGACTGACCATTTTATGATTGTTTCTTAATATTAGTGTCACGTTGTTAGTCATGTGTGTCTTGATGTTGAGATTACTGATTCACCGCTAGAGAAAATTTCAAAGTTATCTGTATGTTTTTTTTTTGTTGGCTCCACCTAAATGGACAAGGTTTAGTTTGGTTTGATTTAGCATTATGCTTATTTTTGCGACAATATATCGTTACATTTGATAAAGCTAGCCATATGAGAGACCCTTTTTTCTGGGCCGGTTACTTCTTTCCCCATTATTGGGGGCCTCGCCTTGGACATGAGGATAATCACAAAGCAACTATTCGCTATATACACCCTCATCCCTCATCCCATTCTGAGCCTTTATTATGTGTTACCCAATTTGTTTGAGTCTTTGAGTTTGATAAATAGATCACAGTATTTGTAAATTGCCAACCAAATCTTTTATTGGTGCTTAGAAGGCTGGGGTAATTAATCATTAGAATGAAATGTAATGAATTACTTGGTCCAACTGCTATTATACTAAAGCTATAGTTTATTCAATGCTATTTGTTATTCTTTATCATTTTCTTTTGGTCAGCACGCAAATAGTCCATTGTGTTAACAACTGGTTGAATAATTCAAATTTGCCAATGCCAGTTGACCAATCAATGTGTCTGGCTTGAAGGTAAAATAGGAATACAAGTAGCCAACCTGACCCAAACGGCTATTCATATTGATAGGACGTACGTGATGTGGGTATCACCATATTTATGAGAAAGCAACCCGTACATGTAAGTCAATTAGTCGGTAAATTACAAAATAATGACTTTTTCGCTTAATCAATCTGCTGCCTTAGTAGCAGTTCTCCTAATAAATTGAAAATTGATTCACCCGTATCCATTGTATTAACAACTGATTAAATAAAAAGTATTGTTTAGCCAATGGCGGTTGGCCAATCAACATGTATGGCTTGAAGGTAAGTAGGAGTCTAAGTAAGCTAATTAGTTGTTAAATTACAATATAATGCCTTCTTAGCTAACCAATTTGTTGTCTTTTATTAGCAGTTCTAATAAATTGGTAGCTGATTGACTCGAATCCATTAGTATTTTGTATCATTTTTAATAATCCCATAAAACTTGAAATTGTTGTAAACAAATACTTCTCATTTTCCTATCTCTATTAATCTTTTAGTGCAAATAATTATTGGTGAGTTGATAGGTTAGGTAAGTTCAAATTGCAAATCTGACCATTTTCTGAAACATCGTCCTTTAGTTGCATAATCAAATTGTTAATGGATTGGTTGGTTAGGGATGAACAATTACAAATGTACCATATAAGAAACATGGTCATTTTATTGCAAATCATATTGTGAAACATGATCCCTTTTATGTAATCACTTTATTATCTTTATATGCTACATATTTGGTCCATCTGCTATTCTTGGATCAATTTGTTAAGCCAATCACATTAATGAATTCACCAGCTACCACAGTGGTTTTGGTGTATTAAAAGTAAAGTAAATGAAACAACACTAACATGTTTGAGTTCAAACTCAAAGAAACGATTACATTAGAATGGTGAACAACATTGACCTTAAAATGATGACTGCAATAGAACTCAATCAAATTAAGTATTTGACACTGCCACAACATTATTTATGCGAAATGGTAGCTCAAAAATAGCAAATTAGGAGAAACATGAAGCAGCATATGCTTATTTATTCGTCACGATATATATATATATATATACAAATGATATTACTGAATCCTGGTTCCTTACTTTGACGGCCAAGAAACCATGTTTTCTCACATTATTCTCATGGACTTTTCTCCATCGATATTCTCTTACAATTCTTCCAATGGCTCCTTCTAGAAAAGCCCTCCGAGAACATACTCATCACCAGAGCTATATATAACTCTTAGGTGGCATTCAGTATCCTGGAATAAATTTGGATAGGAACAAAATGAGTTAAAGAATTAAATAGAACTGAGAATGAAATGAACTTGGTAAAGAGAATGCCATACCTCGTATGCTACAGAAAAGAAGTTATGAATGGATGTATTGATTTCGCCGTATACTATAGAAAAGAAGATGAATGGATGTATTGATTCTGCACCCATGTTTTGTAGTTTCTATACTAGATAGTGGATCTTTTTAGTTAATTGATTTGTTATTCAGTTCAATTTTATAGAGAATCATTAGTCAAGTGAGGACCCTGCTTTACTAGAAATATGAGATTAAGGATGGGCATAAATGTTGAGATTACTTTTTCACTTCTAGCGAAAATTCCAGGTTATCACTTCTAGCATCCTTTTTCCCTCTCGAAATTGCAGATATTTGCACGTTGCAAGAACGAAACTTCTTAACAGATTTGCATAACATAAACGAGATTTGTCTATCATAAGCATAACTACCCATTACCTAGATCTCATCAACCGTCAAACCTATTGCTCAAGTCTCAAATGGTTAATATAGACCATAGTTGCTTCCTCGAACATTTTTTTTTTTTTTTTACATACATAAATAGGATAACTGTAAAAATGATTTAATCAAGTTGAATCTCAAGATCTATAATTGCCCTCCAAAACAATCATCTTTAATGTGACTTTAAATGGAAATTGATAAAGTAACCCTTAGAATATATCAATATTCCCAAAAGAATACCTTTTCACAAACATATATGACATCAAGATCAAATCTATAAAGTCGAGATTTCACAATTATTAGCATTACTCTAAACCATGATAACTATATATTCTATCCCAATGAAATACTATTGATGCCACAAGGATTCTAGCATTATAATCAATACCCTACATATATTATCTCATTTCCACAATCCTTCCATTAACAAGAGAATCAAACTCCCACACCAACACTAACTTCCTCATACAAAGAGGTTCGAATAACACACGTGAAATTAATCCATAAAAAATTTGGCTACACAAATTTTTACTCTCAACATCTACATACCTCCAAACATGAAAATCAATAGTATCGCAGAAATAGATAACAACAAAATTTAATAATTTGACCCATCTAAACTCAATTGATCACTTAAATCGCCATGAAAATTGATGGATTAAACTCTCAAAACCATTATAAAATTCCAAGATAACTTCTAAGTATAAATCAACCCCAAATAATGATAACGAAAGACATAAGACAAAATATATGATTTCCGCCATGAAAATATATCTGTACTTCCTCCAACAAATTTATTTTTAATAACATATTATCAAGTATAAATCCATTCAGTCAAAACTCCAAAATCTATTAACATGACCCCAAAACATGATAGCCATCTATTTTATACTGCAATTAACACTATTTCGGAGGGAATTCCAAAATCATCGTTTAAAACCAACATAACACTAGCCTAACTTTCATAATCATTCGTGAATAGAGTGATCAAACCACTATACCATTACTATCATCTTCATACAACCGTATGCGAGATTAATCAATTCGAAAGTCCAGTTGCCCAATCCCTAGATCTCAAAGATTAGTGAACCTATTGCTCTGATACCAACTTGTCACGCCCCAAAATTTAACACAGTAAATCTAGGACGAGACCGCCGCGTTCTTAGAAAGACAAGTCCTCCTAAGCCCGCAAGGCTCAATATCTTAATACAATTAGTGCAAAGCTACTAAAACCTAAATTGTCTGAAATCTCCAATAATGACTTTAGATACTCAAGTGTTACTTCGAATTCCAAGGATCATAACGTGAGGTAAAATTCCTCAATTATTACAAACAAACTCGAATGTCATAATTGGAATTCAAATCCAACATCAAATAACATTTGAATGGGTAATTCTCTTTGCACTAGATCACCACAAGAGGCTGACACTACCCACCCAAATCTCAAGTTCTTACTCTTCTTTTTCTGCAAAGAAAGTAGGCAAAAACAAAAAGGGGTGAACGAACAAAAGCTCAGTAAGGCGTCTTTCCCCAAAGAATGAGAAGAGTATACAAATCATGTAAATAATAAGAATGAGCAGTAGCAGAAGAATAATGAGCAATTAATAACTTGCAAGAGTTTCTTTAAAACTATAACAGTGGTCACATAACAGTGATCAATTAGTACAGTATGATAGGTATTATCCCCCTATTAGGTTCAGTACGATAGGTATTATCTCCCCTATCAGGTTCAGTACGATAGGTATTATCTCCCTTATCAGGTTCAGTACGATAGGTATTATCTCCCCCTATCAGGTTCAGTACGATAGGTATTATCCCCCCTCCCTATCAGGTTCAGTACGATAGGTATTATCTTCCCTATCAGGTTCAATACGATAACTATAACTTGTCGAGCAAAAACGGTCAATGTACAGTTTAAAGAAGAATGAGACATCAATCAGTATACATGCAAGGATACTCTTGACATTACTTTTTGGCTATACGGAATAGGTATGCAAACTTACGTTTCAAGGAGACTAGGAACAAGATAGGCTCTCGAATATTTATATCAAAAGATATAATATCGTAAAATGGAAAGATAATAAATAGTGAATTAAATCACTAATCGGATAACGATAATTTACCAAGTAGTTGAAAGATTCTTAAATATTGTATTGAACAAATGGTCATAAAATCACTATGAGTGCAAGCATTACGTGGATCTTTTTTCAAATAGTAATAAGATCAAACTTAACTCTTGGAAGGTAAACTATTTTCTAAGTGATAAAATTCTTATTTACAAAAAGACGCTAAAAGGTACCTTGGTTTTAAAACTCTTTAATTTATTTTTGGTTGGGTTATAAATACAATGCAAAATACTGGAAAGAATATAAATACATAAGTAAATGCGTTTAGAGTAAATTTAGTTAAAAGAATATATAATAGGTAAATATATACATTTGAAGCAAAAGTAGCTCTAAAACCATTTAAAGGCACCAAATGACTTTTATAATAATGTAATCGTTAAACGAAATATTTGGATTAAAATATAGAAAACTAGTAGGTGATATGAATAGATTTCCTTTAGAATTCTATTACTTAAAATCAGTAACTTTCATATATACCCAATACGTTAATAAGCAAATAGTTTCTTTGTTGTTGCAGGCACAATACACGAAAGTATGAAACGTGATAGTATAAAATAATAGGGAATAGTTTCTTGTTAGTTGAAAGCATATAAATACTACTAGACTAATGAAGTCATGAACATGAACTTGTTCTTAATGCCATTGAGAATCACGTTGGCATTGAAATAAAAGAATAATTGAATCCTTAGGCATTTACGTTTGGTACTTGGTAGTAACAGCCACTGACCAAGATGTATACATATGTAGTAGACCGAGAAACATCTTATTCCATTTACATGGCTACTGAGCTATACACGAGGGATACAAGCAGTCAAGAATAATACAAGCTATTACATTCTTCATTATCTCCATGAAGAACTATCGAGAATATCAGTAAGTTCTGATTCGTGAAAATAACAACGAGCCAAGAGAGAGCCATAACGATAAAAGAAGTAGATATTGACTATAGGATTTCTAACAGTTCAATGCGAGAGGATAAATAATAGGATTACTAGGATCGATACGAGTGATAATCATTTAGATGAGACAGTAGAAGAAGATTAAAATATAATGGAAGAATCCCACTTACCTCAATTTCAAGTCTGATAAAAATCTCAATATCTTTATCCTACAAATTTGTACCATGATAAAATATTTCTATTAAAAACCTCAATCATCTCAGTTTACATTCAAATGATCAAAACTGTCTTTTATTCTTAATCCTAAAAGAATGGTATAACTTATAAACAACTGAGTACACTATGAAATCTAAGGCTTACCATGATGAAATCGTGTTACCAAGCAACCTACGCGCGAGACCAAAGTTTTCTGCTTCTATAATATTTTCTGCAGAGGAGCTTTCAAGAAATTCCAGCCACTAAAATGGTTTTAAGGATTGGGCATTTATTGACTATTTTTAGAAGCCATTGTTCTGACAACCCACGAATTAGTTTTGCTTTCCAGGAAAAGCATGTTAAACAACGTGGTTTGCATTGGGGTTGGGGTATGGCTTATATTAATAATTTGCTCACAAGCTTTCTACCACAAAGTGAAATTATTCCACCGAAAGCTGGGATTGACAAAGTATAAGTTGGGAAGTGAACCATATAATATTGATGCATGTGTAGAAGTAATCATGAGCTAGAGTGGGATGAATTTGCTTGCTCAAATTTCCTTTTCGCTTTCTCGTTGTAACTAAGCAGGAGGTGGCTAATGCGTAATATGACACGCTTAATATATTGCACGAGGTGGGCTTCCGAATTTAAAAGATGCTGCATGAATAAAATGAGAACCAACAAAAATGACGACGAAAGTTCGGTTTAATTTCTCGATGACAGTTTAGGCATATTTTATTAAAATAATCTTAACTTCTTCTACAAAACTCTAATTGATGCGCCATTTGAAGCACGATAAACTACACTCTTCGGGCTTTCCAACCATATATAGATCATCACCTAAGTCTTCCTCAATCGCTATAGCTTTTAATTCGAAATTTGTCCCAAAAACTTATTCGTAACTTTGTAACCTTTCAACCTTCTTTAAATAAATTTCCGGAGTGAACTTATATGCTTGGGCTTGCATATCTAGATGTTCCTATATCACTTTTAATACATTCCAAATTATATACGATCTTAATTGCTTTGAAATATGATATAACCATTATCGTTAATTGACCATTCTTTAATAATTTATCTTTGACTCGCATTCGGTAGGGGTATTACATGTGGGCATCACCATATTTATGAGAAAGCAACCCGTACATGTAAGTCAATTAGTCGATAAATTACAAAATAATGACTTTTTCGCTTAATCAATCTGCTGCCTTAGTAGCAGTTCTCCTAATAAATTGAAAATTGATTCACCCGTATCCATTGTATTAACAACTGATTAAATAAAAAATATTGTTTAGCCAATGGCGGTTGGCCAATCAACATGTATGGCTTGAAGGTAAGTAGGAGTCTAAGTAAGCTAATTAGTTGTTAAATTACAATATAATGCCTTCTTAGCTAACCAATTTGTTGTCTTTTATTAGCAGTTCTAATAAATTGGTAGCTGATTGACTCGAATCCATTAGTATTTTGTATACAAATGATATTACTGTATGCTGGCTCCTTACTTTGATGGCCAAGAAACCATGTTTTCTCACATTATTCTCATGGACTTTCTCCATCGATATTCTCTTGCAATTCTTCCAATGGCTCCTTCTAGAAAAACCCTCCAAGAACATACTCATCACCGGAGCTATATATAACTCTTAGATGACATTCAGTATCCTGGAATAAATTTGGACAGGAACAAAATGAGTTAAAGAATTAAACAGAACTGAGAATGAAATGAACTTGGTAAAGAGAATGCCATACCTGGTATGCTACAGAAAAGAAGGTATGAATGGATGTATTGATTTCGCCGTATACTATAGAAAAGAAGATGAATGGATGTATTGATTCCGCACCCATGTTTTGTAGTTTGTATACTAGATAGTGGATCTTTTTAGTTAATTGATTTGTTATTCAGTTCAATTTTATAGAGAATCATTAGTCAAGTGAGGACCTTGCTTTACTAGAAATATAAGATTAAGGATGGGCATAAATGTTGAGATTACTTTTTCACTTCTAGCGAAAATTCTAGGTTATCACTTCTAGCATCCTTTTCCCTCTCGAAATTGCAGATATTTGCACGTTGCAAGAAAGAAACTTCTTAATCTGCCTATCCAAACCAACAAAAGAATTTACGAAATGCACAAGCTAGATACTTTTTTTCCTAATCTACACAAGCTACTACTAATTCTATAAATACTTGGAGGGGTGGGGGGCTAACGGGTAGGGGTGGGGGAAGGGGTAAGGAAGAATATGACCCATTTTTTAGAAAAAAAGAAAAGAAAAATTCTTTATGTTTATTTGGTAAAAAGAATGGGTGGAGAGAGAAGAAAAGAAAAGGGAAAAAACGAATAATATAAGGGCAGAGACGTCATTTAGCTCATTTTTTTAACGTCGTTAGCTTAAACTGAACGGAGGGGGGGTAGTGTGGGATCTCTCAAATAAGATATAAGACTTTTTTGGACTTTTGTCAACACAGGAGGGTAAACTGATACTTTGTTATAACACAAAGGGGCGGAGTGATATTTTCTCTTTATTTTTTCAATGTCTTGACACACTATTTTCTTCGTTAGCCTATCCAACTAACGTAATGGCAAATGTTAGAACTCCATTGAGAGGGGGTAGAGTGATATTTTCTCTTTATTTTTTCAATGTCTTGACACACTATTTTCTTCTTTAGTCTATCCAACTAACATAATGGCAAATGTTAGGACTCCATTGAGAGAAAATTCCATTTGTGTATGTATGAAACCATTTATGAACACTTTGATTTGTTATATCTTTTACAAATATCAACATATTTATGATGTTATGCAACATAATTTTTTTCTCAAATGTCTACTATATATTACATTTGAATCTCATAAAAAAATCTTTCTGAAACCTTGGTCTACTAAATAAAGGTGTCAATCTTTGAGTATGATAAAAGCATTCCGACTGTATAAAATAAATGGTATTATAAAAAATTATCATTCTTATCAATATCTTCTTATATTGAATTTATTTTTATGTTGTTATTGGCTTTTACTTTTTATTTTCTTCAACGTATTCATTTTTGCTAAGAACAAAATCAATTAAAGTTTTCCTTCACTAATGATGAGAAATGATTTCCTCAATATAGAATAAGATAAGATGGACGAATTATTATTAAAAAAAAAAAGAATTGAGCTTGATAATTGATGTCATCCTTTATTACTCAATGTTTCTCCTAAAATATCATGCTCATATCAGTGTGGACTACATATGTAAGACAATTACAATTAAATATTTATTCAAATATGCTCTCAAGGGTCACAATCGATTGATAACAACTCTATATCATAGACCTGTAACTGGAGATTAATCTCAACTTGCTGATGATATAAAACTTTATTATGATTGCATACAAATATCCCATTGTGAGGCAGCTTGGGATTTTTTTTGCCTTTGATATTCATTTTATATATCCAATTGTACAAGGTTATCATTTCATCGTCCGTTAAAAAAATGGTTATTTATAAGGATAATGAATCAAACGGAGAAGTTAAAAAAAATTTAATATTTGAAACTTGGATGAAGGCAATAAGGAGTATGAGGAAGCTAACAAGCTGAATATTCAGAGTTTCTAAACAAAATTTGTTTGCCAAGACAAAAGAAAAGTTTGTTATTAGAAGAATATCACATGTGCCTCCAATCAACATGGAGGATTATTATCTTAGTATCCTAGATTCAAGGAAGCTCTTTGTGCACTCGGTTTATTAGAAGATGTATAGAAAATATTCACAGAATAAATGAGACAAATACTTGAAAATGATAGTTCTATATAAAAAACTTTTTGCAACCCTATTGATATAAAATAATGTGAGCAGGTTAGAACATGTATGGGAGAGTTGGATAAAGTTGGTTGATTATATTCTAAACTGACAAGAACTAAGAGTTTTCTTTTTTTGATCATATATACAAAGAATAAACATTTTTGCACTTCACATTTATTTTTAAGTTTTTTTTATAAATTATTGAAATATATTATTTTTTAAATATTGATTCTTGGAGTGATATACCTAGGATGACTACAATCTCATCTAGCCAAAATTTATCCTCAAATTCTAGCAAAGACAATTTTGTTTGGTTGTAAGTATTTTCATGACTATAAATAAAAGTTAGCATCAAACTCTTTCCCACATTGGTTTATAAATTTCAAAATCTATCTCCAGTCACAAGCTACTATATATTACACTTTCAAGAGCGACAAGTAAAAAAAGATTAAAGATTTTGATAATGACAAAGTATTAAGAACTACAACTAATGTGATTTCAAAGAAGTATCAAAATAATAAATTAGGAAAATATGTATTTTTTTATTATTCTCATTGTAGATTTTATTTTATATAACATGTTTATGTTCCTTATTCATTATTGTTTACCTTATAATATAATGGTAGCAATTAAAATATAGTCTTATGCTATATGACTTTTCAGGTGACTTGCTCAGCCATTTAAATTTCACGTAGATCATATAGCAAATCTATTTCAAATATTACTAATGTATTTCAAACTAATGAGACATGTTTATGAATTGAAAACGATAACAAATCTGTGTCTATTTGAACTCATTACTGCCACCAATTATAAGTTGCTAGGTAGTCCATAATAACTTTTTGAGTATATGTTCATGTTATTCATGTTCAAATAATAATTTTTTGTGTATTATGAAGTATTCCAGCATATTCTTTGACCATTGGATCATTCAAACTTATGATGGTAAGAGATGAATTTACAAGTAGTTCACATGTGCAAAGAGTAAGTATGACGTCAAATTAGGTCAAGGCAAGTGTAAATTTTGTGAAAACAACAATTTGAAGAAATGAGATACATGTGTCTTTCAATCTTTGTTAAATAATAATACTTATTGTCATATTTTTTTAAAAAAATAAAAATAAATTCTTACTTTGTTTGGTTTCTTTAGTAATAGTATATTACTTAGAGTAACTACAAATTATAGTTTTCAATAGTGTGATTGGAAGCTTGAATAGATTGGTTTCATATTACATATTTTTAATGTACACATATTACACCTGTCCATCGCACAGGTACAACGCTAATTGCTGCTAAACTAGAAGGGTTTTCAGGAGATCAATGTAAGGTTTAATTTTTTTTTTCTCATTAAACTCTTCCTGCGAAAAAAAGGAATCTTTCTCCTTTTATATTCAACAAATGTTGTTCATATTATTAATTATAACTTTAGCGTTGCTTGTGTGCCATGTTGTAGAAATCCCTGATGAAATTATCATAAAAAACTCAGAGGATAGGTTTGCTGAATTTGTGAATTTTGCTTATCCTACTTTATTGAGTAATATGTCTGATCATTATTTTTTCAAAGAAAGAGCCATTCTTGCTCCAACATTAGAACATGTTGGGATGATAAATGATTACTTAATGTCTTTAGAACAAATGTTGTTCATATTATTATAAATGATAAGTTATGATGTATTTGTTTATACTATTAATGAAATATTGTCATTGCTTATCCAAAAATGATTTTTATATGTATTACATATATATGTTAGATGAAAGACTGATTATGATTTAATAGAAGCTGTGGTTGGTGCTAGAGTTGTGCCCAATCAGAAACCATATTTGGTGGACAAACCAAACCCGTTTTCAGGAAAGAATTCAAAAGTTTGTTAATTATATGTGTTTGCTAGTCTAAAAGAATTTGTTAGTGTTTGCCCTTGTGATTTTCGTCATTAAGATCGTTAATTTGAGAACCAAACTGTATTAAAACTACTCTTAAGGAACCAAATGGTATTAGAATGGAACCCTATAATTCTTAACAGTTACAAAATCAAATTGTTAATGGATGGATTAATTAGGAATGTACAACTATAAATGTACATATTCTTAAACATGGTCCTTTTTGTTTAATCACTTTAATTATCTTTATATGCCACGAATTTGCTCCCTATGCTATTCTTCTTGGATCAATTTGGTAAGCCAAACAGATTAATGATTTCACCAGCTAGACATGGCGCACCTATTACAACTATTATATTGGATATTTTTGTTGAACGATAACACACTTTCACCTTTCTCTTCGCACAAGTACATCCCTTGAGTTTGGGTGTCTGAATCTGTCACTGCCAGCTGTCGCAAGTGTGAAAAGCGCTAAACTTCCCATTTGGACTTGTTTTCCAAACAATAAAATCATTTCCTCGAGCTCCACTCAATATTGTTTGAGCCTCCCTAACGGCATCTAAACTCTGGCTCGTGCCATAATCACGCGCAACAGCACAAGCTTGAGGTGATTAAGTACTTTAATTCAACTACTCCAAATAGAAACAGAACAAGAAACAACACTTAACATGTCTAAGTTGAAAGTGAAAGAAACAATTACATTAGCTAGAATGGCGAACAACAACATTGACCTCAAAATGATGAGTGCAAGAGAACTCAGTCAATTAAGAGTAGGACATTGTCATATAGCAAATTAGGAAAAAACATGAAGCAGCATATGCTTATTTATTTATCGCGTCGCGGTACATACAAATGATACTGTTGATTGCTGAAGCAAACTGTTGTTGAATCTTCACTTTGATGGTCAAGAAACCACGTGTTCTCACATTATTTTCATGGAGTTTCCAGATATTCTCTTGCTATTCTTCCATCACCTCCTTTTGGGAAAAACCCTCCAGGCACATGCTCATCACCAGAGCTATACAGAACCCTTAGTATCTCTTGAGGGGTCCTTTTGTAAGCGAGTGAATCATAATTGGCTGATAACACATTGCTAGTAGTGCGATTTTCTGCTCCCAATTCTGGTGGGACAAAGATCCCTTCATCCCTAATGCCACACTTTGCCAATTGATTTCTCAGCTCCGAGATGCGGATGGTGAATTCAGCTACCGTGTGGTTGTATGGGTGCACAACTTCTGCTGCTCGTTCATAGAGGTAATGCCTAATGACTGCATCTTGGCCAGCTTCAACCCCTAATAGTCCTGCCAAAAGCTGTTCACCGAAATTGAACTTTGTTAAATGCTCACTTGATCTAACAGTTTAACTTTTTAGAGTGTATATAATTAATTAATTTAATGTCTTCAACATATCTTTCACGGGCAAGTAAGGTTTTTGAGGTATGCATATAGTAAATCTTAATTTGGTGATAGGGCTCTCATACCATATTAGTGACTAGTTCAGATCAAATGATTACTTATTCCTAATACCATGATAGATTTGAGTTTAAGTCTTGCTATTATTATCCTATTCAATTCTCGCAATTAGTAATCCGTTTACACGTGGATACATATGTGATTTGATTAAAGCTACAGTATTGATCTGCTCACCCTCTTCGTAATATAGCCATTGATGTTGGGGTTGGTGAACACATATCCAAGGATCCCCATGTATGGAATCACATAAGAAGCCAGCATGTAACTGATACTGTCACGGTAGGGGTTGAATGGAGGCACGAGTGCATATCCCATCGCTTTGTTGAACAATTTTGCAAAGTTTCCAGCTCTAAGATCCAATTGTGGCCTTGGAAACCCACCAACTGTTGTTTTAATGGCCCTGCAAAATGACACTTGCAAATTGTAAATTAGAATTCTTATAAATGGCTTTTAAAAAGTATGAAACTACTAGATTCCAAAGGGTTTGATTAATGGTGGAGCTCTTGGGATGTGGACAATAGACTTGCCCACATTATGAGTTTAAATCAGTCAAGAGGCAATTTTAATTGGCATTGTGTTTAACTAACTCAGACTATATCTCTTTCGGACGGAGTCATGTTTGCTCCAGAATTTAGATCATGATATGAACCGAAGGAATTTCGAGAGGTGTGTCTTGTCTTTGGAATAACAAAAAAAAAAAAAAAATGAATATATTCTAGGAGCATGTAACTAGATATATGAAAGATTATGGAACCTTAAATGACCAACTTCTTGATAAGCAAATTCTTCAATAATCTGTTGTGTGACAAAATCCAAATTTGCTTTCTGAGCACCAATTGGAGGAGGACCACCCCAGACCAACTCTGGTGCAACCTTATCAAGTCCATATCCTAGAGCACCCCACAAGAAGAAGTCACATTCTAAGTGCTCCAAGTTCAATGCAAATTGCATTGGGTCAATATCTTCTTTGTATACAGGAACTGCATGCTCTGGATATCCTGATGGACAAAGTGGATTAGAATAAGCAAGAGAAGTCATTAGCATGGACATGATCAAACTGGTTATGGAGGATAGAACTACATCCATCTTTGTTTCACTCTGTGTGTGTGTGTGTGGTTTTTTAAAGAGGAGAGAGAGATGAGTTATGAGATGATATGGAGTTTGAGATGCTTGAAGTATTTATACTATGTTGAATGCAATAAGTTTAGTTTCCTTGTTAGACAATGTAAATAGAGAGTTTGACATCTCTATCATGATAGGAGACAACACGAAAACCATTTGATATACTATTGGCATTACAAGAAAAATTGTCAGAAGCTACGAAAATTTTGATGCATGAATAGTGACAATTTGGAGACAGTTTGAAGACGACTTAGGTACGTCGTCTCCAAATGAAGACGGTTTGGAGACGAATAGCAAATACTGTCACCAAGCCGTGACCGACTAGCTAGTCCCTCTCCAATTTGGTGACGGACAAGCTAGTTTGTCACCATTTTGGTGACGAACAAGCTTGTCCGTCACCAATTTTGGTGACGAAACAAATGGTCCGTCACCAAAATGGTTACGGATCGCTTTATCCGTCACTACCTTGGTAATGGACTAGCTTCTCCGTCACCAAAACATGACTGACCAGCTAGTCCCTCACCAATTTGATGACGGACAAGCTAGTCTGTCACCATTTTGGTGACGAAACAGATGGTCCGTCACCAAAATGGTGACAGATTGCTTCATCCGTCACCACCTTGGTGACGCACTAGCTTCTCCGTCACCAATTTGGTGACGAAACAGATGGTCCGTCACCATTTCTGGTGACGGAAATGATGGTCCTGTCAATTTTGTTACATTAATTAGCAGTTGCAGCTTTTCAAGTTGGCAACCTCGATCATCCAATCTTCCCCTTCTCTGTTTGAAAACGTAATCGTGTTGATTTATCAACCAAACGCACTTCAACTTTGATCCTATCATGGTCTGTTTTTGCGACAATAAACACCATAGGTTTTGATGAAGCTAGACAAAGTATTCCAAATCTGAGCCTTTATTATGTGTTATCAATTTGCTTGAATTTTAAGTTTGATAAATGGATCACAGTATTTATAAATTGCCAATCAAATCTTTTTTTGTTGGTTGGAAGGCTATGGTATATCATTAAGACTGAAATGTGATGAATTACTTGGCGTAAATGAAATAATACTAAAGCTATAGTTTATTCTGATATGCTATTTGTTGTTCTGTATCATTTTCTTTCGGTCAGTAAATGGTCCATTGTATTAACAACTGGTTGGACAATACCAATTTGCCAATGCCAATTGGTCAATCAATGTGTATGGCTTGAAGGAAATAGAAATACAAGTAGCCAACCTGACCCAAACGGCTATTTATAATGGTAGGATGCACACGATCCAGGAATCACTATATTCGTGAGAGTCGTACAATAGCAACCTATACATGTAATCAAAAGTAAAGTAGATAGATAAAACAACACTAACATGTCTGAGTACAAACCGGAAGAAGAAAAAAAACTTGCAAACAAACTGATTAGATTTTGATATGAGAGGCGCGTGGACCCACACACTTGGGCGTTCACAGGCGCCTCTCAACTGGATCATCGAGCTAATTGCTCTAAAGAGCTCATACTTGAAACAAACAACTACATTAAATGGTGAATAACAACATTGACCTTAAAATGATGATTGCAATAGAGAACTCATTCAATCATGTATACAACGTTGTCACAACATTATTTATTCCAAATGACAGCTGAAAAATAGCAAATTAGGGCAACATACATGAAGCATCATATGCTTATTTATTCTTCACATCACAATATATAAAACGATGGCCAAGAAATTAACCATGTGTGCTCACTTTATTCTCATGGACTTTTCAGATATTCTCTTGCAATTCTTCCATCAGCTCCTTTGGGGAAAAACCCTCCAGGCACATGTTCATCACCAGAGCTATACAGAACCCTTAGTATCTCTTGAGGGGTTCTTTTGTAAGAGAGTGAATCATAATTGGCTGATAACACATTGCTAGTGGTGCGATTTTCTGCGCCTAATTCTCGTGGGACAAAGATCCCTTCATCTCTAATGCCACACTTTGCTAATTGATTTCTCAGCTCTGAGATGCGGTTGGTGAATTCCTGTACCGTGTTGTTGTATGGGTGCACAACTTCTGCAGCTCGTTCGTAGAGGTAATGCCTAATGACTGCATCTTGGCCAGCTTCAACACCTAATAGTCCTGCCAAAAGCTGTTCAACGAAAATGAACTTCGTTAAGTGACTATTTTATTTTAAAGTTTCACTTTTGGGAGTATATGCTAAATTAATTTGCTATTTTGTGCAAGTGAGGTTATTAGACTATGTATGTAATAAACGTGAAGAAGTAACGGGAGTGGAATCCATGACTTTTAATTAGTAATAGGGTTCTAATACCATATATATGTATAGATATTTTGTTTTTAAAGCTGTGGGTATTTGAGTTTAGAATCTTAAACTTTTAAATTAAGTGGTCACTTATCCTAATACCATGAGAGTTTTCAGTTCCAATCGTCACTATTATCTCGTTTGCTGCATGCATGGCTCTGTGTTAGTTGCTTATTTGTTTAAGGCTAATGTTTCAATCTACTTACCCTTTTCGTAAGATAGCCATTGATGTTGGGGTTGGTGCCTACATATCCAAGGAGCCCCATGTATGGAATCACATAAGAAGCCAGCATGTAACTGATACTGTCACGGTAGGGGTTGAATGGAGGCACGAGTGCATATCCCATCGCTTTGTTGAACAATTTTGCAAAGTTTCCAGCTCTAAGATCCAATTGAGGCCTTGGAAACCCACCAACTGTTGTTTTAATGGCCCTGCAAAATGACAATTGCAAATTGTAGATTAGTATTCTTGTAAGCATGCAATTTCCATATGGAAAAAAAATTATAAATTCCCTTTAATAACAATGAAACTATTAAACCCCAATGGTTTATGCCATCACCAAATATCTTATCGAACAATCTCCTTACATGGGGTCTTTAAGATTGAGAATCTCCAATGTTTTATGTGGGCCTCAACAAATCTAGGGAGTTACTTTTGTTTCTTATTTTTTGTGTGTTTGTAAAGTGTTATTGGATTTAAACTAAAATAATAAATTTCTAAAATAGGGTGCGACTAAAAATAAAAAATGATGTTCGAATGAAATTGAAATAAGGGTCCCTAAGAATAAAGAGACACATTTTTGGCTCCCTATTATGGAGAACAAAATAGGGATGTTGCTCGAGTGCCTAAGATTAATGGTGAGCACTTGGGATGTGGACGAAAGATGTGTTCATGTTTTAAATTTAAATTAGTCAAGAGCAATTCTTTTGGGCCCACAGTAGGCCTTATACCTAGCTAATTTAGATTATATTTAGAGTTTGAATCATGATATGAGTCTGAAGACTTCCAACAAGTATTTTCCGGCATTGAAAAAAAGAAAAATGAACAATTAATATGGGAGCATGTAATTAGACATATGAAAGTTGGAACCTTAAATGACCAACTTCTTGATAGCCAAATTCTTTGATAATCTTTTGCGTGAGAGAATCCAAATTTGCTTTCTAAGCACCAATTGGAGGAGGACCAACCAAGACCAACTGTGGTGCAACTTTATCAAGTCCATATCCTAAAGAACTCCACAAGAAGAAGTCACATTCTAAGTGCTCCAAGTTCAATGCAAATTGCATTTGGTCGATATCTTCTTTGTATATAGGAATTGCATTCTCTGGATAGCCTGATAGGCAAAGTGGATCAGAAAATGCAATAGAAATCATTAGCATGAACATAATCAAACTGGTTATGAACGATAGAACTACATCCATTTTTGTGTTTGTGTGTGTTTATTTTTTTATTTTTTTAAAGAGGGTGGGAGAAGGGAGTGGAGAGGGATGAGATGAGCTATTAGACGATATGGGATTTGATGTGAGCAATAAAATTTTGGTGCAAGTCAAAAGAAGACAAAAAGTAATGGGAAATGAAGAAAAATCTTTGGTTGCAAAGTTAGGCACACTCAATTTTTGGTTGATTTCACACTATATGTGGGAAGACTTTTTGTGCAAGATGAGCCTATAAATAGAGGCTCAAAGTTCACCATTTGAGCATCACCAAAACATTCCAAGTTAGAGAGAAAACATAGGCTTTCTCTTGAGTATTTTTCTTCCTCTTTTGTTGTTCTATATTTGTGAGTGAGAGTTAGTTTCTCTTATTATTTGAGAGAGTGATATTATTTTTTCCTTATATTAGAGAGAAGGTTATTGTAAAATACTCCACATCATAGTGAAATCCTCTATTACTTGCATGTGGTTTTTCCCTCGATTTGTTTGAGGGTTTTCCACATAAATCTTGTGTCTCTACTTTCGGTGTTCTCATTCATATTTTAGCTGCGTGATACTGCTTGTCCCCGACCATTCCGCTGCGCCGATACCCAACAGTGGTATCAGAGTCACTGGTTACGGGTCACTGGTATACATGCGGGGTTACTGTTCACGGTTACTATTCACGCATACGGTATAGTACTATTCACCTATACGGTATCAACACTATTCCCGTATACGGTTTTTATACTATTCACGTATACAGTACTATTCACAATGAAATAGTGGGAGTCGGTTCAACTCACGAAACAGATCGTCGTTAATACTATAGCGGCAAAATTTGAAACCAAGAAGTTTAACGGGAGAAATTTTTTCCTATGAAAATTGAAGATGAAGGCAATCTTGAGATAGGAGAATTGCTTGGCAGCAATTGGAGACAGACCAGCGGAGGTGACGGACAACAAGTGGAAAGAGATGGATGACAACGCTATGGCTAATCTGCACCTAGCATTGGCAGATTCGATATTGTCAAGCGTTGAGGAAAAGAAGTCAGCAAAAGAAATTTGGGATGCGCTGACCAAACTATATGAGGTCAAGTAACTTCACAATAAGATTTTCTTGAAGAGAAGACTCTATACCCTTCGGATGAGTGAGTCCACATCGGTGACAGATCACATCAATACCTTAAATACACTATTCTCTCAATTGACTGCAATTGGGCATAAAATAGCGGAGCTTGAACGTGCAGAAATTCTACTTCAAAGTATACATGATTCGTATGATCAACTCATCATTAGTTACACTAACAATGTTCTTTCAGATTTTGTTATTTTTGATGATGTTATAGCCGCTGTTCTGGAAGAGGAATCTAGGCGCAAAAGTAAGGAAGATAGAATCGAAAGTTCACAACAAGCAGAGGCATTATCAATGGTGAGAGGTATATCAACGGAACGTGGCTCTAGTAGGAGCAACAACCATGGTAGATCAAAATCAAGGAGTAGAAAAATATCAAATGCTACAACTGTGACAAGAAAGGGCACTTCAAGAAGGATTGTTGGAGAAACAAAAAGAATCCCGAGGTGACAAATTCTCAGGGATGTGTGGCGACTACACCAGATGATGGAGATATTTTATACAGCGAAGCAGTAACTGTATCAAAAGGCAGAAATGAGCTCACTGATGCTTGGATAATGGATTCGGGAGCAACATGGCATATGACCTCTCGTAGAGAATGGTTCTACACCTATGAACCTGTCTTTGGAGGATCTGTGTACATATGTAATGATCATGCCTTGGAGATTGCTGGCATCGGTACCGTCAAAATTAAAATGTATGATGGTACCATTCGCACCATTCAAGGGGTACGACACGTGAAGGGCTTAAAGAAGAACCTATTGTCCATTGGACAATTGGATGACCTTGGCTGCAAGACCCATATCGAGGATGGGATCATGAAGGTTGTCAAAGGAGCGCTTGTGGTGATCAAGGCAGAAAAGATCGGGGTAAATCTATACATGCTTTTGGGAGATACGTTGCAGGAGGCAGATGTATCAGTTGCATCAGCTGGTCAAGAAGAATCAACTATAATGTGGCATCGCAGATTGGGCCACATGACAGAATGAGGCTTGAAGATTCTTGCTGAACGTAATCTCTTACCTGGGCTCAAGACGGTAAACTTACCTTTTTGTGAGCACTGTGTTACCAGTAAGCAGCATAGATTGAAATTTGGGAGATCTACTGCCAGAAGCAAACACATTCTAGACTTGATCCATTCAGACATTTGGGAATCTCCAGTTTTGTCCCTAGGAAGAGCCAAATGCTTTGTATCATTTATTGATGATTACTCCAAGAGACTGTGTGTGTATCTAATTAAGAACAAGTCAGATGTGTTTCCAATATTTAAAACATTCAAAGCGCTGGTGGAACTTGAATATGGGAAAATGATCAAGTGTTTGAGGACGGACAACGGAGGATAATACACTGACGGGAGCTTCTTGGCATTTTGCAAGCAAGAGGGTATTCAGAGGCAATTTACTGTTACACATACACCTCAGCAAAATGGTGTAGCAGAGCGGATGAACAGAACTCTTCTTAAAAGAATGAGAGCTATGTTGGAAACTGCAGGTCTAGCCAAATCATTTTGGACAGAAGCAGGTAGAACTGCCTGTTACGTGATAAACCAGTCACCGTCAACTGCAATTGGGTTGAAGACACCAATGGAAATGTGGACCGGAAAACCCGTAGATTATTCTACCTTGCACATATTTGGGTGTCCGGTATATGTGATGTATGGTTCCCAAGAAAGAACAAAGCTGGATCCAAAATTCAGGAAATGTGTATTCTTGGGAAATGTTGATGGTGTTAAGGGGTATCGCCTGTGGGATTCTACTGCCCACAAGGTTGTCATCAACAGAGATGTGATATTTGCAGAAGATAAACTACAAAGTGAAGACGACAGCAACATTTCAAAGGAGACTACTACAATACAAATTGAAGATAAGTCAGAACAAGGAGATGCTTCTTCTGAAACTGCACCGGAGCACGAGGAACAAGAACCAGATAATGCTGAGGTTATAGAAGTCCGACGTTCATTGCGTCAGACAACAAGACCAACTTGGCATTCAGATTTTGTCATGGCGAGCAATGCTGCATACTGTCTTCTAACGGAGGATGGAGAGCCATCCACCTTTCATGAGGCTATAAAAAGCCTCGATGTTGCCCTGTGGATGACAGCAATGCAGGAAGAAATTGAAGCTCTACATAAAAACAAGACGTGGGAGCTTGTTCTACTACCACCTGGACGGAAAACCATTGGTAACAAATGGGTCTACAAGATCAAGCGAGATAGTAATGACCAAGTGGAGCGATGTCGTGCAAGACTGGTAGTGAAAAGATATGCTCAGAAAGAAGGAATTGACTTAATGCGATATTTTCTCCTGTGGTAAGACTTAAAACTATCAGAGTAGTCTTGGCCATGTGTGCTGTGTTAGACTTACATCTAGAACAGTTAGATGTAAAGACGACTTTTCTTCATGGTGAGCTTGAAGAAGAGATTTACATGCTTCAACCAGAAGGTTTTGTTGAGAAAGAAAAAAAAAACTTGGTTTGCAGGTTGACCAAATCTCTGTACGGTTTAAAGCAGGTGCCAAGGTATTGGTACAAGAGATTTGATTCCTTCATGATTAGCCTTGGGTACAACAG
Organism: Ehretia macrophylla; assembly: GCA_037974665.1. Classification (NCBI taxonomy): domain Eukaryota; kingdom Viridiplantae; phylum Streptophyta; class Magnoliopsida; order Boraginales; family Ehretiaceae; genus Ehretia; species Ehretia macrophylla. The sequence continues at coordinate 42,236,275 of CM075780.1, read as the reverse complement.
ACTCAATTCAGGCCATTGTACATACTATAAGAGGTTTGACGATGATGATTTTATCATTCTACTGTTGTACGTGGACGACATGCTGGTAGCAAGTCCCAGTAAAGATCGGGTCCAAGAACTGAAGGCACAGTTGGCTGGGGAGTTTGATATGAAGGATTTGGGACCAACAAACAAGATTTTAGGGATGCAAATTCACCGAGATAGAGAAGGCAAGAAGGTATGGATTTCCCAAAAGAATTATTTGAAGAAAATTTTGCGGCGCTTCAATATGCAAGATTGTAAGGAAATCTCGACCCCGCTTCCTGTCAATTACAAATTATCCTCAAATATGTGCCCTAGCACTGAAGCAGAGAGGATAGAAATGTCTCGAGTACCGTATGAATCAGCAGTGGGAAGTCTCATGTTCGCTATGATATGTACGAGAACAGATATTGCTCAAGCAGTTGGTGCGGTCAGTCGGTTCATGGCGAATCCTGGTAGAGAGCATTGGAATGTTGTTAAGAGGATCCTAAGATACATCAAAGGGACCTCGGATGTTGCATTATGTTTTGAAGGATCAGAATTTACTGTCAAGGGTTTTGTTGATTCTGATTTTGCAGGTGATACCGATAAACGGAAGTCCACTACAGGCTATGTGTTTACAGTTGCAGGGGGCGTGGTAAGCTGGATATCTAAATTACAGACTGTTGTAGCCCTATCTACAATAGAGGCTGAATACATGGCAGCTACACAAGCCTGTAAAGAAGCAATCTGGATTAAACAGTTAATGGAGGAACTCGGGCACAAACAAGATAAAATTCCCTTGTTTTGTGACAGTCAGAGTGCCTTGCACATTGCAAGGAATCCAGCATTTCATTCCAGGACGAAACACATAGGTGTTCAATATCACTTTGTTTGAGAAGTAGTGGAGGAAGGGAGTGTGGATATGCAGAAGATTCACACCAACGAGAACCTAGCAGATGTCATGACAAAGCCAATCAACGTTGACAAGTTTGTTTGGAGTAGATCCTCATTTGGCCTAGCAAAGACGAAAGCAACATGGAATTGGCAAGTATGGAGAGATTTGAAGTGTCACCAAAATTTTAAGTGGGAGAATGTGAGCAATAAAATTTTGGTGCAAGTCAAAAGAAGACAAAAAGCAATGGGAAATGAAGAAAAATATTTGGTTGCAAAGTTAGGCACACACAATTTTGGGTTGATTTCACACTACATGTGGGAAGACTTTTTGTGCAAGATGAGCCGATAAATAGAGGCTCAAACTTCACCATTTGAGCATCACAAAAACATTCCAAGTTAGAGAGAAAACATAAGCTTTCTTTTGAGTATTTTTCTTCCTCTTTTGTTGTTCTATATTTGTGAGTGAGAGTTAGTTTCTCCTATTATTTGAGAGAGTGATATTGTTCTCTCCTTATATTAGAGAGAAGATTATTGTAAAATACTCCACATCATATTGAAATCCTCCATTACTTGCCCGTGGTTTTTCCCTTGATTTGTTTGAAGGTTTTCCATGTAACTCTTGTGTCTCTACTTTCTCTGTTCTCATTCATATTTTAGCTGCGTGATACTACTTATCCCTGACCACTCCGCTGCGCCGATACCTAACATTTGAGATACTTGAAGTATTTATACTATGTTGAAGTATTTATGACTCGAAGAGTAGATGCTGGCTATAGCTATAAAGCAAGTTATGTGGCGTTCGGAGTTGGCAACCTCCATTACCTAATCTTAATAAATATTGGGGACTACTAGTGAAATTTTTCCGATTTTACACTGTATGAGGGGGCCATGAATCAAAGATGTTTGATTAGCATGCATTATTGTACCCAAATTATAAGTGGCGACAATGGGGGTTAATTAGTTTTACGCATAAAAAGTAGCAAGATATTTCACACTAAAAGGTTTCACTTGCGTTGCAGCATTCACAATTAAAAGTGTATATGTATTTGCTCCTGATTATACATACCGTACTAAATTCTTTGCTTGACAAGTCTTTTGCTAGGAAATACTGACAGTGCTCTTGATGGGCTCTGGAAAAGGAAGAGAGTCGAAGCGTTGCTATATGTAATCAGTTTGGACTCATCTCACATGGGGTAGACTCCATACACTATGTAAAACCCATTCTTTTCTCACGGAGTGATGTCAGTCCGGATTGATAAAAGAGTTTGTGAGAGTCGAAGTCCGACAATGGTAATTTTTCTGGGTTTCACGTCTCAAAAAATTTGTGTCAGGCCCTTCGAATGTTTTTTAGGAGCATGTACGAAATTGCATTTGTTTCACTTATATGTTCTAGAGTTGAATCTTTACATTTTCAAATACAAATAATTTTGTAGACTCACTTCAGTTCATTCGAGCAATCCTGTGCACATGTGGTTGACTGACCATTTTATGATTGTTTCTTAATATTAGTGTCACGTTGTTAGTCATGTGTGTCTTGATGTTGAGATTACTGATTCACCGCTAGAGAAAATTTCAAAGTTATCTGTATGTTTTTTTTGGTTGGCTCCACCAAAATGGACAAGGTTTAGTTTGGTTTCATTTACCTTTATGCTTGTTTTTGCGACAATACATCGTTACATTTGATAAATCTAGCCATATGTGAGACCTTTTTTTGCCGGGCCAGTTACTTCTCCTTTCCCCATCATTGGGGGCCTCGCCTTGGACATGAGGATAATCACAAAGCAGGTATTCGCTATATAAACCCTCATCCCTCATCTCATTCTGAGCCTTTATTACGTGTTACCCAATTTGTTTGAGTTTTTGAGTTTGATAAATAGATCACAGTATCTGTAAATTGCCAACCAAATCTTTTATTGGTGCTTAGAAGGCGGGGGTAATTAATCATTTAGAATGAAATGTAATGAATTACTTGGTCCAACTGCTATTATACCAAAGCTATAGTTTATTCAACGCTATTTGTTATTCTTTATCATTTTCTTTTGGTCAGCACGCAAATAGTCCATTGTATTAACAACTGGTTGAATAATTCAAATTTGCCAATGCCAGTTGACCAATCAATGTGTCTGGCTTGAAGGTAAAATAGGAATACAAGTAGCCAACCTGACCCAAACGGCTATTCATATTGATAGGACGTACGTAATGTGGGCATCACCATATTTATGAGAAAGCAACCCGTACATGTAAGTCAATTAGTCGGTAAATTACAAAATAATGACTTTTTCGCTTAATCAATCTGCTGCCTTAGTAGCAGTTCTCCTAATATATTGAAAATTGATTCACCCGTATCCATTGTATTAACAACTGATTAAATAAAAAATATGGTTTAGCCAATGGCGGTTGGCCAATCAACATGTATGGCTTGAAGGTAAGTAGGAGTCTAAGTAAGTTAATTAGTTGTTAAATTACAATATAATGCCTTCTTAGCTAACCAATTTGTTGTCTTTTATTAGCAGTTCTAATAAATTGGTAGCTGATTGACTCGAATCCATTAGTATTTTGTATACAAATGATATTACTGTATGCTGGTTCCTTACTTTGATGGCCAAGAAACCATGTTTTCTCACATTATTCTCATGGACTTTCTCCATCGATATTCTCTTGCAATTCCTCCAATGGCTCCTTCTAAAAAAACCCTCCAAGAACATACTCATCACCAGAGCTATATATAACTCTTAAGTGGCATTCAGTATCCTGGAATAAATTTGGACAGGAACAAAATGAGTTAAAGAATTAAACAAAACTGAGAATGAAATGAACTTGGTAAAGAGAATGCCATACCTGGTATGCTACAGAAAAGAAGGTATGAATGGATGTATTGATTTCGCCGTATACTATAGAAATAAAGATGAATGGATGTATTGATTCTGCACCTATGTTTTGTAGTTTGTATACTAGATAGTGGATCTTTTTAGTTAATTGATTTGTTATTCAGTTCAATTTTATCGAGAATCATTAGTCAAGTGAGGACCCTGCTTTACTAGAAATATAAGATTAAGGATGGGAATAAATGTTGAGATTACTTTTTCACTTTTAGCGAAAATTCCAGGTTATCACTTCTAGCACGTTGCAAGAAAGAAACTTCTTAATCTGCCTATCCAAACCAACAAAAGAATTTACGAAATGCACAAGCTAGATACTTTTTTCCTAATCTACACAAGCTACTACTAATTCTATAAATACTTGAAGGGGTGGGGGGCTAACGGGTAGAGGTGGGGGAAGGGGTGAGGAAGAAGATGACCCATTTTTTAGAAAAAAAGAAAAGAAAAATTCTTTATGTTTATTTGGTAAAAAGAATGGGTGGAGAGAGAAGAAAAGAAAAGGGGAAAAAATGAATAATATAAGGGCAGAGACGTCATTTAGCTCATTTTTTTAACGTCGTTAGCTTAAACTAAACAGAGGGGGATGGGGGGGGGGGGGGGTAGTGTGGGATCTCTCAAATAAGATATAGGACTTTTTTGGACTTTTGTCAACACAGGAGGGTAAAGTGATACTTTGTCATAACACAAAGGGGCGGAGTGATATTTTCTCTTTATTTTTTCAATGTCTTGACACACTATTTTCTTCATTAGCCTATCCAACTAACATAATGGCAAATGTTAGAACTCCATTGAGTGGGGGCAGAGTGATATTTTCTCTTTATTTTTTCAATGTCTTGATTCACTATTTTCTTCTTTAGTCTATCCAACTAACGTAATGGCAAATGTTAGGACTCCATTGAGAGAAAATTCAATTGGTGTATGTATGAAACCATTTATGAACACTTTGATTTGTTATATCTTTTATAAATATCAACATATTTATGATGTTATGCAACATAATTTTTTTCTCAAATGTCTACTATATATTACATTTGAATCTCATAAAAAATCTTTTTGAAACCTTGGTCTACTAAATAAAGGTGTCAATCTTTGAGTATGATAAAAGCATTCCGACTGTATAAAATAAATGGTATTATAAAAAATTATCGTTCTTATCAATATCTTCTTATATTGAATTTATTTTTTATGTTGTTATTGGCTTTTACTTTTTATTTTCTTCAACGTATTCATTTTTGCTAACAACAAAATCAATTAAAGTTTTCCTTCACTAATGATGAGCAATGATTTCCTCAATATAGAATAAGATAAGATGGACGAATTATTATTAAAAAAAAAAAAAAGAATTGAGCTTGATAATTGATGTCATCCTTTATTACTCAATGTTTCTCCTAAAATATCATGCTCATATCAGTGTGGACTACATATGTAAGACAATTACAATTAAATATTTATTCAAATATGCTCTCAAGGGTCACAATCGACTGATAACAACTCTATATCATAGACCTGTAACTGGAGATTAATCTCAACTTGCTGATGATATAAAACTTTATTATGATTGCATACAAATATCCCATTGTGAGGCAGCTTGGGAATTTTTTTGCCTTTGATATTCATTTTATATATCCAATTGTACAAGGTTATCATTTCATCGTCCGTTAAAAAAATAGTTATTTATAAGGATAATGAATCAAACGGAGAAGTTAAAAAAAAAATTAATATTTGAAACTTGGATGAACGCAATAAGGAGTATGAGGAAGCTAACAAGCTGATTATTCAGAGTTTCCAAACAAAATTTGTTTACCAAGACAAAAGAAAAGTTTGTTATTAGAAGAATATCACATGTGCCTCCAATCAACATGGAGGATTATTATCTTAGTATCCTAGATTCAAGGAAGCTTTTTGTGCACTCGGTTTATTAGAAGATGTATAGAAAATATTCACAGAATAAATGAAACAAATACTTGAAAATGATAGTTCTATATAAAAAACTTTTTGCAACCCTATTGATATAAAATAATGTGAGCAGGTCAGAACATGTATGGGAGAGTTGGATAAAGTTGGTTGATTATGTTCTAAACTGACAAGAACTAAGAGTTTTTTTTTTTTTTTTTTATCATATATACAAAGAATAAACATTTTTGCACTTCACATTTATTTTTAAGTTTTTTTTTTTATTTTATAAATTATTGAAATATTTTATTTTTTAAATATTGATTCTTGGAGTGATATACCTAGGATGACTACAATCTCATCTAGCCAAAATTTGTCCTCAAATTCTAGCAAAGACAATTTTGTTTGGTTGTAAGTATATTCATGACTATAAATAAAAGTTAGCATCAAACTCTTTCCCACATTGGTTTATAAATTTCAATATCTATCTCCAGTCACAAGCTACTATATATTACACTTTCAAGAGCGACAAGTAAAAAAAGATTAAAGATTTTGATAATGACAAAGTATTAAGAACTACAACTAATGTGATTTCAAAGGAGTATCAAAATAATAAATTAGGAAAATATGTATTTTTTTATTATTCTCATTGTAGATTTTATTTTATATAACATGTTTATGTTCCTTATTCATTATTGTTTACCTTATAATATAATGGTAGCAATTAAAATATAGTCTTATGCTATATGACTTTTCAGGTGACTTGCTCAGCCATTTAAATTTCACTTAGATCATGTTAGAGTTGGTGACCCGAATTTTATTTGGCCCAACCCGAAAAGTTCGCGGTGCGACCCATTAGGTGAAAACTTATTTTTGGAGAAAAAATTAGGGGTCTGTGGTGGTAGCGAAGGTCGAGGGCCGACTCTATTTGCTCACCTCTTGTATCAATTTTTGATATAGTGAATTTGCTCCTCCTCTGCCCGTGGTTTTTCCCGTCAAGGGTTTTCCACGTAAAATCTGTGTCTCTTATTTTTCTTTTCGTTTTCTGTTGCTATTGTTTGTCGTCTTAGATAACAGATCATATACCAAATCTATTTCAAATATTACTAATGTATTTCAAACTAATGAGACATGTTTATGAATTGAAAACGATAACAAATCTGTGTCTATTTGAACTCATTACTGCCACCAATTATAAGTTGCTAGGTAGTCCATAATAACTTTTTGAGTATATGTTCATGTTATTCATGTTCAATTAATAATTTTTTGTGTAATATGAAGTATTCTAGCATATTCTTTGACCATTGGATCATTCGAACTTATGATGGTAAGAGATGAATTTACAAGTAGTTCACATGTGCAAAGAGTAAGTATGACGTCAAATTAGGACAAGGCAAGTGTGAATTTTGTGAAAACAACAATTTGAAGAAATGAGATACATGTGTCTTTCAATCTTTGTTAAATAATAATACTTATTGTCATATTTTTTTTAAAAAATAAAAATAAATTCTTACTTTGTTTGGTTTCTTTAGTAATAGTATATTACTTAGAGTAACTACAAATTATAGTTTTCAATAGTGTGATTGGAAACTTGAATAGATTGGTTTCATATTACATATTTTTAATGTACACATATTACACCTGTCCATCGCACAGGTACAACGCTAATTGCTGCTAAACTAGAAGGGTTTTCAGGAGATCAATGTAAGGTTTATTTTGTTTTTTCTCATTAAACTCTTCCTGCGAAAAAAAGGAATCTTTCTCCTTTTATATTCAACAAATGTTGTTCATATTATTAATTATAACTTTAGCGTTGCTTGTGTGCCATGTTGTAGAAATCCCTGATGAAATTATCATAAAAAACTCAGAGGATAGGTTTGCTGAATTTGTGAATTTTGCTTATCCTACTTTATTGAGTAATATGTCTGATCATTATTTTTTCAAAGAAAGAGCCATTCTTGCTCCAACATTAGAACATGTTGGGATGATAAATGATTACTTAATGTCTTTAGAACAAATGTTGTTCATATTATTATAAATTATAAGTTATGATGTATTTGTTTATACTATTGATGAAATATTGTCATTGCTTATCCAAAAATGATTTTTATATGTATTACATATATATGTTAGATGAAAGACTGATTATGATTTAATAGAAGCTGTGGTTGGTGCTAGAGTTGTGCCCAATCAGAAACCATATTTGGTGGACAAACCAAACCCATTTTCAGGAAAGAATTCAAAAGTTTGTTAATTATATGTGTTTGCTAGTCTACAAGAATTTGTTAGTGTTTGTTCTTGTGATTTTCGTCATTAAGATCGTTAATTTGAGAACCAAACTGTATTACAATTACTCTTAAGGAACCAAATGGTACTAGAATGGAACCCTGTAATTCTTAACAGTTGCAAAATCAAATTGTTAATGGATGGATTAATTAGGAATGTACAACTATAAATGTACATATTCTTAAACATGGTCCTTTTTGTTTAATCACTTTAATTATCTTTATATGCCACGAATTTGCTCCCTATGCTATTCTTCTTGGATCAATTTGGTAAGCCAAACAGATTAATGATTTCACCAGCTAGACATGGCGCACCTATTACAACTATTATATTGGATATTTTTGTTGAACGATAACACACTTTCACCTTTCTCATCGCACAAGTACATTCCTTGAGTTTGGGTGTCTAAATCTGTCACTGCCAGCTGTCGCAAGTGTGAAAAGCGCTAAACTTCCCATTTGGACTTGTTTTCCAAACAATAAAATCATTTCCTCGAGCTCCACTCAATATTGTTTGAGCCTCCCTAACGGCATCTAAACTCTGGCTCGTGCCATAATCACGCGCAACAGCACAAGCTTGAGGTGATTAAGTACTTTAATCCAACTACTCCAAATAGAAACAGAACAAGAAACAACACTTAACATGTCTAAGTTGAAAGTGAAAGAAACAATTACATTAGCTAGAATGGCGAACAACAACATTGACCTTAAAATGATGAGTGCAAGAGAACTCAATCAATTAAGAGTAGGACATTGTCATATAGCAAATTAGGAAAAAACATGAAGCAGCATATGCTTATTTATTTGTCGCGTCGCGGTACATACAAATGATACTGTTGATTGCTGAAGCAAACTGTTGCTGAATCTTCACTTTGATGGTCAAGAAACCACGTGTTCTCACATTATTTTCATGGAGTTTCCAGATATTCTCTTGCTATTCTTCCATCACCTCCTTTTGGGAAAAACCCTCCAGGCACATGCTCATCACCAGAGCTATACAGAACCCTTAGTATCTCTTGAGGGGTCCTTTTGTAAGCGAGTGAATCATAATTGGCTGATAACACATTGCTAGTAGTGCGATTTTCTGCTCCCAATTCTGGTGGGACAAAGATCCCTTCATCCCTAATGCCACACTTTGCCAATTGATTTCTCAGCTCCGAGATGCGGATGGTGAATTCAGCTACCGTGTGGTTGTATGGGTGCACAACTTCTGCTGCTCGTTCATAGAGGTGATGCCTAATGACTGCATCTTGGCCAGCTTCAACCCCTAATAGTCCTGCCAAAAGCTGTTCACCGAAATTGAACTTTGTTAAATGCTCACTTGATCTAACAGTTTAACATTTTAGAGTGTATATAATTAATTAATTTAATGTCTTCAACATATCTTTCACGGGCAAGTAAGGTTTTTGAGATATGCATATAGTAAATTGAATGAAATGTTGATACTTGAATCCAAGACCTTTCCGACCAAAAAAAAAAAAAAAAATCTAGGATCTGAATTTGGAAATAGGGCTCTCATACCATATTAGTGACTAGTTCAGATCAAATGATTACTTATTCCTAATACCATGATAGATTTGAGTTTAAGTCTTGCTATTATTATCCTATTCAATTCTCGCAATTAGTAATCCGTTTACACGTGGATACATATGTGATTTGATTAAAGCTACAGTATTGATCTGCTCACCCTCTTCGTAATATAGCCATTGATGTTGGGGTTGGTGCCCACATATCCAAGGATCCCCATGTATGGAATCACATAAGAAGCCAGCATGTAACTGATACTGTCACGGTAGGGGTTGAATGGAGGCACGAGTGCATATCCCATCGCTTTGTTGAACAATTTTGCAAAGTTTCCAGCTCTAAGATCCAATTGAGGCCTTGGAAACCCACCAACTGTTGTTTTAATGGCCCTGCAAAATGACACTTGCAAATTGTAAATTAGAATTCTTATAAATGGCTTTTAAAAAGTATGAAACTACTAGATTCCAAAGGGGTTTGATTAATGGTGGAGCTCTTGGGATGTGGACAATAGACTTGCCCACATTATGAGTTTAAATCAGTCAAGAGGCAATTTTAATTGGCATTGTGTTTAACTAACTCAGACTATATCTCTTTCGGACGGAGTCATGTTTGCTCCAAAATTTAGATCATGATATGAACCGAAGGAATTTCGAGAGGTGTGTCTTGTCTTTGGAATAATAAAAAAAAAAGAAATTTGAATATATTCTAGGAGCATGTAACTAGATATATGAAAGATTATGGAACCTTAAATGACCAACTTCTTGATAAGCAAATTCTTCGATAATCTGTTGTGTGACAAAATCCAAATTTGCTTTCTGAGCACCAATTGGAGGAGGACCACCCCAGACCAACTCTGGTGCAACCTTGTCAAGTCCATATCCTAGAGCACCCCACAAGAAGAAGTCACATTCTAAGTGCTCCAAGTTCAATGCAAATTGCATTGGGTCAATATCTTCTTTGTATACAGGAACTGCATGCTCTGGATATCCTGTTGGACAAAGTGGATTAGAATAAGCAAGAGAAGTCATTAGCATGGACATGATCAAACTGGTTATGGAGGATAGAACTACATCCATCTTTGTTTCACTCTGTGTGTGTGTGTGTGGTTTTTTAAAGAGGAGAGGGAGATGAGTTATGAGATGATATGGAGTTTGAGATGCTTGAAGTATTTATACTATGTTGAATCCAATAAGTTTAGTTTCCTTGTTGGACAATGTAAATAGAGAGTTTGACATCTCTATCATGATAGGAGACAACACGAAAACCATTTGATATACTATTGCCATTACAAGAAAAATTGTCAGAAGCTACGAAAATTTTGATGCATGAATAGTGACAATTTGGAGACAGTTTGAAGACGACTTAGGTACGTCATCTCCAAACCGTCTCCAAATGGAGACGGTTTGGAGACGAATAGAAAATACCATCACCAAGCCGTGACCGACTAGCTAGTCCCTCACCAATTAGGTGACGGACAAGCTAGTTTGTCACCATTTTGGTGACAAACAAGCTTGTTCGTCACCAATTTTCGTGATGAAACAAATGGTCCATCACCAAAATGGTGACGGATCGCTTTATCCGTCACTACCTTGGTGACGGACTAGCTTCTCCGTCACCAAACCGTCACCAAACCATGACTGACCAGTTAGTCCCTCACCAATTTGATGACGGACAAGCTAGTCTGTCACCATTTTGGTGACGAAACAGATGGTCCGTCACCAAAATGGTGACAGATCGCTTCATCCGTCACCACCTTGGTGACGCACTAGCTTCTCCGTCACAAATTTTGGTGACGAAACAGATGGTCCGTCACCATTTTTGGTGACGGAAATGATGGTCCTGTCAATTTTGTCACATTAATTAGCAGTTGCAGCTTTTCAAGTTGGCAACCTCCATCATCCAATCTTCTCCTTCTCGGTTTGAAAATGTAATCGAGTTGATTTATCAACCAAACGCACTTCAACTATGATCCTATCATGGTCTGTTTTTGCGACAATAAACACCATAGGTTTTGATGAAGCTAGACAAAGTATTCCAAATCTGAGCCTTTATTATGTGTTACCAATTTGCTTGAATTTTAAGTTTGATAAATGGATCACAGTATTTGTAAATTGCCAATCAAATCTTTTTTTGTTGGTTGGAAGGCTATGGTATATCATTAAAACTGAAATGTGATGAATTACTTGGTCTAAATGAAATAATACTAAAGCTATAGTTTATTCTGATGTGCTATTTGTTGTTCTGTATCATTTTCTTTCGGTCAGTAAATGGTTCATTGTATTAACAACTGGTTGGACAATACAAATTTGCCAATGCCAATTGGTCAATCAATGTGTATGGCTTGAAGGAAATAGAAATACAAGTAGCCAACCTGACCCAAACGGCTATTTATAATGGTAGGATGCACACGATCCAGGAATGGCTATATTCGTGAAAGCGGTACAATAGCAACCCATACACTTGGAAAGAAGAAAAACAACACTAACATGTCTGAGTACAATAGCAACCTATACATGTAATCAAAAGTAAAGTAGATAGATAAAACAACACTAACATGTCTGAGTACAAACCGAAAGAAGAAAAAAAACTTGCAAACGAATTGTCCATATCCTAAAGAACCCCACAAGAAGAAGTCATATTTTAAGTGCTCCAAGTTCAATGCAAATTGCATTTTGTCGATATCTTCTTTGTATATAGGAACTAAATTCCTTGCTTGACAAGTCTTTTGCTGGGATATGCTGACAGTGCTCTTGATGGGCTCTGGCAAAGGAAGAGAGTCGAACTGTTGCTATATGCAATCAGTTCGGACTCATCTCACATGGGGTAGACTCCATACACATGTGAAACCTATTTTTTTCTCACGGAGTGATGTCAGTCCAAATTGATAAAAGAGTTTGTCGAGAGTCTAAGTCCTGGTAATTTTTCGGGGTTTCACGTCTCAAAAAATTTGTGTCAGGCCCTTCCAATGTTTTTTAGGAGCATGTACGAAATTGCATTTGTTTCACTTATATGTTCTAGAGTTGAATCTTTACATTTTCAAATACAAATAATTTTGTAGACTCACTTCAGTTCATTCGAGCAATCCTGTGCACGGTTGACTGACCATTTTATGATTGTTTCTTAATATTAGTCTCACGTTGTTAGTCATGGTTCTTGGCTTACAATTCCTAATAATCTCACTTTCTTGTTGGTCATAATGGTGTGTCTTGATGTTGAGATTACTGATTCACCCCTAGAGAAAATTTCAAGTTATCTGTATGGTTTTTTTTTTTGTTGGCTCTACCTAAATGGACAAGGTTTAGTTTGGTTTGATTTACCATTATGTTTGTTTTTGTGACAATACATCGTTACATTTGGTAAAGCTAGCCATATGAGAGACCCTTTTTTGCCAGGCCGGTTACTTCTCCTTTCACCCATCACTGGGGGCCTTGCGGCCTTGGACATGAGGAGAATCACAAAGCAGCTATTGGCTATATATACCCTCATCCATCATCCCATTCTTCTAAGCAAATATTATGTAATCACTTTATTATCTTTATATGCTACATTTTGGTCCATCTGCTATTCTTGGATCAATTAGTTAAGCCAATCACATTAATGAATTCACCAGCTACCACAGTGGTTTTGGTGTATTAAAAGTAAAGTAAATGGAACCACACTAACATGTTTGAGTTCAAACTCAAAGAAACGATTACATTAGAATGGTGAACAACATTGACCTTAAAATGATGACTGCAATAGAACTCAATCAAATTAAGTATTTGACACTGCCACAACATTATTTATGAGAAATGGTAGCTCAAAAATAGCAAATTAGGAGAAACATGAAGCAGCATATGCTTATTTATATATACAAATGATATTACTGAATGCTGGTTCCTTACTTTGATGGCCAAAAAATCATGTTTTCTCACATTATTCTCATGGACTTTCTCCACCGATATTCTCTTGCAATTCTTTCAATGGCTCCTTCTAGAAAAACCCTCCAGGAACATACTCATCACCAGAGCTATATATAACTCTTAGGTGGCATTTAGTATCCTAGAATCAATTTGGACAGGAACAAAATAAGTTAAAGAATTAAACAGAACTAAGAATGAAATGAACTTGGTAAAGAGAACGCCATACCTGGTATGCTACAGAAAAGAAGGTATGAATGGATGTATTGATTTTGCTGTATACTATAGAAAAGAAGATGAATGGATGTATTGATTCTGCACCCATGTTTTGTAGTTTGTATACTAGATAGTGGATCTTTTTAGTTAATTGATTTGTTATTCAGTTCAATTTTATAGAGAATCATTAGTCAAGTGAGGACCCTGCTTTACTAGCAATATAAGATTAAGCATGGGCATAAATGTTGAGATTACTTTTTCCCTTCTAGCGAAAATTCCAGGTTATCATTATGCTTCTTTTTTTTTGCAGATTCCTCCTAGTTTGATAAGGTTAAGTTCGATTTGATTTATCATTATGCTTGTTTTTGCAACAATACACCGTAGCATGCAATACACAATATGTAATATTCTATATCAGTGAAATACATAGTTGTCGAATCATGAATCGTATCGTGAATCGAAATGTCATTTTTTTGAATCGTGAATTGAATCGAATCGTGAATCGTACCAATTCGGTCACAAATTTGAAACTAGTTGATATTTGACATATTATGTTTCTATTAACAGTTTTTAGTTGAGATTCTTTATTTAAATTAATATTAATATATGTTTTTGTTACTTTTCTAGATTGTTTACTACTTCACTTGTTCCTAGTAGCCCAAACAATTTCTGCATCACAATATCACACTATTTTTTTTGGTCGGAACAATATCACATTTCACAACTATCCAAACTAGTGCTCAAAAGCTGTTGTAAACACAAGTGGTCCAATCAGTTACGAGTTTTGTGTCCCATTTTTTTACTAAAGTGGGCTTATTTTGTTAGCTACTTTGAAATATTTTGGGCTTTTAAAAAATAAAAAATAAAAAATTGACCCGAATCGCGAACGATTCAGTGAATCGTACGATTCACTAACGATTCACACGATTCGGTACCGATTCACTTGCGATTCACGTCGATTCACGATTCTCCTATCCGATTCGTATCATTTTTTTAATGAATCGTATCGAATCGTACGATTCGAATCGCGAATCGTACGATTCTGATTACACTGGTGAAATATAGTGCGATTATGTAGTTTATAAATATGTGTTGTTGGTATAAGGAATAACTTGGGTTAACCATTTTAGGCTAGTAGAAAAGAGACCTATGTAGTTGTTTCTTATGCCTATAACACCAGTAGTGTCTGCGGGCCTAGGGGTCTAGACTCGGGGCGTGACAAAATAGTAGTCAGAGCAAGTCACTAGTCAATGCGGGAAAAAATGCTACACCTAGAAGGATGGTGGGAGCCACCTCTAGAATCTTACATCGTCTAGTTGGTCCTGGGTATGTGTGCCCTTGACGAGGACATAAGGTCCTTAACGGGAGGTGTGTGTAATATCCAACATCGATGGAATATAGTGTCATTGTGTGGTTTTTAAGTGAGTGTTGTGAGTATAAGGAATAACATGGGTTAACATTTTGGCCTAGTAAAAAAGAGGCCCTAGTAATCTATTAATATTCTAAGACAACAACCAATATACCACATGTCAATTAATGAGCATCTCTACAGAAACAACCATATCATACCACGTGTAAGCATTATAAGCATCTCAAATTTGAAAATAATTTTTACAGGTTATAATGTATCAGAAAATTTTTAGATGTAGTATTATTCAAATTATGTTATTTTAAATTTATATCCTATCTTTCATAAAATTATTAGATGCGGTATTATCCAAATTATGATAATTTAAATTTATATTCTATATTTTAAGATGATTCTCTATCATATCTTCATTTAAATTTAAACTTTTTTTTCTCTACTTGTACAAATCTTTATTTTATATACGTATCTAAAAAATTAAATAAATAATAATACCAAAAAATTATTAAATTTATATCTTGTATTTTTAAATGATTTTTCTATCTATCTTAGGATTCTATCATCCTTTTATTTAAATTTAAACTCTTTTCTCTACGAGTAAAAATCTTTATTTTATTTATTTTATATATGTTTCTAAACAATTAGATAAATAAATGTGCCAGAAAATTATTAGATCTAGTATCATTCAAATCATGTTATTTTAAACTTATATATTATATTCCATAAAATTATTAGATGCAATATTATCCAAAATCATGATATTTTAAATTTATATCATATATTTTCAAATTATTCTATATCCTATCTTCATTTAAATTTAAACTTTTGTTTCTTTATCTGTACAAATTTTTATTTTATATATGTATCTAAACAGTTAGATAAATAAATGTACCAGGAAATTATTAAATTTATATCCTATATTTTCATATGATTTTTCTATCTATCTTAGGACTCTATCATCTCTTCATTTTAAACTTTTTTTTTCTATCTGTACAAATGTTAATTTTATATATGTATCTAAACAATTAGATAAATAAATGTACCAGAAAATTATTAGATGCATTATTATCCAAATCATGTTATTGTAAATTTATATGCTATATTCCAAAAAATTATTAGATGTAGTATTATCAAATTCAAAATCATGTTATTTTAAATGTATATCCTATATTGTCAAACAATTTTCCTATCTATGACTCTATCATATATTCATTTAAATTTAAACTTTTTATTTATTTATCTCTATCTATAAAATCTTTATTGTATATATGTATCTAAACAATTAGATAAAAAACAACGTCCTCTTCACACTCTAATTGTGTTCGATCAAATCTATTAATATTCTAAGAGAACAACTATCTTGTCACGTGTCAACAAAAGAGCATCCCCGTAACGCCCCAAACCCAACTCCCACGCCTATAGGATACTCCCTGGCCTTAACGGTCCAAGCGAGCACCGAGGCCATGGCGAGCAGGCTCAGAAATGCACTATGCATATATTGTCCACTTTGGGGACCATACCCCTCACGGGTTTGTTCCTCACGCAGGCACATACCCACGTGAAAACGCGTATGCACGAATAAAAGAGAACCCTCTATATATTCAATAGCCCAAAGACCTCGCCAGTCGATGTGGGATATTTCACCCGCCCCCTCTTGGGGACCTAGCATCCTCGTTGGCCAACGACCGGGTCGGCTCTGATACCACTTTGTAACGCCCCGAACCCAATTCCCACGCCTACAGGATACTCCTGGCCTTAACGGTCCAAGCGATCACCGAGGCCATGGCGAGCAGGCCCAAAAACGCACTATGCATATATTATCCGCTTTGCACGTATTGTCCGCTTTAGCATACCCTGGCCATAACGGTCCAAGCGTAGCCTCACGGGTTTGTCGCTTTCCCAAGCAAGCCACAAAGGGAACCAATACTTGGGAAAATACGAGTAATCAATTAACGATATACGTATTGTCTGCTATGTAACACTTTGTGCACGCACGGGTTTGTCGCTCCACAGCCAGCTAAGCGTATCCAATAGGATAGGCACACTGCACTAGGAACGCGCGTTTTCCTAGCAGTGGCTGGGAGGCGACAAATCCATGAGGGGTATGGGCTCCAAAGTGGACAATACATGCATTGGCAGTTTCTGGGCTTGCTCGCCATGGCCTCGGTGCTTGCTTGGACTGTTAAGGCCAGGGAGTATCCTGTAGGTGTGAGAGTTGGGTTCGGGGTGTTACAATCCCTCTAATAGATTCACTATCATGCCATGTGTAATTTTCTCTTCCTTTTTTTTTTCAAATAAAATTTGTCAAATAAAAGCAATAATTTTATTTTCAACCATTATTTGTTTGTTACATATTGAAACTTTTATATTTATCTACTAAAATTATAAAAAGTTAGCTGAAAGCAATAATTTTTATTTCTCAACCATCTTATATATTTATTACATATTCAAACTTCTATATTTATCTACTAAAATTATAAAAAGTTAGTTGAATTAGGAATTTAATTTTCAACACATTTCTACAAAATTTAGCTGAATTATGAACTAAACTTTTGACACTTTTTTTTTGTTGAAATATTTTTTGGCACCTTCATACGTATTGAAACTAATATATTTCTACAAAAATTTTGAAAAGAAAGTTTGCAATATTTTTTCTATATAGATATTAATTGTTAATTAACATGAAATTTTTTATTACGTTGGAGTTTCTCTAAACCTCTCTCAATTATTAAAATCTTAGATTTATTAAATTATATCTATCTATTAATATTATAAGGGAACAATTATTATGCCACGTGTAAGCAAATGAGCATCCTAAAGTAATAATCATTATGCCACGTGTAAGCAAATAACCACTATTTCTAAAAAATAATAATATCCCTGAATAAGAGATGCAAAAAAAATTCTATTTTTACTATCTTGAATATATCTGATAGAACCTAATCCATATTCAAAACTATATTTAATAAAACTTAATCCATATTGAAAACTAACTTGTAGGTTTATTAGATCAAATTGTATCTTTAGTTTGTATCCTATATATCTTAGAAATAGATTCTATCTTCATTTAAACTGGATTTTCTGTATAAATTACATGACCCTAATGTGTATATATATGATCTGCAATTTTTTTTATTCTGGATTTGTAAAATAGGAGATAGTTGTTCAGAAAATAAATCTTAGGGTCTTTTTATTCAATGACTCCAAGTTATTATTATTTAATTTGTAATTAATTTATTGCTCAATTTTGTTTTTATTTTTCGTCAAATTATTTGATGTTAATATAATTGGATCAAGTTCTACAAATATTACTGACAAGATGATAATTGTTGATATAACAACAGTGGAATCCATTTCATAATTATTACTCATATTTGTTTGCTTATTATTTTTAGTTATCAATGTTATTTTTTATGTTATCAGATGATATTTTTTTTACTCAGAAAATGTTGTCGACGGGTTTAAGTTTGTGCGTCACGTCCTCGAAGAGGTTTGGGATAAGCAATAGATACAAAGAATGCTAAAGTTGGATTTGAGATGTATATTACTAAAATGAGGAAGATGATTAAGGAAGAGAAAGATTTGTAGTCAAGAGTCATTCATTGATTTGTTCATATTTTTTTGTTTGATGGTTTATATATCACGTGATATTTATGATATATTACAAAGTCATTTTTGTACTTTATTTTTAAATTATACTTATGTTTATACTTTATTTTGATATTTTTTAGTATAATATTACATATTGATTCTATCGATCTTTCTGGAGAATGTTTTTGAAATAAACTTTTGAGGAAGCCAATAAACATTTCACAAAATAGAGAAAAAAAGAATTATAATTGCTTTTTATATGCCTAATCATTTCAAAAGGATGGTCAATCAAATAACAAATTGAATACACTAATCTTGATCAATTATATATATATATATATATATATATATATATTCAATCATGGATATTAATAATGGTATCTTTAGACATCCAATAATAGATTTTTTTTTTTTTCATGTTCAGCGACTGTTGTTCACATTAATAATTGTAACTTTAGTGATACCTGTAAAGATAAGATTTACGAGATCCTATTAAATCTATCTATTATAATATTATAAAGGAGCAGCCATTATGGCACGTACAAGAAAATGAACATGCCTCAGAGCAAAATCATGATGCCACGTATAAACAAATAATCACTCTTACTAAAAATAAAATAAAATATTATCCCTTAATAAGTTATCCGAAAAAAATTCTATTTTTCCTATCTCCAATATATCTAATAGAACCTAATCCGTATTCACAACTAAAATCAAATTGTATCTTTAGTTTGTATCCTACATTTCTTAGGAATGTAGTCTGTTTTCATTTAAACTCATATATATGATGTGCAATTTTTTTCTTTTACATTTGTAAAATAGGTGATTATTTATTCATAAAATAAATCTTGAAGTTCAATGACTTCAAGTTGTAGTTATTTATTTTTAAATTAATTTGTTGCTTACTAACTTAGTTTTTATTTTATTTTTTCAAATTATTTGATATTAATGCAATTGGATCAAGTTTCGCAAACATTGCTAACAATGATGGTTGATATAACAACAGTGGAATCATTTTCATTCCTATTAAACCCTAATCTTGATCAGTTATAGATTTTCAATCATGGATATTAATAATGGTAACTTTAGACATCCAATATATAAAAGAATATATATTTTTTTCATGTTCAACGAATGTTGTTCAGATAGATAATTATAACTTTAGTGATACCTATAAGGATAACATTTGCGAGATCCTATTAAAATAGAACGAATAGTTGTAATTTTAATGTGCAATGTAAACCAAAAAAAATGGGACAACACATTCTAAAATATATTTTAAATGCTAAAAGTATTCCTCCAAATATGATAAATCACCACAATAGAATTGCTTTGACTTGTGTCATCGATCTTATTATGTTAATTTATTTCTCTAATTCTATACCACACATTTTCTAATACCCAGTATTAAAATAATGTATTGAATTTGTAAATTACTATTTGTAGTTCAACAATCAATCAAAAGTTCATATAGACCTTGCTTGAATGAGATAGCTAGAATTCTAATTTATCCATCCACAATAAGATATATATAATAGTTAGGCAATTGGGAGTCGCATAGTTTGGGGCAAATAATGCAATCTTTCTAATTTAATCCAACTTATCTCATTGGGTAATATTTTTAAAATTCATGAATTGTTATATGAGTATATTTCTATCTTATGATTTTCGTTTGTTGTATTTCAAAATGGAGTGGAAAAATTGCATATGGTAAGTTTTATAAAATACGACTTAATTGGTATATATAATTCCATTGCAACGAGACTTCTTGAGGAATTCTCATTATTGTTGTCCTATCTTTTGGATGATATAGTTTCACTATTTTATATTTCACTTTTGTATAATATAATTTCACTTTTTTATATTTCACTTTTAATTATTAATAACTCACAAATAAGGACCAATGGTGCATGAAGAATGTAGGGATGAGAAGAAAATCTAGAATGCTAGAAAAGCACTTGTGAAGAATAATGATAATTCAATCTAATTTATTTTTGAGAAAATATCACTCCACACCCTGTGTTATGACAAATTATCATGCTACCCCCTGTGTTGATAAAAGTTCAAAAAAGTCCCCTGTCTTATTTAAAATGTCTCTCACCCCCCTCTCCCTGTCTGTTTTAAGCTAACAACGTTAAAACAAATGAGCTAAATAACGTCTATGCCCTTATATTATTCATTATTTTTCCCTTTTTCTTTTCTTCTCTCTCCACCCATTCTTTTCACCAAATAAAAATAAAGAATTTTTCTTCTTTTTTTTTTTTTTTTAAAAAAGCGCTATCTTCTTCCTCACCCCTCCCCCCACCCCCACACCCTACCCGTCAGCCCCCTACCCCCTACACCCCTCAAAGAACCGCATTAACACTTCTGTAAACTAAATAAATCTATTAAAATGTTATTATGCTAAACATATAAGATGACAGTAGGTAATAATTTCATTAAGATCTCAAAGAAAAAATTGAACAACTTGGAACATTTTGGTTGCATTAGTTCATGAGATTGTCATTTACATAGTTTGGTATTAGCTAGCTAGCTAAAACAAAGCAAACCGAGCATCCTTTTCCCTCTCGAAATTGTGGATATTTGCACGTTGCAAGAAAGAAACTTCTTAATCTGCCCGTCCAAACCAACAAAAGAGTTTACGAAATGCACAAGCTAGATACATTTTTTCCTAATCTACACAAGCTACTACTAATTCTATAAATACTTGGAGGGGTAGGGGGCTAACAGGTAGGGGTGAGGGAAGGGGTGAGGAAGAAGATGACCCATTTTTTAGAAAAAAAGAAGAAGAAAAATTCGTTATTTTTATTTGGTAAAAAGAATGGGTGGAGAGAGAATAAAAGAAAGGGAAAAAAATGAATAATATAAGGGTAGAGACGTCATTTAGCTCTTTTTTTTTAACGTCATTAGCTTAAACTAGATGGAGGGGGGGTAGTGTGGGATGTCTCAAATAAGATATAGGACTTTTTTGGACTTGATACTTTGTCATAACACAAAGGGACGGAGTAATATTTTTCCTTTATTTTTTCAATGTCTGGACACACCATTTTCTTCGTTAGTCTATCCAACAAACGTAATGGCAAATGTTTGGACTCCATTGAGAGAAAATTGAATTGGTGAATGTATGAAACCATTTATGAACACTTTGATTTGTTTTATCTTTTATAAATATCAACATATTTATGATGTTATGCAACATAAGGTTTTTCTCAAATGTCTACTATATATTACATTTGAATCCCATAAAAAAATCTTTCGGAAACCTTGGTCTACTAAATAAAGTTGTCAATCTTTGAGTATGATAAAAGCATTCCGACTGTATAAAAGAAATGGTATTATAAAAAATTATCATTCTTATCAATATCAGCTTCTTATATTGAATTTATTTTTTATGTTGTTATTGGCTTTTACTTTTTATTTTCTTCAATGTATTCATTTTTGCTAAGAATAAAATCAATTAAAGTTTTCCTCCACTAATGATGAGAAATGATTTCCTCAATATAGAATAAGATAAGATGGACGAATTATTATAAAAAAAGAATTGAGCTTGATAATTTATGTCACCCTTTATTACTCAATGTTTCTCCTAAAATATCATGCTCATATCAATGTGGACTACATATGTAAGACAATTACAATTAAATATTTATTCAAATATACTCTCAAGGGTCACAATCGATTGATAACAAATCTGTATCATAGACCTGTAAATGGAGATTAATCTCAACTTGCTGATGATATTAAAATTTATTATGATTGCATACAAATATCCCCTTGTGAGGCTGCTTGGGAATTTTTTTGCCTTTGATATTCATTTTATATATCCAATTGTCCAAGGTTATCATTTCATCGTCCGTTAAAAAAATAGTTATTTATAAGGATAATGAATCAAACGAAGAAGTTAAAAAAAATTTATACTTGAAACTTGGATGAAGGCAAATAAGGAGTATGAGGAAGCTGACGAGCTGATTATTCAGAGTTTCCGAACAAAATTTGTTTACCAAGACAAAAGAAAAGTTTGTTATTAGAAGAATATCACATGTGCCTCCAGTCAACATGGAGGATTATTATCTTAGTATCCTAGATTCAAGGAAGCTTTGTGTGCACTCAGTTTATTAGAATATGTACAGAAAATATTCACAGAATAAATGAAACAAATACTTGAAAATGATAGTTCTATATAAAAAACTTTTTGCAACCCTATTGATATAAAATAATGTGAGCAAGTTAGAACATGTATGGGAGAGTTGGATAAAAAAAGGTTGATTATGTTCTAACCTGACAAGAACTAAGAGTTTTTTTTTTTGGATCATATATTTTCAAAGAATAAACATTTTTGCACTTCACATTTATTTTTAAGTTTTTTTTTTATAAATTATTGAAATATTTTATTTTTTAAATATTGATTCTTGGAGTGATATACCTAGGATGACTACAATCTCATCTAGCCAAAATTTGTCCTCAAATTCTAGCAAAGACAATTTTGTTTGGTTGTAAGTATTTTCATGACTATAAATAAAAGTCAGGATCAAACTCTTTCCCACATTGGTTTATAAATTTCAAATTTTGTCTCCAGTCAGGAGCTACTATATATTACATTTTCAAGAGCGACAAGTAAAAAAAGATTAAATATTTTGATAATGACAAAGTATTAAGAACTACAACTAATGTGATTTTCAAAGAAGTATCAAAATAATAAATTAGGAAAATATGTATTTTTTATTAATTTCATTGTAGATTTTATTTTATATAACATGTTTATGTTTCTTATTCATTATTGTTTACCTTAGAATATAATGGTAGCAATTAAAATAGTCTTATGCTATATGACTTTTCAGGTGAGTTGCTCAACCATTTAAATTTCACTTAGATCATATAGCAAATCTATTTCAAATATTACTAATGTATTTCAAACTAATGAGACATGTTTATGAATTAAAAGTGATAACAAATCTGTGTCTATTTGAACTCATTACTGCCACCAATTATAAGTTACTAGGTAGTCCATAATAACTTTTAGAGTATATGTTCATGTTATTCATGTTCAAATAATATTTTTTTGTGTAATATGAAGTATTCCAACATATTCTTTGACCATTGGATCATTCAAACTTCTGATGGTAAGAGATGAATTTACAAGTAGATCATATGTGCAAAGAGTAAGTATGACTTCAAATTAGGACAAGGCAAGTGTGAATTTTGTGAAAACAACAATTTGAAGAAAGGAGACACATGTGTCTTTCAAAATGTCTGATCTTTGTTAAATAATAATACTTATTGTCATATTTTTTTAAAAAATAAATAAATTCTTACTTTATTTGGTTTCTTTAGTAATAGTATATTACTTAGAGTAACTACATATTATAGTTTTCAATAGTGTGATTGGAAAGTTGAATAGATTGGTTTCATATTACATATTTTTAGTATACATACATTACACCCGTCCATCGCACGGGTACAACGCTAGTTGCTGCTAAACGAGAAGGGTTTTCAGGAGATCAATGTAAGGTTTAATTTATTTTTTTCTCATTAAACTCTTCCTGCAAAAAAAAAGGAATCTTGCTCCTTTTATATTCAACAAATGTTGTTCATATTATTAATTATAACTTTAGCGTTGCTTGTGTGCCATGTTGTAGAAATCCCTGATGAAATTATCATAAAAAACTCAGAGGATAGGTTTGCTAAATTTGTGAATTTTGCTTATCCTACTTTATTGAGTAATATGTCTGATCATTATTTTCTCAAAGAAAGAGCCATTCTTGCTCCAACATTAGAACATGTTGGGATGATAAATGATTACTAAATGTCGTTAGAACAAATGTTGTTCAAATTATAAATTAAAAGTTATGATGATGTATTTGTTTATACTATTAATGAAATATTGTCATTGCTTATCCAAAAAAGATTTTTATATGTATTATATATGTTAGATGAAAGATTGATTATGATTTAATAGAAGCTGTGGTTGGTGCTAGAGTTGTGCCTAATCTGAAACCATATTTGGTGGACAAACCAAACCCGTTTTCAGGAAAGAATTCAAAAGTTTGTTAATTTTATGTGTTTGCTAGTCTAAAAGAATTTGTTAGTGTTTGTCCTAGTGATTTTCGTCATTAACATCGTTAATTCGAGAACTAAACTGTATTACAACTACTCTTAAGGAAAATAATTAAAAGAAAGCAATATCGGAGATCAATAAATAAAAGCGTAAAATCTATTCAATATCTACTCCAAAGGATAAAAAGTTAAGACCTTATCAATATAATGTTGGTATAGCCGTGGTTTTCACTACGAAGGAAGTAATTTATAACCATCGACTCAAACGTTGATCGATAATTATGATATCTAATCTCATAATCACTTCAAGCTCAATCCCGCGCTTGGCTATATATATGCCTATAAAGCTTCACACGTGGCTTGCTATTTGTCACATTGTATTCTTGTTGTGGTTATTCTAGACATTTTGTAAACACTGAAGGGGAATTTTTCTCTCATAAGGTAGTCAATAGGAATAACACGATTCGGATAACTATAAAAAATGAATTATTTGGTCTGTATTCTTAATTTATCATTTTATAGTACATTGTATTAATCACTGGTTGAATAATTGAAATTTGCCAATGCCTGTTGGCCAATCAATGTGCCTGGCTTGAAGGTAAAATAAGAATACAAGTTGCCAACCTCACCCAAACGGCTATTTATAATGATAGCACGTACGTGACGTGGGTATCACTATATTTATGAGAGCTATGCAAAAGCAACCTACACATGTAAGCCAATTAGTCAGTAAATTACAAGATAATGCCTTCTTCGCTTAATCAATACGATGTCTTATTAACAGTTCTCCTAATAAATTGGAAGTTGATTCACCCGTATCCATTGTATTGACAACTGATTAAATAATAAAAATTGTTTAGCCAATGGCAGGTGGCCAATCTCCTAGAGCACCCCACAAGAAGAAGTCACATTCTAAGTGCTCCAAGTTCAATGCAAATTGCATTGGGTCAATATCTTCTTTGTATACAGGAACTGCATGCTCTGGATATCCTGATGGGCAAAGTGGATTAGAATAAGCAAGAGAAGTCATTAGCATGGACATGATCAAACTGGTTATGGAGGATAGAACTACATCCATCTAAGATTAATGGTGAGCACTTGGGATGTGGACGAAAGATGTGTTCATGTTTTAAATTTAAATTAGTCATGAGCAATTCTTTTGGGCCCACAGTAGGCCTTATACCTAGCTAATTTAGATTTTATTTAGAGTTTGAATCATGATATGAGTCTGAAGACTTCCAACAAGTATTTTCCGTCATTGAAAAAAAGAAAAATGAACAATTAATATGGGAGCATGTAATTAGACATATGAAAGTTGGAACCTTAAATGACCAACTTCTTGATAACCAAATTATTTGATAATCTTTTGTGTGAGAGAATCCAAATTTGCTTTCTGAGCACCAATTGGAGGAGGACCACCCATGACCAACTGTGGTGCAACTTTATCAAGTCCATATCCTAAAGAACTCCACGAGAAGAAGTCACATTCTAAGTGCTCCAAGTTCAATGCAAATTGCATTTGGTCGATATCTTCTTTGTATGTAGGAATTGCATTCTCTGGATAGCCTGACAGGCAAAGTGGATCAGAAAATGCAATAGAAATCATTAGCATGAACATAATCAAACTGGTTATGAACGATAGAACTACATCCATTTTTGTGTTTGTGTGTGTTTATTTTTTTATTTTTTTAAAGAGGGTGGGAGAAGGGAGTGGAGAGGGATAAGATGAGCTATTAGATGATATGGGATTTGAGATACTTGAAGTATTTATACTATGTTGAAGTATTTATGACTCGAAGAGTAGATGCTGGCTATAGCTGTAAAGCAAGTTATGTGGCATTCGGAGTTGGCAACCTCCATTACCTAATCTTAATAAATATTGGGGACTACTAGTGAAATTTTTCCGATTTTACACTGTATGAGGGGGCCATGAATCAAAGATGTTTGATTAGCATGCATTACTGTACCCAAATTATAAGTGGCAACAATGGGGGTTAATTAGTTTTACGCATAAAAAGTAGCAAGATATTTCACTAAAAGGTTTCAATTGCGTTGCAGCATTCACAATTAAAAGTGTATATGTAATTTTTCTGGGTTTCAGGTCTCAAAAAATTTGTGTCAGGCCCTTCCAATGTTTTTTAGGAGCATGTACGAAATTGCATTTGTTTCACTTATATGTTCTAGAGTTGAATCTTTACATTTTCAAATACAAATAATTTTGTAGACTCACTTCAGTTCATTCGAGCAATCCTGTGCACATGTGGTTGACTGACCATTTTATGATTGTTTCTTAATATTAGTGTCACGTTGTTAGTGTTGGGTATCGGCGCAGCGGAATGGTCGGGGACAAGCAGTATCACGCAGCTAAAATATGAATGAGAGCAGAGAAAGTAAAAACACAAGATTTACGTGGAAAACCCTCTAACAAATCGAGGGAAAAACCAAGGGCAAATAATGGAGGATTTCACTATGATGTGGAGTATTTTACAATAACCTTCTCTCTAATATAAGGAGAGAACAATATCACTCTCTCAAATAATAGGAGAAACTAACTCTCACTCACAAATATAGAACAACAAAAGAGGAAGAAAAATACTCAAGAGAAAGCTTATGTTTTCTCTCTAACTTGGAATGTTTTGGTGATGCTCAAATGGTGAAGAATGAGCCTCTATTTATAGGCTCATCTTGCACCAAAAGTCTTCCCACATGTAGTGTGAAATCAACCCAAAATTGTGTGTGCCTAACTTTGCAACCAAAAGATTTTTCTTCATTTCCCATTGCTTTTTGTCTTCTTTTGACTTGCACCAAAATTTTATTGCTCACATTCTCCCACTTAAAATTTTGGTGACACTTCAAATCTCTCCATACTTGCCAATTCCATGTTGCTTACGTCTTTGCTAGGCTAAAGGAGGATCTACTCCAAACAAACTTGTCAACGTTGATTGGTTTTGTCATGACATCTGCTAGGTTCTCGTTGGTGTGAATCTTCTGCATATCCACAATCCCTTCCTCCACTACTTCTCGAACAAAGTGATATTGAACACCTATGTGTTTCGTCCTAGAATGAAATGCTGGATTCCTTGCAATGTGCAAGGCACTCTGACTGTCACAAAACAAGGGAATTTTCTCTTGTTTGTGCCCGAGCTCCTCCATTAACCGTTTAATCCAGATTGCTTCTTTACAAGCTTGTGTAGCTGCCATGTATTCAGCCTCTATTGTAGATAGGGCCACAACAGTCTATAATTTAGATATCCAGCTTACCACACCGCCTGCAACTGTAAACACATAGCCTGTAGTGGACTTCCGTTTATCGGTATCACCTGCAAAATCAGAATCAACAAAACCCTTGACAGTAAATTATGATCCTTCAAAAACATAATGCAACATCCGAGGTCCCTTTGATGTATCTTAGGATCCTCTTAACAACATTCCAATGCTCTCTACCAGGATTCGCCATGAACCGACTGACCGCACCAACTGCTTGAGCAATATCTGGTCTCGTATATATCATAGCAAACATGAGACTTCCCACTGCTGATGCATACGGTACTCGAGACATTTCTATCCTCTCTGCTTCAGTGCTAGGGCACATACTTGAGGATAATTTATAATTGACAGGAAGCGGGGTCGAGATTTCCTTACAATCTTGTATATTGAAGCGCCGCAAGATTTTCTTCAAGTAATTCTTCTGGGAAATCCATACCTTCCTGCCTTTTCTGTCTCGGTGAATTTGCATCCCTAAAATCTTGTTTGCTGGTCCCAAATCCTTCATATCAAACTCCCCAGCCAACTGTGCCTTCAGTTCTTGGACCCGATCTTTATTAGGACCTGCTACCAGCATGTCGTCCACGTACAACAGCAGAATGATAAAATCATTATCGCCAAACCTCTTGTAGTACGTACAATGGTCTGAATTGAGTCTGTTGTACCCAAGGCTAATCACGAAGGAATCAAATCTCTTGTACCAACACCTTGGCGCCTGCTTTAAACCGTACAGAGATTTGGTTAACCTGCAAACCAAGTTTTCGTTTTCTTTCTCAACAAAACCTTCTAGTTGAAGCATGTAAATCTCTTCTTCAAGCTCTCCATGAAGAAAAGCCGTCTTTACATCTAATTGTTCTAGATGTAAGTCTAACACAACACACATGGCCAAGACTACTCTGATAGTTGTAAGTCTTACCACAGGAAAAAATATCTCGTTGAAGTCAATTCCTTCTTTCTGAGCATATCCTTTCACCACCAGTCTTGCACGATAACGCTCCACTTGGTCATTACCATCTCTCTTGATCTTGTAGACCCATTTGTTACCAATGGCTTTCCGTCCAAGTGGTAGTGAAACAAGCTCCCTCGTCTTGTTTCTATGTAGAGCTTCAATTTCTTCTTGCATTGCTGTCATCCACAGGGCAATATCGGGGCTTTTTATAGCCTCGTGAAAGGTAGATGGCTCTCCATCCTCCGTTAGAAGACAATATGCAGCATTGCTCGCCATGACAAAATCTGAATGCCAAGTTGGTCTTGTTGTCTGACGCAATGAACGTCAGACTTCTATAACCTCAGCATCATCTGGTTCTTGTTCCTCGTGCTCCGGTGCAGCTTCAGAAGAAGCATCTCCTTGTTCTGACTTATCTTCAATTTGTATTGTAGTAGTCTCCTTTGAAGTGTTGCTTTCGTCTTCATTTTGCAGTTTATCTTCTGCAAATATCACATCTCTGCTGATGACAACCTTGTGGGCAGTGGAATCCCACAGGCGATACCCCTTAACATCAACAGCATTTTCCAAGAATACACATTTCCTGGATTTTGGATCCAGCTTTGTTCTTTCTTGGGAACCATACATCACATATGCCGGACACCCAAATACGTGCAAGGTAAAATAATCTGCGGGTTTTCCGGTCCACATTTCCATTGGTGTCTTCAACCCAATTGCAGTTGACGGTGACCGGTTTATCACATAACAGGCAGTTCTAGCTGCTTCTACACAAAATGATTTGGCTAGACCTGCAGTTTCCAATATGGCTCTCATTCTTTCAAGAAGAGTTCTGTTCATCCGCTCTGCTACCCCATTTTGCTGAGGTGTATGTGCAACAGTAAATTGCCTCTGAATACTCTCTTGCTTGCAAAATGCCAAGAAGCTCTCGTCAGTGTATTCTCCTCCGTTGTCCGTCCTCAAACACTTGATTCTTTTCCCGGATTCAAGTTCCACCAGCGCTTTGAATGTTTTGAATATTAGAAACACATCTGACTTGTTCTTGATTGGATACACTCATAGTTTCCTGGAGTAATCATCAATAAATGATACAAAATATTTGGCTCCTCCTAGGGACAAAACCGGTGATTCCCAAACATCTGAATGGATCAAGTCTAAAATGTGTTTGCTTCTGGCATTAGATCTCCTAAATTTCAATCTATGCTGCTTACTGGTAACACAGTGCTCACAGAAGGTAAGTTTACCGTCTTGAGCCCGGGTAGGAGATTACGTTCAGCGAGAATCTTCAAGCCACGTTCTGTCATGTGGCCCAATCTGCGATGCCACAGTATAGTTGATTCTTCTTGACCGGCTGATGCAACTGATACATCTGCCTCCTGCAACGTATCTCCCAAAAGCATGTATAGATTTACCCCAATCTTTTCTGCCTTGATCACCACAAGTGCTCCTTTGACGACCTTCATGATCCCATCCTCGATATGGGTCTTGCAGCCAAGGTCATCCAATTGTCCAATGGACAATAGCTTCTTCTTCAAGCCCTTCATGTGTCGTACCCCTTGAATGGTGCGAATGGTACCATCATACATTTTAATTTTGACGGTACCGATGCCAGCAATCTCCAAGGCATGATTATTACCCATGTACACAGATCCTCCAGAGACAGGTTCATAGGTGTGGAACTATTCTCTACAAGAGGTCATATGCCATGTTGTTCCTGAATCCATTATCCAAGCATCAGTGAGCTCCTTTCTGCCTTTTGATACAGTTGCTGCTTCGCTGTATAAAATATCTCCATCATCTGGTGCACTCGCCACACATCCCTGAGAATTTGTCACCTCGGGATTCTTTTTGTTGCTCCAACAATCCTTCATGAAGTGCCCTTTCTTGCAACAGTTGTAGCATTTGATATTCTTTCTACTCCTTGATTTTGATCTACCTTGGTTGTTGCTCCCACTAGAGCCACGTTCCGTTGATCTACCTCTCACCATTGATAATGCATCTGCTTGTTATGAACTTTCGATTCTGTTTTCCTTACTTTTGCGCCTAGATTCCTCTTCCAGAACAGCGGCTGCAACATCATCAAAAATAACATAATCTGAAAGAACATTGTTAGTGTAACTAATGATGAGTTGATCATACGAATCAGGTATACTTTGAAGTAGAATTTCTGCACGTTCAAGCTCCGCTATTTTATGCCCAATTGCAGTCAATTGAGAGAATAGCGTATTTAAGGTATTGATGTGATCCGTCACTGATGTGGACTCACTCATCCGAAGGGTGTAGAGTCTTCTCTTCAAGAAAATCTTGTTGTGAAGTGACTTGACCTCATACAGTTTGGTCAGCGCATCCCAAATTTCTTTTGCTGACTTCTTTTCCTCAACGCTTGACAATACCGAATCTGCCAATGCCAGGTGTAGATTAGCCATAGCATTGTCATCCATCTCTTTCCACTTGTCGTCCGTCACCTCTGCTGGTCTGTCTCCAATTGCTACCAAGCAATTCTCCTTTCTCAAGATTGCCTTCATCTTTAATTTCCAAAGGGAAAATTTGCTCCCGTTGAACTTCTCAATTTCAAATTTTGCCACCATAGTGTTAATGACGATCTGCTTCGTAACTTGAATCGGCTCCCACTATTTCCTGTGAATAGTACTATTTACGTGAATAGTACCGTATACGTGAATAGTACCAAAATCGTATACGAAAATAGTATCGATACCGTATATGTGAATAGTACTATACCGTATGCATGAATAGTAATCATGAACAGTAACCTCGTATGAATATCAGTGACCCGTAACCAATGGCTCTGATACCACTGTTGGGTATCGGCGCAGCAGAATGGTCGGGGACAAGCAGTATCACGCAGCTAAAATATGAATGAGAACAGAGAAAGTAAAAACACAAGATTTACGTGGAAAACCCTCTAACAAATCGAGGGAAAAACCACGGGCAAATAATTGAGAATTTCACTATAATGTGGAGTATTTTACAATAACCTTTTCTCTAATATAAGGAGAGAACAATATCACTCTCTCAAATAATAGGAGAAACTAACTCTCACTCACAAATATAGAACAACAAAAGAGGAAGAAAAATACTCAAGAGAATGCTTATGTTTTCTCTCTAACTTGGAATGTTTTGGTGATGCTCAAATGGTGAAGAATGAGCCTCTATTTATAGGCTCATCTTGCACCAAAAGTCTTCCCACATGTAGTGTGAAATCAACCCAAAATTGTATGTGCCTAACTTTGCAACCAAAAGATTTTTCTTCATTTCCCATTGCTTTTTGTCTTCTTTTGACTTGCACCAAAATTTTATTGCTCACAGTTAGTCATGTGTGTCTTGATGTTGAGATTACTGATTCACCGCTAGAGAAAATTTCAAAGTTATCTGTATGTTTTTTTTGGTTGGTTCCACCTAAATGGACAAGGTTTAGTTTGGTTTGATTTACTATTATGCTTGTTTTTGCGACAATACATCGTTACATTTGATAAATCTAGCCATATGAAAGACCCTTTTTTGCCCGGCCATTTACTTCTCCTTTCCCCATCATTGGGGGCCTCGCCTTGGACATGGGGATAATCACAAAGCAGCTATTCGCTATATACACCCTCATCCCTCATCCCATTCTGAGCCTTTATTATGTGTTACCCAATTTGTTTGAGTTTTGAGTTTGATAAATAGATCACAGTATTTGTAAATTGCCAACCAAATCTTTTATTGGTGCTTAGAAGGCTGGGGTAATTAATCATTAGAATGAAATGTAATGAATTACTTGGTCCAACTGCTATTATACTAAAGCTATAGTTTATTCAATGCTATTTGTTATTCTTTATCATTTTCTTTTGGTCAGCACGCAAATAGTCCATTGTGTTAACAACTGGTTGAATAATTCAAATTTGCCAATGCCAGTTGACCAATCAATGTGTCGGGCTTGAAGGTAAAATAGGAATACAAGTAGCCAACCTGACCCAAACAGCTATTCATATTGATAGGACGTACGTGATGTGGGTATCACCATATTTATGAGAAAGCAACCCGTACATGTAAGTCAATTAGTCGGTAAATTACAAAATAATGACTTTTTCGCTTAATCAATCTGCTGCCTTAGTAGCAGTTCTCCTAATAAATTGAAAATTGATTCACCCGTATCCATTGTATTAACAACTGATTAAATAAAAAGTATTGTTTAGCCAATGGCGGTTGGCCAATCAACATGTATGGCTTGAAGGTAAGTAGGAGTCTAAGTAAGCTAATTAGTTGTTAAATTACAATATAATGCCTTCTTAGCTAACCAATTTGTTGTCTTTTATTAGCAGTTCTAATAAATTGGTAGCTGATTGACTCGAATCCATTAGTATTTTGTATCATTTTTAATAATCCCATAAAACTTGAAATTGTTGTAAACAAATACTTCTCATTTTCCTATCTCTATTAATCTTTTAGTGCAAATAATTATTGGTGAGTTGATAGGTTAGGTAAGTTCAAATTGCAAATCTGACCATTTTCTGAAACATCGTCCTTTAGTTGCATAATCAAATTGTTAATGGATTGGTTGGTTAGGGATGAACAATTACAAATGTACCATATAAGAAACATGGTCATTTTATTGCAAATCATATTGTGAAACATGATCCCTTTTATGTAATCACTTTATTATCTTTATATGCTACATATTTGGTCCATCTGCTATTCTTGGATCAATTTGTTAAGCCAATCACATTAATGAATTCACCAGCTACCACAGTGGTTTTGGTGTATTAAAAGTAAAGTAAATGAAACAACACTAACATGTTTGAGTTCAAACTCAAAGAAACGATTACATTAGAATGGTGAACAACATTGACCTTAAAATGATGACTGCAATAGAACTCAATCAAATTAAGTATTTGACACTGCCACAACATTATTTATGCGAAATGGTAGCTCAAAAATAGCAAATTAGGAGAAACATGAAGCAGCATATGCTTATTTATTCGTCACGATATATATATATATATACAAATGATATTACTGTATGCTGGTTCCTTACTTTGATGGCCAAGAAACCATGTTTTCTCACATTATTCTCATGGACTTTCTCCATCGATATTCTCTTGCAATTCTTCCAATGGCTCCTTCTAGAAAAACCCTCCAAGAACATACTCATCACCAGAGCTATATATAACTCTTAGGTGGCATTCAGTATCCTGGAATAAATTTGGACATGAACAAAATGAGTTAAAGAATTAAATAGAACTGAGAATGAAATGAACTTGGTAAAGAGAATGCCATACCTGGTATGCTACAGAAAAGAAGGTATGAATGGATGTATTGATTTCGCCGTATACTATAGAAAAGAAGATGAATGGATGTATTGATTCCGCACCCATGTTTTGTAGTTTGTATACTAGATAGTGGATCTTTTTAGTTAATTGATTTGTTATTCAGTTCAATTTTATAGAGAATCATTAGTCAAGTGAGGACCCTGCTTTACTAGAAATATAAGATTAAGGATGGGCATAAATGTTGAGATTACTTTTTCACTTCTAGCGAAAATTCCAGGTTATCACTTCTAGCATCCTTTTCCCTCTCGAAATTGCAGATATTTGCACATTGCAAGAACGAAACTTCTTAACAGATTTGCATAACATAAACGAGATTTGTCTATCATAAGCATAACTACCCATTACCTAGATCTCATCAACCGTCAAACCTATTGCTCAAGTCTCGAATGGTTAATATAGACCATAGTTGCTTCCTCGAACATTTTTTTTTTTTAAACATACATAAATAGGATAACTGTAAAAATGATTTAATCAAGTTGAATCTCAAGATCTATAATTGCCCTCCAAAACAATCATCTTTAATGTGACTTTAAATGGAAATTGATAAAGTAACCCTTAGAATATATCAATATTCCCAAAAGAATACCTTTTCACAAACATATATGACATCAAGATCAAATCTATAAAGTCGAGATTTCACAATTATTAGCATTACTCTAAACCATGATAACTATATATTCTATCCCAATGAAATACTATTGATGCCACAAGGATTCTAGCATTATAATCAATACCCTACATATATTATCTCATTTCCACAATCCTTCCATTAACAAGAGAATCAAACTCCCACACCAACACTAACTTCCTCATACAAAGAGGTTCGAATAACACACGTGAAATTAATCCATAAAAAATTTGGCTACACAAATTTTTACTCTCAACATCTACATACCTCCAAACATGAAAATCAATAGTATCGCAGAAATAGATAATAACAAAATTTAATAATTTGACCCATCTAAACTCAATTGATCACTTAAATCGCCATGAAAATTGATGGATCAAACTCTCAAAACCATTATAAAATTCCAAGATAACTTCTAAGTATAAATCAACCCCAAATAATGATAACGAAAGACATAAGACAAAATATATGATTTCCGCCATGAAAATATATATGTACTTCCTCCAACAAATTTATTTTTAATAACATATTATCAAGATTAAATCCATTCAGTCAAAACTCCAAAATCTATTAACATGACCCCAAAACATGATAGCCATCTATTTTATACTGCAATTAACACTATTTCGGAGGGCATTCCAAAATCATCGTTTAAAACCAACATAACACTAGCCTAACTTTCATAATCATTAATGAACAGAGTGATCAAACCACTATACCATTACTATCATCTTCATACAACCGTATGCGAGATTAATCATTCGAAAGTCCAGTTGCCCAATCCCTAGATCTCAAAGATTAGTGAACCTATTGCTCTGATACCAACTTGTCACGCTCCAAAATTTAACACAGTAAATCTAGGACGAGACCGCCGCGTTCTTAGAAAGACAAGTCCTCCTAAGCCCGCAAGGCTCAATATCTTAATACAATTAGTGCAAAGCTACTAAAACCTCAATTGTCTGAAATCTCCAATAATGACTTTAGTACTCAAGTGTTACTTCGAATTCCAAGGATCATAACGTGAGGTAAAATTCCTCAATTATTACAAACAAACTCGAATGTCATAACTGGAATTCAAATCCAACATCAAATAACATTTGAATGGGTAATTCTCTTTGCACTAGATCACCACAAGAGGCTGACACTACCCACCCAAATCTCGAGTTCTTAGTCTTCTTTTTCTGCAAAGAAAGTAGGCAAAAACAAAAAGGGGTGAACGAACAAAAGCTCAGTAAGGCGTCTTTCCCCAAAGAATGACAAGAGTATACGAATCACGTAAATAATAAGAATGAGCAGTAGCGGAAGAATATTGAGCAATTAATAACTTGCAAGAGTTTCTTTAAAACTATAACAGTGGTCACATAGCAGTTATCAATTAGTACAATATGATAGGTATTATCCCCCCTATCAGGTTCAGTATGATAGGTATTATCCCCCCTATCATGTTCAGTACGATAGGTATTATCCCTTCTATCAAGTTCTGTACGATAGGTATTATCTCCCTTATCAGGTTCAGTACGATAGGTATTATCTCCCTATCAGGTTCAGTACGATAGGTATCATCTCCCCTATCAGGTTCAGTATGATAGGTATTATCCCCCCCCTAAAAGGTTCAGTACGATAGGTATTATTCCTCCCCCTATCAGGTTCAGTACGATAGGTATTATCTTCCCTATCAGATTCAATACGATAACTATAACTTGTCGAGCAAAAAGGGTCAATGTACAGTTTAAAGAAGAATGAGACATCAATCAGTGTACATGCAAGGATACTCTTGACATTGCTTTTTGGCTATACGGAATAGGTATGCAAACTTACGTTTCAAGGAGACTAGGACAAGATAGGCTCTCGAATATTTATATCAAAATATATAATATCGTAAAATGGAACGATAATAAATAGTGAATTAAATCACTAATCGGATAACGATAATTTACAAAGTAGTTGAAAGATTCTTAAATATTGTTTTCAATAAATGGTCATAAAATCACTATGAGTGCAAGCATTACGTGGATCTTTTTTCAAATAGTAATAAGATCAAACTTAACTCTTGGAAGGTAAACTATTTTCTAAGTGATAAAATTCTTATTTACAAAAAGACGCTAAAAGGTACCTTGGTTTTAAAGCTCTTTAATTTATTTTTGGTTGGGTTATAAATACAATGCAAAATACTGGCGAACAACAACATTGACCTTAAAATGATGAGTGCAAGAGAACTCAATCAATTAAGAGTAGGACATTGTCATATAGCAAATTAGGAAAAAACATGAAGCAGCATATGCTTATTTATTTGTCGCGTCGCGGTACATACAAATGATACTGTTGATTGCTGAAGCACACTGTTGCTGAATCTTCACTTTGATGGTCAAGAAACCACGTGTTCTCACATTATTTTCATGGAGTTTCCAGATATTCTCTTGCTATTCTTCCATCACCTCCTTTTGGGAAAAACCCTCCAGGCACATGCTCATCACCAGAGCTATACAGAACCCTTAGTATCTCTTGAGGGGTCCTTTTGTAAGCGAGTGAATCATAATTAGCTGATAACACATTGCTAGTAGTGCGATTTTCTGCTCCCAATTCTGGTGGGACAAAGATCCCTTCATCCCTAAT
This sequence comes from Ehretia macrophylla, assembly GCA_037974665.1. NCBI lineage: Eukaryota > Viridiplantae > Streptophyta > Magnoliopsida > Boraginales > Ehretiaceae > Ehretia > Ehretia macrophylla. Next base: position 42,198,896 of record CM075780.1, on the reverse strand, counting down.
GCCACACTTTGCCAATTGATTTCTCAGCTCCGAGATGCGGATGGTGAATTCAGCTACCGTGTGGTTGTATGGGTGCACAACTTCTGCTGCTCGTTCATAGAGGTAATGCCTAATGACTGCATCTTGGCCAGCTTCAACCCCTAACAGTCCTGCCAAAAGCTGTTCACCGAAATTGAACTTTGTTAAATGCTCACTTGATCTAACAGTTTAACATTTTAGAGTGTATATAATTAATTAATTTAATGTCTTCAACATATCTTTCACGGGCAAGTAAGGTTTTTGAGGTATGCATATAGTAAATTGAATGAAATGTTGATACTTGAATCCAAGACCTTTCCGACCAAAAATAAAAAATAAAAATCTAGGATCTTAATTTGGTGATAGGGCTCTCATACCATATTAGTGACTAGTTCAGATCAAATGATTACTTATTCCTAATACCATGATAGATTTGAGTTTAAGTCTTGCTATTATTATCCTATTCAATTCTCGCAATTAGTAATCCGTTTACACGTGGATACATATGTGATTTGATTAAAGCTACAGTATTGATCTGCTGACCCTCTTCGTAATATAGCCATTGATGTTGGGGTTGGTGCCCACATATCCAAGGATCCCCATGTATGGAATCACATAAGAAGCCAGCATGTAACTGATACTGTCACGGTAGGGGTTGAATGGAGGCACGAGTGCATATCCCATCGCTTTGTTGAACAATTTTGCAAAGTTTCCAGCTCTAAGATCCAATTGAGGCCTTGGAAACCCACCAACTGTTGTTTTAATGGCCCTGCAAAATGACAGTTGCAAATTGTAAATTAGAATTCTTATAAATGGCTTTTAAAAATTATGAAACTACTAGATTCCAAAGGGTTTGATTAATGGTGGAGCTCTTGGGATGTGGACAATAGACTTGCCCACATTATGAGTTTAAATCAGTCAAGAGGCAATTTTAATAGGCATTGTGTTTAACTAACTCAGACTATATCTCTTTCGGACGGAGTCATGTTTGCTCCAGAATTTAGATCATGATATGAACTGAAGGAATTTCGAGAGGTGTGTCTTGTCTTTGGAATAACAAAAAAAAAAAAAAATTGAATATATTCTAGGAGCATGTAACTAGATATATGAAAGATTATGGAACCTTAAATGACCAACTTCTTGATAAGCAAATTCTTCGATAATCTGTTGTGTGACAAAATCCAAATTTGCTTTCTGAGCACCAATTGGAGGAGGACCACCCCAGACCAACTCTGGTGCAACCTTATCAAGTCCATATCCTAGAGCACCCCACAAGAAGAAGTCACATTCTAAGTGCTCCAAGTTCAATGCAAATTGCATTGGGTCAATATCTTCTTTGTATACACGAACTGCATGCTCTGGATATCCTGATGGACAAAGTGGATTAGAATAAGCAAGAGAAGTCATTAGCATGGACATGATCAAACTGGTTATGGAAGATAGAACTACATCCATCTTTGTTTCACTCTGTGTGTGTGTGTGTGGTTTTTTAAAGAGGAGAGGGAGATGAGTTATGAGATGATATGGAGTTTGAGATGCTTGAAGTATTTATACTATGTTGAATGCAATAAGTTTAGTTTCCTTGTTAGACAATGTAAATAGAGAGTTTGAAATCTCTATCATGATAGGAGACAACACGAAAACCATTTGATATACTATTGCCATTACAAGAAAAATTGTCAGAAGCTATGAAAATTTTGATGCATGAATACTGACAATTTGGAGACAGTTTGAAGACGACTAAGGTACGTCGTCGTCTCCAAATGAAGACGGTTTGGAGACGAATAGCAAATACCGTCACCAAGCCGTGACCGACTAGCTAGTCCCTCACCAATTTGGTGACGGACAAGCTAGTTTGTCACCATTTTGGTGACGAACAAGCTTGTCCGTCACCAATTTTGGTGACGAAACAAATGGTCCGTCACCAAAATGGTGACGGATCGCTTTATCTGTCACTACCTTGGTAACGGACTAGCTTCTCCGTTACCAAACTGTCACCAAGCCATGACTGACCAGCTAGTCCCTCACCAATTTGATGACGGACAAGCTAGTCTGTCACCATTTTGGTGACGAAAGAGATGGTCCGTCACCAAAATGGTGACAGATCGCTTCATCCGTCACCACCTTGGTGACGCACTAGCTTCTCCGTCACCAATTTTGGTGACGAAACAGATGGTCCATCACCATTTCTGGTGACGGAAATGATGGTCCTGTCAATTTTGTCACATTAATTAGCAGTTGCAGCTTTTCAAGTTGGCAACCTCGATCATCCAATCTTCTCCTTCTCTGTTTGAAAACGTAATCGAGTTGATTTATCAACCAAACGCACTTCAACTATGATCCTATCATGGTCTGTTTTTGCGACAATAAACACCATAGGTTTTGATGAAGCTAGACAAAGTATTCCAAATCTGAGCCTTTATTATGTGTTATCAATTTGCTTGAATTTTAAGTTTGATAAATGGATCACAGTATTTGTAAATTGCCAATCAAATCTTTTTTTGTTGGTTGGAAGGCTATGGTATATCATTAAGACTGAAATGTGATGAATTACTTGGTGTAAATGAAATAATACTAAAGCTATAGTTTATTCTGATATGCTATTTGTTGTTCTGTATCATTTTCTTTCGGTCAGTAAATGGTCCATTGTATTAACAACTGGTTGGACAATACCAATTTGCCAATGCCAATTGGTCAATCAATGTGTATGGCTTGAAGGAAATAGAAATACAAGTAGCCAACCTGACCCAAATGGCTATTTATAATGGTAGGATGCACACGATCCAGGAATCACTATATTCGTGAGAGCCGTACAATAGCAACCCGTACACTTGGAAAGAAGAAAAACAACACTAACTTGTCTGAGTACAATAGCAACCTATAAATGTAATCAAAAGTAAAGTAGACAGATAAAACAACACTAACATGTCTGAGTACAAACCGAAAGAAGAAAAAAAACTTGCAAACAAACTGATTAGATTTTGATATGAGAGGCGCGTGGACCCACACACTTGGGCGTTCACAGGCGCCTCTCAACTGGATCATCGAGCTAATTGCTCTAAAGAGCTGATACTTGTAACAAACAACTACATTAAATGGTGAATAACAACATTGACCTTAAAATGATGATTGCAATAGAGAACTCAATCAATCATGTATACAACGTTGTCACAACATTATTTATTCCAAATGACAGCTGAAAAATAGCAAATTAGGGCAACATACATGAAGCATCATATGCTTATTTATTCTTCACATCACAATATATAAAACGATGGCCAAGAAATTAACCATGTGTGCTCACTTTATTCTCATGGACTTTTCAGATATTCTCTTGCAATTCTTCCATCAGCTCCTTTGGGGGAAAACCCTCCAGGCATATGTTCATCACCAGAGCTATACAGAACCCTTAGTATCTCTTGAGGGGTTCTTTTGTAAGAGAGTGAATCATAATAGGCTGATAACACATTGCTAGTAGTGCAATTTTCTGCGCCTAATTCTCGTGGGACAAAGATCCCTTCATCTCTAATGCCACACTTTGCTAATTGATTTCTCAGCTCTGAGATGCGGTTGGTGAATTCCTGTACCGTGTTGTTGTATGGGTGCACAACTTCTGCAGCTCGTTCGTAGAGGTAATGCCTAATGACTGCATCTTGGCCAGCTTCAACACCTAATAGTCCTGCCAAAAGCTGTTCAACGAAAATGAACTTCGTTAATTTGCTATTTTGTGCAAGTAAGGTTATTGGACTATGCATGTAATAAACGTGAAGAAGTAACGGGAGTGGAATCCATGACTTTTAATTAGTAATAGGGTTCTAATACCATATATATGTATAGATATTTTGTTTTTAAAGCTGTGGGTATTTGAGTTTAGAATCTTAAACTTTTAAATTAAGTGGTCACTTATCCTAATACCATGATAGTTTTCAGTTCCAATCGTCACTATTATCTCGTTTGCTGCATGCATGGCTCTGTGTTAGTTGCTTATTTGTTTAAGGCTAATGTTTCAATCTACTTACCCTTTTCGTAAGATAGCCATTGATGTTGGGGTTGGTGCCTACATATCCAAGGAGCCCCATGTATGGAATCACATAAGAAGCCAGCATGTAACTGATACTGTCACGGTAGGGGTTGAATGGAGGCACGAGTGCATATCCCATCGCTTTGTTGAACAATTTTGCAAAGTTTCCAGCTCTAAGATCCAATTGAGGCCTTGGAAACCCACCAACTGTTGTTTTAATGGCCCTGCAAAATGACAATTGCAAATTGTAGATTAGTATTCTTGTAAGCATGCAATTTCCATATGGAAAAAAAATTATAAATTACCTTTAATAACAATGAAACTATTAAACCCCAAGGGTTTATGCCATCACCAAATATCTTATCGAACAACCTCCTTACATGGGGTCTTTAAGATTGAGAATCTCCAATGTTTTATGTGGGCCTCAACAAATCTAGGGAGTTACTTTTGTTTCTTATTTTTTGTGTGTTTGTAAAGTGCTATTGGATTTAAACTAAAATAATAAATTTCTAAAATAGGGAGCGACTAAAAATAAAAAATGATGTTCGAATGAAACTGAAATAAGGGTCCCTAAGAATAAAGAGCCACATTTTTGGCTCCCTATTATGGAGAACAAAATAGGATGTTGCTCGAGTGCCTAAGATTAATGGTGATCACTTGGGATATGGACGAAAGATGTGTTCATGTTTTAAATTTAAATTAGTCAAGAGCAATTCTTTTGGGCCCACAGTAGGCCTTATACCTAGCTAATTTAGATTATATTTAGAGTTTGAATCATGATATGAGTCTGAAGACTTCCAACAAGTATTTTCCGTCATTGACAAAAAGAAAAATGAACAATTAATATGGGAGCATGTAATTAGACATATGAAAGTTGGAACCTTAAATGACCAACTTCTTGATAGCCAAATTCTTAGATAATCTTTTGCGTGAGAGAATCCAAATTTGCTTTCTGAGCACCAATTGGAGGAGGACCAACCAAGACCAACTGTGGTGCAACTTTATCAAGTCCATATCCTAAAGAACTCCACAAGAAGAAGTCACATTCTAAGTGCTCCAAGTTCAATGCAAATTGCATTTGGTCGATATCTTCTTTGTATATAGGAATTGCATTCTCTGGATAGCCTGATAGGCAAAGTGGATCAGAAAATGCAATAGAAATCATTAGCATGAACATAATCAAACTGGTTATGAACGATAGAACTACATCCATTTTTGTGTTTGTGTGTGTTTATTTTTTTATTTTTTTATTTTTTTAAAGAGGGTGGGAGAAGGGAGTGGAGAGGGATGAGATGAGTTGTTAGACAATATGGGATTTGATGTGAGCAATAAATTTTGGTGCAAGTCAAAAGAAGATAACAAGCAATGGGAAATGAAGAAAAATCTTTGGTTGCAAAGTTAGGCACACTCAATTTGGGGTTGATTTCACACTACATGTGGAAAGACTTTTTGTGCAAGATGAGCTTATAAATAGAGGCTCAAACTTCACCATTTGAGCATCACCAAAACATTCCAAGTTAGAGAGAAAACATAAGTTTTCTCTTGAGTATTTTTCTTCCTCTTTTGTTGTTCTATATTTGTGAGTGAGAGTTAGTTTCTCCTATTATTTGAGAGAGTGATATTGTTCTCTCCTTATATTAGAGAGAAGGTTATTGTAAAATACTCCACATTATAGTGAAATCCTCCATTACTTGCCCGTGATTTTTTCCTCGATTTGTTTGAGGGTTTTCCACGTAAATCTTGTGTCTCTACTTTCTCTGTTCTCATTCATATTTTAGCTGCGTGATACTGCTTGTCCCCGACCATTTCGCTGCGCCGATACCCAACAGTGGTATCAGAGCCACTGGTTACGGGTCACTAGTATACATACGGGTTACTGTTCACGGTTACTATTCACGTATACGGTATAGTACTATTCACCTATACGGTATCAATATTATTTTCGTATACGGTTTTTTGTACTATTCACGTATACAATACTATTCACATAAATAGTACTATTCACAGTGAAATAGTGGGAGTCGGTTCAAGTCACGAAGCAGATCGTCGTTAATACTATAGCGGCAAAATTTGAAATCGAGAAGTTTAACGGGAGAAATTTTTCCCTATGAAAATTAAAGATGAAGGCAATCTTGAGAAAGGAGAATTGCTTGGCAGCAATTGGAAACAGACCAGCGGAGGTAACTGACAACAAGTGAAAAGAGATGGATGACAACGCTATGGCTAATCTGCACCTGGCATTGGCAGATTCGGTATTGTCAAGCATTGAGGAAAAGAAGTCAGCAAAAGAAATTTGGGATGCGCTGACCAAACTATATGAGGTCAAATCATTTCACAACAAGATTTTTTTGAAGAGAAGACTTTACACCCTTCGGATGAGTGAGTCCACATCGGTGACAGATCACATCAATACCTTAAATACACTATTCTCTCAATTGACTGCAATTGGGCATAAAATAGCAGAGCTTGAACGTGCAGAAATTCTACTTCAAAGTATACCTGATTCGTATGATCAACTCATCATTAGTTACACTAACAATGTTCTTTCAGATTTTGTTATTTTTGATGATGTTACAGCCGTTATTCTGGAAGAAGAATCTAGGCGCAAAAGTAAGGAAGAGAGAATCGAAAGTTCACAACAAGCAGAGGCATTATCAATGGTAAAAGGTATATCAACGGAACGTGGCTCTAGTAGGAGCAACAACCATGGTAGATCAAAATCAAGGAGTAGAAAAAATATCAAATGCTACAACTGTGGCAAGAAAGGGCACTTCAAGAAGGATTGTTGGAGCAACAAAAAGAATCCCGAGGTGACAAATTCTCAGGGATGTGTGGCGACTGCACCAGATGATGGAGATATTTTATACAGCGAAGCAGCAACTATATCAAAAGGTAGAAAGGAGCTCACTGATGCTTGGATAATAGATTCGGGAGCAACATGGCATATGACCTCTCGTAGAGAATGGTTCCACACCTATGCACCTGTCTCTGGAGGATCTGTGTACATGGGTAATGATCATGCCTTGGAGATTGTTGTCATCGGTACCGTCAAAATTAAAATGTATGATGGTACCATTCGCACCATTCAAGGGGTACGACACGTGAAGGGCTTAAAGAAGAACCTATTATCCATTGGACAATTGGATGACCTTGGCTGCAAGACCCATATCGAGGATGGGATCATAAAGGTTGTCAAAGGAGCGCTTGTGGTGATCAAGGCAGAAAAGATCGGGGTAAATCTATACATGCTTTTGGGAGATACGTTGCAGGAGGCAGATGTATCAGTTGCATCAGCTGGTCAAGAAGAATCAACTATAATGTGGCATCGCAGATTGGGCCACATGACAGAACGAGGCTTGAAGATTCTTGTTGAACGTAATCTCTTACCCGGGCTCACGACGGTAAACTTACCTTTTTATGAGCACTGTGTTACCAATAAGCAGCATAGATTGAAATTTGGGAGATCTACTGCCAGAAGCAAACACATTCTAGACTTGATCCATTCAGACGTTTGGGAATCACTGGTTTTGTCCCTAGGAGGAGCCAAATGCTTTGTATCATTTATTGATGATTACTCCAAGAGACTGTGGGTATATCTAATCAAGAACAAGTTAGATGTGTTTCCAATATTTAAAACATTCAAAGCGCTGGTGGAACTTGAATCCAGGAAAAGGATCAAGTGTTTGAGGATGGACAACGGAGGAGAATACACTGACGGAAGCTTCTTGGCATTTTGCAAGCAATAGGGTATTTAGAGGCAATTTACTTTTGCACATACACCTCAACAAAATGGAGTAGCAGAGCGGATGAACAGAACTCTTCTTGAAAGAATGAGAGCTATGTTGGAAACTGCAGGTCTAGCCAAATCATTTTGGGCAGAAGCAGCTAGAACTGCCTGTTACGTGATAAACCAGTCACTGTCAACTGTAATTGGGTTGAAGACACCAATGGAAATGTGGACCGGAAAACCCGCAGATTATTCTACCTTGCACATATTTGGGTGTCCGGTATATGTGATGTATGGTTCCCAAGAAAGAACAAAGCTGGATCCAAAATCCAGGAAATGTGTATTCTTGAGAAATGCTGATGGTGTTAAGGGGTATCGCTTGTAGGATTCTACTGCCCACAAGGTTGTCATCAGTAGAGATGTGATATTTGCAGAAGATAAACTGCAAAGTGAAGACGACAGCAACACTTCAAATGAGACTACTACAATACAAATTGAAGATAAGTCAGAACAAATAGATGCTTCTTCTGAAGCTGCACCGGAGCACGAGGAACAAGAACCATATGATGTTGAGGTTATAGAAGTCCGACGTTCATTGCGTCAGACAACAAGACCAACTTGGCATTCAGATTTTGTCATGGCGAGTAATATTGCATACTGTCTTCTAACGGAGGATGGAGAGCCATCTACCTTTTATGAGGCTATAAAAAGCCCCGATGTTGCCCTGAGGATAACAGCAATGCAGGAAGAAATTGAAGTTCTACATAAAAACAAGACGTGGGAGCTTGTTCTACTACCACCTGGACGGAAAACCATTGGTAACAAATGGGTCTACAAGATCAAGCGAGATAGTAATGACCAAGTGGAGCAATATCGTGCAAGACTGGTAGTGAAATGATATGCTCAGAAAGAAGTAATTGACTTCAACGAGATATTTTCTTCTGTGGTAAGACTTACAACTATCAGAGTAGTCTTGGCCATGTGTGTTGTGTTAGACTTACATCTAGAACAGTTAGATGTAAAGACGGCTTTTCTTCATGGTGAGCTTGAAGAAGAGATTTACATGCTTCAACCAGAAGATTTTGTTGAGAAAGAAAAAGAAAACTTGGTTTGCAGGTTGACCAAATCTCTGTACGGTTTAAAGTAGGCGCCAAGGTGTTGGTACAAGAGATTTGATTCCTTCGTGATTAGCCTTGGGTACAACAGACTCAATTCAGACCATTGTACGTACTACAAGAGGTTTGGCGATAATGATTTTATCATTCTGCTGTTGTACGTGGACGACATGCTGGTAGCAGGTCCTAATAAAGATCGGGTCCAAGAACTGAAGGCACAGTTGGCTGGGGAGTTTGATATGAAGGATTTGGGACCAGCAAACAAGAGTTTAGGGATGCAAATTCACCGAGACAGAAAAGGCAAGAAGGTATGGATTTCCCAGAAGAATTACTTGAAGAAAATCTTGCGGCGCTTCAATATACAAGATTGTAAGGAAATCTCGACCCCGCTTCCTGTCAATTATAAATTATCCTCAAGTATGTGCCCTAGCACTGAAGCAGAGATGATAGAAATGTCTCGAGTACCGTATGCATCAGCAGTGGGAAGTCTCATGTTTGCTATGATATATACGAGACCAGATATTGCTCAAGCAGTTGGTGCAGTCAGTCGGTTCATGGCGAATCCTGGTAGAGAGCATTGGAATGTTGTTAAGAGGATCCTAAGATACTTCAAAGGGACCTCGGATGTTGCATTATGTTTTTGAAGGATCATAATTTACTGTCAAGGGTTTTGTTGATTCTGATTTTGCAGGTGATACCGATAAACGGAAGTCCACTACAGGCTATGTGTTTACAGTTGCAGGCGGTGTGGTAAGCTGGATATCTAAATTATAGACTGTTGTGGCCCTATCTACAACAGAGGCTGAATACATGGCAGTTACACAAGCTTGTAAAGAAGCAATCTGGATTAAACGGTTAATGGAGGAGCTCGGGCACAAACAAGAGAAAATTCCCTTGTTTTGTGACAGTCAGAGTGCCTTGCACATTGCAAGGAATCCAGCATTTCATTCTAGGACGAAACACATAGGTGTTCAATATCACTTTGTTCGAGAAGTAGTGGAGGAAGGGATTGTGGATATGCAGAAGATTCACACCAACGAGAACCTAGCAGATGTCGTGACAAAACCATTCAACGTTGACAAGTTTGTTTGGAGTAGATCCTCATTTGTCCTAGCAAAGACGTAAGCAACATGGAATTGGCAAGTATGGAGAGATTTGAAGTGTCACCAAAATTTTAAATGGGAGAATGTGAGCAATAAAATTTTGGTGCAAGTCAAAAGAAGACAAAAAGCAATGGGAAATGAAGAAAAATCTTTTGGTTGCAAAGTTAGGCACACACAATTTTGGGTTGATTTCACACTACATGTGGGAAGACTTTTGGTGCAAGATGAGCCTATAAATAGAGGCTCATTCTTCACCATTTGAGCATCACCAAAACATTCCAAGTTAGAGAGAAAACATAAGCTTTCTCTTGAGTATTTTTCTTCCTCTTTTGTTGTTCTATATTTGTGAGTGAGAGTTAGTTTCTCCTATTATTTGAGAGAGTGATATTGTTCTCTCCTTATATTAGAGAGAAGGTTATTGTAAAATACTCCACATCATAGTGAAATCCTCCATTATTTGCTCGTGGTTTTTCCCTCGATTTGTTAGAGGGTTTTCCACGTAAATCTTGTGTTTTTACTTTCTCTACTCTCATTCATATTTTAGCTGCGTGATACTGCTTGTCCCCGACCATTCCGCTGCCCCGATACCAAACATTTGAGATACTTGAAGTATTTATACTATGTTGAAGTATTTATGACTCGAAGAGTAGATAATGGCTATAGCTATAAAGCAAGTTATGTGGCGTTCGGAGTTGGAAACCTCCATTACCTAATCTTAATAAATATTGGGGACTACTAGTGAGATTTTTCCGATTTTACACTGTATGAGGGGGCCATGAATCAAAGATGTTTGATTAGCATGCATTACTGTACCCAAATTATAAGTGGTGACAATGGGGGTTAATTAGTTTTACGCATAAAAAGTAGCAAGATATTTCACTAAAAGGTTTCAATTGCATTGCAGCATTCACAATTAAAAGTGTATATGTATTTGCTCCTGATTATACATACCGTACTAAATTCTTTGCTTGACAAGTCTTTTGCTAGGAAATGCTGACAGTGCTCTTGATGGGCTCTGGCAAAGGAAGAGAGTCGAAGCGTTGCTATATGTAATTAGTTTGGACTCATCTCACATGGGGTAGACTCCATACACTATGTAAAACCCATTCTTTTCTCACGAAGTGATGTCAGTCCGGATTGATAAAAGAGTTTGTCGAGAGTCAAAGTCTGACAATGGTAATTTTTCTGGGTTTCACGTCTCAAAAAATTTGTGTCAGGCCCTTCCAATGTTTTTTAGGAGCATGTACGAAATTGCATTTGTTTCACTTATATGTTCTAGAGTTGAATCTTTACATTTTCAAATACAAATAATTTTGTAGACTCACTTCAGTTCATTCGAGCAATCCTGTGCACATGTGGTTGACTGACCATTTTATGATTATTTCTTAATATTAGTGTCACGTTGTTAGTCATGTGTGTCTTGATGTTGAGATTACTGATTCACCGCTAGAGAAAATTTTAAAGTTATCTGTATGTTTTTTTTGGTTGGCTCCACCAAAATGGACAAGGTTTAGTTTGGTTTCATTTACCATTATGCTTGTTTTTGCGACAATACATCGTTACATTTGATAAATCTAGCCATATGAGAGACCCTTTTTTGCCAGGCCAGTTACTTCTCCTTTCCCCATCATTGGGGGCCTCGCCTTGGACATGAGGATAATCACAAAGAAGCTATTCGCTATATACACCCTCATCCCTCATCTTATTCTGAGCCTTTATTACGTGTTACCTAATTTGTTTGAGTTTTTGAGTTTGATAAATAGATCACAGTATTTGTAAATTGCCAACCAAATCTTTTATTGGTGCTTAGAAGGCTAGGGTAATTAATCATTAGAATGAAATGTAATGAATTACTTGGTCCAACTGCTATTATACTAAAGCTATAGTTTATTCAATGCTATTTGTTATTCTTTATCATTTTCTTTTGGTCAGCACGCAAATAGTCCATTGTATTAACAATTGGTTGAATAATTCAAATTTGCCAATGCCAGTTGACCAATCAATGTGTCTGTCTTGAAGGTAAAATAGGAATACAAGTAGCCAACCTGACCCAAACGGCTATTCATATTGATAGGACGTACGTAATGTGGGCATCACCATATTTATGAGAAAGCAACCCGTACATCTAAGTCAATTAGTCGGTAAATTACAAAATAATGACTTCTCCGCTTAATCAATCTGCTGCCTTAGTAGCAGTTCTCCTAATAAATTGAAAATTGATTCACCCGTATCCATTGTATTAACAACTGATTAAATAAAAAATATTGTTTAGCCAATGGCGGTTGGCCAATCAACATGTATGGCTTGAAGGTAAGTAGGAGTCTAAGTAAGCTAATTAGTTGTTAAATTACAATATAATGCCTTCTTAGCTAACCAATTTGTTGTCTTTTATTAGCAATTCTAATAAATTGGTAGCTGATTGACTCGAATCCATTAGTATTTTGTATACAAATGATATTACTGTATGCTGGTTCCTTACTTTGATGGCCAAGAAACCATGTTTTCTCACATTATTCTCATGGAATTTCTCCATCGATATTCTCTTGCAATTCCTCCAATGGCTCCTTCTGGAAAAACCCTCCAAGAACATACTCATCACCAGAGCTATATATAACTCTTAGGTGGCATTCAGTATCCTGGAATAAATTTGGACAGGAACAAAATGAGTTAAAGAATTAAACAGAACTGAGAATGAAATGAACTTGGTAAAGAGAATGACATACCTGGTATGCTACAGAAAAGAAGGTATGAATGGATGTATTGATTTCGCCGTATACTATAGAAATGAAGATGAATGGATGTATTGATTCCGCACCCATGTTTTGTAGTTTGTATACTAGATAGTGGATCTTTTTAGTTAATTGATTTGTTATTCAGTTCAATTTTATAGAGAATCATTAGTCAAGTGAGGACCCTGCTTTACTAGAAATATAAGATTAAGGATGGGCATAAATGTTGAGATTACTTTTTCACTTCTAGCGAAAATTCCAAACCAACAAAAGAATTTACGAAATGCACAAGCTAGATACTTTTTTCCTAATCTACACAAGCTACTACTAATTCTATAAATACTTGGAGGGGTGGGGGGCTAACGGGTAGAGGTGGGGGAAGGGGTGAGGAAGAAGATGGCCCATTTTTTAGAAAAAAAGAAAAGAAAAATTCTTTATGTTTATTTGGTAAAAAGAATGGGTGGAGAGAGAAGAAAAGAAAATGGGAAAAAATGAATAATATAAGGGCAGAGACGTCATTTAGCTCATTTTTTAACGTCGTTAGCTTAAACTAAACGGATGGGGGGTAGTGTGGGATCTCTCAAATAAGATATAGGACTTTTTTGGACTTTTGTCGACACAGGAGGATAAAGTGATACTTTGTCATAACACAAAGGGGCGGAGTGATATTTTCTCTTTATTTTTTCAATGTCTTGACATACTATTTTCTTCATTAGCCTATCCAACTAATGTAATGGCAAATGTTAGGACTCCATTGAGAGAAAATTCAATTGGTGTATGTATGAAACCATTTATGAACACTTTGATTTGTTACATCTTTTATAAATATCAACATATTTATGATGTTATGCAACATAATTTTTTTCTCAAATGTCTACTATATATTACATTTGAATCTCATAAAAAAATCTTTTTGAAACCTTGGTCTACTAAATAAAGGTGTCAATCTTTGAGTATGATAAAAGCATTCCGACTGTATAAAATAAATGGTATTATAAAAAATTATCGTTCTTATCAATATCTTCTTATATTGAATTTATTTTTTATGTTGTTATTGGCTTTTACTTTTTATTTTCTTCAACGTATTCATTTTTGCTAACAACAAAATCAATTAAAGTTTTCCTTCACTAATGATGAGAAATGATTTCCTCAATATAGAATAAGATAAGATGGACGAATTATTATAAAAAAAGAATTGAGCTTGATAATTGATGTCATCCTTTATTACTCAATGTTTCTCCTAAAATATCATGCTCATATCAGTGTGGACTACATATGTAAGACAATTACAATTAAATATTTATTCAAATATGCTCTCAAGGGTCACAATCGACTGATAACAACTCTATATCATAGACCTGTAACTGGAGATTAATCTCAACTTGCTGATGATATAATACTTTATTATGATTGCATACAAATATCCCATTGTGAGGCAGCTTGGGAATTTTTTTGCCTTTGATATTCATTTTATATATCCAATTGTACAAGGTTATCATTTCATCGTCCGTTAAAAAAATAGTTATTTATAAGGATAATGAATCAAACGGAAAAGTTAAAAAAAATTAATATTTTAAACTTGGATGAAGGCAATAAGGAGTATGAGGAAGCTAACAAGCTGATTATTCAGAGTTTCCAAACAAAATTTGTTTACCAAGACAAAAGAAAAGTTTGTTATTAGAAGAATATTACATGTGCCTCCAATCAACATGGAGGATTATTATCTTAGTATCCTAGATTCAAGGAAGCTTTTTGTGCACTCGGTTTATTAGAAGATGTATAGAAAATATTCACAGAATAAATGAAACAAATACTTGAAAATGATAGTTCTATATAAAAAACTTTTTGCAACCCTATTGATATAAAATAATGTGAGCAGGTTAGAACATGTATGGGAGAGTTGGATAAAGTTGGTTGATTGTGTTCTAAACTGACAAGAACTAAGAGTTTTTTTTTTAATCATATATACAAAGAATAAACATTTTTGCACTTCACAATTATTTTTAAGTTTTTTTTATAAATTATTGAAATATTTTATTTTTAAAATATTAATTCTTGAAGTGATATACCTAGGATGACTACAATCTCATCTAGCCAAAATTTTTCCTCAAATTCTAGCAAAGACAATTTTGTTTGGTTGTAAGTATTTTCATGACTATAAATAAAAGTTAGGATCAAACTCTTTCCCACATTGGCTTATAAATTTCAAAATCTATCTACAGTCACAAGCTACTATATATTACACTTTCAAGAGAGACAAGTAAAAAAAGATTAAAGATTTTGATAATGACAAAGTATTAAGAACTACAACTAATGTGATTTCAAAGAAGTATCAAAATAATAAATTAGGAAAATATGTATTTTTTTATTATTTTCATTGTAGATTTTATTTTATATAACATGTTTATGTTCCTTATTCATTATTGTTTACCTTATAATATAATGGTAGCAATTAAAATATAGTCTTATGCTATATGACTTTTCAGGTGACTTGCTCAGCCATTTAAATTTCACTTAGATCATATACCAAATCTATTTCAAATATTACTAATGTATTTCAAACTAATGAGACATGTTTATGAATTGAAAACGATAACAAATCTGTGTCTATTTGAACTCATTACTGCCACCAATTATAAGTTGCTAGGTAGTCCATAATAACTTTTAGAGTATATGTTCATGTTATTCATGTTCAAATAATAATTTTTTGTGTAAGATGAAGTATTCCAGCATATTCTTTGACCATTGGATCATTCGAACTTATGATGGTAAGAGATGAATTTACAAGTAATTCACATGTGCAAAGTGTAAGTATGACGTCAAATTAGGACAAGGCAAGTGTGAATTTTGTGAAAACAACAATTTGAAGAAAGGAGATACATGTGTCTTTCAATCTTTGTTAAATAATAATACTTATTGTCATATTTTTTTAAAAAAATAAAAATAAATTCTTACTTTGTTTGGTTTCTTTAGTAATAGTATATTACTTAGAGTAACTACAAATTATAGTTTTCAATAGTGTGATTGGAAACTTGAATAGATTGATTTCATATTACATATTTTTAATGTACACATATTACACCTGTCCATCGCACAGGTACAACGCTAATTGCTGCTAAACTAGAAGGGCTTTCAGGAGATCAATGTAAGGTTTTTTTTTTTTCTCATTAAATTCTTCCTGCGAAAAAAGGAATCTTTCTCCTTTTATATTCAACAAATGTTGTTCATATTATTAATTATAACTTTAGCGTTGCTTGTGTGCCATGTTGTAGAAATCCCTGATGAAATTATCATAAAAAACTCAGAGGATAGGTTTGCTTATCCTACTTTATTGAGTAATATGTCTGATCATTATTTTTTCAAAGAAAGAGCCATTCTTTCTTCAACATTAGAACATGTTGGGATGATAAATGATTACTTAATGTCTTTAGAACAAATGTTGTTCATATTATTATAAATTATAAGTTATGATGTATTTGTTTATACTATTAATGAAATATTGTCATTGCTTATCCAAAAAAGATTTTTATATGTATTACATATATATGTTAGATGAAAGACTGATTATGATTTAATAGAAGCTGTGGTTGGTGCTAGAGTTGTGCCCAATCAGAAACCATATTTGGTGGACAAACCAAACCCGTTTTCAGGAAAGAATTCAAAAGTTTGTTAATTATATGTGTTTGCTAGTCTAAAAGAATTTGTTAGTGTTTGTCCTTGTGATTTTCGTCATTAAGATCGTTAATTTGAGAACCAAACTGTATTACAATTACTCTTAATGAACCAAATGGTATTAGAATGGAACCCTGTAATTCTTAACAGTTGCAAAATCAAATTGTTAATGGATGGATTAATTAGGAATGTACAACTATAAATGTACATATTCTTAAACATGGTCCTTTTTGTTTAATCACTTTAATTATCTTTATATGCCACGAATTTGTTCCCTATGCTATTCTTCTTGGATCAATTTGGTAAGCCAAACAGATTAATGATTTCACCAGCTAGCCATGGCGCACCTATTACAACTATTATATTGGATATTTTTGTTGAACGATAACACACTTTCACTTTTCTCATCGCACGAGTACATCCCTTGAGTTTGGGTGTCTGAATCTGTCACTGCCAGCTGTCCCAAGTGTGAAAAGCACTAAACTTCCCATTTGGACTTGTTTTCCAAACAATAAAATCATTTCCTCGAGCTCCACTCAATATTGTTTGAGCCTCCCTAACGGCATCTAAACTCTGGCTCGTGCCATAATCACGCGCAACAGCACAAGCTTGAGGTGATTAAGTACTTTAATCCAACTACTCCAAATAGAAACAGAACAAGAAACAACACTTACATGTCTAAGTTGAAAGTGAAAGAAACAATTACATTAGCTAGAATGGCGAACAACAACATTGACCTTAAAATGATGAGTGCAAGAGAACTCAATCAATTAAGAGTAGGACATTGTCATATAGCAAATTAGGAAAAAACATGAAGCAGCATATGCTTATTTATTTGTCGCGTCGCAGTACATACAAATGATACTGTTGATTGCTGAAGCAAACTGTTGCTGAATCTTCACTTTGATGGTCAAGAAACCACGTGTTCTCACATTATTTTCATGGAGTTTCCAGATATTCTCTTGCTATTCTTCCATCACCTCCTTTTGGGAAAAACCCTCCAGGCACATGCTCATCACCAGAGCTATACAGAACCCTTAGTATCTCTTGAGGGGTCCTTTTGTAAGCGAGTGAATCATAATTGGCTGATAACACATTGCTAGTAGTGCGATTTTCTGCTCCCAATTCTGGTGGGACAAAGATCCCTTCATCCCTAATGCCACACTTTGCCAATTGATTTCTCAGCTCCGAGATGCGGATGGTGAATTCAGCTACCGTGTGGTTGTATGGGTGCACAACTTCTGCTGCTCGTTCATAGAGGTAATGCCTAATGACTGCATCTTGGCCAGCTTCAACCCCTAATAGTCCTGCCAACAGCTGTTCACCGAAATTGAACTTTGTTAAATGCTCACTTGATCTAACAGTTTAACATTTTAGAGTGTATATAATTAATTAATTTAATGTCTTCAACATATCTTTCACGGGCAAGTAAGGTTTTTGAGGTATGCATATAGTAAATTGAATGAAATGTTGATACTTGAATCCAAGACCTTTCCGACCAAAAATAAAAAATAAAAATCTAGGATCTTAATTTGGTAATAGGGCTCTCATACCATATTAGTGACTGGTTCAGATCAAATGATTACTTATTCCTAATACCATGATAGATTTGAGTTTAAGTCTTGCTATTATTATCCTATTCAATTCTCGCAATTAGTAATCCGTTTACACGTGGATACATATGTGATTTGATTAAAGCTACAGTATTGATCTGCTCACCCTCTTCGTAATATAGCCATTGATGTTGGGGTTGGTGCCCACATATCCAAGGATCCCCATGTATGGAATCACATAAGAAGCCAGCATGTAACTGATACTGTCACGGTAGGGGTTGAATGGAGGCACGAGTGCATATCCCATCGCTTTGTTGAACAATTTTGCAAAGTTTCCAGCTCTAAGATCCAATTGAGGCCTTGGAAACCCACCAACTGTTGTTTTAATGGCCCTGCAAAATGACAGTAGCAAATTGTAAATTATAATTCTTATAAATGGATTTTAAAAAGTATGAAACTACTAGATTCCAAAGGGTTTGATTAATGGTGGAGCTCTTGGGATGTGGACAATAGACTTGCCCACATTATGAGTTTAAATCAGTCAAGAGGCAATTTTAATAGGCATTGTGTTTAACTAACTCGGACTATATCTCTTTCGGACGGAGTCATGTTTGCTCCAGAATTTAGATCATGATATGAACCGAAGGAATTTCGAGAGGTGTGTCTTGTCTTTGGAGTAACAAAAAAAAAAAAAAAAAAAATTGAATATATTCTAGGTGCATGTAACTAGATATATGAAAGATTATGGAACCTTAAATGACCAACTTCTTGATAAGCAAATTCTTCGATAATCTGTTGTGTGACAAAATCCAAATTTGCTTTCTGAGCACCAATTGGAGGAGGACCACCCCAGACCAACTCTGGTGCAACCTTATCAAGTCCATATCCTAGAGCACCCCACAAGAAGAAGTCACATTCTAAGTGCTCCAAGTTCAATGCAAATTGCATTGGGTCAATATCTTCTTTGTATACACGAACTGCATGCTCTGGATATCCTGATGGACAAAGTGGATTAGAATAAGCAAGAGAAGTCATTAGCATGGACATGATCAAACTGGTTATGGAGGATAGAACTACATCCATCTTTGTTTCACTCTGTGTGTGTGCGTGTGGTTTTTTAAAGAGGAGAGGGAGATGAGTTATGAGATGATATGGAGTTTGAGATGCTTGAAGTATTTATACTATGTTGAATGCAATAAGTTTAGTTTCCTTGTTAGACAATGTAAATAGAGAGTTTGACATCTCTATCATGATAGGAGACAACACGAAAACCATTTGATATACTATTGCCATTACAAGAAAAATTGTCAGAAGCTACGAAAATTTTGATGCATGAATAGTGACAATTTGGAGACAGTTTGAAGACGACTTAGGTACGTCGTCTCCAAACCGTCTCCAAATGGAGACGGTTTGGAGACGAATAGCAAATACCGTCATCAAGCCGTGACCGACTAGCTAGTTCCTCACCAATTAGGTGACGGACAAGCTAGTTTGTCACCATTTTGGTGACAAACAAGCTTGTCCGTCACCAATTTTGGTGACAAAACAAATGGTCCATCACCAAAATGGTGACAGATCGCTTTCCGTCACTACCTTGGTGACGGACTAGCTTCTCCGTCACCAAACCGTCACCAAGCCATGACTGACCAGCTAGTCCCTCGCCAATTTGATGACGGACAAGCTAGTTTGTCACCATTTTGGTGACGAAACAGATGGTCCGTCACCAAAATGGTGACAGATCGCTTCATCCGTCACCACCTTGGTGATGCACTAGCTTCTCCGTCACAAATTTTGGTGACGAAACAGATGGTCCGTCACCATTTTTGGTGACAGAAATGATGGTCCTGTCAATTTTGTCACATTAATTAGCAGTTGCAGCTTTTCAAGTTGGCAGCCTCCATCATCCAATCTTCTCCTTCTCTGTTTGAAAACGTAATCGAGTTGATTTATCAACCAAACGCACTTCAACTATGATCCTATCATGGTCTGTTTTTGCGACAATAAACACCATAGGTTTTGATGAAGCTAGACAAAGTATTCCAAATCTGAGCCTTTATTATGTGTTATCAATTTGCTTGAATTTTAAGTTTGATAAATGGATCACAGTATTTGTAAATTGCCAATCAAATCTTTTTTTGTTGGTTGGAAGGCTATGGTATATCATTAAGACTGAAATGTGATGAATTACTTGGTGTAAATGAAATAATACTAAAGCTATAGTTTATTCTGATATGCTATTTGTTGTTCTGTATCATTTTCTTTCGGTCAGTAAATGGTCCATTGTATTAACAACTGGTTGTAAAATACCAATTTGCCAATGCCAATTGGTCAATCAATGTGTATGGCTTGAAGGAAATAGAAATACAAGTAGCCAACCTGACCCAAACGGCTATTTATAATGGTAGGATGCACACGATCCAGGAATGGCTATATTCGTGAAAGCGGTACAATAGCAACCCATACACTTGGAAAGAAGAAAAACAACACTAACATGTCTGAGTACAATAGCAACCTATACATGTAATCAAAAGTAAAGTAGATAGATAAAACAACACTAACATGTCTGAGTACAAACCGAAAGAAGAAGAAAAAACTTGCAAACGAATTGTCCATATCCTAAAGAACCCCACAAGAAGAAGTCATATTTTAAGTGCTCCAAGTTCAATGCAAATTGCATTTTGTCGACATCTTCTTTGTATGTAGGAACTAAATTCCTTGCTTGACAAGTCTTTTGCTGGGATATGCTGACAGTGCTCTTGATGGGCTCTGGCAAAGGAAGAGAGTCGAAGTGTTGCTATATGCAATCAGTTCGGACTCATCTCACATGGGGTAGACTCCATTCACATGTGAAACCTATTTTTTTCTCACGGAGTGATGTCAGTCCGAATTGATAAAAAAGTTTGTCGAGAGTCTAAGTCCTGGTAATTTTTTGGGGTTTCACGTCTCAAAAAATATGTGTCAGGCCCTTCCAATGTTTTTTAGGAGCATGTACGAAATTGCATTTGTTTCACTTATATGTTCTAGAGTTGAATCTTTACATTTTCAAATACAAATAATTTTGTAGACTCACTTCAGTTCATTCGAGCAATTCTGTGCACGGTTGACTGACCATTTTATGATTGTTTCTTAATATTAGTCTCACGTTGTTAGTCATGGTTCTTGGCTTACAATTCCTAATAATCTCACTTTCTTGTTGGTCATAATGGTGTGTCTTGATGTTGAGATTACTGATTCACCCCTAGAGAAAATTTCAAGTTATCTGTATGGTTTTTTTTTGTTGGCTCTACCTAAATGGACAATGTTTAGTTTGGTTTGATTTACCATTATGTTTGTTTTTGCGACAATACATTGTTACATTTGGTAAAGCTAGCCATATGAGAGACCCTTTTTTGCCGGGCTGGTTACTTCTCCTTTCTTCCATCACTGGGGCCCTTGCGGCCTTGGACATGAGGAGAATCACAAAGCAGCTATTGGCTATATATACTCTCATCCATCATCCCATTCTTCTAAGCAAATATTATGTAATCACTTTATTATCTTTATATGCTACATTTTGGTCCATCTGCTATTCTTGGATCAATTTGTTAAGCCAATCACATTAATGAATTCACCAGCTACCACAGTGGTTTTGGTGTATTAAAAGTAAAGTAAATGAAACAACACTAACATGTTTGAGTTCAAACTCAAAGAAACGATTACATTAGAATGGTGAACAACATTGACCTTGAAATGATGACTGCAATAGAACTCAATCAAATTAAGTATTTGACTCTGCCACAACATTATTTATGCGAAATGGTAGCTCAAAAATAGCAAATTAGGAGAAACATGAAGCAGCATATGCTTATTTATTCGTCACGATATATATATATATATATATATATATATATATATATATACATATACAAATGATATTACTGAATGCTGGTTCCTTACTTTGATGGCCAAAAAACCATGTTTTCTCACATTATTCTCATGGACTTTCTCCACCGATATTCTCTTGCAATTCTTAAAAATGGCTCCTTCTAGAAAAACCCTCCAGGAACATACTCATCACTAGAGCTATATATAACTCTTAGGTGGCATTTAGTATCCTGGAATCAATTTGGACAGGAACAAAATGAGTTAAAGAATTAAACAGAACTAAGAATGAAATGAACTTGGTAAAGAGAATGCCATACCTGGTATGCTACAGAAAAGAAGGTATGAATGGATGTATTGATTTTGTTTTATACTATAGAAAAGAAGATGAATGGATGTATTGATTCTGCACCCATGTTTTGTAGTTTGTATACTAGATAGTGGATCTTTTTAATTAATTGATTTGTTATTCAGTTCAATTTTATAGAGAATCATTAGTCAAGTGAGGACCCTGCTTTACTAGCAATATAAGATTAAGCATGGGCATAAATGTTGAGATTACTTTTCCACTTCTAGCGAAAATTCCAGGTTATCATTACGCTTATTTTTTTTTTTTGCAGATTCCTCCTAGTTTGATAAGGTTAAGTTCGATTTGATTTATCATTATGCTTGTTTTTGCAACAATACACCGTAGCATGCAATACACAATATGTAATATTCTATATCGGTGGAATATAGTGCGATTATGTAGTTTATAAATATGTGTTGTGGGTATAAGGAATAACTTGGGTTAACCATTTTAGGCTAGTAGAAAAGAGACCTATGTAGTTGTTTCTTATGCCTATAACACCAGTAGTGTCTGCGGGCCTAGGGGTCTGGACTCGGGGCGTGACAAAATAGTAGTCAGAGCACGTCACTAGTCAATGCGGGGCAAAGTGCTACACCTAGAAGGATGGTGGGAGCCACCTCTAGAATCTTACATCGCCTAGTTGGTCCTGGGTATGTGTGCCCTTGATGAGGACATAAGGTCCTTAACGGGAGGTGTGTGTAATATCCAACATCGATGGAATATAGTGTCATTGTGTGGTTTTTAAGTGAGTGTTGTGAGTATAAAGAATAATATGGGTTAACATTTTGGGCTAGTAAAAAAGAGGCCCTAGTAATCTATTAATATTCTAAGACAACAACCGCTATACCACATGTCAATTAATGAGCATCTCTACAGAAACAACCATATCATACCACGTATAAGCATTATAAGCATCTCAAATTTGAAAATAATTTTTACAAGTTATAATGTTTCAGAAAATTTTTAGATGTAGTATTATTCAAATTATGTTATTTTAAATTTATATCCTATCTTTCATAAAATTATTAGATGCGGTATTATCCAAATTATGTTAATTTAAATTTATATTCTATATTTTAAAATGATTCTCTATCATATCTTCATTTAAATTTAAACTTTTTTTTCTCTACTTGTACAAATCTTTATTTTATATACGTATCTAAAAAATTAGATAAATAAATATACCAAAAAATTATTAAATTTATATCTTGTATTTTTAATGATTTTTCTATCTATCTTAGGATTCTATCATATTTTTATTTAAATTTAAACTCTTTTCTCTACGAGTAAAAATATTTATTTTATTTATTTTATATATGTTTCTAAACAATTAGATAAATAAATGTGCCAGAAAATTATTAGATCCAATATCATTCAAATCATGTTATTTTAAACTTATATATTATATTCCAGAAAATTACTAGATGCAATATTATCCAAAATCATGATATTTTAAATTTATATCATATATTTTCAAATTATTCTATATCCTATCTTTATTTAAATTTAAAATTTTGTTTCTTTATTTGTACATATTTTTTTTTTTTATATGTATCTAAACAGTTAGATAAATAAATGAACCAGGAAATTATTAAATTTATATCCTATATTTTCATATGATTTTTCTATCTATCTTAGGACTCTATCATCTCTTCATTTTAAACTTTTTTTTTCTATCTGTACAAATGTTAATTTTATATATGTATCTAAACAATTAGATAAATAAATGTACCAGAAAATTATTAGATCATTATTATCCAAATCATGTTATTGTAAATTTATATGCTATATTCCAAAAAATTATTAGATGTAGTATTATCAAATTCAAAATCATGTTATTTTAAATGTGTATCCTATATTGTCAAACAATTTTCCTATCTATGACTCTATCATATATTCATTTAAATTTAAACTTTTTTTTATATCTATCTATAAAATCTTTATTGTATATATGTATCTAAACAATTAGATAAAAAACAACATCCTCTTCACACTCTAATTGTGTTCGATCCAATCTATTAATATTCTAAGAGAACAACCATCTTGTCATGTGTCAACAAAAGAGCATCCCTGTAACGCCCCAAACCCAACTCCCACGCCTACAGGATACTCCCTGGCCTTAACGGTCCAAGCGAGCACCGAGGCCATGGCGAGCAGGCCCAGAAATGCACTATGCATATATTGTCCGCTTTGGGGACCATACCCCTCACGTGTTTGTTCCTCACGCAGGCACATACCCACGTGAAAATGCGCATGCACGAATAGAAGAGAACCCTCTATATATTCAATAGCCCAAAGACCTCGCCAGTCGATGTGGGATATTTCACCCGCCCCCTCTTGGGGACCTAGCGTCCTCGCTGGCCAACAACCGGGTCGGCTCTGATACCACTTTGTAACGCCCCGAACCCAATTCCTACGCCTACAGGATACTCACTGGCCTTAACGGTCCAAGCGATCACCGAGGCCATGGCGAGCAGGCCCAAAAACGCACTATGCATTTATTGTCCGCTTTGCACGTATTGTCCGCTTTAGCATACCTTGGCCATAACGGTCCGAGCGTAGCATAACTGGTTTGTCGCTTTCTTAAGCAAGCCACAAAGGGAACCAATACTCGGGAAAATGCGAGTAATCAATTAACGATATACGTATTGTCTACTATGTAACACTTTGTGCACGCACGGGTTTGTCGTTCCACAGCCAGCTAAGCGTATCCAATGGGATAGGCACACTGCACTAGGAACGCGCGTTTTCCTAGCAGTGGCTGGGAGGCGACAAATCCATGAGGGGTATGGGCTCCAAAGCGGACAATACATGCATTGGCAGTTTCTGGGCCTGCTCGCCATGGCCTCGGTGCTTGCTTGGACTATTAAGGCTAGGGAGTATCCTGTAGGCGTGGGAGTTGGGTTCGGGGCGTTACAATCCCTCTAATAGATTCACTATCATGCCATGTGTAATTTTCTCTTCTTTTTTTTTTTTCAAATAAAATTTGTCAAATAAAAGCAATAATTTTATTTTCAACCATTATTTGTTTGTTACATATTGAAACTTTTATATTTATCTACTAAAATTATAAAAAGTTAGCTGAAAGCAATAATTTTTATTTCTCAACCATCTTATATATTTATTACATATTCAAACTTCTATATTTATCTTCTAAAATTATAAAAAGTTAGTTGAATTAGGAATTTAATTTTCAACACATTTCTCCAAAATTTAGCTGAATTATGAACTAAACTTTTGACACTTTTTTTTGTTGAAATATTTTTTGGCACCTTCATACGTATTGAAACTAATATATTTCTACAAAATTTTTGAAAAGAAAGTTTGCAATATTTTTTCTATATAGATATTAATTTTTAATTAACATGAAATTTTTTATTACGTTGGAGTTTCTCTAAACCTCTCTCAATTATTAAAATCTTAGATTTATTAAATTATATCTATCTATTAATATTATAAGGGAACAACTATTATGCCACGTGTAAGCAAATGAGCATCCTAAAGTAATAATCATTATGCCACGTGTAAGCAAATAACCACTCTTTCTAAAAAATAATAATATCCCTGAATAAGAGATGCAAAAAAAAATTCTATTTTTACTATCTTGAATATATCTGATAGAACCTAATCCATATTCAAAACTATATTTAATAAAACCTAATCCATATTGAAAACTAACCTGTAGGTTTATTAGATCAAATTGTATCTTTAGTTTGTATCCTATATATCTTAGAAATAGATTCTATCTTCATTTAAACTGGATTTTCTGTATAAATTACATGACCCTAATGTGTATATATATGATCTGCAATTTTTTTATTCTGGATTTGTAAAATAGGTGATAGTTGTTCAGAAAATAAATCTTAGGGTCTTTTTATTCAATGACTCCAAGTTATTATTATTTAATTTGTAATTAATTTATTGCTCAATTTTGTTTTTATTTTTCATCAAATTATTTGATGTTAATATAATTGGATCAAGTTCTACAAATATTACTGACAAGATGATAATTGTTGATATAACAACAGTGGAATCCATTTCATAATTATTACTCATATTTGTTTGCTTATTATTTTTAGTTATCAATGTTATTTTTTATGTTATCAGATGATATTTTTTTTACTCAGAAAATGTTGTCGACAGGTTTAAGTTTGTGCGTCACGTCCTTGAAGAGGTTTGGGATAAGCAATAGATACAAAGAATGCTATAGTTGGATTTGAGATGTATATTACTAAAATGAGGAAGATGATTAAGGAAGAGAAAGATTTGTAGTCAAGAGTCATTCATTGATTTGTTCATATTTTTTTGTTTGATGGTTTATATATCACATGATATTTATGATATATTACAATGTCGTTTTTGTACTTTATTTTTAAATTATACTTATGTTTATACTTTATTTTGATATTTTTTAGTATAATATTACATATTGATTCTATCGATCTTTCTGGAGAATGTTTTTGAAATAAACTTTTGAGGAAGCCAATAAACATTTCACAAAATAGAGAAAAAAAAGAATTATAATTGCTTTTTATATGGCTAATCATTTCAAAAGGATGGTCAATCAAATAACAAATTGAATACACTAATCTTGATCAATTATATATATATATATTCAATCATGGATATCAATAATGGTTTCTTTAGACATCCAATAATAGATTTTTTTTTCATGTTCAGCGACTGTTGTTCATATTAATAATTGTAACTTTAGTGATACCTGTAAAGATAAGATTTACGAGATCCTATTAAATCTATCTATTATAATATTATAAAGGAGCAGCCATTATGGCACGTACAAGAAAATGAACATGCCTCAGAGCATAATCATGATGCCACGTATAAACAAATAATCACTCTTACTAAAAATAAAATAAAATATTATCCCTTAATAAGTTATCCGAAAAAATTCTATTTTTCCTATCTCCAATATATCTAATAGAACCTAATCCGTATTCATAACTAAAATCAAATTGTATCTTTAGTTTGTATCCTACATATCTTAGGAATGTAGTCTGTTTTCATTTAAACTCATATATATGATGTGCAGTTTTTTTCTTTTACATATGTAAAATAGGTGATTATTTATTCATAAAATAAATCTTGAAGTTCAATGACTTCAAGTTGTAGTTATTTATTTTTAAATTAATTTGTTGCTTACTAACTTAGTTTTTATTTTATTTTTTCAAATTATTTGATATTAATGCAATTGGATCAAGTTTCGCAAACATTGCTGACAATGATGGTTGATATAACAACAGTGGAATCATTTTCATTCCTATTAAACCCTAATCTTGATCAGTTATAGATTTTCAATCATGGATATTAATAATGGTAACTTTAGACATCCAATACATAAAAGAATTTATATTTTTTTCATGTTCAACGAATGTTGTTCAGATAGATAATTATAACTTTAGTGATACCTATAAGGATAACATTTGCGAGATCCTATTAAAATAGGACGAATAGTTGTAATTTTAATGTGCAATGTAAACCAAAAAAAATGGGACAACACATTCTAAAATATATTTTAAATGCTAAAAGTATTCCTCCAAATATGATAAATCACCACAATAGAATTGCTTTGACTTGTGTCATCGATCTTATTATGTTAATTTATTTCTCTAATTCTATACCACACATTTTCTAATACCCAGTATTAAAATAATGTATTGAATTTGTAAATTACTATTTGTAGTTCAACAATCAATCAAAAGTTCATATAGACCTTGCTTGAATGAGATAGCCAGAATTCTAATTTATCCATCCACAATAAGATATATATAATAGTAGGGCAATTGGGAGTCGCATAGTTTGGGGCAAATAATGCAATCTTTCTAATTTAATCCAACTTATCTCATTGGGTAGTATTTTTAAAATTCATGAATTGTTATATGAGTATATTTCTATCTTTTGATTTTTGTTTGTTGTATTTCAAAATGGAGTGGAAAAATTGCATATGGTAAGTTTTATAAAATACGACTTATTTGGTATATATAATTCCATTGCAACGAGACTTCTTGAGGAATTCTCATTATTGTTGTCCTATCTTTTGGATGATATAGTTTCACTATTTTATATTTCACTTTTGGATAATATAATTTCACTTTTTTATATTTCACTTTTAATTATTAATAACTCACAAATAAGGACCAATGGAGCATGAAGAATGTAGGGATGAGAAGAAAATCTAGAATGCTAGAAAAGCACTTGTGAAGAATAATGATAATTCAATCTAATTTATTTTTGAGAAAATATCACTCCACACCCTGTGTTATGAAAAATTATCATGCTACCCCCTGTGTTGATAAAAGTTCAAAAAAGTCCCCTGTCTTATTTAAAATGTCTCTCACCCCCCTCTCCATGTCTGTTTTAAGCTAACAACGTTAAAACAAATGAGCTAAATAACGTCTATGCCCTTATAATATTCATTATTTTTCCCTTTTTCTTTTCTTCTCTCTCCACCCATTCTTTTCACCAAATAAAAATAAAGAAATTTTCTTCTTTTTTTTTATTTTAAAAAAAGCGCTATCTTCTTCCTCACCCCTCCCCCCACCCCCACACCCTACCCGTCAGCCCCCTACCCCGTACACCCCTCAAAGAACCGCATTAACACTTCTATAAACTAAATAAATCTATTAAAATGTTATTATGCTAAACATATAAGATGACAGTAGGTAATAATTTCATTAAGATCTCAAAGAAAAAATTGAACAACTTGGAACAATTTGGTTGCATTAGTTCATGAGATTGTCATTTACATAGTTTGGTATTAGCTAGCTAGCTAAAACAAAGCAAACCGAGCATCCTTTTCCCTCTCAAAATTGCGGATATTTGCACGTTGCAAGAAAGAAACTTCTTAATCTGCCCGTCCAAACCAACAAAAGAGTTTACGAAATGCACAAGCTAGATACATTTTTTCCTAATCTACACAAGCTACTACTAATTCTATAAATACTTGGAGGGGTGGGGGGCTAACAGGTGGGGGTGAGGGAAGGGGTGAGGAAGAAGATGACCCAATTTTTAGAAAAAAAGAAGAAGAAAAGTTCTTTATTTTTATTTGGTAAAAAGAATGGGTGGAGAGAGAAGAAAAGAAAGGGAAAAAAATGTATAATATAAGGGTAGAGACGTCATTTAGCTCATTTTTTTAACGTCATTAGCTTAAACTAGATGGAGGTGGGGTAGTGTGGGATGTCTCAAATAAGATATAGGACTTTTTTGGACTTGATACTTTGTCATAACACAAAGGGACGTTGTAATATTTTCCCTTTATTTTTTCAATGTCTGGACACACCATTTTCTTCGTTAGTCTATCCAACAAACGTAATGGCAAATGTTTGGACTCCATTGAGAGAAAATTGAATTGGTGAATGTATGAAACCATTTATGAACACTTTGATTTGTTTTATCTTTTATAAATATCAACATATTTATGATGTTATGCAACATAAGGTTTTTCTCAAATGTCTACTATATATTACATTTGAATCCCATAAAAAAATCTTTCGGAAACCTTGGTCTACTAAATAAAGTTGTCAATCTTTGAGTCTGATAAAAGCATTCCGACTGTATAAAAGAAATGGTATTATAAAAAATTATCATTCTTATCAATATTAGCTTCTTATATTGAATTTATTTTTTATGTTGTTATTGGCTTTTACTTTTTTTTTTCTTCAATGTATTCATTTTTGCTAAGAATAAAATCAATTAAAGTTTTCCTCCACTAATGATGAGAAATGATTTCCTCAATATAGAATAAGATAAGATGGACGAATTATTATAAAAAAATAATTGAGCTTGATAATTGATGTCATCCTTTAATACTCAATGTTTCTCCTAAAATATCATGCTCATATCAATGTGGACTACATATGTAAGACAATTACAATTAAATATTTATTCAAATATACTCTCAAGGGTCACAATCGATTGATAACAAATCTGTATCATAGACCTGTAAATGGAGATTAATCTCAACTTGCTGATGATATTAAAATTTATTATGATTGCATACAAATATCCCCTTGTGAGGCTGCTTGGGAATTTTTTGGCCTTTGATATTCATTTTATATATCCAATTGTACAAGGTTATCATTTCATCGTCCGTTAAAAAAATAGTTATTTATAAAGATAATGAATCAAACGAAGAAGTTAAAAAAAAAATTATACTTGAAACTTGGATGAAGGCAAATAAGGAGTATGAGGAAGCTGACAAGCTGATTATTCAGAGTTTCCAAACAAAATTTGTTTACCAAGACAAAAGAAAAGTTTGTTATTAGAAGAATATCACATGTGCCTCTAGTCAATATGGAGGATTATTATCTTAGTATCCTAGATTCAAGGAAGCTTTGTGTGCACTCAGTTTATTAGAAGATGTCCAGAAATATTCACAGAATAAATGAAACAAATACTTGAAAATGATAGTTCTATATAAAAAACTTTTTGCAACCCTATTGATATAAAATAATGTGAGCAAGTTAGAACATGTATGGGAGAGTTGGATAAAAAAAGGTTGATTATGTTCTAACCTGACAAGAACTAAGAGTTTTTTTTTTTGGATCATATATACAAAGAATAAACATTTTTGCACTTCACATTTATTTTTAAGTTTTTTTTTTATAAATTATTGAAATATTTTATTTTTTAAATATTGATTCTTGGAGTGATATACCTAGGATGACTACAATCTCATCTAGCCAAAATTTGTCCTCAAATTCTAGCAAAGACAATTTTGTTTGGTTGTAAGTATTTTCATGACTATAAATAAAAGTCAGGATCAAACTCTTTCCCACATTGGTTTATAAATTTCAAATTTTGTCTCCAGTCAGGAGCTACTATATATTACATTTTCAAGAGCGACAAGTAAAAAAAGATTAAAGATTTTGATAATGACAAAGTTTTAAGAACTACAACTAATGTGATTTTCAAAGAAGTATCAAAATAATAAATTAGGAAAATATGTATTTTTTATTAATTTTATTGTAGATTTTATTTTATATAACATGTTTAAGTTTCTTATTCATTATTGTTTACCTTGGAATATAATGGTAGCAATTAAAATAGTCTTATGCTATATGACTTTTCGGGTGAGTTGCTCAACCATTTAAATTTCACTTAGATCATATAGAAAATCTATTTCAAATATTACTAATGTATTTCAAACTAATGAGACATGTTTATGAATTGAAAGTGATAACAAATCTGTGTCTATTTGAACACATTACTGCCACCAATTATAAGTTGCTAGGTAGTCCATAATAACTTTTAGAGTATATGTTCATGTTATTCATGTTCAAATAATAATTTTTTGTGTAATATGAAGTATTCCAGCATATTCTTTGACCATTGGATCATTCAAACTTCTGATGGCAAGAGATGAATTTACAAGTAGATCATATGTGCAAAGAGTAAGTATGACGTCAAATTAGGACAAGGCAAGTGTGAATTTTGTGAAAACAACAATTTGAAGAAAGGAGACACATGTGTCTTTCAAAATGTCTGATCTTTGTTAAATAATAATACTTATTGTCATATTTTTTTTAAAAATAAATAAATTCTTACTTTATTTGGTTTCTCTAGTAATAGTATATTATTTAGAGTAACTACATATTATAGTTTTCAATAGTGTGATTGGAAAGTTGAATAGATTGGTTTCATATTACATATTTTTAGTGTACATACATTACACCCGTCCATCGCACGGTTACAACGCTAGTTGCTGCTAAACGAGAAGGGTTTTCAGGAGATCAATGTAAGGTTTAATTTATTTTTTTCTCATTAAACTCTTCCTGCAAAAAAAAGGAATCTTGCTCCTTTTATATTCAACAAATGTTGTTCATATTATTAATTATAACTTTAGCGTTGCTTGTGTGCCATGTTGTAGAAATCCCTGATGAAATTATCATAAAAAACTCAGAGGATAGGTTTGCTAAATTTGTGAATTTTGCTTATCCTACTTTATTGAGTAATATGTCTGATCATTATTTTCTCAAAGAAAGAGCCATTCTTGCTCCAACATTAGAACATGTTGGGATGATAAATGATTACTAAATGTCGTTAGAACAAATGTTGTTCAAATTATAAATTAAAAGTTATGATGATGTATTTGTTTATACTATTAATGAAATATTGTCATTGCTTATCCAAAAAAGATTTTTATATGTATTATATATGTTAGATGAAAGACTGATTATGATTTAATAGAAGCTGTGGTTGGTGCTAGAGTTGTGCCTAATCTGAAACCATATTTGGTGGACAAACCAAACCCGTTTTCAGGAAAGAATTCAAAAGTTTGTTAATTTTATGTGTTTGCTAGTCTAAAAGAATTTTTTAGTGTTTGTCCTAGTGATTTTCGTCATTAACATCGTTAATTCGAGAACCAAACTGTATTACAACTACTCTTAAGGAAAATAATTAAAAGAAAGCAATATCGGAGATCAATAAATAAAAGCAGTAAAATCTATTCAATATCTACTCCAAAGGATAAAAAGTTAAGACCTTATCAATATAATGTTGGTATAGCCGTGGTTTTCACTACGAAGGAAGTAATTTATAACCATCGACTCAAACGTTGATCGATAATTATGATATCTAATCTCATAATCACTTCAAGCTCAATCCCACGCTTGGCTACATATATGCCTATAAAGCTTCACACGTGGCTTGCTATTTGTCACATTGTATTCTTGTTGTGGTTATTCTAGACATTTTGTAAACACTGAAGGGGAAGGGGAATTTCTCTCTCATAAGGTAGTCAATAGGAATAACACGATTCGGATAACTATAAAAAAATGAATTATTTGGTCTGTATTCTTAATTTATCATTTTGTAGTACATTGTATTAATCACTGGTTGAATAATTGAAATTTTCCAATGCCTGTTGGCCAATCAATGTGCCTGGCTTGAAGGTAAAATAAGAATACAAGTTGCCAACCTGACCCAAACGGCTATTTATAATGATAGCACGTACGTGACGTGGGTATCACTATATTTATGAGAGCTATGCAAAAGCAACCTACACATGTAAGCCAATTAGTCAGTAAATTACAAGATAATGCCTTCTTCGCTTAATCAATCCGATGTCTTATTAGCAGTTCTCCTAATAAATTGGAAGTTGATTCACCCGTATCCATTGTATTGACAACTGATTAAATAATAAAAATTGTTTAGCCAATGGCAGGTGGCCAATCTCCTAGAGCACCCCACAAGAAGAAGTCACATTCTAAGTGCTCCAAGTTCAATGCAAATTGCATTGGGTCAATATCTTCTTTGTATACAGGAACTGCATGCTCTGGATACCCTGATGGGCAAAGTGGATTAGAATAAGCAAGAGAAGTCATTAGCATGGACATGATCAAACTGGTTATGGAGGATAGAACTACATCCATCTTTGTTTCACTCTGTGTGAGTGCGTGTGGTTTTTTAAAGAGGAGAGGGAGATGAGTTATGAGATGATATGAAGTTTCAGATGCTTGAAGTATTTATACTATGTTGAATGCAATAAATTTAATTTCGTTGTTAGACAATGTAAATAGAGAGTTTGACATCTCTATCATGATAGGAGACAACACGAAAACCATTGGATATACTATTGCCATTACAAGAAAAATTGTCAAAAGCGACGAAAATCTTGATGCATGAATAGTGACAAATTGGAGACAGTTTGGAGACGACTTAGATACGTTGTCTCCAAACCGTCTCCAAATGGAGAAGGTTTGAAAACGAACAACAAATACGGTCACCAAGTTGTGACCGACTAGCTTGTCCCTCACCAATTTGGTGACGGACAAGCAAGTCTGTCACCAATTTGGTGACGAACAAGCTTGTCTGTCACCAATTTTGGTGACAAAACAGATGGTCCGTCACAAAATGGTGACGGATCACTTTATCCGTCACCACCTTGGTGTCGGACTAGCTTCTCCATCACCAATTTTGGTGACGAAACGAATGATCCGTCACCATTTATGGTGACGGAAATAATGGTCCTGTCAATTTTGTCACATTAATTAGCACTTGCAGCTTTTCAAGTTGGCAACCTCCATCATCCAATCTTCTCCTTCTCTGTTTGAAAACGTAATTGAGTTGATTTATCAACCAAACGCACTTCAACTATGATCCTATAATGGTCTGTTTTTCTTTCTATTGCCAGGGTGCTCTATGACGATTGTCATTTTGCAACGTCATATTACTAAAATATACTTGAAGTCCCATCCCATGTCGATTCTGTAAATATATGTGTTTATTTTATAATCACTTGGATCCTCATAGTTACATTCAACATAAGTTTAAACATTGTTAGGAAGTTTATTAAGCTCAATTTTTGTCAGGTTATTAGTTTGATTTAGATCATTATATGTGGTATCAAAGTAGGCTACCAAGCAAAGTGTATTCTCTCCAATCTATAGTGGTTTTGGATTGAACTTCATTCTATATTGGCACGATAAATACGTAGCACTGAACCTGGGTCATTACGGAATATTTCATTTTATATAAATGGAAAATCCGAATGCCCGCACCATGATGGTCTGGGCAAATGTGTTATCATAGATTAGGTTTCTTATCATGACGGTAATCTTCCACCGGGGACCCCAAAAGAAATTGAAAGAGATACTCCCCAAGAAGACTGAAATACCAATACGAAAGGTGCTCCTTTCTTAAATGTCTTTGAGATCCTTACGTCAACCAGCATGCCAAGAAAAACATATAATTAGTTGAGTAAAATTTCAACCACGATGGTTTTCACCATCACCATGCAGTGTCATTGTGACAGTTCGTTTCAAATCGATTCTATAAGAGATTTATGTTACTTTATAATAATTTGTGTTTACTACTACTATTAAGACAAACTGAAACATTTTACACCAATTGATTAGATATAATGTGTCGATAGGCCAGTAATTGGATCACTACTACTGTCAACACATACTTGAATATTTTAGACTAATTAATTTGGCTTGATGTGTTAACTAACTAGTAGTTAGATCTGAATCGTTACAGCCATCTACTTCAGTTTATCATCTAAGATATTTGATCAATCGACAAATAGTAGTAACATATTTTTACTTATGTTGATAATTGCTTGTCTCACAATTATGAGTTTGATAATGATTCGATATATGCATGGAAATTAAGTTTTATATTCTTGTCATGAGCTTCACAATAAGTTATGATGTATTTGTTTGTACTATTAATGAAATATTGCCAGTGCTTATCCAAAAAAGATTTTTATATGTATTATATATGTTTGATGAAACACTGATTATGATTTAATAGGAGCTGTGGTTGGTGCTAGAGTTGTGCCTAATAATCTGAAACCATATTTGATGGACAAACCAAACCATCGAGTCAAACGTTGATCGATAATTATGATATCTAATCTCATAATCACTTCAAGCTCAATCCCAGGCTTGGCCACATATATGCCCATAAAGCTACACACGTGGCTTGTTTGTTGTCACATTGTTTTCTTGTCGTGGTTATTCTAGACATTTTGTAAACACTGAAAGTTTCTCTCTCACGAGGTAGTCAATAGGAATAACACGATTCGGATAACTATAAAAAATGAATTACTTGGTTGGTATTCTTTATCATTTTCTTTTGGTCACTACGTAAATAGTACATTGTATTAATAACTGGTTGAATAATTCAAATTTGTCAATGCCAGTTGGCAAATCAATGTGCTTGGCTTGAAGGTAAAATAAGAATACAAGTTGCCAACCTGACCCAAACGGCTATTTATAATGATAGCAAGTAAGTGATGTGGGTATCACCATATTTATGAGAGCTGTGCAAAAGCAACCTATACATGTAAGCCAATTAGTCAGTAAATTACAAGATAATGCCTTCTTTGCTTAATCAATCTGATGTCTTATTAGCAATTCTCCTAATAAATTGGAAGTTGATTCACCCGTATCCATTGTATTAACAACTGATTAAATAATAAAAATTGTTTAGCCAATGGCAATTGGCCAATCAACATGTATGGCTTGAAGGTAAGTAGGAGAATAAGTAAGCTAATTAGTTGTTAAATTACAATATAATGCCTTCTTAGCTAACCAATTTGTTGTCTTTATTAGTAGTTCTAATAAATTGGTAGCAGATTGACTCAAATCCATTAGTGATTTTGTATCATTTTTAATAATCCCATAAAGCTTGAAATTGTTTGTAAACAAATTATACTTCTCATTTTCCTATCTCTGTTAATCTTTGAGTGCAAATAATTATTGGTGAGTTGATAGCTAGGTTAAGTAAGTTCAAATTTCAAATTTAACCATTTTCTGAAACATGGTCCTTTAGTTGCATAATCAAATTGTTAATGGAATGGTTGGTTAGGAATGAACAATTACAAATGTACCATATTAGAAACATGGTCATTTTATTGCAAAATCATATTGTCAATGGATTCATTAATTAGGAATGTCCAACTGCAAAATGTACCATATTCTCAATCATGGAACAACTCTAACATGTTTGAGTTCAAATTCAAAGAAACAATTACATTAGAATGCTGAATAACATTGACCTTAAAATGATGACTGCATATATATACATCCAAATGATATTGCTGAATGCTGGTTCTTCACTATGATGGCCAAGAAACCATGTTTTCTCACATTATTCTCATGGACTTTCTGGATATTCTCTTGCAATTCTTCCAATAGCTCCTTCTAGAAAAAACCCTCCAGGCTGGAATATACTCATCACCAGAGCTATATATAACTCTTAAATGACAATTGGTATCGTGGAATAAATTTGGACAGGAATAGAATTGGTTAAGGAATGAAACGGAACTAAGAATGAAATGAACTTGGTGAAGAGAATGTCTTACTTAGTTGCTATAGTAAAGAAGATATGAATAGATGTATTGATTCCACACCCATGTTTAGTGATAATAACAATGATAATAAATAATAACAAATAATAATAATAAATATTTATTTTAATAACAAATAATAATAATAATAATTTCCATTTTGTTATTAGATACCTTTATGTTTTGAAATGGGATTTTCGTCATTTTAAAAAAATATAAATAATATTATTAATAAATAAAATTAATGTTAAGATTAATAGATAATAATAATAATAATAATGATAAGGATTATATTTTTGTGATCAAATACATGTTATTTTTTGAAATAGTATTTTAGTAATTATTAGTAATATTATTAATAATAATAAAGAAATAAATAGATAATAATAGTAATAATAATAATAATTTTTGTTATTATATACATATTATTCTATGGACCCAAGCCATGATCAGCTTCCTGTAAGGTCAAAAACTATGGAGAATTGTAAGTGGAGATATCAAGGAACCAAATTAGGATGGAAGCTTGTAATTCTTAACAGTTGCAAAATCAAATTGTTAATGGATGGATTAATTATGAATGTTCAACTACGAATGTGCATATTCTTAAACATGGTCCTTTTTGTTTAATCACTTTAATTATCTTTATATGCCACGTATTTACTCCCTATTCTATTCTTCTTGGATCAATTTGGCAAGCCAATCAGATTAATGATTTCACCAGCTAGCGGTGGCGCACCTATTACAACAATTATGTTGTATATTTTTGTTGTACGATAACATACTTTCACCTTTCTCATCGCACGAGTGCATCTCCTAAGTTTGGATGCTTGAATTTGCCACTATCAGCTGTCCCAAGTGTGAAAAGCGCTAAACTTCCCATTTGGACTTGGTTTCCAAACAATAAAAACATTTCCTCGAGCTCCACTCAATATTGTTTGAGCCTCCCTAACGTCATCTAAACTCTGGCTCGTGCCATAATCACGCGCAACAGCACAAGCTTGAGCTGATTAAGTACTTTAATCTTACTACTCCAAATAGAAACAGAACAAGAAACAACACTTAACATGTCTAAGTTGAAAGTGAAAGAAACAATTACATTGGCTAGAATGGCGAACAACAACATTGACCTTAAAATGATGAGTGCAAGAGAACTCAATCAATTAAGAGTAGGACATTGTCATATAGCAAATTAGGAAAAAACATGAAGCAGCATATGCTTATTTATTTGCCGCGTCACGGTACAAACAAATGATACTGTAGATTGCTGAAGCAAACAATTTGGAAACAGTTTGGAGACGAACAGCAAATACTGTCACCAAGCCGTGACCGACCAGCTAGTCCCTCACCAATTTGGTGACGGACAAGCTAGTCTGTCACCATTTTGGTGACGAACAAGCTTGTCCGTCACCAATTTTGGTGACGAAACAGATGGTCCGTCACCAAAATGGTGACGGAAATGATGGTCCTGTCAATTTTGTCACATTAATTAGCAGTTGCAGCTTTTCAAGTTGGCAACCTCCATCCTCCAATCTTCTCCTTCTCTGTTTGAAAACATAATCGAGTTGATTTATCAACCAAACGCACTTCAACTATGATCCTATCATGGTCTGTTATTCTTTCTATTGCCAGGGTGCTCTATGACAATTGTCATTTTGCAACGCCATATTACTAAAATATACGTGACGGATGTCGATTCTGTAAATATATGTATTTATTTTATAATCACTTGGATCCTCATAATTACATTCAACATAAGTTTCAACATTGCTAGCAAGTTTATTAAACTCAATTTTTGTCAGGTTATTAGTTTGATTTAGATCATTATATGTGGTATCGAAGTAGGCTACCAAGCAAAGTGTAGTCTCCCCACTATGTAGTGGTTTTGGATTGTACTTCATTCTATATTGGCACGATAAATACGTAGTCATTACGGAATATTTCAATTTATATAAATGGAAAATCCGAATGCCCGCACCATGATGGTCTGGGCAAATGTGTTTTCATAGATTAGGTTTCTTATCATGACGGTAATCTTCCCCCGGGGACCCCAAAAGAAATTGAAAGAGATACTCCCCAAGAAGAATGAAATACCAATACGAAAGGTGCTCCTTTCTTAAATGTGTTCGAGATCCTTACGTCAACCAGCATGCCAGGAAAAACATATAATTAGTTGAGTAAAATTTCAACCAACGATGGTTTTCACCATCACTATGCAGTGTCATTGTGACATTTCATTTCAAATCGATTCTATAATAGATTTATGTTACTTTATAATAATTTGTGTTTATTACTGCTATTAATATAGACTTAAACATTTTACACCAATTGATTAGGTACAATGTGTCAATAGGCCAGTAATTGGATCACTATTACTGTCAACACAGGCTTAAATATTTTAGACTAATTAATTTGGCTCGATGTGTTAACTGACTAGTAGTTGGATCTGAATCGTTACAATCATCTACTTCAGTTTATCATCTAAGATATTTGATCGATCGACAAATACTATTAATTAAATATTGTCATTGCTTATCCAAAAAATATTTTTATATGTATTATATATGTTAGATGAAAGACTGATTATGATTTAATAGAAGCTGTGGTTGGTGCTAGAGTTGTGCCTAATTATCTGAAACTATATTTGATGGACAAACCAAACCCGTTTTCAGGGAAGAATTCAAAAGTTTGTTAATTATATGTGTTTGCTAGTCTAAAATAATTTGTTAGTGTTTGTCCTAGTGATTTTCGTCATTAAGATAGTAAATTCGAGAACCAAACTGTATTACAACTACTCTTAAGGAACCAAATGGTATTAGGATGGAACCCTATAATTCTTAACAATTGCAAAATCAAATTGTTAATGGATGGATTAATTAGGAATGTTCAACTACAATTGTACATATTCTTAAACATGGTCCTTTTTGTTTAATCACTTTAATTGTCTTTATATGCCACGAATTTGCTCCCTATGCTATTCTTCTTGGATCAATTTGGTAAGCCAATCAGATTAATGATTTCACCAGCTAGCAGTGGCACGCCTATTACAACTATTATATTGTATATTTTTGTTGTACAATAACACACTTTCACATTTCTCATCGCACGAGTACATCTCTTGAGTTTGAGTGCCTGAATCTGCCACTGCCAACTGTCCCAAGTGTGAAAAGCGCTAAACTTCCCATTTGCAAACAAACTGATTAGATTTTGATATGAGAGGCGCGTGGACCCACACACTTGGGCATTCACAGGCGTCTCTCAACTGGATCATCGAGCTAATTGCTCTAAAGAGCTAATACTTGAAACAAACAACTACATTAAATGGTGAATAACAACATTGACCTTAAAATGATGATTGCAATAGAGAACTCAATCAATCATGTATACAACGTTGTCACAACATTATTTATTCCAAATGACAGCTGAAAAATAGCAAATTAGGGAAACATACATGAAGCATCATATGCTTATTTATTCTTCACATCACAATATATAAAACGAAGGCCAATAAATTAACCATGTGTGCTCACTTTATTCTCATGGAGTTTTCAGATATTCTCTTGTTATTCTTCCATTAGCTCCTTTGGGGAAAAACCCTCCAGACACATGTTCATCACCAGAGCTATACAGAACCCTTAGTATCTCTTGAGGGGTTCTTTTGTTCGAGAGTGAATCATAATTGGCTGATAACACATTGCTAGTAGTGCGACTTTCTGCGCCTAATTCCCGTGGGAC
This sequence comes from Ehretia macrophylla, assembly GCA_037974665.1. Lineage (NCBI taxonomy): Eukaryota > Viridiplantae > Streptophyta > Magnoliopsida > Boraginales > Ehretiaceae > Ehretia > Ehretia macrophylla. The sequence goes on along the minus strand of CM075780.1, from coordinate 42,158,201 downwards.
AAAGATCTCTTCATCTCTAATGCCACACTTTGCTAATTGATTTCTCAGCTCTGAGATGCGGTTGGTGAATTCCTGTACCGTGTTGTTGTATGGGTGCACAACTTCAGCAGCTCGTTCATAGAGGTAATGCCTAATGACTGCATCTTGGCCAGCTTCAACACCTAATAGTCCTGCCAAAAGCTGTTCAACGAAAATGAACTTCGTTAAGTGACTATTTAATTTAAAAGTTGGGTAAATGTCTAGTTTAGTCCATTATATTTGGTGTAAATGATATTTTTATCCATTATCTTTTAAAATGAACCTTTTATTCTATTATCTTTGGTATAAATGACACTTTTATCAATTATCTTTCGAAATGAGTTTTTTAATCCAATATGTTTCACATCAATGACGCCATTAGTCTAATATGTTTCCTCCAATATGTTTTGAAGTTGGACTAACGACGTTACTTATGTGAAACATATTGAACTAAAAGGTTCATTTTGGACCATAATGAATGAAAGTGTCATTTACACCAAAGATAATAGACTAAAATGTTTATTTTGAAAGATAATGAATGAAAGTGTTATTTACACAAAACATAATGGACTAAACTAGACCTTTACCCTTAAAAGTTTCACTTTAGGGAGTATATGCTAAATTAATTTGCTATATCTGACATGGCCGTCATGTGCAAGCGAGGTTATTGGACTATATATATATATATATATTATTTTTAAAGTTGTGGGTATTCGAGTTTAGAATTTTAAACTTTTAGATTAAGTGATCACTTATCCTAATACCATGATAGTTTTGAGTTCCAAATCTCGTCACTATTATCTTGTTTGCATGCATGGCTCTGTGTTAGTTGGTTATTTGTTTAAGGCTAATGTTTCAATCTGCTTACCCTCTTCGTAAGATAGCCATTGATGTTGGGGTTGGTGCCTACATGTCCAAGGAGCCCCATGTATGGAATCACATAAGAAGCCAGCATGAAACTGATACTATCACGGTAGGGGTTGAATGGAGGCACGAGTGCCTATCCCATTGCTTTGTTGAACAATTTTGCAAAGTTTCCAGTGCTAAGATCCAATTGAGGCCTTGGAAACCCACCAACTGTTGTTTTAATGGCCCTTCAAAATGACAATTGCAAATTGTAGATTAGTATTCTTGTAAGCTTGCAATTTCCATATGGAAAAAAATGATAAATTCCCTTTAATAACTATGAAACTATTAAACCCCAAAGGGTTATGCCATCTCCAAATATCTTCTCGAACAACCTTCTTATAGGGGATCCTTAAGACTGAGAATCTCCAATGTTTTATGTGGCCCTTAACAAATATAGGATGTTACTTTTAGGCTTCTTATTTTTTGTGTGTTTATAAAGTGTTATTGGATTTAAACTAAAATAAGAAAATTTTAAAATAGAGAGCGACTAAAAATAGAGAATGATGTTAGAGTGAAACTGAAATAAGGGTTCCTAAGAATAAAGAGCTACCTTTCTGGCTCCCTATTAGAGAGAACAAAATAGGGACATTGCTGGAGTGCCTAAGATTAATGGTGAGCACTTGGGATGTGAACGAAAGATGCGTTCATGTCTTGAGTTTAAATCAGTCAAGAGCAATTCTTTTGGGCCCAGTTGCAGTAGGCCTTATACCTAGCTAACTGAGATTATATTTAGAGTTTGAATCATGATATGAGTCTGAAGACTTCTAACAAGTATTTCCCGTCATTGAAAAAAAGAAAAATGAACTATTAATAGGAGCATGTAATTAGACATGAAAGTTGGAACCATAAATGACCAACTTCTTGATAGCCAAATTCTTCGATAATCTTTTGCGTGACAGAATCCAAATTTGCTTTCTAAGCACCAACTGTGGTGCAACTATTGGCTATATATACCCTCATCCCTCATCCCATTCTTCTAAGCAAATATTAAGTACTCCAACTTACATCATATATACAATGCAATACACCATAGCATCTGATAAAGCTAGACAAAGTATTCCAAATCTGAGTCTTTATTATGTGTTACCAATTTGTTTGAGTTTTTGAATTTGATAAATAGATCACAGTATTTGTAAATTGCGAACCAAATCTTTTATTGGTGCTTAGAAGGCTGGGGTAATTAATCATTAGAAAGAAATGTAATGAATTACTTGGTCCAACTGCTATTATACTAAAGCTATAGTTTATTCAATGCTATTTGTTATTCTTTATCATTTTCTTTTGGTCAGTACGTAAATAGTCCATTGTATTAACAACTGTTTGAATAATTCAAATTTGCCAATGCAGTTGACCAATCAATGTGCCTGGCTTGAAGGTAAAATAGGAATACAAGTAGCCAACCTGACCCAAACGGCTATTCATATTGATAAGACATACGTGATGTGGGCAACACCATATTTATGAGAAAGCAACCCATACATGCAAGCTAATTAGTCTGTAAATTACAAGATAATGACTTTTTCGCTTAATCAATCTGCTGTCTTATTAGCAGTTCTCCTAATAAATTGAAAATTGATTCACCCATATCCATTGTATTAACAACTGATTAAATAATAAAAATTGTTTAGCCAGTGGCAGTTGGCCAATCAACATGTATGGCTTGAAGGTAAGTAGGAGTCTAAGTAAGCTAATTAGTTGTTAAATTACAATATAATGCCTTCTTAGCTAACCAATTTGTTGTCTTTTATTAGCAGTTCTAATAAATTGGTAGCTGATTGACTCGAATCCATTAGTATTTTGTATCATTTTTAATAATCCCATAAACCTTGAAATTGTTGTAAACAAATACTTCTCATTTTCCTATCTCTATTAATCTTTTAGTGCAAATAATTATTGGTGAGTTGATAGGTCAGGTAAGTTCAAATTGCAAATCTGACCATTTTCTGAAACATCGTCCTTTAGTTGCATAATCAAATTGTTAATGGATTGGTTGGTGAATTGTTAATGGATTGGTTGGTTAGGGATGAACAATTACAAATGTACCATATAAGAAACATGGTCATTTTATTGCAAATCATATTGTGAAGCATGATCCCTTTTATGTAATCACTTTATTATCTTTATATGCTACATGTTTGGTCCATCTGCTATTCTTGGATCAATTTGTTAAGCCAATCACATTAATGAATTCACCAGCTACCACAGTGGTTTTGGTGTATTAAAAGTAAAGTAAATGAAACAACACTAACATGTTTGAGTTCAAACTCAAAGAAACGATTACATTAGAATGGTGAACAACATTGACCTTAAAATGATGACTGCAATAGAACTCAATCAAATTAAGTATTTGACAATGTCACAACATTATTTATGTGAAATGGTAGCTCAAAAATAGCAAATTAGGAGAAACATGAAGCAGCATATGCTTATTTATTCATCACGATATATATATATACAAATGATATTACTGAATGCTGGTTCCTTACTTTGATGGCCAAGAAACCATGTTTTCTCACATTATTCTCATGGACTTTTCTCCATCGATATTCTCTTCAATTCTTCCAATGGCTCCTTCTAGAAAAACCCTCCAGGAACGTACTCATCACTAGAGATATATATAACTCTTAGGTGGCATTCAGTATCCTAGAATAAATTTGGATAGGAACAAAACGAATTAAAGAATTAAACAAAACTGAGAATGAAACAAACTTGGTAAAAAGAATTCCATACCTGGTATGCTACAGAAAAGAAGGTATGAAAGGATGTATTGATTTCACTGTATACTATAGAAAGAAGATGAATTGATGTATTGATTCCGCACCCATGTTTTGTAGTTTATACTAGATAGTGGATCTTTTTAGTTAATTGATTTGTTATTCGGTTCAATTTTATAGAGAATCATTAGTCAAGTGAGGACCCTAATTTACTAGCAATATAAGATTAAGCATGGGCATAAATGTTGAGATCATAGTTGTCGAATCGTGAATCGTATCGTGAATCGAAATGTCATTTTTTTGAATCGTGAATTGAATCGAATCGTGAATCGTACCGATTCGGTCACAAATTTAAAACTAGTTGATATTTAACATTTTATGTTTCCATTAACAGTTTTTAGTTATAAAGACAAGTATATATTTATGGACTCAATGCATAGTTCATTTGCATCAACTTTCTATTTTCAAGTCAAGGCTTTATATACAAAGCAAAAATGAAGCCATTAAAGCTATGTTCTTGTATTGGTCCACAAGTTTTAATGCCAAATCACCATTAAAAAGCAATAAATATTAAAGCAATAAAAAAAAGTACAGATTACCTACATCTAATTAACTATAACTAACAATGTCAATCATTGGACAATTTCAATTCAACAGCCAGACATCACCAGCTAATGCCTTGACCCAGTCGTGGGCTAGAACAACCATTACCAACTTTGTTGACATTAGCATTACAGGAGCTGTCATCTTTATCTTGTATAATGCCAAATACCACCATTTGACCAACCAATTAAACCAAACAAGACTCCAAAAGACCCAAAGCAAAGTCTGACGTTGACTAACAATTAAACCAACTAGATTCCAAAAGATAAAAAAACAGAGTAAACCGCTAGCGTAGTACTCAGCGAAACAAAAGATCAGCATACAAACTAATAAACACACAGCTCACTAATTACAACTTACAGGCTATCTTCTTCAGTTCTTCACACGGCCAAGAAAATCTCTCAAAGTCTTCTTCTCATCTGCGATCGATCAGCTCACTTACAAGCTTCAGCTAAGTTCTCTCTCTCTATTTTAATAGTTAGCACTTTCTATTTTGGGGATTTTAATTTGTAGTTGAAATTGAAAATTAAAAACTTGATAATTAAGTGATAAATGATAATATTAATGGGCCTTTTTTTGATTTGTTTATATTTGTTAAAATTGGGCTGATTTTATTTTACTGGAAAAAAAAAAATTTGAAGTGGGCTTTTTTTGTTTCTTAATTTTGAAATATTTTGGGCTTTTTTTAATTGTGGCACGAATCGCGAACGATTCAGTGAATCGTACGATTCATACGATTCACTACGATTCACATACGATTCACATGCGATTCACATACGATTCACATGCGATTCACGTCGATTCACGATTCTCCTATTCGATTCGTATCGTTTTATAACTGAATCGTATCGAATCGTACGATTCGAATCGCGAATCGTACAATTCTAACAACAGAGGTTGAGATTACTATTTCACTTATAGCGAAAATTCCAGGTTATCATTATGCTTTTTTTGCATATTTCTCCTAGTTTGATAAGGTTAAGTTCAATTTGATTTATCATTATGCTTGTTTTTGCAACAATACACCGTAGCATGCAATACACAACATGTAATATTCCACATCGGTAGAATATAGTGTGATTATGTGGTTTATAAGTGGGTGTTGTGGGTATAAGGAATAACTTGGGTTAACCATTTTGGGCTAGTAGAAAAGAGACTTATGTAGTTGTTTCTTATGCCTATAACACCAGTAGCGCCTGCGGGCCTGGGGGTCTGGACTCAGGGTATGACAAAATGGTATTCAGAGCAGGTCACTAGTCGATGCGTGAGCTAATTACTATATGGGGCAAAGTGCTATACCTAGAAAGTTGGTGGGAGCCACATCTAGAATCCTACATCGCCTAGTTGGTCCTAGGTATGTGTTCCCCTGACGAGGACGTAAGGTCCTTAACAGGAAATGTGTGTAATATCCAACATCAATGGAATATAGTGTCACTGTGTGGTTTATAAGTGAGTGTTGTGGGTATAAGGAATAACTTGGGTTAACATTTTGGGCCTGTAGAAAAGAGGTCCAAGTAATCTATTAATATTCTAATAGAAAAACCGCTATGCCACATGTCAATTAATGAGCATCTCTACAGAAACAACCATATCATACCACGTGTAAACATTATAAGCATCTCAAATTTGAAAATAATTTTTACAGGTTATAATGTATTAGAAAATTATTAGATGCAGTATTATTCAAATTATTTTATTTTAAATTTATAATTCATAAAGTTATTAGATTCGGTATTATCCAAATTATGTTAATTTAAATTTATATTCTATATTTTAAAATGATTCTCTATCATATCTTCATTTAAATTTAAACTTTTTTTCTCTACTTGTACAAATCTTTATTTTATATACGTATCTAAAAAATTAGATAAATAAATATACCAAAATATTATTAAATTTATATCTTGTATTTTTAAATGATTTTTCTATCTATCTTAGGATTCTATCATATCTTTATTTAAATTTAAACTCTTTTATCTACAAGTACAAATCTTTATTTTATGTATTTTATATACGTATCTAAACTATTAGATAATTAAATGTGCCAGAAAATTATTAGATCCAGTATTATTCAAATCATGTTATTTTAAATTTATATATTATATTCCAAAAAATTTATTAGATGCAATATTATCCAAAATCATGATATTTTAAATTTATATCATATATTTTCAAATTATTCTCTATCCTATCTTTATTTAAATTTAAACTTTTGTTTCTCGATCTGTACAAATTTTTATTTTATATATGTATCTAAACAGTTAAATAAATAAATGTACCAAGAAATTATTAAATTTATATCCTATATTTTCAAATGATTTTTCTATCTATCTTAGGACTCTATCATCTCTTCATTTGAATTTAAACTTCTTTTTTCTATTTGCACAAATCTTTATTTTATATACGTATCTAAACAATTAGATAAATAAATATACCAAAAAATAATTAGATGCATTATTATCCAAATCATGTTATTGTAAATTTATATGCTATATTCCAGAAAATTATTAGATGTAGTATTATCAAAATCATGTTATTCTAAATTTATATCCTATATTGTTAAACAATTTTCCTATCTATGACTCTATCATATATTCATTTAAATTTAAACTTTTTTTTTTATCTCTATCTATAAAATCTTTATTGTATATATGTATCTAAACAATTTGATAAATAACAACGTCATCTTCACACTCTTATTGTGTTCGATCAAATCTATTAATATTCTGAGAGAACAACCATCTTGTCACGTGTCAACAAAAGAGCATCCCTCTAATAGATTCACCATCATGCCATGTGTAAGTTTCTCTTTTTTTAAAAAAAAAAAATTGTCAAATAAAAGCAATAATTTTATTTTCAACCATTATTTGTTTGTTACATATTGAAACTTTTATATTTATCTACTAAAATTATAAAAAGTTAGCTGAAAGCAATAAATTTTATTTCTCAACCATCTTATCTATTTATTATATATTCAAACTTCCATATTTATCTACTAAAATTATAAAAAAAAGTTTTTTTCTTTTTTTGGCAAATGAGGGACGACACCCTCCAAAATTTTATTAATAACAAAAAAAAATGTACAAAAGTGGAGGGGAACGTAACGCCTAACCTCTACAGGAGGATGGAGGACTTACCTGCCCCATCGTCCAATCTAAACTAGAACGGCACAAACTGCCACTTCTTACAAAACCTAGTCAAAATATCAAGTTGAAAAATGGAAAGATGCAGCCATCTTTCCAAAAGCCCAAGATCACAAAGTACAAGATAAAAGCCTATCTAATCCTAAAAGGAGGTAAGTTTGCCTTTTCGGTGCAAACCATACCTTTAAGAATCTTAAAATCATGCAAATTGTAGATACAAGTCATCGACGAAGCCTGAGCTCCCAAATTAGCAAGGAAATCTGCTGGTTGGTTTCCCTTCCTGAATATATGAGAAATGCTGGCATGTAAATCAACCATGAGCTTTCTAGCCTTTCTGAGATCATAACAAAGTTCCCACGGCCCTCTACTACCTGAATGAATGAGGTTGATGATGCTCTGGGCATCCATTTCAATCCAAATATTATGAAAACCATTATCTTTACACATTTCAAGACCCATCACCAATGTCAATAGTTCCGCTTTAAATGAGCTATTGCAATCAAAAGGACAGAAGAAAGCAATAACAAAGTCACCTTTCCAGTTTCAAATTATACCACCCCCCCCCCCTGCAAGGTTCAGGTTCACATGGAAACTTCCTTCAATATTCATTTTAAAATAATTTTCTCTCGGCTTTCTCCAGTAAACAGCTTTGGGTCAAGGCTTCTGATCATTAACATAAAAACAGTAAAAGGATCGAGCTAAAAACACATCACATTTCCACTGCCCCTTTTTAATGAGACCAGCTTGGAAAGTTTGAGCAATAGCCCTTTTAACTTTCCAAATAATTCTAGCAGAGAAAAACCCCGTATTCCTGTGTTCAGCATCATTACGTTCAACTTACAAGAACCACAAGATATAGATAGGCAGAAGAATTCGAACATGCCCTTTACAGATGTAATCCCCCGAGAATAACCAAGCTAAAGACCAATGCTTAAAAGAACCAGAGTTTGGTAATTTAATATTGAAGAGGGAAGTAAAATGATTCCAGACCTGTTGAGCTGCACTACCATCCATGAAACAATGCTCCAAAGTCTCATAAGAATTGCAACATTGACATTTAGAGGCTAAGGAGATACCTTACTTTGTAATCTTGCATCCACTGGGATCCAATTGTGGAAAATTCTCCAAATGAAAAAAGAGATTTTAATAGGAATGGAGGGGCTCCAGATTTTGGAGAAAGCCTGCTGAATAAAATTGTGCTTCCTTGGTTCATCCCAAGCACTCCATACTGAGAAACTACCATTTGGAGTGAAGGTCCACAAAGGAGTATCAGATTGATAGATATCCATAGGCACTTGAGAAATTTTCTTAACAAAATTTTCTAGAAGAAAATCTCTTAGTTTACAAATATTCTAGTTGTCTTCCTCAAAGAAATGTTCAACTTTAACAGGAGAATCTTTGAAAGCTGGAAAATGAATGTGTAGGGGACCAACATCACACCAATTATCTTGCCAAAAGAAAATTTTTCCTGTGCCTAATTCCTAGAGAATGAACTTCTCAAAAACTGACTCTGTCACTTTCATTCTTCTCCAAAGAGGCGAGTCATGATTGGAGACCTTGACTGTTGATGGGTGGTGGCCTTGGCAATATTTATTCTGCATGAATTCAGACCACAGGTTATTTACAGTTCGGAATCTCCACCACACTTTGAAATTCATTGCCACTATCATATCATCCAATTTACGCATGCCAGCACCTCCTTCTTCAAAAGGCAAACATAATGCTTCCCAAGAGGACCAGTGAATCTTCTTAGCATTGTCCTTGCTACCCCAGAGGAACCTGTTAAAAATCTTTTCCACTCGTTGAATAACCTATTTAGTGGGTGGTGTGCTGTCGCAGGCAACCAAAAATAAAACCTATACTCCGAAAAATATATGTAGTGTGAGTAAGGATCGTTCCCACAGAGAGTACCTAACCTAATTTTATGTTACGTAAACAAGGTTGGGGGGAAGGGAGGGGGGGGAGGGGGAGGGTTTGTGTATATAAAGAAAACTTAAGAAAAATTACTGAAATTAAAAAGATATCGAATTTAATCAAGAAGACGAACCTTGGTCTAAGTCAACATCCACCATCGGAATCTTGTAGCTGATTATTGATGCAAGTATATTTCAATTCAAACTTTAAATATTCACCGTTGGAATTATTTTCCTATCTCTCCTTAGTCGTAGTTAATTAGAATACACGCGACCTAATTAACCCTAACCACTAAACAACCTCAGACACACGCTAAAGGTTTAATCTAGTAACAGCCTTAAGAATTAGAGAGATCGATGAAGCTAAACAACACAAGCACACGCGGTTGCATTTAATTTAGTTGAACGTTCTTCCTAAAATCTAATAATCTCTGACGCAGCAAATTATTAAATCTTAGTTGCTTCGCAAATTAGAGGGATCAAACAATTACGGATTTGATATCTAACTTAACAATAGATTATAACGAATAATAAACTAGTTGGCCACCCTAGCAATTAAACGAAAGAATCATATAAATAAAACAAAAGAACATTCAATACTTAAAGTATAAATTGAACAGTAAAAACTAATTAGATCTCACAGTTTTCTTGATTCCGAGGCTTCAATTTCCTTCGACCAAGAATAAAAGTTTAGCCACGCAGAACCATAAAGAAATTTCGAATGAGGAAAGGGGAGAGAAAAAGAGGTGGTTGAAATCTTATGATTTCTCCCCTTATTTATAGTTTGTGAAGCCTACCAAATCCTATAAGATAATGGAATCCTAATCTAAATAGAATAAGAAAATATTAAAGGTGAAGTAAACTCCTAATATAACTAGGAAAGCCTAAAACAACTAGAAAAAGTCCTAATACAATTAGAATAGCTAAAATAGCTTGAATTTTTGTGCACCACATCCTCCACCATCAACTAGAAGCTTCTAGATAAAGAACATTCTAAAACATTAAACAGCATAGGTGCAGCAACTTCACGTCCAATTTCGACCTTGGTGCAGCCTTTATTTATCAAAACACAAACCATGAAACTTGTAGATCTTCTTCTTGGCTTTCCAGAACATATTTAATCGCCTCAATTGGAGTTCGGATGAGAGAGTTATGCCCAAAAAATGTAACAGTATCGGAGCTGTCCAGAATTGCGCGATTTAACTTCATTTTGCACTTAACGCCTCTATTTACATCCTAAATCAAAATATAAAAATAATGAGTGTATTTAGGCATCAAATAGGTGTAAAAGATTAAACATTAATGGAGAGAAATATGACATTTTGCATTCTTATCAAATTCCCCCACACTTAATATTTGCTCGTCCTCGGGCAAAACTCAAAATTTCAAAAATATCAAAGTTGCAATGCCATCAACAAAGAACAACCAAGCTCTTCAAAACTCATAACACATCATGAACAAATATTCTTAACTAACTTATAATTCCTTAGTAAGCATTCTCACTCGAAGATGGAGTAACGAAATACGTAGACCCTCACAGAGATAAACGCTCGACTCTCATGTGTTTGAAGGGTATGTGTTTCGCTCAAATTTATTCCAATGAAAATGATCTACCATAGGCTTGCATATCTTCTCATTCTCCACCACTAAGATCACATGCATAGCACAAATCATAAGGACTTTTCAAGGGTTGTAACGGGGCTTAAGGACAAAGGTAGGAAATATTTGGGAATGTAGCTCAAAAGCCATCGAAACTAGCGGAGCAAAAAAAAAAGAAATCAACTCAAGCTCGAATATGTAAAACATGTCAAAACCAATCACTCCATTCAATAGCTTCCATCTTTATATATATCATGTATAAACAGAACCCTTTCTTGGAATTTTTAGGAGGAATTATAAACATGGATAGTTTAAAAGAAATTTCCTCCATCATTACCTTTCTTCTTTGTCTTTTTTTCCTCTTCTCTTTTTTTTTTGTTTTTGTTTTTTTTTTTTTTCCTTTTTTTCTTTTTTTTTCACCAAAATTATATCACAATGGAACTCACAAATTGAGAATGAAAATATGTTTCATTTCACCAGTCATAGCCTTACCACAAATCCAGACACCCCCACACTTATTTCTTGCACACCCATACATATCATAATAGTGAACAATGCTCCACTAGTCCTAAGGCTTGGGTAAAGACATTGTTTTTCGGGTTTAAAGCTTATAACGTGGGTTCACAATAAACAAGGTTAATAAGGCTCAAAGGGGTTTAACAAAGGGAAAAATTAAATACAAGGTAGGCTATTTGGCTTATGTAGCTAAATCAAAGAAGGCCTTAATCATGTTCATGCATGCATGCGTCAATATGACCTCGAAGAGAATCAAGGCAAGTTCTAGAGAAACAAATCCATGGAAGAATATCTCTCATAAAAAAAATGAGACTGATTATGGATGTGTCAGTCTAAAGGCTCAAAATCTCACCAGCTTTTGTCTACGTAATTCAGTCACTACTATGTTCGAGAAAAATAACTAAACTAATTAATTCTAAGTGGAAAGAATACCTATTCAATCAAGTTCTGAATCTTTTAAGCTTAATTGCACCTTGCTTATGCCATGCACAAAAACATTGTAAACCACAATTTTTATTTTTTTTTAAAACACAAATTAAAACTTTTTTTAAAAAAACATAAATTAAAACACAACCTAAATTCCCTCCCCCACACTTAAAACTTTCATTGTCCTCAATGAGTAAAAATAAACTGTCAAATTTATGCAAAGATGAGTAGAGACATGAAAATAAGTGAAGTAAGAGAAATAGAGTCTGTAGGAAGACATACCTGAAGCACTTATCAGAGAGAAGAAAAGTAGTGCTTTAAATCTGTAACTATTTAGTGAAGTCCCAAGAAAACAAGAAAAAGCAAAATAATAGGAAACAAAGGCTTTTTTATATTTTGTTTTTATTTTTCAATTTTATATTTTTTTATATTTTTATATTTTTTTATTGGCCGACCCTATTTACATCCCCATACAAAGGCTCCGAACTCTGGGAGGCACTGAAGCCGACTCTGTGAAACAATAAAAATATCAAGCTAACTAATATCAAAAAAAATAAAAAATACCTGGATCCATTTAACGTCAACCAGTAAGACAAACTACCCTTGGGTTGCCTCCCAAGCAGCGCCTTTGTTTACTGTCGTTGGCTCGACTCAATACTTCTGTTTTCAATCAGGATTATCAATGTCCAATTCTACCACATTCTCCTCTTGGAAAGGCTTCAAATCTGGAATAAGTTCCTATGGAAAAATATTCAATGCGACAACAGTGTCCTGCAAATCAGTATTAAAGGCTAACTCCTCATACCCTTTCTCAAGTTGCTTACTAATGACAACTTTCAATCCACTTTTTTCATTGAATTCTGTTACTTCCTGTGCTAAATAATCAATCACATCAATAGAATAAACATGATTATCATCACTAATATTTTCATTACCAGGATTATCATTACCAATATTATTTTTACCAGGATATTGCATGGTCATCATAAATATTAAACTTAATAATTTCACCATCAAATTCCATGGTAAGTGTGCCACTATGAACATCTATCTTAGTCTTGAATGTTTTTAAAAATGGTCTTCCTAACAAAATAGGAGTATTTTGATCACCACCCTCCATATCAAGCACATAGAAATCAGTAGGAAAAACCAAATTATTAACTTGCACAAGAACATCCTCAACTACACCCTTAGGATAGGCATTAGATCTATCAGCTAATTGAATCACAACACCAGTTTTATTCAAAGGTCCAAGTTTTGAAGAAGCATATATAGAATATGGCATGACATTAATAGAAGCTCCTAAATCTAACATGGCCTTCTCAAATCTAGTATTATCTATCGTACAAGGGATAGTAAACATACCTGGATCTTGACACTTGGTAGGGAGTTTTCTTTGAATAACTGCGGAAACATTCTCCCCTACTCTCACCTTTTTACATCCTTTAAGTTTTTGTTTCCTCTTAATTGTACACAACTCTTTCAAGAATTTGGCATAACGAGGTACTTGTTTAATAGCATCTAAAAGTGGAATATTTACCTTGCATCTACGAAAAGTCTCATATAAATCTATATTTTGCTCATCTTTTTGAGATTCTGCTAAAGCTTGAGGAAAATGAGGTACTGGTTTATAATCAGAAAGAGGTGAAAACTTATGCTTAGGTACTTCATTGTCATTGGGAAAGTCACTGCTTGTAATGACAGTCTTCTCTTTTTCTTGCTTCGGCGATGTAGGATCTGCCTTTCCTGAAATCTCCAGCTCTTTACCACTTCTCAAAACGATTGCACTTACATTTTCTCTTGGATTTACTACCGTTTGAGAGGGTAATTTCCCCGAACTCTGGGCCTCTAGCCGACTAATCGCAGTTGCCATCTGACCCACCTGTTTGTCCAAATTTTGGATACTGACCCTTGCCTCTTGTTGAAATTGCTTCATCTCCTGTTGAAATTGCAAAGTATTAGTAGCAAAAGACTTAACAATATCTTCCAAAGACATACCTGAATTAGAAGTTTGGCCCGATTGTTTATATTGCTGATAACTTGGGCGATTCTGAGTCGTGGGCTGATTTGCTTGTGGATTCCCATAGCTAAGATTGGGGTGATCCCTCCATCTAGGATTATACGTGTTTCAAAAGGGATCATACTTCCTTTGTGGTTGTCCAAGAAAACCACCTACTGCATTTACTTGTTCAACGGGCTCATCTTGAAGAGTTGGGCACATGTCGGTTGGGTGCCCCACTACTGAACAAATCCAGCAAGCCTTCTCCGTGTGCATATTACCTACAGCCATTTGACGTACAAGAGAAGTTAGACTCGAAATCTGTTCTTCAAGGGAAGAAATATTTACCTCATTAACACGCTTAGACGGAGAGTCCAGCCTAGTGCCAAATTGTTGAGAATTGCCTGCCATATTTGCAATCAAATTCTTTGCGGCATCTGGAGTTTTATCCACCAAAGCTCCTCCACTCACGGCATCAATCATGCTCCTATCAGTGGGTAGAAGGCCCTCAAAGAAATACTGGATAAGTAGATGCTCACTAATCTGATGATGGGGGCAGCTCGCACATAGTCTTTTGAAACGTTCCCAATATTCGTGTAGGGACTCCCCACTATGCTGTCTTATACCACAAATTTCTTTCCGAATGTTTGCTGCCCTTGAAGCTGGGAAATACTTCTCCAAAAAAAACCTCTTCATCTCATTCCATGTGGTAGTACTTCTAGAGGGTAGATAGTAGAGCCAATCCTTAGCCGAATCCTTCAAAGAAAACGGAAAGGCCCTTAATTTAATCTGCTCGTCAGTCACCCCCATGGGTTTCATACTCGTGCATACCACATGAAGCTCCATTAGATGCTTATGAGGATCTTCACCTGCAAGGCCATGAAAAGTGGGCAAAAGATGTATTAGGCTATACTTTAATTCAAAAGTAACATTAGCATCTATAGTAGGAAACGTTATGCATAAGGGTTGTTGATCTAAATTAGGGGCGGCAAACTCCTTCAAAGTTTGATTTCCAGCCATGACTTCCTCCTCTTTAGAATCAGAATCACTAGCAAATAGGGAATCAACAACTAGTTCGTTCTCTTCAGAATTTTTTCGAGCTTCTTTCCTTAACCTGCGCGCAGTTTTTTCTATTTTTGGATCGTTTTGCAAATCACCTTGATTAGTAGATTGAGTGACAATCATAAAATCAAGAAAGCGCTAATAAACCACGAGAAATAAAGCAGGAAAAAGAAATCTAGAGTAATAAGAAAAATTAAAAATTTACGCAAAAACAAAAAAAAATGCCTAAAAACCCTAGTAAACGATGGAATTTGGCCTCGAGATGGTGGGGCTCATAAGTCTTAAGGACTATGAGTCTTGCTTAGAACGTCGTTTCCCTGCAGAAAAGTAAATTTTCGAGACCTAATTCTACCAAAATTTTGAAAATTGCTGAAATTGTAACAATAAAAAAAATGTTATTTATTTATTTATTTATTTTTATTATTATTATTATTATTATATTTTTTTTTTGTTTTACAGATTTCAAGAACGAAATAAAAACCACAACAAACACAAAAATAAACTAGAATAACTCCCCGGCAACGGCGCCAAACTTTGGTGTGCTGTCGCAGGCAACCAAAAATAAAACATGTACTCCGAAAAATATATGTAGTAGTGTGAGTAAGGATCGTTCTCACAGAGAGTACCTAACCTAATTTTATGTTACGTAAACAAGGTTGGGGGGGGGGGTTTGCGTATATAAAGAAGACTTAAGAAAAATTACTGAAATTAAAAAGATATCGAATTTAATCAAGAAGACGAACATTGGTCTAAGTCAACATCCACTATCGGAATCTTGTAACTGATCATTGATGCAAGTATATTTCAATTCAAACTTTAAATATTCACTGTTGGAATTATTTTCCTATCTCTCCTTAGTCGTAGTTAATTAGAATAAATGCGACCTAATTAACCCTAACCACTAAACAACCTCAGACACACGCTAAATGTTTAATCTAGTAGCAGCCTTAAGAATTAGATAGATCGATGAAGCTAAACAACACAAGTACACGTGGTTGCATTTAATTTAGTTGAACGTTCTTCCTAAAATCTAATAATCTCTGACGCAGCAAATTATTAAATCTTAGTTGCTTCGTAAATTAGAGGGATCAAAAAATTACGGATTTGATATCTAACTTAACAATAGATTATAACGAATAATAAACTAGTTGGCCACCTTAGCAATTAAACTAAAGAATCATATAAATAAAACAGAAGAACATTCAATACTTAAAGTATAAATTGAACAGTAAAAACTAATTAGATCTCACAGTTTTCTTGATTCCGAGCTTCAATTTCCTTCGACCAAGAATAAAAGTTTAGCCACGCAAAGCCATAAAAAAATTTCGAAGGAGGAAAGGGGAGAGAAAAAGAGGTGGTCGAAATCTTATGATTTCTCCCCTTATTTATAGTTTGTGAAGCCTACCAAATCCCATAAGATAATGGAATCCTAATCTAAATAGAATAAGAAAATATTAAAGGTAAAGTAAACTCCTAATATAACTAGGAAAGCCTAAAACAACTAGAAAAAGTCCTAATACAATTAGAATAGCTAAAATAGCTGGAATTTTCATGCACCACATCCTCTACCATCAACTAGAAGCTTCTAGATAAAGAACATTCTAGAACATTAAATAGCACAGGTGCAGCAACTTCATATCCAATTTTGACCTTGATGCAGCCTTTATTTCTCAAAACTCAAAACATGAAAGTTGTAGATATTCTTATTGGCTTTCCAGAACATCTTGAATTGCCTCAATTGGAGTTCATATGAGAGAGTTATGACCAAAAAACATAATAGTATCGGAGCTATTCAGAATTGCGCGATTTAACTTCGTTTTGCACTTAACACCTCTATTTACATCCTAAATCAAAATATAAAAATAATGAGTGTGTTTAGGCATCAAATAGGTGTAAAAGATTAAACATTCATGGAGAGAAATATGACATTTTGCATTCTTATCAGTGGGGTTCAAGACTTGAAGCAAGTAAAGAGGCATTGAAGTAAGAATGCTTTTCAGAAGAGTGATTCTTCCTCCATGAGTAAGAATTTTTGACTTCCAGCTAGAAATCTTTTTAATAAGATCATCAAAATAAACAGATTTCTTGACGCCTTTAAAAATAGGAATTCCCAAATATCTGGTTAGGAAATCAAGTTTATGAAAACCTGTAGCATTTTCAATGATAGAACTTCGAATGGTAGAGGTGTTCTTACCCACCAGGAAACCACTTTTATCCACATTGATCTTTTGGCCTAATGCATCCTCATAATCTTTGAAGCACATAAGCCTCTCAAGCACCCGTTTACTTCCATTTGTGAATATGATGACATCATCAGCAAATGAAAGATGTGAAACCATTAAAGATGCCCTCGTAAAATAGCACAAAGATGGGAAATGGGAGAACAATTTATTAAGGCCCCTTGAAAGAAATTCAGCTGCAATTATAATGAGAGCAGGGGAAATTGGATCTCCTTGACGGAGACCACGTTCTGATTTAAAATACCCTATGGTTTCTCCTTTTATGAGAAGCGAAAACTAGCAATTTGATATGCACCTCTTGATTTTAGACAGCTATTCCTCATTGAAACCAAAAGAGCGCAACATAAACAAGAGAAAAATCCAATTAAGACGGTCATAAGCTTTCAGCATTTCCAGTTTAATAATAACATTTTAGCCCCTAACCTTTGCATCGATATGATGAACCATTTCTTGAGCAATAATATTGGGAAGCACCTTGGAGAGCCTGTCAGCAAGGATTTTTGTGATAATTTTATTGAAAATAGTGCAAAGACTAATAGGCCGAAAATCCCCCCATCTCTTTGGGCCTTCTTTTTTAGGAATGAGCACAATAGTAGTTGAGGTGATACCCTGAGGAAGGTTAGCACCTCTGAAAAAATCGATAATAGCTTCAACTAAGTCACCTTCTATGATATCCCAACAATGATGATAGAAAAGGGAGGAGAAACCATCTCGACTAGCAGCACTGTTAATATCAATTGTGAAAACTACAGATTTGATTTCAGAGATAGTGGGCTCTCTATTAAGAAAAGAATTATCATTACCATCAATCACTTCAGGGATGAGGTTAACTTCTTCAATCCAATGAGGAAAGGAATGAAATGAGTCATTCTGTAAAAGATTTGAGAAAAAGTTGATAGCATTTTGCTTTAATTCCGTTGGCTGATCAATCACATTTCCATGCTCATCTTTAATGCTCCAAATGAAATTCCTAGATCATTTTTTCTTTGTAATCATCTAAAAGAATTTGGTATTTCTTTCACCCTCAACAAGCCATCTACAACTAGCTTTTTGTTGCCAATAACTCTCTTCAATGGCTAGTTCTCTATTGAGCGAAGCTTCCGCTTTCGAAAGAGTTTCACGATTGAGAATGGAAGGATCCTTAAAATATTGCTCTTCAAGGGTTCTCACATGATCTTCTGCGGCTTGGATTTTCTGAAAAATATTCCCAAAACAATCTCTATTCCAAATTTTGAGATCAACTTTCAACCTCTGTTGCTTCAGCCAAAATTTGAGAATGCCTTGGGAATGAATTGGAGTCTGCCAACTATTTTGCAAAGATGGAAGAAAGCCATGGTGGTGTGTCCAGGCATTGAGAAATCTAAATTAAGATGGACCACGCCTAGAACTTAAAGAGCAATTAACAAGCAGGGGGCAATGGTCGGAACCCACCCTTGCAAGATGTTAAGTTCTTGTCTAAGAGAAAAGAAGCTCACAATTGTAATTGATGCATATTCTATCAAGCCTTTGATAAAGAGTTTTGTTTGTCCAAGTAAAAGGCAAACCTTCATATCCGGCATCAGACAGGCCACAATCAAATAGGCAATTCGAGAAATCTTCCATAGCTCCAACATTGCCGAGGATTGGGGGGGGGGGGGGGGGGGGGGGGGGGGGGGGGGGACCTCTTCTACGTTCATCTGCTGATAAAATAATGTTGAAGTCTCCACTAACTAGCCAAGGGCCTTGAATAATCTGAGAGACATTCCTTAATTCATCCCACAAGCTGGCTCTCTCAGATCTATAGTTTTTTGTATAGATGAAAGAAGCAAAAACATTGCGTGGGAGCCACTGCATATCAAAAGAAATAGTCAAGCTTTGTATATGATCACTAATAATAGAACATTGTATATCTTCTTTCCAAAAAAGCCAAATTTTATTTGAACAATTGGCAAAACAAAAGGTAAAGCCCAACTTTTGAGAGAAATCAGAAAGCTTATCCGTATCCACCATAGGTTCAAGAATAGAAATAAACACAGGAATATGCATCTTCACAAGCTTCTTTAATCTGCGTAGGCCTTTCGAGCTAGCTATTCCTCTAATATTCCAGATAATGCCTCCGATCATGATAAATTAGAATAAGGATGAGCGACTGCGGAAATACCTACATCTTTGCTTCTAGTAACTCGAGGCTCACCTGGGTTAGGCATTCTTGGGTTCCCTCTTTTAGGCATTTTTAAAACCACCTGTAGAGATTGAATATTACCAGCTGATTTGCTGCGGGTTAACTCTCTCAGATGAACCTCCAATTCATTAGATTCATTTTCTGATTCTCTAGGCTGATTAAAGTTAGTAGTTGGGACAAAGCTAGAGTCCCCATCAGATTTGTCTCGAGGAGATTATGAATCAGGAGTGTTAGCTTCTTTTTCACAGCATCCTTGTTGGGTCTCTTCAACATTCTACAATTGATCCTTGCTTCTCCAGAAAGAACAGGGGAAGAGGATTGGAAATTATCGTGAGCACCAACTGTTGGAGGATGAGATGATAAATTTTTGCATTTTGTCAAACACTTTGTCTGCATATTCTTGGGCTCTTGCATCTTTAGTAGCATCAAAATCTATCTTATCTCCTACATTCTCCACATTAACATTGATCAAATTTTCTTCATCACTCACAACAAGAGCCTGATTTTCAGTCCCATCAACATTGTCTGAACTGGACTCAACATCTTTGTTCGACACATTTCTACAAAATTTAGCTGAATTATGAACTAAACTTTTGGCACTTTTTTTTTGTCGAAATATTTTTTGGCACCTTCATACGTATTGAAACCAATATATTTCTACAAAAATTTTGAAAAGAAAGTTTGCAATATTTTTTTTCTATATAGATATTAATTTTTAATTAACATGAAAAATTTTATTACGTTGGAGTTTCTCTAAACCTCTCTCAATTATTAAAATCTTAGATTTATTAAATTATATCTATCTATGAATATTGCAAAGGAACAACTATTATGCCACGTGTAGGCAAATGAGCATCCTTAAGTAATAATCATTATCCCACGTGTAAGCAAATAACCACTCTTTCTAAAAAATAATATTATACCTGAATAAGAGATGCAAAAAAAATTATGTTTTTACTATCTTGAATATATCTAATAGAACTTAATCCATATTCAAAACTATATTTAATAAAACCTAATCCATATTGAAAACTAACTTGCAGATTTATTAGATCAAATTGTATCTTTAGTTTGTATCCTATATATCTTAGAATTTGATTTTATCTTCATTTAAACTAGATTTTTGTATAAATTACATGACCCTAATGTGTATATATATGATCTGTAATTTTTTTTATTCTAGATTTGTAAAATAGGTGATAGTTGTTCATAAAATAAATCTTAGGGTCTTTTTATTCAATGACTCCAAGTTATTATTATTTAATTTGTAATTAATATATTGCTCAGTTTTGTTTTTATTTTTTTTCAAATTATTTGATGTTAATATAATTGGATCAAGTTCTACAAATATTGCTGACAAGATGATAATTGTTGATATAACAACAATGGAATCCATTTCATAATTATTACTCATATTTGTTTGCTTATTATTTTTAGTTATCAATGTTTTTTTTTTATGTTGCAGAAAATTGGTGTAATATCTCAGTGCTTCAAAAATGTTGTCGAGGGGTTTAAGTTTGTGCGTCACGTCCTCGAAGAGGGTTTTGGATAAGCAATAGATAAAGAGAATGCTAAAGTTGGATTTGAGATGTATCCTACTAAAATGAGGAAGATGATTAAGGAAGAGAAGGATTTGTAGTCAAGAGTCATTCATTGATTTTGTTCAGATTTTTTTGTTTGATGGTTTATATATAACGTGATATTTATGATATATTACAAAGTTATTTTTGTACTTTATTTTGAAATTATACTTATGTTTGTACTTTATTTTGATATTTTTTAGTATAATATTACATATTGATTCTATTGATCTTTCTGGAGAATGTTTTTGAAATAAACTTTCGAGGAAGCCAATAAACATTTCACAAATTAAAGAAAAAAAGAATTATAATTGCTTTTTATATGTCTAATCATTTCAAAAGGATGGTCAATCAAATAACAAATTGAATACACTAATCTTGATCAATTATATATATTCAATCATGGATATTAATAATGGTATCTTTAGACATCCAATAATAGATTTTTTTTTTCATGTTCAATGACTGTTGTTCACATTAACAATTGTAACTTCAGTGATACCTGTAAGGATAAGATTTATGAGATCCTATTAAATCTATCTATTATAATATTATAAAGGAGCAACCATTATGGCACGTACAAGAAAATGAACATACCTCAGGGCATAATCATGATGACATGTATAAACAAATAATCACTCTTACTAAAAATAAAATAAAATATTATCCCTTAATAAGTTATCCGAAAAAATTCTATTTTTCCTATCTCCAATATATCTAATAGAACCTAATCTGTATTCACAACTAAAATCAAATTGTATCTTTAGTTTGTATCCTATATATCTTAGGAATGTACTCTATAACAACGGTGGAATCATTTTCATTCCTATTAAACCCTAATCTTGATCAGTTATAAATTTTCAATCATGGATATTAATAATGGAAACTTTAGACATCCAATATATAAAAGAATTTTTATTTTTTTCATGTTCAGTGAATGTTGTTCACATAGATAATTATAACTTTAGTGATACCTATAAGGATAACATTTGCGAGATCCTATTAAAATAGGACGAATAGTTGTAATTTTAATGTGCGATGTAGACCCAAAAAAATGGGACAACACATTCTAAAATATATTTTAAATGCTAAAAGTATTCCTCCAAATATGATAAATCACCACAATAGAATTTCTTTGACTTGTGTCATCGATCTTTTTATGTTATTTTATTTCTCTAATTCTATACCACATATTTTCTAATACCCAGTATTAAAATAATGTATTGAGTTTGTAAATTACTATTAGTAGTTCAACAATCAATCAACAGTTCATATAGACCTTGCTTGGATGAGATAGCCAGACTTCTAATTTATCCATCCACAATAAGAGATATATAATAGTAGGTCAATTGGGAGTTAATCAATATTAATTTTGCACATAGTTTGGGACAAATAATGCAATCTTTCTAATTTAATCCAACTTATCTAATTAGGTAGTATTTTTAAAATTCATGAATTGTTATATGAGTATATTTCTATCTTATGATTTTCATTTGTTGTATTTCGAAATGGAGTGGAAAAATTGCATATGGTAAGTTTTATAAAATATGACTTATTTGGTATATATAATTCCATTGCAATGAGACTTCCTGAGGAATTCTTATTATTGTTGTCCTATCTTTTGGATGATATAATTTCACTATTTTATATTTCACTTTTGGATAATATAATTTCACTTTTTTATATTTCACTTTTAATTATTAATAACTCACAAATAAGGACCAATGGAGCATGAAGAATGTAGGGATGAGAAGAAAATCTAGAATGTTAGAAAAGCACTCGTGAAGAAGAATGATATTTCAATCTAATTTATTTTTGAGAAAATATCACTCCACCCCCTGTGTTATGAAAAAGTATCATGCTACTCCCTGTGTTGATAAAAGTTCAAAAAAGTTCCCTGTCTTATTTCAAATGTCTCACACCCTTTCTCCCTGTCTGTTTTAAGCTAATGACTGTAACGCCTCGAACCCAACTCCCACGCCTGCAGGATACTCCCTGGACTTTGGGCCCAAGCAAGCACCGAGGCCATGGCGAGCAGGCCCAGAAATGCACTATGCACGTATTGTCCGCTTTGGAGCCCATACTCCTCATGGTTTTGTCGCCTCCCACCCACTGCCAGGAAAACGCGCATGCACGAATATTCGAGACTTCCCAATATATTTAATAGCCCAGAACCCTCCGCTTCCGATATGGGATATTACATCAAACGCGGAGGGTTCTGGGCTATTGAATATATTGGGAAGTCCCGAATATTCGTGCACGCGTGTTTTCCTGGCAGTGATGGGGAGGCGACAAAACCGTGAGGAGTATGGGCTCCAAAGCGGACAATACGTGCATAGTGCATTTCTGGGCCTGCTCGTCATGGCCTCGGTGCTCGCTTGGGCCTAAGTCCCAGGGGGTATGCTGTAGGCATGGGAGTTGGGTTCGAGGCATTACAAAAGCGTCTCTTATTAGAGACGAAAAGGAGACAAAAAAGTCTGAGGTTCTCAGCCCCTCAGACTGACAAGTAATGGCGTGCATGCCATGTTGGACTGATTAGACAAATCAATACAGCATTTGGAGACGAATTGGAGACCAAAATCATATTCTGTCTCATTTTCGTCTCCGATTATAGACGAAAAGGAGACGAAAATTGAAAGGTTACATCTGTGTTGCTGTCTATTTAAAGAGTTTTCATTTGGGTTGAATGAGTTGCATTCATCTTGTAGCTATCAACCTTTTTTTTCAATCATGAGTGAGGAGAAACTACAACAATCATAAAATCTTTGTCTTACAGAAGAAAATGACAACACATTTGAAAATTTTGAACGGAGTTTGAAGAAATGTGTGAAACGGAATATTGATCTTAATGCTCCACCAAAGGAAGACGGCTATATTTCAGAAGCTCAAGTTCGTCAAAAAGTTTTTCATGATATGTTGAAGATTTATTTCCCCAAGGCCTTGGTCTAATATTTCTGTTAAGTTTAGCATACTAAGGTTATTAGGAGTTTTAGTTTTCGTTAAGTAGATGATGTAGAATAATCGTTAATGCGAGAATACCATTTCTTGGTATTCTTCATGTGTGATTATGTACGTTGGTAGGTGTTATGTACATACAAATGGCGTATTTTATTACCACTCAGATGTAATCCTCAATTATCAATATATGGGTTGAAAATTAATGTTGTCTTTTCTTAATGATTTAATTTCATGAATTTTTAATGCAGTATATAGTGTTTTTATGTAATGAAAACGCTATGGATAATATGTTTTAGCCAATAGGACTGGGGTTGGGGATGACATAGATAATTGTCACCAAACCGTCTCTGGTTGGTGATATTTGGAGACAAATTATAAAATCGTCACTAAATCGTCGCAATTAGGAAACAATTTGGTGACGATGTAAATAAAGCGTTTAAAAACCTTCTGGGGTTGGTGACGGTTTAGAGAGGACTATCCAAACCGTCTCCTAATAGTCGCTTATGGAGACGGTTCGGATACGACATATCCAAGTCGTCTCCAAATGGTCACTATTCATGTAACGAAAATTTCGTCTCTTTTTCGTCGCTTTTTTAACGACGAAAAGGAGACGGACCATCACCTTTGACAGTTTTTCTTGTAGTTATGTCTTGAGTTAAATAAGTCAAGAGCAATTCTTTTTGGCCCAATTGCAATAAGCCTTATATCTAACTAACTTAGATTATATTTAGAGTTTGAATCATGATATGAGTCTTTAAACTTCCAACATGTATTTCCCGTCATTGAAAAAAAGAAAAATGAACTATTAATAGGAGCATGTAATTAGACATATGAAAGTTGGAACCTTAAATGACCAACTTCTTGATAGCCAAATTCTTCGATAATCTTTTTCGTGACAGAATCCAAATTTACTTTCTGAGCACCAATTGGAGGAGGACCACCCAAGCCCAACTGTGGTGCAACTTTATCAAGTCCATATCCTAAAGACCCCACAAGAAGAAGTCACATTTTAAGTGCTCCAAGTTCAATGCAAATTGCATTTTGTCCATATCTTCTTTGTATATAGGAATTGCATTCTCTGGATAGCCTAATGGGCAAAGTGGATCAGAAAAAGCAATAGAAATCATTAGCATGAACATAATCAAACTGGTTATGGAGGATAGAACCACATCCATTTTTGTGTTTGTGTGTGTGTGTTTTTTATTATTATTTTTATTTTTAAAGAGGGTGGGAGAAGGGACAGGAGAGGGATAAGATGAGTTATGAGATGATATGGGATTTGAGATACTTGAAGTATTTATACTACATTGAAGTATTTATAACTCGAAGATTAGATGCTGGCTATAGCTATAAAGCAAGTTATGTGGCGTTCGGAGTTGGCAACCTCCATTACCTAATCTTAATAAATATTGGGGACTACTAGTGAAATTTTTCCGTTTTTACGCTGTATCAGGGGGCCATGAATCAAACATGTTTGATTAGCATGCATTACTGTACCCAAATTATGAGTAGCGACAACGGGGGCTAATTAGTTTTACGCATAAAAAGTACCAAGATATTTCACACTAAAAGCTTTCAGTTGCGTTGCAGCATTCACAATTAAAAGTGCATATTTGCTCCTGATTATACATACCGTACTAAATGTTTTGCTTGACAAGTCTTTTGCTGGGAGATGCTGGCAGTGCTCTTGATAGGCTCTGGCAAAAGAAGAGAATCGAAGTGTTGCTATGCAGTCAGTTCGGACTCATCTCACATGGGGTAGACTCCATACATATGTGAGACTCATTCATCTCTCACGGATTGATGTCCGTCCGGACGGATAAAAGAGATTTTCGTGAGTCGAAATCTGACAATAGTAATTTTTCTGGGTTTCACATCTCAAACAATCTGCCATCACTGGGGGCCTCGTCTTGGACATGTGGATAATCACAAAGCAGCTATTCGCTATATACACCCTCACCCTGAATCCCATTCTTCTAAGCAAATATTAAGTACTCCAAATTACACCATATGTAAAATGCAATACACCATAGCATCTGATAAAGCTAGACAAAGTATTCCAAATCTGAGCCTTTATTATGTGTTACCAATTTGTTTGAGTTTTTGAGTTTGATAAATAGATCACAGTATTTGTAAATTGCCAACCAAATCTTTTATTGGTGCTTAGAAGGCTGGGGTAAATCATTAGAATGAAATGTAATGAATTACTTGGTCTGTATTCTTTATCATTTTCTTTTGGTCAGTACGTAAATAATACATTGTATTAATAACTGGTTGAATAATTCAAATTTGCCAATGCCAGTTGGCCAATCAATGTGCCTGGCTTGAAGGTAAAATAAGAATACAAGTTGCCAACCTGACCCAAACGGCTATTTATAATGATAGCACATACGTGGGTATCACCATATTTATGAGAGCTGTGCAAAAGCAACCTATACATGTAAGCCAATTAGTCAGTAAATTACAAGATAATGCCTTCTTCGCTTAATCAATCTGATGTCTTATTACCAGTTCTCCTAATAAATTGGAAGTTGATTTACCCGTATCCATTGTATTAACAACTGATTAAACAATAAAAATTGTTTAGCCAATGGCCAATCAACATGTATGGCTTGAAGGTCAGTAGGAGTATAAGTGAGCTAATTAGTTGTTAAATTACAATATAATGCCTTCTTAGCTAACCAATTTGTTGTCTTTATTAGTAGTTCTAATAAATTGGTAGCTGATTGACTCAAATCCATTAGTGATTTTGTATCATTTTTAATAATCCCATAAAGCTTGAAATTGTTTGTAAACAAATTATACTTCTCATTTTCCTATCTCTGTTAATCTTTGAGTGCAAATAATTATTGGTGAGCTGATAGCTAGGTTAGGTAAGTTCAAATTTCAAATTTAACCATTTTCTGAAACATGGTCCTTTAGTTGCATAATCAAATTGTTAATGGAATGGTTGGTTAGGAATGAACAACTACAAATGTACCATATTAGAAACATGTCATTTTATTGCAAAATCATATTGTCAATGGATTCATTAATTAGGAATGTCCAACTGCAAAATGTACCATATTCTCAAACATGGAACAACTCTAACATGTTTGAGTTCAAACTCAAAGAAACAATTACATTAGAATGCTGAATAACATTGACCTTAAAATGATGACTGCATATATATATATCCAAATGATATTGCTGAATGCTGGTTCTTCACTTTGATGGCCAAGAAACCATGTTTTCTCACATTATTCTCATGGACTTTCTGGATATTCTCTTGCAATTCTTCCAATAGCTCCTTCTAGAAAAAACCCTCCAGGCCGGAACATACTCATCACTAGAGCTATAAATAACTCTAAGATGACAATTGGTATCGTGGAATAAATTTGGACAGGAATAGAATGGATTAAGGAATGAAATGGAACTGAGAATCAAATGAACTTGGTGAAAAGAATATAATGTCTTACTTAGTATGCTATAGTAAAGAAGATATGAATGGATGTATGGATTCTACACCCATGTTTAGTGATAATAACAATGATAATAAATAATAACAAATTATAATAATAAAAATTTCCATTTTGTTATTAGATACCTTTATGTTTTGAAATGGGATTTTCGTCATTTTAAAAAAATATAAATAATATAAATAATATTATTAATAAATAAAATTAATGTTAATATTAATAGATAATAAAAGTAAGGGTGAAGTGCACCAGACCCCCTTATACTTTAGCGAAAGTGCACAACACCCCCCTATGGTTCAAAAACTCCCTGAACTAGTCCCTATGTTTTTAAAAAGTGCACAACACCTCCCTACAGTTATAAAATCCGTCATATTTAACGGATTTTGTAAAAAAGACGTAAATACCCTCATTTTTTTTCATTTCTCTCTTTTGTTTTGTTTAGGCAAAAAAAAAAGGTAATTTGGTCAATTCATATAATTATTTAATGAATAAATTCGTTAAAAATCAAAAAAAATCTCACTTAACGAGTGTGAAGTACACTCTCCGTTAAATTTAACGGATTTTTTAACGGTAGGGGGGTGTTGTGCACTTTTGAAAAACTACAAGGACTAACTCAGGGGGTTTTTAAACTATAGGGGGGTGTTGTGTACTTTCGCTAAAGTACAAGGGGGTCTGATGCACTTCACCCTAAAAATAATAATGATAAGGATTATCTTTTTGTGATCAAATACATGTTATTTTTTGAAAGAGTATTTTAGTCATTATTAGCAATATTATTAATAATAATAAATAAATAAATAGATAATAATGTTAATAGTAATAATAATAATAATAATAATTTTTGTTATTATATACATATTATACTATGGACCCAAGCCATGACCAGCTTCCTGTAAGGTTAAAAACTATGGAGAATTGTCACTGGAGATATTAAGGAACCAAATGGTATTAGAATGGAATCCTGTAATTCTTAACAATTGCAAAATCAAATTGTTAATGGATGGATTAATTAGGAATGTTCAACTACAAAGGTACATAATCTTAAACATGGTCCATTTTGTTTAATCATTTTAATTATCTTTATATGCCACGTATTTTCTCCCAAAACATGGTGTATGATCCCCACCAATAAAGGGCCCAAAAGCACGGCCTCAAAACTTATGGCACGGGGTTTCACATTCATTATGATACACGATTCGTACCAGTGTGAGAGAAAAACACCATTCATTACCTTATGGTACAAATACGCTAAAAGTTTTAGGTCCCAAGTTTTTATTCTTATATTTTTCTGAAACAATGTAAGACCTAGTCATTTCAATACACTCACAAATAGATAACATGCAACACAAAAGATATCTAAATTCGTTTTAAAAGTGTTTTATAAATAAATAAATAAGAATAATGACTTAGTTACTGTTGAAAAATTTAATGAAACAATGAAATAATAAAGAGTTGTTGCTGAAAACATTTTGTAAAAATGCATTTGATAAGGTAAATAAAAGACTTTGAATCATCTTTGGAATCTCTATTGAAATACTCTGGAAATACTAAATATAATAATGGAAAGGATTTCTAAGAAATGCTGAAAAATTTAGAATAAAGATAACATTTAAAATACTGTATGAACAAAACAAACAGTGACTTTAGTCACTGTTTGAACAGTGACGTCTAATAGTGTTATTGCAAGCATTTTTTTTTTTTTGTATGGCGATTATACTTTATTTTGCTCAATCATCTTTGGTAGAGTAAAATACATTTGTTTAGTAAAATATGATAATTAGTATTGGACGTGAAAATCTATAAATAACAAATATAATTCATAGTTTACAAATGAACAACGATCAATCGAAGACATAAGTATTCAAAATGCCATAAACATAAGAGATTTATAACATAGTACATAAATCAATAATTTTAGCCATCTTAATTATTTTGCAACATAAATCAATAATATACCGTAAAAATAAATAAAATATACAAGAGGGTACTATATAAAAAGGTAGGGTCCTTCTACTTACTTAATACCAATAATGCCTCATCAAAATCCCAAGTATTGAATGCATCGAAACCAAATGATGCCACAAGTGATCTCCACGTTGCTAAAACCTTCATTCGAGAATTGCTATCTCATGGTTTTTATTCTTTTGTATTTTTTTTCCCACAATGGCTGCTGCTTATGGAAGAAGAATGAGAGAAAAGTATTATTTTTTTCTATCCCAGAAAACGTCCTCCTGTGACCTAGGAAAGTTAGGTAATATATTGTTTGGAGGATTCTGAATATTTAGCTGTTATCCCCTAAACTCTAGCTAAATGATTGACCATTTACACCATATTTAATAACTAACCCACTTAATTAGCTAGTATGATCTGATATGATGGGGTTTAAAAGTCCACAAAATCTGGCTATCAACTTAATATGAGGTATGCATAATTGAATAAAAATTCTAATTTTCAAATCTTACTCCAAGTAGAACATTTATATATATATATATATATATATATATATATATATATATATATATAAATCAACAAAAATACAGGGCGTTACATCCTTCCCTCCTTAGAAAAAGTTTCGTCCTCAAAACTTATTCTTAGACTTAAACTTTAAAGTCCTCATGTCGAAACTCTAAACACCTCAAAAAAAAAATGTATATATATAAAGAAACAACTTTAATTAGGTTTATAACCTTCATATCTGCATCTTTTCACTTGTAGATAGGTCAAATGCCTAGGATCCCAATAGTTAATGCATCAATATATTTCCTCGAATAATCAGTAAACTCATCACGCTTAGTACGAAATTAGAAAAAACTATGAAACCCAAAATCATATAACAAGTTTGCACCTAATTAATGCTTTTGAAATTATGTCATTATCCTTATCCTTCTAGCATTTGATTTCAAAAGCTTATGACAATACCTCTAGATTAATTACCGATCAACAAAACTAATGGGGAAGGTAAAAAAAAAACTTACATACATAATACTTATAACTCGGATCTACAAGTCATCGTCACATATAGAATAAACCAACGATTCAAACTAACTTCAATAAGAATATCAATACCATTTAGTTATTGTATATGTAAACGTCATATCTTCTATCTCGTCACCTATTGTTCGGTCAATGATCCGTAACAGTCTTCAAGCAATTTTCACCTCTCTGAATAAGCTGTTTAGTTGATTATATGGGTAAACTCATGATAGAAATTGTATCGAAACTTTTTTCGAATAATCAACTGGTTCATCATGTCCAGTTTACTATTAATGAAACTCCAAAAACCAGATTACATAGTAAGTATATACTTCAAACTCACTATTAATGAAACTCCACCACCGGATCAAATAATAAGCATATACTCCAAGTTCACTATTAATGAAACTTCAAACCAGATTAGATAGTATGTATATACTCCAAGTTCCCTATTAATGAAACTCCAAATCGGATTTCGCAGTGAGTATATCCTCCAAATTCACTGTAAATGATACTCCAAACCAGATTAGATAGTAATAACAGAAATCAAATACTCCAATAGATGTGAAAGTGAAAGTAGACTTCCACAATAAGATATCTCGTCGTGTACCCTTTTTGAAACCATACTCAAGGTAGAATGACTTAACCAACCAACACTGGTAAGGCACAACTCAAACATATGTGTTCCTACCATACACTTGCATCAAATCATATTATACAAGAGAAAAAATATATATTCTTATAGGAGAAATTATTTCAATAATATCGAATTCTTTTTTTTTTTTTTTAAATAAAATTATACAGTAGCCTTTCGGATATGAAAGTTTTGCAAAGATGCATGTTAGTCTATTGACGGACTACGGAGAAGATGAAATAGGGACAAGCTAGTCAAGAGCAAGAACAATTTCTAGAGAAGCTAGTGATCAGGAGCGGAGATTATGGGAACAAAATTTCAAACATGGTGGCATAAAGATTCAAATATAAAGAGGTACAGGAAAAGAAAATTGGTAATTTTTAATATTGCAGTAAAGTGAACTTTGGTAAAATATAGACTGCAAATTCGACTATATGGGAAATGAGTGTAGATAACCAACTAAAGGAGCCAAGGAATATTCACTTACAATACAACTAATTGAGCAAAAACGACTAAGGAATTTGAAGACTAGCAGAAAGAAAATCCAATTTCTATTGTCATATTGGTCTTAATAACACATGCAGATAGAAGCTTATGGAGCTCGATAGCGTTAATGAAGGATTGGAATCATCAAGTGATGTAGCTTTGATACGACAGTAGAAGCAAAATATAGTCATTTATAGAACACTATAGTTGCCAAAGGAGTTTAAATTTAAGGAACAACAATGGAGCTAACATTGCCACGAAAGGGAAATATAGGACTTATTCTAACATGAGAAAATTTTAAAAAAAGAAAAAAAGAATAACAAACATTTCAACAATAACTTGACTAGGAAAGAACAACAATCAGCATGGTTTGCAAAGAGAGTAGATTCAAGGTACAATGAGGGCCAACAACAATAGAGATGGATCAGACACTTTATTTTCCACTATAGGAGTTCAAACTAATAGACTTACGAGGAATAAAAATGTCAACTAAAGTAGTACACATTAAAAGGATCTCCAAAATTTTGTGACTACATAAACTCGATCAGTAGTGTAAATAATAGTGAAACAACCGCATCATGAGTAGAAGTGGTGATACATTGGAAGATGAGTTAGCTCTAGAGTCAAATAGTCATATTTTGCAATTGGGTAAACCAAATGGGGATTGAAGAAACAAAAGTTTAATTTTCCGATGGTAATAAGTACAGAATGCAACTTTTCCAACCCCCACACCCCCACCCCGCACCCCCCACCCCTCCTCCCTTTTTTGGGCATGGAACAATCAAAACGAGGAAATGTGAGTTGGTTAAAGCTCACTTTGAGCCTTTGGTCAAAAGAAAACAAAAGGCAATGGGAAATGAAGAAAAATCTTTGGTTGTAAAGTTAGTAACACACAATTTTGGGTTGATTTCACACTACATGTGGGAAGACTTTTGGTGCAAGATGAGCCTATAAATAGAGGTTCATTTTTCACCATTTGAGCATCACCAAAACATCCCAAGTTAGAGAGAAAACATAAGCTTTCTCTTGAATATTTTTCTTCCTCTTTTGTTGTTCTATATTTGTGAGTGAGAGTTAGTTTCTCCTATTATTTGAGAGAGTGATATTGTTCTCTCCTTATATTAGAGAGAAGGTTATTGTAAAATACTCCACATCATAGTGAAATCCTCAATTACTTGCCCGTGGTTTTTCCCTCGATCTATTTGAGGGTTTTCCACGTAAATCTTGTGTCTCTACTTTCTCTGTTCTCATTCATATTTTAGCTGCGTGATACTGCTTGTCCCCGACCATTCCGCTGCGCCGATACCCAACAGTGGTATCAAAGCCATTGGTTACGGGTCACTGGTATTCATACGGGGTTACTGTTCACGGTTACTATTCACGCATACGGTATAGTACTATTCACCTATACGGTATCAATACTATTCCCGTATACGGTTTTAGTACTATTCACGTACACGATACTATTCACGTAAATAGTACTATTCACAGTGAAATAGTGGGAGCCGGTTCAACTTACGAAGCAGATCGTTGTTAATACTATGGCGGCAAAATTTGAAATCGAGAAGTTCAACGGGAAAAATTTTTCCCTATGGAAATTGAAGATAAAGGCAATCTTGAGAAAGGAGAATTGCTTGGCAGCAATTGGAGACAGACCAGTGGAGGTGACGGACGACAAGTGGAAAGAGATGGATGACAACGCTATGGCTAATCTGCACCTGGCATTGACAGATTCGGTATTGTCAAGCGTTGAGGAAAAGAAGTCAGCAAAAGAAATTTGGGATGCGTTGACCAAACTGTATGAGGTCAAGTCACTTCACAACAAGATTTTCTTGAAGAGGAAACTCTACACCCTTCGGATGAGTGAGTCCATATCAGTGACAGATCACATCAATACCTTAAATACACTATTCTCTCAATTGACTGCAATTGGGCATAAAATAGCGGAGCTTGAACGTGCAGAAATTCTACTTCAAAGTATACCTGATTCGTATGATCAACTCATCATTAGTTACACTAACAATATTTTTTCAGATTATGTTATTTTTGATGATGTTGCAGCCGCTGTTCTGGAAGAGGAATCTAGGCGCAAAAGTAAGGAAGACAGAATCGAAAGTTCACAACAAGCAGAGGCATTATCAATGGTGAGAGGTAGATCAGCGGAACGTGGCTCTAGTGGGAGCAACAACCAAGGTAGATCAAAATCAAGGAGTAGAAAGAATATCAAATGCTACAACTGTGGCAAAAAAGGGCACTTCAAGAAGGATTGTTGGAGCAACAAAAAGAATCCCGATGTGACAAATTCTCAGGGATGTGTGGCAACTGCACCAGATGATGGAGATATTTTATATAGCGAAGCAGCAACTATATCAAAAGGCAGAAAGGAGCTCACTGATGCTTGGATAATGGATTCGGGAGCAACATGGCATATGACCTCTCGTAGAGAATGGTTCCACAACTATGAACCTGTCTCTGGAGGATCTGTGTACATGGGTAATGATTATGCCTTGAAGATTGCTGGTATCGGTACCGTCAAAATTAAAATGTATGATGGTACCATTCGCACCATTCAAGGGGTACGACGCGTGAAGGGCTTGAAGAAGAACCTATTGTCCATTGGACAATTGGATGACCTTGGCTGCAAGACCCATATCGAGGATGGGATCATGAAGGTCGTCAAAGGAGCACTTGTGGTGATCAAGGCAGAAAATATTGGGGTAAATCTATACATGCTTTTGGGAGATACGTTGCAGGAGGCAGATGTATTAGTTGCATCAGCCGGTCAAGAAGAATCAACTATAATGTGGCATCGCAGATTGGGCCACATGACAGAACGAGGCTTGAAGATTCTCGCTGAACGTAATCTCATACCCGGGCTCAAGACGGTAAACTTACCTTTCTGTGAGCACTGTGTTACCAATAAGCAGCATAGATTGAAATTTGGGAGATCTACTGCCAGAAGCAAACACATTCTAGACTTGATCTATTCAGACGTTTGGGAATCACCGGTTTTGTCCCTAGGATGAGCCAAATACTTTGTATCATTTATTGATGATTACTCCAGGAGACTATGGGTGTATCCAATCAAGAACAAGTCAGATGTGTTTCCAATATTCAAAACTTTCAAAGCGCTGGTGGAACTTGAATCCGGGAAAAGGATCAAGTGTTTGAGGACGGACAACGGAGGAGAATACACTAACGGGAGCTTCTTGGCATTTTATAAGCAAGAGGGTATTCAGAGGCAATTTACTGTTGCACATACACCTCAGCAAAATGGTGTAGCAGAGCGGATGAACAGAACTCTTCTTGAAAGAATGAGAGCTATGTTGGAAACTGCAGGTCTAGCCAAATCATTTTGGGCAGAAGCAGCTAGAACTGCCTGTTACGTGATAAATCGGTCACCGTCAACTGCAATTGGGTTGAAGACACCAATGGAAATGTAGACCGAAAAACCCGCAGATTATTCTACCTTGCACATATTTGGGTATCCGGCATATGTGATGTATGGTTCCCAAGAAAGAACAAAGCTGGATCCAAAATCCAGGAAATGTGTATTCTTGGGAAATGCTGATGGTGTTAAGGGGTATCGTCTGTGGGATTCCACTGCCCACAAGGTTGTCATCAGCAGAGATGTGATATTTGCAGAAGATAAACTGCAAAGTGAAGACGACAGAAACACTTCAAAGGAGACTACTACAATACAAATTGAAGATAAGTCAGAACAAGGAGATGCTTCTTCTGAAGCTGCACCAGAGCATGAGGAACAAGAACCAGATGATGCTGAGGTTATAGAAGTCCGACGTTTATTGCGTCAGACAACAAGACCAACTTGGCATTCGGATTTTGTCATGGCGAGCAATGCTGCATACTGTCTTCTAACGGAGGATGGAGAACCATCTACCTTTCACGAGGCTATAAAAAGCCCCGATGTTGCCCTGTGGATGACACAATGCAGGAAGAAATTGAAGCTCTACATAAAAACAAGACGTGGGAGCTTGTTCCACTACCACCTGGACGGAAAGCCATTGGTAACAAATGGGTCTACAAGATCAAGCGAGATGGTAATGACCAAGTGGAGCGATATCGTGCAAGACTGGTGGTGAAAAGATATGCTCAGAAAGAAGGAATTGACTTCAACGAGATATTTTCTCCTTTGGTAAGACTTACAACTATCAGAGTAGTCTTGGCCATGTGTGCTGTGTTAGACTTACATCTAGAACAATTAGATGTAAAGACGGCTTTTCTTCATGGAGAGCTTGAAGAAGAGATTTACATGCTTCAACCAGAAGGTTTTGTTGAGAAAGAAAAAGAAAACTTGGTTTGCAGGTTGACCAAATCTCTGTACGGTTTAAAGCAGGCGCCAAGGTATTGGTACAAGAGATTTGATTCCTTTGTGATTAGCCTTGGGTACAACAGACTCAATTCAGACCATTGTACGTACTACAAGAGGTTTGGCGATGATGATTTTATCATTCTGCTGTTGTACGTGGACGACATGCTGGTAGCAGGTCCCAGTAAAGATCGGGTCCAAGAACTGAAGGCACAGTTAGCTGGGGAGTTTGATATGAAGGATTTGGGACCAGCAAACAAGATTTTAGGGATGCAAATTCACCGAGACAGAAAAGGCAGGAAGGTATGGATTTCCCAGAAGAATTACTTGAAGAAAATCTTGCGGCGCTTCAATATGCAAGATTGTAAGGAAATCTCGACCCCGCTTCCTGTCAATTACAAATTATCCTCAAGTATGTGCCCTAGTACTGAAGCGGAGAGGATAGAAATGTCTCGAGTACCGTATGCATCAGCAGTGGGAAGTCTCATGTTCGCTATGATATATACGAGACCAGATATTGCTCAAGCAGTTGGTGCGGTCAGTCGGTTCACGGCGAATCCTGGTAGAGAGCATTGGAATGCTGTTAAGAGGATCCTAAGATACATCAAAGGGACCTCGGATGTTGCATTATGTTTTGAAGGATCAGAATTTACTGTCAAGGGTTTTGTTGATTCTTATTTTGCAGGTGATACCAATAAACGGAAGTCCACTACAGGCTATGTGTTTACAGTTGCAGGCGGCGTGGTAAGCTGGATATCTAAATTACAGACTGTTATGGCCCTATCTACAACAGAGGCTGAATACATGGCAGCTACACAAGCCTGTAAAGAAGCAATATGGATTAAACGGTTAATGGAGGAGCTCGGGCACAAACAAGATAAAATTCCCTTGTTTTGTGACAGTCAGAGTGCCTTGCACATTGCAAGGAATCCAGCATTTCATTCCAGGACGAAACACATAGGTGTTCAATATCACTTTGTTCGAGAAGTAGTGGAGGAAGGGAGTGTGGATATGCAGAAGATTCACACCAACGAGAACCTAGCAGATGTCATGACAAAGCCAATCAACGTTGATAAGTTTGTTTGGAGTAGATCCTTCTTTGGCCTAGCAAAGACGTAAGCAACATGAAATTGACAAGTATGGAGAGATTTGAAGATCATCCAAAGTGAGCTTTAAGTGGGAGAATGTGAGTTGGTTAAAGCTCACTTTGAGCCTTTGGTCAAAAGAAAACAAAAGGCAATGGGAAATGAAGAAAAATCTTTGGTTGCAAAGTTAGGCACACACAATTTTGGGTTGATTTCACACTACATGTGGGAAGACTTTTGGTGCAAGATGAGCCTATAAATAGAGGTTCATTTTTCACCATTTGAGCATCACCAAAACATCCCAAGTTAGAGAGAAAACATAAGCTTTCTCTTGAGTATTTTTTTTCCTCTTTTATTGTTCTATATTTGTGAGTGAGAGTTAGTTTCTCCTATTATTTGAGAGAGTGATATTGTTCTCTCCTTATATTAGAGAGAAGGTTATTGTAAAATACTCCACATCATAGTGAAATCCTCCATTACTTGCCCGTGGTTTTTCCCTTGATCTATTTGAGGGTTTTCCACGTAAATCTTGTGTCTCTACTTTCTCTGTTTTCATTCATATTTTAGCTGCGTGATACTGCTTATCCCCGACCATTCCGCTGCGCCGATACCCAGCAGGAAATACTTTCTACCTCCAAAGGGAAGAAGAACCGAAGATATCATGGACTGAGGTGATCACTAACATTGGGTGACAACTTAACAAGCTAACTTCCCACGTGAAGAAGCATGATAGTCATAATAGCATAATTCAACTAAGGATTATCAAGAATAGAACATGAGAAGACAAGATATCTGTCAATAGGCTACATCTCAAATTCCCACGAGTTAGTAGGAAATAAGAAAGAATTAATTAGACTTAATCCTGGTATGACTAAATCTAGTGAAATATGAATGTCATAGGATTACCAAGTAGAGTATAGATGAATGGAAAAAAAATGTGTCGTTTATAATAAATCTAAAACTTCCTTGAACCAATAATGCAATCATGAAGAAATATGCTGAATCGATTTGCTAAAGGAATGAACCTAGCAAATTGAACTCAAATGGATAATCCGATGGGAGAAAATTTACTTGTACAAGTAGATGTATTATTTTGTTTTCAAGCTAAAATAACCCAAGAGAAACAAAAAGATACATCTTCTTAAATACATTCTCTCAAGGAGAAAGCTGGGAAGGACTTTGAGGGTTTGTTTGGATTGAGGGATTTGGGGGGAAATGATTTTATTTGGGGTGATTTTTAATTTTTGCACTTGTTTGGATTGGAGGGTTTTGGGGGTGAGGTGATTGGGAGTGATTTGCAAAATCATTTAATGGGATGATTTTGAAATCACCCCAAATTGGGGTCAAAGTAGGGGAAAGGAAAAAATTGAAGCAATCAAACGACAATATAACCTTTTAGCTCTTTTGAAAATTACACTGCTGCCACCCATGACCTAATATTTTCGTTTCTCTTTTTTTTTGTCATTTTTCTTCATGTAATGGATCAGATCTTTTAAAGAATAAAAAAATCAAATCTTTTTAAAAAAAAAAAAAATTCTAGCTCTATGGACATCAAAAGAGGGCATATTTGTCAATGTGGTTATAAAATTTATTTCTCTTTTTTATTTTCTCTCCAATCCAAACAAAGAATACACAAAATCTTTTATGAAACTTTTCTTTACAATTTTATCCAATCCAAACAAGAGTTAATCCTCTCCTTTTCTTTCCTTTATTATTAAATCCTCTCATTTCCTTTATTATTTTTTTTCTCTGAATCCAAACAATACCTAAGAGATAATAACTAAGGAGGAATTTGTATTAGGATAAGACATATACAAAAATTCTGGGGAGGTAAATTCATATTTCAAATAAGGATGTGATTATGGAAAAGGTCAAAAAGCAATAACTCATTATAATAGTGAAAACAATAAGAAGAGAGTATGCGTCTATGCATGTGTTGTTATTTAACAATCATTTCGAATACAAGTTGTCCTATAATGTCTAGCTCTCTTCTCTTTCTCTTTTTTTTTTTTGGGTTGATCATCAAGCTCCTTCTTGAATAAGAATAACCCTTCATTCCAAAGACTAATCAAGATATACTAAGGAGCTAACACGTCCAACACACAATGAGATCTCCAGTTACTTTAAAATAAGAGATAGATTTAGTAGAAAGTAACAAAAACCTAGTTATCCATTCCCATCTAGGCCTCAAGAGATCAACAAACCTAAGCTCTAATACCACTCTGTCATGCCTCTAAATTCGCCGCGACGAATCCGAGAATGAGACTGCCGCGTGCCTAGAAAAATAACTAAATCTTCTTAAGCATGCCGCGTGCCTAGAAAAATAACTAAATCTTCTTAAGCCCGCAAGGCACTCAACAAAATAAACTAAAATCACAAGTAAGGCGAGAAATAGCTCAGAGCATCTAGCTAAAATACAAAGAAACGAAATTTTGAAGTCTCCAAATGCCATTAAAGTATAACTTCAACGGTTACATAACTGAATAAAAAAAAACTCCCAAATAAATATGAAGGGAACTAAAATTAAATAAATCTTAAATCACTAGAATCTAAGTACTCCAAGGGTGCTAAAGAGATTTGTGTCACGAAAGGTCATCTAGTCCCCAAAGTCCCAAGCAAAGTATTTATACGTCTAACTCCTACAAACGTATAATTTTCAAGAAAAAGGCAAAACAACAAAGTGAGATAAAAATCTCAGTAAGTAGTAAGCCCCCAAAGAAAATAGCATGGGACCGTACTTTATGAAAATAAATAATATTTACTGCGATAGACTATAAGACATAACGAAGAAATATTTGCAAAAAAATGTTGAAAGGCATAGGTTTTAAAAACGTAGCAAAATGTATAAGTCACATATACAATAACAATGTTAACGATGCTAATAAACAAAGATGATAAATAATCAAAATTGTGCCATAACGAAAATGAAACCCGAAGTACCAATAATGGATCCAACTATACGATGGCCGAGGCTACATTCCTGGTAGTATAGTCCAAAAAGTGGTTTGTTATCGCACATACCACCAAAAGCAATTGGAAGTTCTGATAAAAAGATAGTGCATTATCCTAAAACATGGTGTACAATCCCCACCAATAAAGGGCCCAAAAGCACGG
Organism: Ehretia macrophylla; assembly: GCA_037974665.1. Classification (NCBI taxonomy): domain Eukaryota; kingdom Viridiplantae; phylum Streptophyta; class Magnoliopsida; order Boraginales; family Ehretiaceae; genus Ehretia; species Ehretia macrophylla. Next base: position 42,118,280 of record CM075780.1, on the reverse strand, counting down.
CCTCAAAACTTATGGCACACGGTTTCACATTCATTATTCATTATGATACATGATTCGTATAAGTGTGAGAGAAAAACACCATTCATTACCTTATGGTACAAATACGCTAAAAGTTTTAGGTCCCAAGTTTTTATTCTTATATTTTTTTGAAACAATGTTGTAAGACTTAGTCATTTCAATACACTCACAAATAGATAACATGCAACACAAAAGATATCTAAATTCGTTTTAAAAGCGATTTATAAATAAATAAATAATAATAATGACTTAGTTACTGTTGAAAAATTTAATAAAATAATAAAATAATGAAGAGTTGTTGCTGAAAACATTTTGTAAAAATGCATTTGATAGGGTAAATAAAAGACTTTGAATCATCTTTTGAATCACTATTGAAATACTCTAGAAATACTAAATATAATCATGGAAAGGATTTCTAAGAAATGCTGAAAATTTTAGAATAAAGATAACATTTAAAATACTATATGAACAAAACAAACAGTGACTAAAGTCACTGTTTGTACAGTGACTTTAGTCACTGTTTGTACAGTGACGTCTAATAGTGTTATTGCAAGCTTTTTTTTTTTTTTTTTTTGGATGGCTATTATACTTTATTTTGTTCAATCATCTTTGGTAGAGTAAAATACATTTGTTTAGTAAAATATGATAATTAGTATTGGACATGAGAACCTATAAATAACAAATATAATTAATAGTTTACAAATGAACAAAGATCAATCGAAGACATAAGTATTCAAAATGCCATAAACATAAGAGATTTATAACATAGTACATAAATCAAGTATTGAATGCATCGAAACCCAATAGATGCCACAAGTGATCTCCATGTTGCTAAAGCCTTCATTCCAGAATTGCTACCTCATGGTTTTTATTCTTTTGTATTTTCTTTCCCCACAATGGCTGCTGCTTACGGAAGAAGAATGAGAGAAAAATATTATTTTTTTCTATCCCAGAAAACATCCTCCTGTGACCTAGGAAAGTTAGGTAATATATTGTTTGTAGGATTTCGTATATTTAGCCATTATCCCCTAAACTCTAGCTAAATGATTGATCATTTACACCATATTTCATAACTAACCCACTTAATTAGCTAGCATGATATGATATGATGGGGTTTAAAAGTCCACAAAATCTGGCTATCAACTTAATATGAGGCATGCATAATTGAATAAAAATTCTAATTTTCAAATCTTACTCCAAGTAGAAGAATTTAATCAAATCAAAAAAAATACAAGGCGTTACACTATTCTTCTTGGATCAATTTGGCAAGCCAATCAGATTAATGATTTCGCTAGCAGTGGCGCACCTATTACAACTATTATATTGGATATTTTTATTGTACGATAACACACTTTCACCTTTCTCATCGCACGAGTACATTCCCTGAGTTTGAGTGCCTGAATCTGCTATTGCCATCTGTCCCAAGTGTGAAAAGTGCTAAACTTCCCATTTGGAATTGGTTTCCAAACAATAAAATCATTTCCTCGAGCTCCACTCAATATTGTTTGAGCCTCCCTAACGTCATCTAAACTCTGGCACGTGCCATAATCACGCGCAACAGCACAAGCTTGAGGTGATTAAGTACTTTAATCCAACTACTCCAAATAGAAACAGAACAAGAAACAACACTTAACATGTCTAAGTTGAAAGTGAAAGAAACGATTACATTAGCTAGAATGGCGAACAACAACATTGACCTTAAAATGAGGAGTGCAAGAGAACTCAATCAATTAAGAGTAGGGCATTGTCATATAGCAAATTAGGAAAAAAAACATTAAGCAGCATATGCTTATTTATTTATCGCGTCGCGATGCATACAAATGATACTGTTGATTGCTGAAGAAAACTGTTGCTGAATCTTCACTTTGATGGTCAAGAAACCATGTGTTCTCACATTATTTTCATGGAGTTTCCAGATATTCTCTTGCTATTCTTCCATCACCTCCTTTTGGAAAAAACCCTCCAGGCACATGCTCATCACCAGAGCTATACACAACCCTTAGTATCTCTTGAGGGGTCCTTTTGTAAGCGAGTGAATCATAATTGGCTGATAACACATTGCTAGTAGTGCGATTTTCTGCTCCCAATTCTGGTGGGACAAAGATCCCTTCATCCCTAATGCCACACTTTGCCAATTGATTTCTCAGCTCCGAGATGCGGATGGTGAATTCAGCTACCGTGTGGTTGTATGGGTGCACAACTTCTGCTGCTCGTTCATAGAGGTAATGCCTAATGACTGCATCTTGGCCAGCTTCAACCCCTAATAGTCCTGCCAAAAGCTGTTCACCGAAATCGAACTTTGTTAAGTGATCACTTGATCTAACAATTTAACTTTTTAGAGTGTATATAATTAATTAATTTAATGTCTTCAACACGTCTTTCACGTGCAAGTAAGGTTTTTGAGCTATGCATATAGTAAATTGAATGAAATGTTGATATTTGAATTCACGATCTTTCCGATCAAAAATAAAAAATAAAAATCCAGGACCTTAATTTGGTAACAGGGCTCTGATACCATATTAGTGACTAGTTCAGATCAAATGATTACTTATTCCTAATATCATGATAGACTTGAGTTCAAGTCTTGCTATTATTATCCTGTTCAATTCTCGCAACTATTAATCCGTTTACACGTGGATACATATGTGATTTGATTAAAGCCAAAGTATTAATCTGCTCACCCTCTTCGTAAGATAGCCATTGATGTTGGGGTTGGTGCCCACATATCCAAGGATCCCCATGTATGGAATCACATAAGAAGCCAGCATGAAACTGATACTGTCACGGTAGGGGTTGAATGGAGGCATAAGTTCATATCCCATAGCTTCGTTGAACAATTTTTCAAAGTTTTCAGCACTAAGATCCAATTGAGGCCTCGGGAACCCACCCACTGTTGTTTTAAGGGCCCTGCAAAATGACACTTGCAAATTGTAAATTAGCATTCATATAAATGGCTTTTAAAAAGTATGAAACTACTAGAATCCAAAGGGTTTGATTAATGGTGGAGCTCTTGAGATGTGGACAACAGACTTGTCCACAATATGAGTTTAAATTAGTCAAGAGGCAATTTTTTTAGATCTGGTTTTAATAGGTATTGTGTCTAACTAACTTAAATTATATCTCTTTCGGACGAAGTCATATGTTCCAGAATTTAGATAATGATATGAACCGAAAGACTTCCGAGAGGGGTGTCTTGTCTTTGGAGAAACAAAAAAAAAAAAAAAATTGAATATATTCTAGGAGCATGTAACTAGATATATGAAAGATGGAACCTTAAATGACCAACTTCTTGATAGCCAAATTCTTCGATAATCTTTTGCGTGACAGAATCCAAATTTGCTTTCTGAGCACCAATTGGAGGAGGACCACCCCAGACCCACTCTGGTGCAACCTTATCAAGTCCATATCCTAGAGCACCCCACAAGAAGAAGTCACATTCTAAGTGCTCCAGGTTCAATGCAAATTGCATTGGGTCGATATCTTCTTTATATACAGGAACTGCATGCTCTGGATAGCCTGATGGGCAAAGTGGATCAGAAAAAGCCATAGAAATCATTAGCATGGACATGATCAAAGTGGTTATGGAGGATAGAACTACATCCATCTTTGTTTCACTGTGTGTGTGTGTGGTTTTTTAAAGAGGAGAGGGAGATGAGTTATGAGATGATATGGAGTTTGAGATGCTTGAAGTATTTATACTATGTTGAATGCAATAAGTTTAATTTCCTTGTTAGACTATGTAAATAGAGAGTTTGACATCTCTATCATGATAGGAGACAACACGAAAACCATTTGATATACTATTGCTATATATATAGAGAGGAAGTTATGCAGTGTTTGGCTGTCTTCAAAATCAAAATATAACTTAACCTGTCAATTTTGTCACATTAATTAGCAGTTGCAGCTTTTCAAGTTGGCAACCTCGGTTTCTTATCATGACGGTAATCTTCCCCCGGGGACCCCAAAAGCAATTGAAAGAGATACTCCCCAAGAAGACTGAAATACCAATACGAAAGGTGCTCCTTTCTTAAATGTGTTTGAGATCCTTACGTCAACCAGCATGCCAAGAAAAACATATAATTAGTTGAGTAAAATTTCAACCACGATGGTTTTCACCATCACCATGCAGTGTCATTGTGACATTTTGTTTCAAATCGATTCTATAAGAGATTTATTTTACTTTATAATAATTTGTGTTTACTATTACTATTAAGACAGACTTAAATATTTTACACCAATTGATTAGGTACAATGTGTCGATAGGCCAGTAATTGGATCACTACTACTGTCAACATAAACTTAAATATTTTAAACTAATTAATTTGGCTCGATGTGTTAACTGACTAGTAGTTGGATTTGAATCATTATAGCCATCTACTTCAGTTTATCATCTAAGATATTTGATCGATCGACAAATAGTAGTAAGATATTTTTACTTATGTTGATAATTGCTTGTCTCAGAATTATGAGTTTGATAATGATTCGATATATACATGGAAATTAAGTTTTATATTCTTGTCATGAGCCTCACAATAAGTTACGATGTATTTGTTTATACTATTAATGAAATATTGTCATTGCTTATCCAAAAAAGATTTTTATAAGATGTATTATATGTGTTAGATGAAAGACTGATTATGATTTAATAGAAGCTTTGGTTGGTGCTAGAGTTGTGCCTAATCTGAAACCATATTTGGTGGACAAACCAAACGCGTTTTCAGGAAAGAATTCAAAAGTTTGTTAATTATATATGTTTGCTAGTCTAATAGAATTCGTTAGTGTTTGTCCTAGTGATTTTCGTCATTAAGATCGTTAATTCGAGAATCAAACTGTATTACAACTATTCTTAAGAAAAGTAATTAAAAGAAAGCAATAAATAAAAGCAGTAAAATCTATTCCATATCTACTCCAAAGGATAAAAAGTTATGACTTTATCAATATCATGTTGGCATAGCCGTGGTTTCCACTAAGCAGTAATTTATAACCATCGAGTCAAACGTTGGTCGATAATATTTATGATATCCAATCTCATAATCACTTCAAGCTTAATCCCACGCTTGGCTACATATATGCCTATAAAGCTATACACGTGACTTGTTTGTTGTCACATTGTTTTCTTGTCGTGGTTATTCTAGACATTTAAGTAAACACCGAAGGGTTTCTCCCTCATGAGGTAGTTAATAGGAATGACACGATTCAGATAATTATGAAAAATAATAAAATTATAATTGAAACCGTTTAAAAAATTAATAATCATAATCGTAATTAAAATCTAACAGTTTTTAAATTTACTAATCATAACCGTAACCATTAAGGATTCAAAAAATCGGGATTAACCGTAACTATAACCGTTTAATTAAAAATAATAATAATAAATTAGTTTAAATAAAAAATACCTAAAAAATGTAAGAAAAAATAATTTAAATGTAAAAAAGCTAAAAACAAAAGAATCCAAACCAATGATAAAATTTAAAATAAATTATATAATGATTTTATGAGCAAAAATCAAAATCAATAAGTTATGCAAAAAAAATTATTCCTTAGTAAAGTTGACAATTCTTAAGAGTATAAATATTGATCTAATGAGTTTAGCTCATCTTTTTTAATTGAACTTATTCCACTTTTTTTAATTGAATTTAGTTCAGATATTTATCATTTTAATAACCAATTTTAGTTAATGTTCTATTATTTTAAGTGTACATACATACATACATACATACATACATGCATATATATATGTATATGTATATGTATATATATTTATTAAATTAATAATTAAGTTTTAAATTTTTATTTTTTTTAATATCTAAAATTAAAACTTATCAATTTATCTATTAATTATTTAAAAAAATCAAATTCTAACTAATACCCTAACAATTTTTATTATTAGATTTTATTAAATAAATACCTGTAGATTTTAAATTTATACTTTAACAATTGTGGTCCTTAGTAATCAACAAACTCCTATCTTCAACTACCATCGTGTCATAGTTCTAATCACACATGGTCGAGACACATCTGGCCATGCGTTAATCAATCATAACATGGACTCCTTTTAATGATTTTGTGCACATGTGGCTCAAATACATTGTGAACACGTGTAAAACAAATTTATGATGTAAACAACACGGAAGCAAGATAGTTTTAAAAAATTTCTGACAATAATTTTTTATTTTTTATTTTAAAAAGATGGCTTAAAAATTGAGTAGATTTAAAAAAATATTGAGCAAATCATTAGATCTTTGATGGTCGGAGAGTTTAATAAAAGTTATTTGTTCTTTGCTCACTGAGACAAGTCCTGCCTCCCTTTATTTTATATTGTCATTGTGATCAGTTAAGAAATGATTTCAATTTTTAACTTAAAGTAAAAAGGGATATGAAAATTTTAAAATTAATAAAGAGGAAGATATACCATTATATTATTTTATGACAAATAGATATAAATAAAGTCAGATTCTAAAATTATTAACGGTGCATGAAGGGGTACTCTCTTAGATTGACCCATAATTTCTAAACTCCATTTCTAAGAATAATAGAAGTAATTACCAAACTATTATGAAAACCTTTTTTTTTTTTTGTGTGGGTTTTTTAATTGTTTGTTTTTTGCGAAACTATTATGAAAACTTGCATACTGAAGTAACCGGCCATCCAAAGCTTTAAGGTTTTGGAGAAGGGCTTTATTCACCAACTAACTTTTAGAGTTAACTTTAACGCCAGATGGCCAGACACCCCGAAAAAATTACTATTGATAAAGGTTGAATATATTTTGGCCCGAGCTCAGTTTTAATTTGCAAAATAGAGTAAAGGACTGCGGGTGTTATGACCCGAGAATCCTCTTTCGGTGTGAGAGTGAGTTAAATTTTTTTGCTAAAGAGAGTGATTTAAATTGTCCGAACTCAAATAATTATTAAGAGAAAGATAACAATAAATGATATACCAGTTACCTTGGTTGGTGGTGCATTCAATAAGTTATTTATACTAACATTAATAACAGGGAAATATTAACTATGTAATAGTGTCCCTCTTACACATGTCAGACTTTTTTCTTTTATCCAGAGTTATTGTCTTTATTTAATGTGTAATATCCGGACTGTCTATCAAATCAACAGACTGATTCAGATCACACAATTTGGGTCAAATCGATTCATACCCAATATGCATATTGGGCCGGTTTACACCTATATCAACTATTAACAACTCAATAATGTTAACAAAAAGAGACACTCTCAACAAGAATTATTAATATCATCAAATTCATGTAATCGACTCTATCTAATAAGATAAAGTTTGATTTAATTAATAACCCGATGACATATGGCACTTTTCTTGTAAGACAAAATATCGCAAACGTGGAGCCACGTATATTAACGCTTCCCACAGATTGACTATTTTTCTTAATTATTTCCATCTAGAATTACTTATGATGTTTTTTTGTTTTGTTTCATTACTTCTGTTGTTTGCGTAGGGAGAAAGGAGACATGAAATAGAAAACGTCAACAGATTGACTATTTTTCTTTATTCGTTCTGAAGTTACTTAGGATGGTGCATTAAACTTTTGTTGCTTTTACGAAGAAAAGAGAAATGTATGTTAAATTACGTAACTAAACTTTACAAGTAATTGAATAATGATGAGAAATGTACATTAAACCTAAATAAACATGAGAAGTAATTGAATAATGATAAGATATTAAGATATCAACATCAACTCATTCAAACTAACTTTTCTTCAATATAAATATTTTTTTATTTGGAGAAACAATTTAGGCTTATGTAATTAAAAAAAATTTGTGATTCTGAGAAGCCAAATAAAAATCGAAAAGGACTGGAGATCAGAGGGGCGAAAAGATATTATACTAGACACTTCAATTTAGTCGATTTCGTTCCCATTTAAACAAATTAATTTAGATCTTTTAATTCATCACATATATCATTTTAAGAGAGATCAAATGATTTTCAAATATTCGAATTATTTTATTATAATTTCATCATGAATTTATCTATCATACAAATATTACTAGTCCTCAAAAAAAAAAAAATACAAATATTGTCGAAGAAAAAGAACAAGAATATGGTAAATATCTACAATCTGACAACCGCAAAGTCATCGTTAATACTTAAAGACACGTTGATTTTTTTTTTTTTCGAAAAAGACACGTTGATTTAAACCTGCAATTTCTTTACGAAAAGTCATCATTAATATTCCAGACGTTAACTGGTGAAGTTAACCAGTCAATATATATCTCCCATCTTAAAATTTAGCCTCATCTACTTTGAAATAGCGTATAAAAGCATCTCGAATATTAATAATTGTCAATGACCAAAAAAAAAAAAAAGAGCTTAATAAGCGTCATCATTTTTTTCTCTTTCATACCTAACAGAGATTAGTTTGGAGTGAAGATGTGTTATGAACTCGATAGTAGTAGATTGTTCTATTAATGATAATGGCCCAACCCAAACTACGGAGTCTAATACAGTTATTGATCAACCAAGCCCAGCTATTACATGTCTTGTTAGTTAGAGTTTATTAGATATTTTAGCATGTAAGGTGTGAAGCATTATATATCTTGGTGGTTGTATCAGAGAAGGGAAAACAAATCAAACACTATCTTTATTTCTATTTTGTTCTTCTTTCTTCAATTCTTTGTAATTTTCCTTTTTTTTTATGTCTTTCTATTCTTCCTCAAAATTTTAGTTCGTTACAAGATGTTAGTGTTTGGTGATTGTATTAGATGTCTCATATTACACATCTTCTTCTGCTCCACTTCACACGTATAGGGGAAGGCTTCCAATGTATAAAGCTTGTACACCAATAGAAACAAAATCTTGTTGGAGGATGGTGTAAAGAGGCAATATTTTTAAGGTAGTTTGACATAATAATGTCATTCGTTTTCGGAGTATTTTTCTTTATTATTCAAAGGAGGCACTTGATCCATGAAATGATTTTTTATTTTCAATAATCACATTCCTGAAAATGTGAATCTCAGAAATATAATTAAAATTATTTGGTACGTTAAAAATATTTTTAAAAATATTTTATCAATTCCAAGAAATGTTATATTTTTATGTTTGGTTGAGACTCAATATTTTTAGGAATTTTGAGCAATTTTCTAAAAATTCCCTTAACTCAAAAAGAAGAAAATATCATGGAAAAAATATATATACAAAGTTCATAATAACATAAGATAGGTGGATTTTTGAAGAGTTGAAAAAGAAAATACTTTAAAGAAAATAGAAGAAATAGGATTTAGTATTATGTGTTGTGTGTTTATGTATGTAATACGATAGTCCACACGCCTATACGCATATAAATTTATATGTATAAATAAAAATGAGTGTAATGCATTTGAATTTGAAGGGTTTAGACCGAAAAGGTTGTATTTTTTATTTGAAGAATTGTTGCCCCAAAAAGGTCTTGTTTTATTAATGGGTAGTTTTTTTTTTTTTTGTCTGAATAAATGGGTAGGTATGAATCAAGCATATTTTCCACGCACTTTTCTATATATTGATGAATATGAGTGTAATTTTGAATGGATGGTTTGGAGTTATGGGATTTGAATATTTTGAATTTGAAGTGTTAGATGGAAAAATTTTGGATTTTTCTAGTTAAGAAGTGTTTTTATCTTATTATTTAATTTTCTCTAAAATATTCAAATTGTAATACCCCGATCTCTTCCGAGATTGGAGCTCCAACCCAAAACTCGAGGTCATAAAAAATTAAGAAAAACAGACGGAGTCTCCCCTGTTTATAGAACAATCCAAAACCTGTACACAATAATTATAACCTCAAAACCATAATCCAACCTCTTCCATAATTCCTAACCTCCAATATCATAACACTCATCAACTCCCAAGGTCATTTGAGCCTTACAATCACTACAAAAATTAAGTTGTTTTGTGACGATCAGTAAACGTCACATTTTCATCACTGTGACGAAATTTAAGTTGTCGTGAAACATGGCATGCCAAAATCATTTTTCGTCACATTTTTGTTGCAATGTGACGAATTTGCGACGATATAGAAAGCTAAAACTTTTCGTAGCAAATTCGTCTCAATGCGACTAATTTGCTACGAACTATGATTGTCGGTAAATCGTGGCAAACATTTCGTGGTAAAATCGTCACAAGGTATTCGTGGTAAAATCGTGGCCGAATGTTGTCGCAAATGTTTCATCGCAAATTCCTCCCAAACTATTTTCGTCCCAAAATCATGGTAATTTTCAAATTATTTTTGTCACAAAAGTGTGGCTAGATTTCATTTATTTTGTCACAAATTTGTGACGATGTTGAAACTATTTTCGTCACAAAATCGTGGCAATTTTCAAATTATTTTCATCACAAAAGCGTGGCTAGATTTCATTTCTTTTGTCACAAATTTGTGTCAATGTTAAAACTGTTTTCGTCACAAAATCGTGATAATTGTCAAATTGTTTTCGTCACAAATTCATGGAAATTTTCGAATCCACTATTCTTATATTGCTTGTAATATTATCTTGTTTGTCGTGCTAAATTACAAAATAACATTCATAATTGAATCTCAAGCAATTTCTGAAGGCAACCCCATAATTAAATCTCAAATAATTACACAACCTACACATCCATTCAAATGAACACAAATTTACACCAAAGTAGTTCAATATACATAATAGCCAGCATTCAACAAAGTTACCTTCTTCAAATATACATTCTAAAAGAAATACTAAATGTACATCTATCATACCATGACCTTATAGATCCTATTGGGCATCACCGTCTTGCTGTTCTGAGGGAGACTGAGATTAATCCGGATGCGGTTGGGGTGGATGGGGAAACAATTGGGTCAACTGAGCGATCTGTTGCTGAAACTTTCTATATTGCTCGTTTTGCTGTGCAATCAATTCAGCCCTTAAATTTGATGTTGCCCTATTGACGGCTTCTTGCATTTCTTGCTCTGTTATTCGATGAGCAACAGACGGGACGTCGTGCGCGGACCCTTATATAGACTGCGATCCTAAACCATACAATCGTCCTCCTCTAGCTGATCCGCCTACTGCTTGGTAAAATAATGCATCACGGTCAATAGGTAGTGCAGTCGAATCTCCTTGTGATGACGTTGTGGCCTGCTCGACTAATTCTTTGTACTTGGCCTGCGATTAATATGTAATTGTTGTTATTTTACTTTAATGTTAATTATAAATCATAGAATAAGTTCAAATAAATATATGACATACCTTGGTTTCTTCAGCCCTAGAGTTAGGGTATAGACCATCGGCACCTTTCCTATGAACTTTTTCAAACACATCTTCCCTCGTCACTGGTCCCTCCGATTTTGATTCTTGTAGAAGCATTTATCAAATAAAAATTCCTAAATTAAATATTTAATTATCATATATAAATACAATTTAAATAAATAGTTTAATACTTACCAATCTTCTCTTGACCTCGTGAAATGGGAGACATCCAGCATAATGTGGAGACGGCTTACTCAATCTGTTCTTTTTGTTTGTCTCTTACCTCTTCCTCCATGCATATGTGTTCCAGTGCTGACATAGTCCCTCCCATACACTGTCACTCAACCAATTGGGCTTAATCTTTTTCTTTTTTTCCGTTTCATGACCCCTATAGAAGAGGCCTTGTAACCGAGTATTAATGTTTTTAAAAAATAACCGGCGGATGACTGGTTCATCAAAGGGGTACCACTTGTACAATCTCTACAGTCATATATTAAGTATTAGTAATACAACTTATATATTGACACGGTATATGAAACTAAAATATATATTTGAAATTAATTTCATATACTTTAGTACCTGAAAAGGGATGAACCTTCTCTCTTTAACATCAACTGGAATCGCACCCCATCTTGTCCAAGGCTCGTTGAACCCGACATTTAATATATCGGTGACCATTCGTGCTGCCCCAGCCAGTATCCATCTACAATTAGTAAAAGATACAAAAGTATACTAACAATTGTAATAAAAAAAAATAAACAAAATAATGTACATATTATATAAAATTGTACTTAATGTTCTCATACCCGCCTGAATACATCATCATGTGTGTATGTCTATCAATCTGTCATACAGTGTACGCCTTCAAAGATGGGAATCCATATTCTTGCCAAACCTCTAAATGTACTCCATCAGCCCGTCGTTGAGCAGCAGCTGAAGACTCCGGCTGGTTAGTAAATGGTATGAAATAGGCCATAGGAGAGTCATCAGAGTCAACGTGCAAACCATCTAAGTGTTGTGGCAAGCCCGTGGATGAAATAGTTGCTGGAGATTGATTATCGGTGGGTAAAGTGGATGAAGTAGTTGCCGGAGATTGATCATTTGTGGGTCTGCCAATCTGTTAGATCAACCCTGGAGTACTCAATGGTATTGAAGTGGATGAAGTAGATGTTCGCCCAACATCGGAGGATGAGTGGGATGTTTATGCACCACCTGAACGTGCAATAGAGCGCTGCAACATCCCAGGAGGCACATATTTTCTAGCCGTACCTTTATTTTTATTTTTATTTGAAGACATGTCTGCTTTGGACAAAATCCAACTATCATTAAAGAATGTAGATCTACACATGCAATTTGAATACATTACAATCATATTAAATGATTATAAGTAATATAAATACATTGAAATAATCCATTAAATATAATTAGCACTAATCATTATCATTATCTTCATCGTCATATTTATTTTTATTTTCATCTTCGTCTTCATCTTCATTTTCGTCTTCATCTTCGTCTTCGTCTTCGTCTTCGTATTCCTCTTCACCTTCATCTTCACCTTCACCTTCACACCTTGAATTTATTGTTGTTGATATTGTAACTCATTCAATTCCTCTTGCAATACTTCAATATTTTCAATTGATTCATGAACACGTCGAGGCATCTCTCCATCATCTGGTAGTATTACATGCACATCCATTTCATCTGATTGAAAAAGTATTTCCTCTTCTATTTCATACTCCTTACGGGACACATCATAGTAATTCTTCGGTTTGATTTTGCATACAACCCACCAGTCTGCGCGATCTCTCTTAGCACCAAGGTATTTGCAGTAATAGACTTGATATGCTTGTTCTGCTAACACAAACGGTTCATATTTTGGAAATCCCCTCTTCACATTGACCTCGACAATTCAATACTTAGGATGTTCCTTAGCACCTCTGTCCTTTTGCATATCATACCATTTGCACTTAAAAAGAGCAACTGTTGTATGTTTCTGTGTTGGATTATGGTACTTCAATTCAACAATGTCCTCCAACATTCCATAGTAGTCACTGTACTCGGTAGTACTATCATATGTCCGCTTGACGGATACTCCACTATTCATTGTGGACTTGGAAGACCCGTATTCCATGGTGTCAAATCGGTATCCATTAACCAAATAGCTTGACCACGTGCGTACTCTCTTACTTGGCCGCATAAAAAGACATTTTACCCGATCATCAATACCATTACTGCATGCAAACTATAAAACAAGGAATTTACCGGAAGTTAAAGAGTTGATTGCTAACTTCAATGAAAATAACCATTAATTAGATGTGTACTTACATGGTCGTATAACCATTTTGGGAAAAGATTGTCAATCTTATTTTGAAGTTGTATCACTGTTAATGGTGGATAATTTTGGGAAAGATATTCCTCAAACATCCTATGAGCAATATATGGGGTTCATATTAGAGATGTATTGGTGTACTACAAAAAATGTACAAAATGTCATCACCTTACCGGATATAATGGTGAACCTCTTGGAAATTCATTAATACATATAGGTGTGCAGCATATAACTCTTGATCATCTAGCATTCGGTACTTTACTTTTCCCATTGGACAACCCGAGTAAGTAAATAAAGCTAAGCATCCATCAGGGTAGTCCACATCGCTATATTGGTCATTTCGACCAATATTTCTTGTTTTAGTTCTCATATGAGGTTCGAAGTAATATGAGCAAAAGGTTGATGTTTCCAAGAAAAGATAGGCTTCACATATAGAACCCTCAACCCTAGCTTTATTCTTTACTCCCCTCTTCAAACGATGTAAGATCCTACATGAGTATTGATATGTACAATTAAGTATTGTTTAATGCAAGTGTTTGCATATAAATTTGGGAAAAAATATATAATTACCTTTCAAAAGGATACATCCATCGATATTGCACAGGACCACCGCATATTGCTTCATACACCAAGTGTACTGGAAAATGTTCCATCGAATCGAAGAAGGCAGGGGGTAAGATCTTTTCCAAGTTGCAAAGAGTCACGACAACATTTTCTTGCATCCTTGCTAGATCTTCTCTATGAAGAGATGTACAACATATATCTTTGAAGAACAAACTTAGTTCTGTAAAAGCTTCCCAAACATGTTTAGGAAATACCTCACGTAAAGCTATAGGGAGCAATCTCTCCATAAAGACATGACAATCATGACTCTTCATATGCGACAACTTCAGATCTTTCATGTCAACACATCTTGTTAAATTGGATGCATATCCATCAGGGAGTCGTAAGTCCATAACCCAATCTAGAATTACTTTTCTCTCGGCCATAGGCAATGTGTACACACCCATATTCAGTTTATAACCACTACCCGCTTTGCTCTGAATACATAATTCAGGACGGTCACAAAAGTTAGAAACATACATTCTCGCTTTCAAATTATCTTTTGTCTTACCCTTGACATTCATCACAGTGTTGAAAATATTATCAAACACATTCTTCTCAATATGCATCACATCTAAATTATGGTGCACAAGATGTGAACGCCAATAGGGCAAATCCCAAAAAATACTTATTTTCGTCCAATTATGCTTCTCCCCAAAGCTAGGTATCTTGCTTGTTGACAATTCATTTGCTGTAGGGAAGTCTTTTACACGTTCCTAAATTTGTTCACCATCTAATATAGGAGGATGATCAGATCTTTCAGCTCTACCCTTAACAAAATTCTTCTTGTCTCGCCGTAACGAACTACTTGGTGGTAAGAACTGACGATGACAATCAAAAAAACAATTTTTTCTACTAGCGGTCAATTGGAAAGCCTTTGAATGTTCCATGCAATATGGACACGACAATTTCCCATGTGTACTCCAACCAGATAACATACCATATGCCGAAAAGTCATTTATTGTCCACAATAGAGCTGCCCTCAATTGAAAATTTGTTTATGTTGACACATCATAACAACGTGCCCCTACTTCCCATAAATCTTTCAATTATTTGATTAGGGGCTCTAAGTATATATCAATGTTCTTACCAGGATTTTTCGGGCCTGGAATAAGAAGAGTTAAGAACATGACAGGGTTCTTCATATACATCCATGGTGGCAATTGTATGGTGTCATAATCACCGGCCAACAAGAATAAGGTTTAGAACTTGAGTTGTATGGATTAAACCCATTTGAACATAGCCCAAGACGAATATTTCTTGGTTCAGCATCAAAACTAAGATATACTCTATCAAAGTGTTTCCATGCCTCAGCGTCAGACGGGTGACATATATTCCCATCTTCAACTTGGTGCTTCTTATGTCATTGCATATGTTCAGTTGTAACCTTTGACATGTATAGCCTTTGCAAACTCGGAGTTAGCGAAAAATATCGCAACTTCTTCTGAGCTATGAGCTTACCCCGTCTTGATGTCTTGTAACGTGGCTCATAGCAATGGGGACAAGAGTCCATATCACTTATATCCTTGTAAAACAATGTGCATCCATTTTTGCAGACGTCTGTCTTTTTATATCCCAATCCTCAAGGCCTCATTTCCTGTTTGAAGTTGTAAAATTTTTCAGGTAAATTATGAGTTTTTGGTAATGCTTCCTTCACTGTCTTGATCATTCTATTAAAGCATTGTTCACTCATATTTTCTTCACACTTGATATTCATGAAACGAGACACAGCAGACAAATGAGTTAGAGTCTCACAACCATCCCATAATGGTTCATCAGCAGCCTTCAAGAGATTAAAAAATTGTGATGTTTCTGTGTTAGGTGGCTCACGTGGTTGATCGTGATCCATAACGAACTCTGGATGAGCAACATCAAATACCATTATCCTATAGGTATTTCTTTCATCAAACCCAGGGTAATTATAATTATGAGTAAAGTTCTCATGAGATGTATTACCATAATTATGAATTTGTTCCCCATGTGAAGTCTATTCGTAATAATACGACATGAAACCTTGCTGATAAAGATGGACCTTTACATCATCAGGATCCAAGAACTTGCGATTTTTGCATTTTGCACATGGACATCTTATCTTATCACCATCCATGTAATGTTGCTGACTACTTGCAAATGCAACAAATTCACGTATACCTCTAATAAACGTATTACTAAGCTTCCTGTCGGGTTCCAAATGGTGGTACAAATTCATGGCCCAATATGTTAATTGGCCCTACTACAGTTGTTGGGCATAATTAATTTGTAGTCCCAACTAAAGGTATTGGGCCCTATTAGAGTTGTTGGGACAAATTCGGCCTAGTTAAATTATTGAGTCAATTAAAGATGTTGGGCCCTATTGGAAATGTTTTGCCAAATTATAGTTATTTGAGCCTAATTAAAGTCAAATTCTTCATTGTATTGTCCAAATGTAGTTACGACTATAATATGCCCATCCAATTATGATAGAAATTGTGCAGTTATGCCTATAGCATAACTGAATAAACTAGTAAAATTGAAAATGAAAGGAAAAGATATAACATGAACTGATAAAGGAACTGAAAAAAAAGTAAGAGGTAAGAAATAGAAAATAATAAAAAGAAAAAGACAAATGGTAAAAAATAAATTGTGAATATACAAAATTCTTATAAAACGAGGATGTTTGATGCCATTGAAGGTGAAATATAATTGTAGTGATCTAATTAATTAATGATTATTCCTTACCTAACATTCAGTTCCATATATATACTATAAGAATACCTAACCATGGAAAAAATGCATAGGCTTTATTGTACTTGCTCTTTGACCTTGAAAAATGAAAAAGAAGAAATGTTGCTCTTTTCTCACCATAGAATATTATAGCTTGCTTAGTTAGACATTCTCTTCTTATCATAATGATAGCATTTAACTCTAGTCAGACTTCACTTTTTCCTTAAAAAAATTACACTGGAAATTTTTTTGAACCCTAATTATAAGATAGATAATAAGGCTTTGATTTTATAGTATGAATACAAAAGATCAAATTCTTCAGTAACAGAAATCTCAGGGTTCACATTACTATTTAATTTTGGTTATTATGCTTACAAAAAGAATAAGAAACTTTATAACAACATTTATCAATGTATTGGTTTATTATAGTCATGTGGCACTAAAAGCTTTAAGACGAAATTAGTTAATGAATGTTACTTAGCCTAATGAAAGGTGAATAAAAAAACATAGATTTAATCATTTCGCATTTATCAGCATGCAATACTCCACACATGTGATACATCATGCATGACACCCTCATAACCTTCGTTAAAAGAAGTAGTATCATTGTTTCCTCACATTAATTTGCCAAGTTCTTTATGGCGATAAATACTAGTCTCAAGAAAAGACATTAGAAAATGACTCATCAAAGTAGTGTTGATGATGAATTTGGTTAATTTTCTACTGGTGAATTTAAAATTGTTCTATTTCTATCATCGTATTAGAGGGGTAGTGGATTTAGGATTTTTATTTTCTAACATTTGTTAAAGGCTTCAACATTTCAGAGTCTTGTACTGATAAAAGTAGGTGAATCACATGTTACTGGTATTTTAGACAAAGGGAGCACCCAAAGGCCCAAAAAGGCCAAGTTTGACCATAAAAGTCAACTATGTTCATTTTTGACAATACCACTTTTTCGGGTAGAAATGGTCTTCTGTACAAATTATATCTGTATTTTAGTTTTTGAAAAAGTAGCTGGACTGATGCGAAATATAATCCTTATGAAGAAATTAGGAATATAATTGGAAAAGTTCATCGTTAGTGTAAGGTACAGATGGTTGATTTCTTCGATTTATATGTATTCTTATATGTGCAAAAGTTTGCTTCAAAATGTCTTTCTACATATGATGATTGTTTTTCAGTTGTAAAAGTAGTTGGAGTAATGGGAAATAAGATAGGAACGTAATTGTCAACTTTATGATATGTTAATGAATGGATTATATGATTGATGTCTTCGCTTGATATGTCTGCTTAAATGTACATGTGAATTTGATCTATAAACTTATTTTTTTGAGAAATGATCTATAAACTTATTATTGATGTTTTCATACTAATTAGTAATCAGCTACATTATTTTTCACCTTTGGAGACGGGGTTTTTTAGGATCATATGCCAAGTTATATTTTTCTTTTTCCTTTTGGAAATTAACATGCATAAGGAATAAATGAGTGGTAACTAGTGAGTGGGACACTTGTTTTCTTTTCTTCTTCATGTCTTTGTTTCTTAACTGTTGGTCTGTTGTTCTTTATCTGCAACACTAAGTTCTCTAACATAGGATACTATATTGACCACATTTAAGTGATCTATTGTTTACTAGCTCTCACCTTATAAGATTAAAGGGCTAAACTTCTATAATTTTCGAGTGATGTGCAATTCCCTTCCAACTCAAATAACATTGGCATACCACACTAGTCTATTTTACTACTAGGGAAAGAAAAAAATGTTTAAACCTTAGATTGTTAGAGATTTGGCAAGGATTCACTGATATGTTCCTCAATTATAACTATACTTCTATCTAATAAAGAAAAATGTCGGAAATACAATCAGCACTAGAAATCATAGTTGAGACATGTTGTGGTTATGTTCCAAAAATGAAAGGGAAATCATCCTATTTACTACTACAAAGTTTAGATATACAAACACTGATACAGGGCAGATTACTATATGTAACAGAATCTCACAAGAGATTTCAAATACATAATCCAAAGTTCAGTACATAGTTATGGAAAAGAGAAACAATTGCCTATAACATTTAACAAGAAAGAAGGAAAAATCAACAAAAAGCACTCTTTGTTTATCTATATCATGTAAATGGACATGCCAACAACCTATTATTGTATTAATGCCCTTCAAATTTTTTGAAACACAATGATGTTAACCTTATCATTCACAAGTTTCCCTGTCTTCTCAACAAATTCAATGAATCCTCATCATGGGTTATTTTTTAACCCGAGGCTCAAGTACTGACAAGTTTATCTACAAATTATGCTAGTTTTGCAATTTTTCACTTTCAACTATAAACATGCCAAATTAAAAAATACAACTAAATATGACCAACACACTCACCAAGCACAAGTTTCCACAAATGACCTAATTCTTCAAAACACTAAAAAAAAAAAATGTAAGCTAGCAGCAGCATATGCATAACACACAACAACCAAATCGGACCAAACACACAACAACTAAATCGAGTTTCATGTCCAAATGCACCTAGATACAGCCACAACCAAATCCAATTAAACCCATCTCAAATTCTTTAGTTTTGCCTATAAAATGTCACCAATGCCAGCAACTAAACCTACCAACCAACACAACATAATTAATGGAAAACACATTTTCACTTTCTAAACCATATAACTAACCGAAGAAAACTGACCTGTTCTTTAACGTCTACATATGCGCGTGATGGTAGTGGTGGTGCAAGGTGGTGGTAGTGATAGGTGGCGCGCAAGATGGTAGTGCTATGTGGCTGTGGTGGTGGTGCTGCTGCTGCTGTTTGTGTGTGTGAGTGTTTTGGGATAATAAAAATGGGATGTGGGTGAAAAAGGGGTTAGGTTAATTGGCCCCTTTTTCACCCGTGTTTTTTTTTTTTTTTTAAATATGACTCTCGTCACAAATACGTCATAAAATAAAAATTCGTTGTTATTTCGTCACAAAAACGTAGTCTACACTAATTTGAAATTATCTAATTAAATATTGCGTCAAATTTGTGACAACTTTCAATTTACCAAATGTCATCACTAAATTGTAGCATACTGCCACGAAACTACGACGAAAAATCTAATTTGTATAAAACGTTATCCTTTCGTCACAAATTCAGTATAACTATTCGACATTCGTCACATAATCATAGCATAAGACCACGACCATGCGACGACTTTTGTTTTCTGAGCTAGACTATTGCCAGTCGTGGAAAAATTGTCACAAATTGTGACGAATTTGTGACGAATTTGTGACCATTTGTAGTGATCGTCACAAATTCATCACAAGTTCCACATAATTTGAGTCTCAAAAAATTTCGTAGCATTTTCGTCCTAATTTTGCGACGAATTTATTTTCGTCACAAAATAGCATGTTTTTTTGTAGTGAATCAAGATAAAATAAGGCATACAAGCAAGCATTGACAAAAGCTATTGAAATTATGTATTTTAAAACCGCTTATCTTACCACTTTAATCATATCTATCAAACTTTCTTATAGTTTAAGTCATCAATCATCTTCCCTTAGAGCATCTCCAATGCAAGGCTCTAAAATGTAAAAGTTTCCAAATTTGGAAATTTTTAGAGACTGGGTCTCTAAAAAACATATTTAATGATTTAAATATACATGGGACTCACCACTTTTCACAACTTTTGAGGCAAAATAGAGACTGAATCTCTATTTTGCCTCAAAAGTTGTGAAAAGTGGTGGATCCCATGTATATTTAAATAATTAAATATGTTTTTTAGAGACCCAGTCTCCAAAAATTTCCAAATTTGGAAACTTTTACATTTTAGAGCCTTACATTGGAGATACTCTTACCTCCCACACAAGCATGCAAGTTAAATTTAGATAATAAAGTAAAACATTATAATTATTACATGTCCTCTACAACTATCTAGTTATACAAATCTTTTAGCTCATATTACAATCCTTCAAACAACACAAATACATCCAACTTTGTAATATCAATATACTTTACATCATAACACTCAAAATACTCATCCATAGCTACAAGCAAGCAATGAAGCTTCCAAACTTCCTCTAAGGACCCAATTATTCTTTACTTGGAAAAATGTTAGAAATGAGGGGTAAGCATACAATACATGTATACTCAGTGAGGGAGGGAATTGTTAACCGAGGAGGTTTTCGAATTCATTTTCGGGCAATGCAACAGTTAGTCACAGAAGATAGCAAATATACAGTAGAGAAGCAATTAAACTATGAAATACCATACATTTTATAAGGATACGTTGCGATAACCCTTATCACTCCAACTATTCGAATCACGAACCACGAACTCACAAACCCAAACTCGAATTCGTTATGCCGGCATCCCTTTACACCAATGGGTACTCCGGATGTACCCAAACCTACGTCCCAACAACCCCTAGCGATCTCCGGACCAGGCAAATGAGGGAATAGCCGACGGAGCTAAGGCTACCAACACTGGCAAGCCCGATACTGCCCAGCGAGGCCATCGCTTCTACTGCGACGATGAGGTTGCGCAACCATCGAAACGAAACCACATAAAACAGTGATAAAACAGTATAATAATAAAATCCAATAAACATAAAAATGAGGGATAACAAAGTAGGTTGCCCTCGCACATGAATTACAATCAATAGACAATAACTTATAACTCAAGCAATCACATATGCAACTTTCTTTAAATTTCAAGCAATACACGAAGACAATTGCATAATAAATAACATATACATTAGTATTGACAATTCATATAAGTGGGAACACCATATATCAACTAACCAAAATGTTACACAAGCATAGCCAAAACTAGAAATGCAAGTATAATGCAAGTCTCTCACCTTGGATCAGGCTACATATGCAAGAGAAAAGGTAGATTCACCCCAACCCTCTTGGAATTAGCCCGGAAGTATAAACCCTAATTTCATATAAGTATATCCTTTAGCAATTGATTATACCAAGTCTATTCACAAAATACAAATTCACAAGTTCATAAAATCCTTTGGAAACTCAAGGATACTCAGCTAATCATAAACTAGTTGTTAGTACATTGTAAACAACACATAACACGCGTTAATATTTGATTAACAACAGTTCATTACATCTAATAACTCTTTATCTCTCACTAAGAATAACTTATCAATCAGAGTCATTTATTCTCAAACTAAAATTAAAAGCTACACTTACCTGTCGTTAATTCTCTTGATTATCTAATAGCATGGTACAACACATAAAACACAAGGTTAAACAACTCAAAGGTAAAAGTGTTACACTTAAGAATTAAGCTAAGAACAAATTAACTATAATTACGTTTTTAGCCATCACATAAAGCACTATATCACACATAAACACATTAAATTTGCACTAAAGGCAAGAGTACAAGAAAGCAAGTTAACTAGCTAACTAATGTTTCCAACATTATTAGTTGTCATTTTGAACTAGGACCAAAACACACAAGTTTACAAGCTGACTAATGTTCATACCATTATTAGTTTAAAACTCAAAGCTAAAATTCATTATCACTCTAACCAAATACATTTTAATGTCATAGAATTCTTAGCAGTTAATAACATAAAGCTAACTTTAACTGATTAGCCATTAACCTTCTTTTCAATCAAAAGGACTAGGTAACCAAGACAATTAATGAAATATACTCATATACATTTCATAGTTCATACACTACACAATACAAACTAATCTTCTATTTGCAACCATTCATAACTTCACTTGACTCAAGAATACTTCAAGTTCTTTAGTAACATCACATAGCCTTGTAACAACATAGAAATATTTACTAATATATAAAGTTAAACTAACTATAACTAATCAAAATTACACTTAACATATAACTAAATGTCCATTACACACGTAGCTTAACTTATTAACACATAAGAAGTTCCAACAAGCTATATAGCAATGTACACAAGATATAGTCATATTCCAACAAATTAGTCAAGTCATTCAATTTATGAACTTCACTAATAGATTACACAAGTTATGAAAATGCAATTAAACACTTTAATAATCAACTACAAGCCAATTACTAGCTATAAAACCCTAACTTCAACATTTTCGCCTTTGTCAACTAAAGCAATTTTATTCCCATATGAAATTCAAGGCACAATTTCCACAAACCAACTATCCTACATTTCTTAGGATACTAAAAGACACTTACTTAAGCTCTAAAAACCCGTTTTTGAGACAAAAGCTCAGGAAAGCCCCGAGTCACTTTTAACTACAGCTATCCTAACTGCCCCTCAATTCAACGCTACGATAGTACCAAAAGTGCTTCCATACACATACAAGACTAACCCCCCACTTAAAACGAGCACGGTCAACACTTGGTCAAACGGCCCCTTTATGAATTCCAACTAAAAGGCTATTTTCCGAGCAACGGAAGGACACTACGAGCATGCTAGGCATTCACTAATCACTAACCAACCACGATGAAGCTCTACGAGCACCCAAAACACTCAAAACAACCAAACGGCTCAAAATGCACAAATGACCCCTTTTATATTCTAATTCAAATTTATCAATTCTAACCATCCAAAATCCATTTAAATGTTACATTTAGTCTCCAAAGCACTTCTAGCACCTGACCAAAGCATTAGAACGCAATTTAAATCGAAAACTCCAATTTTGGAATTTTACTATTTATGGTTCTATTCATCATCTTCCTAAAACATCCATACACCATTTTTAACCATTAAAAATGCTATCTAACTACAAAAGTTTACTCTACATACATATTAAAAAGTAATTGAAGCAATAAAACACAAATCAAAGCAATATATAACAAAATAAAATTTTGACATAAACTACATTTTGAACAAATATGCAATTCTTTGACCAAAAAATAAATAAATTTGCAATTCTTTCAAAAATCTCTCACCACACACCATGCTATGGAGGTTGTTGAAAGCTCAAAGGTAGCTCTAGAACACCTCCAAGAAATCTCAAGGTCAAATTTTGAAGATGGAAATTTCTTTTTTTTCTTCTTTTCCTCCCTTTTTTTTTATTTTGTTATGTTTTATAAGTGTATAATGGATATATAGGTTGGGCTTAATATTTGGGTTATGGGTTTTGTTGGAAAAATATGGGTCAAAGATAGGTTATTTGGCTAAAATGATGTCTTTAATGATTACTATTCATGTGATAGAGAAATTAATTTTTATTTCACTCTTCCCGAGATGTTATGCACGAAATAACATTTTTCTCATGCCTCACGTAAATCACGTACTTTGGAAAAAATACAAAATCAGAAAAATTAGACAGTTGAAAACGCATGTGAATAGTAATTTTTGAAAATAAGATTTTAATTAAGTAAATGCATAATTAAATGAAATTTTCTTTAAAAATTTTGTGAAAATAATAAAAATGTACATTTACTATTTACTAAATTAAATAAACTTACAATTTTAATATTAAAGTTATTTAAACACGTAGTTACACGTAAACGACAAATAATCACTTAATTGCACATTTATAATAAGTAAACTTTTAAGTAAGTAAATGCACAATAAATGCACCATTAAGGATACAAAATATAAGCAATGAATGATTTATGCATGTCCTAGGTCTTGGGCGTCACACCAATCACTTGGGAAAGTGATATGAATTCATAAGAGTATTATATTCCTAAGAATGTAATATGACTAAGAATAGATATATATATTTTATTTATTTCCCGAACCAAACATAGGAATATCGCATTCCTTATTTCACTTTTTTAATAATCCTGTAAGATTTTGTGATCCAAACCTTTAAAAGGATTACAATCATAGTTTTTCGTAGAAGAAAACCATAAAACTCTTTCAAGATCAATCTCACCTACGTTACGGTGTATGGCAAGTAACTCTACATTAGGGATCCCAATTCTACAATAATTTAATTTTTAGTGGATTTCTAAATTACTTTCCATATTAGATTGGGCTTAAAATTTGAACCAAAATCCAACAAGTCTTTCATCTTTCACGCTCCTTCTCAAGTTTTAAAACATCATACCGTGGCCAAAGACTGGTTGCATTTGATAAAACTGTCGGTTTTAAATGCCCATGTGGCATTTGCTAAATATAAATTTATTAGAGTAATGTTATATATCACCCCTTCACCTCATTATCTTTTTTTATATAATAGAATCAATTTTTACTATTTCCTATTTAGTAATGTTATTTACGTGTATGTCATTTATTAGAAATGCTATCTAACTACAAAAGTTTACTCTACATACATATTAAAGAGTAATTGAAGCAATAAAACACAAATCAAAGCAATATATAACAAAATAAAATTTTTGACATAAACTAAATTTTGAACAAATATGCAATTCTTTCAAAAATCTCTCACCACACACAAGGCTATGGAAGATTGTTGAAAGCTCAAAGGTAGCTCTAGAACACCTCCAAGAAATCTCAAGGTCAAATTTTGAAGATGGAAAATTTGTTTTCTTCTTTTCCTCCCTTTTTTTTTATTTTGTTATGTTTTATAAGTGTATAATGGGTATATGGGTTGGGTTTAGTATTTGGGTTATGGGTTTTGTTGGAAAAATATGGGTCAAAGATAGGTTATTTGGCTAAAATGGTGTCTTTAATGATTACTATTCATGTGATAGAGAAATTAATTTTTATTTCACTCTTCCCGAGATGTTATGCACGAAATAATATTATTCTCATGCATCACGTAAATCACGTACTTTGGAAAAAATACAAAATCGGAAAAATTAGACAGTTGAAAATGCATGTGAATAGTGATTTTTGAAAATAAGATTTTAATTAAGGAAATGCATAATTAAATGAAATTTTCTTTAAAAATTTTGTGAAAATAATAAAAATGTACATTTACTATTTACTAAATTAAATAAACTTACAATTTTAATGTAAAAGTTATTTAAACACGTAGTTACACGTAAAAGACAAATAATTACTTAATTGCACATTTATAATAAGTAAACTTTTAAGCAAGTAAACGCACAATAAATGCACCATTAAGAATACAAAATATATGCAATGAATGATGTATGCATGTCCTAGGTGTTGGGCGTCACACCAATCACTTGGGAAAGTGATATGAATTCATAAGAGTATTATATTCCTAAGAATGTAATATGACTAAGAATATATATATTTTTTATTTATTTCCCGAACCAAACATAGGAATATCGCATTCCTTATTTCACTTTTTTAATAATCCTGTAAGATTTTGTGATCCAAACCTTTAAAAGGATTACAATCATAGTTTTTCGTAGAAGAAAACCATAAAACTCTTTCAAGATCAATCTCACCTACGTTACGGTGTATGGCAAGTAACTCTACATTAGGGATCCCAATTCTACAATAATTTAATTTTTAGTGGATTTCTAAATTACTTTCCATATTAGATTGGGCTTAAAATTCGAACCAAAATCCAACAAGTCTTTCATCTTTCACGCTCCTTCTCAAGTTTTAAAACATCATACCGTGGCCAAAGACTGGTTGCATTTGATAAATCTGTCGGTTTTAAATGCCCATGTGGCATTTGCTAAATATAAATTTATTAGAGTAATGTTATATCTCACCCCTTCACCTCATTATCTTTTTTTATATAATAGAATCAATTTTTACTATTTCCTATATAGTAATGTTCTTTACGTGTATGTCATTTATTAGAAATGCTATCTAACTACAAAAGTTTACTCTACATAATATTAAAGAGTAATTGAAGCAATAAAACACAAATCAAAACAATATATAACAAAATAAAATTTTGACATAAACTAAATTTTGAACAAATATGCAATTCTTTCAAAAATCTCTCACCACACACAAGGCTATGGAAGATTGTTGAAAGCTCAAAGGTAGCTCTAGAACACCTCCAAGAAATCTCAAGGTCAAAATTTGAAGATGGAAACTTTTTTTTCTTCTTTTCCTCCCTTTTTTTTATTTTGTTATGTTTTATAAGTGTATAATGGGTATATGGGTTGGGTTTAGTATTTGGGTTATGGGTTTTGTTGGAAAAATATGGATCAAAGATAGGTTATTTGGCTAAAGTGGTGTCTTTAATGATTACTATTCATGTGATAGAGAAATTAATTTTTATTTCACTCTTCCCGAGATGTTATGCACGAAATAACATTTTTCTCATGCCTCATGTAAATCACGTACTTTGGAAAAAATACAAAATCGGAAAAATTAGACAGTTGAAAACGCATGTGAATAGTGATTTTTGAAAATAAGCTTTTAATTAAGTAAATGCATAATTAAATGAAATTTTCTTTAAAAATTTTGTGAAAATAATAAAAATGTACATTTACTATTTACTAAATTAAATAAACTTACAATTTTAATGTAAAAGTTATTTAAACATGTAGTTACACGTAAAAGACAAATAATCACTTAATTGCACATTTATAATAAGTAAACTTTTAAGCAAGTAAATGCACAATAAATGCACCATTAAGGATACAAAATATATGCAATGAATGATGTATGCATGTCCTAGGTGTTGGGCGTCACACCAATCACTTGGGAAAGTGATATGAATTCATAAGAGTATTATATTCCTAAGAATGTAATATGACTAAGAATATATATATTTTTTATTTATTTCCCGAACCAAACATAGGAATATCGCATTCCTTATTTCACTTTTTTAATAATCCTGTAAGATTTTGTGATCCAAACCTTTAAAAGGATTACAATCATAGTTTTTCGTAGAAGAAAACCATAAAACTCTTTCAAGATCAATCTCACCTACGTTACGGTGTATGGCAAGTAACTCTACATTAGGGATCCCAATTCTACAATAATTTAATTTTTAGTGGATTTCTAAATTACTTTCCATATTAGATTGGGCTTAAAATTCGAACCAAAATCCAACAAGTCTTTCATCTTTCACGCTCCTTCTCAAGTTTTAAAACATCATACCGTGGCCAAAGACTGGTTGCATTTGATAAATCTGTCGGTTTTAAATGCCCATGTGGCATTTGCTAAATATAAATTTATTAGAGTAATGTTATATCTCACCCCTTCACCTCATTATCTTTTTTTATATAATAGAATCAATTTTTACTATTTCCTATATAGTAATGTTCTTTACGTGTATGTCATTTATTAGAAATGCTATCTAACTACAAAAGTTTACTCTACATAATATTAAAGAGCAATTGAAGCAATAAAACACAAATCAAAGCAATATATAACAAAATAAAAATTTGACATAAACTAAATTTTGAACAAATATGCAATTCTTTCAAAAATCTCTCACCACACACAAGGCTATGGAAGATTGTTGAAAGCTCAAAGGTAGCTCTAGAACACCTCCAAGAAATCTCAGAGGTCAAATTTTGAAGATGGAAATTTTTTTTTCTTCTTTTCCTCCCTTTTTTTTATTTTGTTATGTTTTATAAGTGTATAATGGGTATATGGGTTGGGTTTAGTATTTGGGTAATGGGTTTTATTAGAAGAATATGGGTCAAAGATAGGTTATTTGGCTAAAATGGTGTCTTTAATGATTACTATTTATGTGATAGAGAAATTAATTTTTATTTCACACTTCCCGAGATGTTACTATTTCCTATATAGTAATGTTCTTTAAGTGAAGGAAAATGTTGGAAGGATTTATTTGTGTAGAATTTATAGTTGGTCACTGCTTAAGTTTGATAATTATGTATTCAACCAGATTCGCATTTCCAAGGTCCAATTTCAAGATGAATTGATGGCCAATAGTTTCTCGACTTTCTCGTTGTCAGAAATTTAGAAATTTCATCGCCGTACAAGAAGCGTTATACCTTCTTTTATTAGAAGAGTTCTTCTAAAGAAAAAAGAAAAAGACAAAAAAAAAAAAAAAAAAAAAAATATATATATATATATATATATATATATATATTGTACGATTTAAACATTTTTTGAATAAAAAAAAGAAAGACAAAGTTGTGATGTTTGTCAAATCACTAAAGTGAATAATAGATGACACACGAAATTCTAACATTATCAATTGCACCTAGCAGGAGAAAGAAAAATTATTTTGAGCGGTATTTCGCCGTTTGACCCATAAGAGAACAAAGTGTGTAGATCGAATTGTCGGATGCCGTATAGAAAACCAATTGAAGAGAATCCAGAATGCACATTCTAAAAGGAAAAAAAAAAACATTGTCGACCTTGACCAGGGAAATAAACTTTGGAGAAAGATTGTTTCCTGCGTGGAAAAATAGTGAAGGATGGATGTCTATTACAAGAAGTAGCTCTAAAATTATGAAGTGGTGCCAGAACACACGAGATTCTGTCATCTTGGAAGTATGAAATTAGTGGAATTCTATTCAAAATTTCTTATGTTGATCAAAAGATGAAAAGGTCATTGTATAACATCAAGAAGTATGATTACAAGTAAATTTGCATAAGGTTCGACATTTAATTCATACGTAGTTCTTCCTTAAAACAAAAGAAAGAAAAAGAGAAAAGAAAAACTATTGTCAGCTTTGTGGATTACGTTGGTTTATTTGGTTGCTGGATTAAGATGGTTTATGAAATTCCCTAATCGCCAGTGATTCTCAACTTGAATTAGATGTCCTTTTCTTTTAATCACGTGAGAACGAGCTAGCGGAGTTCAACTACCAAATTATCCGATGAAATCCAACCATCAACTTGAATTAGATGTTACATATATAACAGAGCAAAAATATACTGGTATTTAATTGAGATTTTAGTAAAATTACCCGTTAGGACATGGATTAGAATGAAAAACATTCTTGAAACATATGTCCCAAAAGTTATATGGATCAATTTCGAATTGTCAGATCTTAAACTGATTAGTATCTATGGGCCGGCTTGTGAGATTGTGTGATCTAAATGAATAGTTTGTGGAAGCACTTGATAATTTCATGTGGTTTGAAGAAAGAGATTCCTTGAAAGCTTGCCATAGATGTGTCCTACTTCACTGTGACAAACTTGTCAAGTTGCATTAGACAAAGAAAAAGGGTTGCATGGTCTTCTTACATGTTAATATACTTGTCACGCGGATTCAATCCAATCATGACAAACATAAACATTATAAGAAAAATTTAACAGTGGTGAATTATTTATATAATTTCATTTTAATTATATCATCAATTCATTATTATTGAATCTTTCTCATAATATTATAACGTGTTGACAAGATACAAGCATTAAAAAAAAAAAAAGAGACAAGATACAAGCTGTTGTCACATAACAACTATGAGCAAAATTTGAGAATGAAAGGAAAAGCCACATATCGATCGAGTTGTCAACAAGGGTATTACTCATAAGTACGATTTCTAATCTCTATTATCTTTCTATGGAGTTGATTGTGATTCAGTCCCACATAACAGTGTGATTATTGCTGAATTGGGAATTTCATTTTAATCCATTATGATCGTGCTTAATGTGATCAACCATACTGTTATTCCTACAAATTAATATCTAATGTGAGTTTGGGCCGTCACCTCCTACTATCTTGTTTTCCTGCGGATCATATTAGATTCATTACTGTTTTATCTCCTATCCAACAATATGATTCGTTTCTTTTTTTCCTTTTTTTTTCTTTTTTTTCTTTTTTTTCCAATGGAGGCAAAACCGAAATTACATATGAATCAATCTAGGGGATGTTTTACACCTAAAATCCTTCTCCAATAAAATTTGAAGCGGTTCTGGTGGTTGGTCAAAATTATGAACACCCAAAGTTTGCAACAATCCAAAGTTGGTCAAAAAGTCTACACATTTATTTGTTTTTCAATAAATGTGATAGATTTTATATCCCGGTCAAGTAGCAATAATCTTCCTGCATTCCTCGATGTATGGTGTGACTTGATTTTGCATTAATGGATTCTAAGAAAGATCAATAAATGAGAAAGATTGTTTTACTTGATATTACATTTATTGTTACTTGATCGTGTCGTTTTGCGTTAAAAAATAGTGAGGTAAAATGATTGAAATAGTGCTTACCTCGAATTACCTCTAGCTGTGGTGAGTAGAGGGTCGATCCACGGAGATTGAGGTTATCAAATTAAGTTAAACCTTTAATTTAGAATTGTTTGATTATCTCCCGTCACGGATGAGTTTGATTAAATCCAAATGTCCAGAAAATGTCCAATGGTACGGTAATTAAGGAAGTCCAAAGGTGAATTAAACAAATGTATTTGATTGAAAAATTCAACACTTAACAATAAAGTTTAAATAAAAAAAATTAGATAATGATTTAGGGTGGTAATAGCTCGGTATACTCAAGTATAATATTATTGATTCAGATTAAAAGATAAGTTCTTCATAAATCGGGCAATAAGCTCCCACTTCTGATATGGCCTTAGATATGTAAATAACGAGATTAATAAATTATCGGTTCTCTAGATAGAGATGTTGGTACAACTTAACGGTATCCACCCGAGAATCGAAACCACAATTAATCTTTTACTTACGTAACTCGGAGGTGTTGGTATAACTAAAGTATATCCATCCGAGGTAATCTCGTTTTGCCACTGGTTTACAAAACCGGGCGTATATGTACTTTTAATTAACTATAACATAACTACAAGTATACGCATAATTAATCAAAGAATACTTCAGGAATAAAAATACGAGACTTTAATAAATCTGAATCAAAACATACATACAAGAATATCCTTACATATACTACCCCGAATCTCGGGTCAAGTATGCCATAGTAGGAATTAAATTACAGAAAATCATAACGCTAGCCGAAATAAAATTACTTATCTTGATGCACAGATTTCGGTTGATCGGTATAATTTCGAAGTGATTATGACTCAAAAGACCCTTTACTCGGGATTTCAAACTTCACACAAACTAACTACTAACAAAAACACTCAAAGAAATCACTCACACATACACAAGAATAACATAAAAGAACTTAAGAATAAAATGGTACGATTTTCATGGCTGAAAATCATAGTATTTATAGGCAGAGATTCAGCAGGGCACTCGAGTGCCAGTCAGACGCGCTCAAGCGCCCTTCTACACTATAAATTATTTTATATTTTTTTTCTCTTCTTCCTTCCATGCATTGTCGACCATTATCTGCCACTTCCGAAAATGGGGCGCTTAACGGGAAAAAGGGGTGCTCGAGCGCACATCTGGCTATGGTAGGTGAACTTTGACTCTGAGCTTTGACTTTGACCAGCTCGGTGGACTTTGACCATTGACCGTTGACTTTGAGCGTTGATAAAAAAGTTGACCATTTCAAGATTTTTCAGCGTCCTGAATCCGTTTCCACACTCGTTTTAACCAAATTCAATCTCGAATTGCTCTTTTTAAAGTTATTCTACCATTCTTCTTCAGTGTTGTGCTAAATTTCTTGTTCAAGTATTGGTTTTTGTAGCCATTTTTGCTATTTCTTCTTCAGAACCTATATTGTACTAAATTTGTATAAAATATACAATTAAGCTTGAAATAATAATGCAATATACAAGATTTAATGGGTTAAAATTATTAAAAATACGGATTTATCAACCTCTTCAAATCCATTCATTACTTGTCCTCAAGCAAAGGCATTAATTATTTCATAGATTCAAAAATAATAAATCCAAGCAGTCAATGTATTCATACAATTATATTTTATAAAATACAAGATTAACAGTAAGTTTGTCTTCCAAACAATTTTACCCCAAGAAATGGTTTTGTGTCTAGAAAAATAAAAACCAACTTAATTACAAAAAATTATTTGAGCCTTTTTAAGCACTTGTAACTCAATTAAGAGGTAAGAAAATTAATCACGCAAAATTTATAAAATCGAAAATATTTTCTATGGATAGTCATTAAATGTTAAAACTCAACTACCTTCCAAATCATGTAGTACTCCCTCAGATTTTTTTATATTTTTTTTTCTCTTTTTTTCTTTTTTTTTTATATAGATGACTCGGATGATAGATGTTGGTTGATTCACTGTCTTCTGAAATTTTGTCTTTCATTGGTTGAACTGTATTTGGTGAAAGAAGGCTTGTCTGGCAGAATTTGTATTGATAGCTTTTTATAACAAAAATGCTAAAAAATGGTTAGAATAAAGCATTTGTTACGATTTTCTTTTCTGCCTCTGTTTGCTAAATCAACACTTTTGAGGTTTGAACAAGTCATCTATATATATATCTCTTTTTTGAATATATACATTTTTTAGGAAGTGTATTGATCTAGAAAAATAAGTCAAATTTTAATAAAACATAACATCTCACACTAGAAACATCTCAATCTACTCCTTTTTTGATAATTAATTAAAAACCTCTAATTGAATCATGGGTCACTGTTGGGATGTAATAATAGTTAACATGATTTCAAAATCTCTAGATACAAACTCAATTCTAGTGGTTAATCATTTTTTCATTCCAAACTCACAGTTAATTTTAATATTTTATAAAAATCTAACCATATTTTAACAATCAACCACTCAAATTTAATTATGATGAATAAATGAAGTAAAAGAATTTTTCTAATTTTGGAAATTTTAACATGTAGTATCAACTTTTTGATCCTCCTCAAACCCGAGCCTTACATTACCCTCAATGAAAGAAAATGATGTAATGTAAAGTAAAAAGAATGATACAATCTGATAAACAATCCAAGCAATGTTCCTCAAAAGTTCTGAAAGAAGAATTGTCAATCAAAATCTCAAAAACCAACATTAGTTGTGAGTGGAAAATAAAAACTAAATAATATCTAAAGAATGATGAAATAAAAAGCATAAATGGTAGAAAATAAAAAACACGCCAACTGAGTTATTTCGGTGGTAGCTGCTGAGGACCTGGGATTGAATTTTTCAATGAAACAAGTTCAGCTCGTAAGGCAGCAAACTTTGCTATCTGGGACTGCTTAAAATTAGCAAATTCAGCTTTCAGTCCACCTATTTCACCCAACCCTGCAGTAAGGTTATTATTCATGGCTTGCAGCTCTCTGTACATTTTCTCCAACAAAGACTCTTCAGGTTGAGTACTCGGTTGATGCGACGAAGTAGCTCCCACAGAAGGTTGAGTGGATGTCCTTGGAGCATTCAATTCTAGCGGCATCTTTTTTACAGCCGTCTCCAAATGCTTAAAATTCTTGGTGAAGTCTGATTCATCATATAGAGCAATCGGGAGGTCCATAGTTGGTTCATCAGGTGAGAACTGGAATTCAAACTTCTCAAGCAAAGAAACTATCAATCTAGGAAAATGAAGTATAGATGTGGAATCAAACTTTCGCATGTGATCTATAAGACTCAGCATATTGTCTCCAATCACAGCACCGACATCAAAAAGATCATCTTGATAGATACAATGTAACACTTGTAGGACCACACTAGTTCTTTCCTGAATATGGCCATATGGGCAAAGATTTTTCTTAATAATAATATCAGTCATCCACATGTCACTTGGGAGAGTAGATCTCCTGATACCTATACCGTGTTCAATCACTAGACCTCCACACATTGTTGCAGCAATCACTAGATCCGTAGATTTTTCAGTAAATCCAACATTCTCCACATAAAACATATCATGCCCACACAAGATAGACATAATATCTTTAGTTTCAAATTCAAATTCAAAAGTATCCATCTTTGTCTTTAATTTTCCATCAGCATAAGTCAGATGTTCATAAAATTGACGAATGAGATGAGGATATACATGAACATCATCAAAGGGGGGATGGAGTATAAACTCAATATGATGACCTTCAAAAAAATCAAAAGCACGTTGCCTACCTACATGAGTTCTTAAAGCAACAGAGAAGTTGGTTTCAGCCTCAGTATTAGCATTTTCAATTCTTTCCGTCAATGACAACTTTTGTCTTTTCGGACCCATAATCTAAGTAAAAGGAAAATCCAAATTAGGACAACCAACAAAACTTTTTTAATATATATATATATACAAAATAGAAGACAACACTCATTCACAACCAAGTAACCACCCTCAACAACACAAAATCTTCAAATGAATCACCCTCAACAACGCAAAATCTTCAACACCAATTTGAAACACAATCCAAACAATTATAGATGATAAAAACAAAGATATATAGATATATAAATATAAATATAAACAATCTGGAATTTTTTATTTTTCCTCAAATTTTCGGTTTTTTTTAATATTCCTAATCTAAACATAAAGTAAAATAAAAATCTAAATAGAATTTAACATATACATACACCTATACATACACATATACATGTGCATATACATATATATCTATATATATATATACATAAAAACTTAGACCTAAATCAAGATCCAAGCTTGTAGAATAACAATAATGCGTAAACTACATTAAAAATCACTCCTAATGCGTCAAAACACATATATACACACATATATAACTTGAAATAAAACATAGAAAAATACAAAAATAAGATTCAAAGCTCGAAATCTTATCTTCGTTGTAGATCTGTAGTAGATTTGGTTGTGGGGAGGGTTTTTGGTGATTTTTGGGGGTGATTTCTGTGGAGTGGGGGGTTGTCTTTTGTTTTCGTTGCTACTGAAATCAGGGCTTAGGTTATAAGCCCTGATTTGAGTCTGGCGCTCGAGCGCCCTGCTGAAATCCTATTTTTTTTTTATAATAATAATAGTACTAATGATATATCTACATACATATTATTATAATCTAACAGAAACTCAACAAATGAAAATAAACTAGAATTCTATAATATACATAAGTATATAGATATATAGATTTATATATATATATATGTACAAATATATATAAATACTGTAAATATATAAAATGTAAAACAAACCACACAACTTTTTATTAAACATTAAAAGATTACAAACAAGAAAATGAAAGTACAACAACATAAGATTATATCCTAATCTTGTGGAGGCAAGAACATTTTCTTTCTACCCAACACGCCTATGATCCCACTTGATAAAAAGATAAATAAGAAAAAGGTAAATGATAAATGCACTTGCAAATGAGTACACAACCATGGCAAATTGATCTTCCGTGAGAGTCCCAAATATCATCATGTTGAATGCAGCAGAGTAGAGAAATGAAAGAAGAAAAATTTGCTAGAGGGGAGAGTGAAGGTAGTGGTGAAGAAAAATGAAGGGAAGAATGAAGAAAGCAGGGTTTTAAAACTCTTCCACTAGGGTTAACGGCGCTCGAGCGCAAGGTTAGGCGCGCTCGAACATGGTTTTCCCGACCCATTTTTATAAAGAAAATTACAAAATAAGAAGACATTATCTTCCTTAAACCTATTTTTTACAAAATCACACATTTTTTTTTTGAATTTAAAATTAACGGACTAGCTCTTCCAGAGCCTTTTGTGTTCATGTCATCCAGTACTTTTATTCGGCACTCACATGGGGCCACAGCCAGTTCCACAGGGTCAAGAGCAAGACAGTGGGGTTTTACGTTATAGACAATACCGTCTGGTGAATGCTCTCACTCCTAACTACCTTATCAAGTAATGCCCAAACAGACCCTAAACTACATTAAGCTGGTGGAGTGGCAAGTACTGTTAGACAGAGTTGCACTGATCAGTCAACTGCACACAAAAACGTACAGTGACCACTAGTATCATGACTATTATACCTTTATGAGTGTTTTTCAGGATTAAAACTCAAACTACGTTAAGCTGGAGAAAGACTCATATGGTAAAGAAGATAACTGACATAAAAATTAAAAGTTGAAGCCATATAACCACGAGAATCCCTAGGTTGCCTCCTAGGAGCGTGTTGGGTGTAATATTGATATATTATTTCAGCGTCTTTGCACTTAAATTTTGTTAATTCTTGAGTAATTTTTGAGCAATTTGATTGGTTCCATGTTTGTTTTGCGATGTAGGTGAATTATATGAGAAGACATGGATTTTGAGGCCAAGATTGAGGAAAAATGAACAAGGGCAAGCCTTTATGCAACTGGTGAAGAGATTGAAGAACAAATAGAAGTAGTGCAGTCATGGCGCAGCTGCGCAGTGTCGCAGGAAATTTAAGGGCAATTTTGTAAAAAGGCAAGAAAAATAAAAATAAAAACCCTACAATAAAACAAGGCATCAGACGTTAGAATGGAAGCTGTTGGCTGCCTGCTAAAGCTGGAGAGAAAACCCAAAGTTTGGAGATGAGAAAACGCAAGGAAACTACAAGATTGACGAGGAAGGACGGATCAGAGACAAGATTAGCCACGACTTTCTTGAGATTTCCAGAGTTTTCTTTCTCTCTCATCATGAATTTTAATAGACTTTGGATTTCATTTACATTTATTATGAGTTGCTAGATTACTTTTCTAGGGCTATGATATAGCCAAATTTTGATTACTCGAATTATGTTGAATTGATTGATTGATTGATTATTCTATTTTTATGCTGAGTATTTCACACTATACTTAATGCTTATGATTATTTGGCCAATAATTGCTTGTTTTGTGATTTGGTTTGAGACTAAGAAGTGATAGCTAGACTAGACCACGTGTAAAGTACCATTTAATTGTCATAAGCTAGAGATAGTTATGAGATCTATTGCAACGTGTAAATTTCTAGGATTTAATGCATTCCATAAGTTCACAGTTATCACAGAGATGTAGATAGCTTGCTTATTGGGATAGGTTATTAATGCTTGAGAAAGATTAATATCTACCTTAGTGAAATTGTTGGCAACATAATGAATAGTCTTCAATTGGTTTTAATCAACAGATTCGAGTAGGATAAATTTTGGTGAAATCAGAACCCCTAGAACTCTCCAATTATTGAATCAACTTTTCCACAACACTCATAATTGTTTAGTTGCTAGTTTTATTAATTTCGTTAATTCTTTAGTTTTTAATCACAATCTCTCAAACTTTGATCATCTGAATAGAATTAGAGCTAAATTAATTTCAGTAATTAATAATCTTAGTCCTTGTGGGAACAATCTTTACTAATCATTTTATTACTTGTTGTGATATGTGCACTTGCGTTAGAAATCTCAACCTGTCCACTAGTTTGTGGGTGATATGGGGTAGCAACCTTATGAATGATTGAGTATTTCTTCAACAACTTCTTAAAAGTTCAATGAATGAAATGACTTCCACCGTCACTAATGATAGCTCTTGGAATTCCAAAGCGACAAAAAATATTCTTTTTATGAATTTTATCACAACAGTGTGATCATTAGTTCGTGTCGCAATTGCCTCGATCCACTTAGACACATAATTAACACCAACCAGAATGTATTGAAAACCAAAAGAGATGGGGAAAGGACCCATGAAGTCAATACCCAACATATCAAAAAGTTCACAAATTAAAATAGGATTTAAGGGCATCACGTCCCTTTTCCCATGTTACTTGTCTTCTGGCATCTTTTACATGCTTTGCAAAATTCATGAGCATCTTTGAACAATATAGGCCAGTAAAATCCACTTTGTAAAATTTTGATAGCTATCCGTCGTCCTCCAAAATGCCCTCTACATTCTTGCGAATGAAAAAATGACATGATGCTTAGTTGTTCAGGTGCTGGTATACATCTGTGAATAATTTGATCAGAACAAATACGAAACAAATGAGAATCCTTCCAGAAATAATGTTTTCCTTTTGAGAAAAATCAATCCCTCTCAGCCTTGTTTCACTCCTTGGGTATTTTAGCTACTATAAGATAATTCATAATATGAGCATACCAAGAAAGTTTAGGAGCAAAATTGCCAATAATTATTCGTCAGGAAATGTATCTCTCAAAGGTAGTTCATTTTTTATTTCCTGAGATATAATCCTTGACAAATGATTAGCAACTACATTTTCTCGACCTTTCTTATATTTGATTGTTAAATCAAAATTTTGAATTAATAACAACTATCGAATAAGCCTAGGTTTAGCATCTTTCTCTTCCAACAGGTTCTTAATGTCGAGTGGTCAGAATAAATGATTATTTTTGTACCCAACACATAAGACCGAAATTTTTCTAATGCAAAAACTACAACAAGTAGTTCTTTCTCCATAATGGTGTAGTTTTTCTAGGCATCATCTAAAGTTCGGCTGCCATAGAAGATCACACAAGGAATGCGATCCTTGCGTTGACTTAAAAATACTCCTATGGCAAAATCAGATGCATCACACATAATTTCAAAAGGAAGAGAATTATCCAGTGGCTGAATTACTGGAATAGTAGAAAGGGAATTTTTTAGCAATTCAAAAGCAGTAACTGTGACGCCCGAGATTCAACCGTACTTCTAGCTTACTATTGTATCCACTATTTGCACATTTCTTTTGTGCTTTGCTTGTTGTTTTCTTTAATCACTATTCATTCTATTTTTCAAATATTGAATTACCATGAATTAGCATTTTTATAAAATCATATTAATTATTTTAGGAATGAGAAAAATGTGCATTTGAGCTTAGAGCGAAAGGAGCACTCGTTTAGAAAATATTTTGCCAATTTAATAAATAGTGTTACGTAACTTAACTTAGTGTTTTAATTAGCTAGCATTAATTTGCACTTTAGGACTTGGTTCTAGCTAGTTTAACTCATATTTTGACCACACATTCACACTAAAATAGCTCACCCAAACATATACTCACACAACACACAACATAAGCTCATAACTAGCAAAACAAAACAAAACAAAACAAAACAAACAAACAAAAAAGATGCAGGAATTACTGTAACAAATCCAAGAATCAACATAGGAGGAGAATGAGAGGATTTTGCTCATCAAATCTTCAAGTCAAGCCAAGCCAAGCAAGGAACAAATAGTTTAAGGTGTGTGCAAGCCTTCAAGGAGCTCCTACGCGCATTAGGTGAGGGTTTTGCATATTATTTTTGCATTTGAAATATATGTCAACTTTCTTGAATTTATTGATTTGCTATATTATGATCATGCAATGCTTAAATATGCTTATATATGTTGTGTATAAGTAGTAGAGACCTAATTTATGCTATTATTTCATAGTTTAAACGGTTGAAATCGCTTGTTGATCGTAGGGCATGAATAGTGACGGAAAAATTAGGGATTTGCGAAATCAGGCATTGTAGCTTGAATTAATGGTTCTAATAGGTGCTTTAGATGTTAATGAAAGTAGTTGAAGGCCTTGTAAGGTTTAATTGCCAGTAACCTAGTGAAAGAATGAAATAACCGACTTTTAGAAAGGGATTTTGGGGTTATCGCGAATCCGGGTTGAATTGGCCTCCACATTTAGTAATCCTAGGCTATTTAGGACCTAATTAAGCTTTGATAGCCTCCATTTGAGTCCTGGATGAGGTACGTGTAGTACAAAGTAAAAAGAGTGAAATTGGGGCTTTTGTGCTAAACGTGGGTAATTGGGTAGTTTCTAGCGTCCTAGGGGTGCCATAAGGGTTAATTAAAAGTATGGAATAGCCCGCTCGCTTAACTAGAACATTAACTTGTGTTTGGAAGAAAAATGACTTGTGTTACAAAGGGGTTTTGGGTCAAACGTAAATCCAGGTGAATTTGGTTGATATATTTGGTATTCTTAGGGTAAGTAGGGACTAAATGTGCTTTTCTAACTCTTAATTGAGCTTTGATTAAGATACTTGTAGTACAAACGCACAAAGGGATAATCGGGGCTTTTGTGGCTAATTCGGGTTAATGAATGATTTCAAGGGTTCTAAGTGTGCCATAATGTGTAACTAGAATATTAGAATAGTTAGTTGGTGAATCTTGTGCCTTAGCCTCGGTTTGGAGTTAAATAACTTAGGATAACAAAAGGGAAACTCGGGGTTTCATGCTTAGCTTTTGAATTAGCTTTGGTGCTCGTATATCTTGCCTTTACATGTTGTTATATGGCATTTGTGAGCATTTCGTGAAGTTTAGTGATCATCGGTCATTGACCCCTTTGTGTTGGTATAGTTATTTTCATATTTAATGCTTATATCTTGTTATATGTTTATACTTCTTGTACTTTGTTAAGATCAAACTCTAATAAACATTGCATGCTAAGTGAGTAGGACTATAAGGATAGCTCATCTAGTTATATGATTATTGATTATTGTAATTAAAAGTAATTGGAATTTATAACTTATGATCTTAACTTAATGGTATTTGATGCTTCTAATATATCTTATGTTCTCTAATGATATGGTAAGGTGGACATTGTAGTGTAATTGTGTGTGGGTTATGAACTTGTATGAATAAGTGATTATAAATCTAGCTTCTAATGTTGTAAGGTTGAGTTATGTAAGAGTTGAGTTGGAATTGATATAGTTAATTGTTAAACTTATATGAACACCCTAGGGTTGCATACTTGAGCTAATTCGGGGAGTTGAAGTAAATCTGAGCTATTCTTTTAGCGTGCTTGGCTTAATTCCAAGTGAGGGAGACTTCATCCTTATGTGCATAATAGTTTATTTACTTGCACTTAGATTATGTGCACTTATTGTCTATATATTATGTGTGAGGGCAACCTACTTTGTTGTCCCTCAATTATGTGTTTATTGATGTATTCTATTGTTATCATTTTGAGTGCATTGCATCATAGTTGCGCAACCATTTGGGCATAGTAGTGTCGTGAAAACCGGGAGGCATTGGGCTTGCCGGTATACCTCGGCTACCATGGTTACCCAGTCCTTCTCTCACTTGGGATGCCGCCTAGGGAGAGTTGGGTCGTAGGATTTTGGGGTACATCCGGAGTACACCCATTTTGGAGTTATAAGGGATGCCGGCTTATCGATATCAGTGTCATTATTACATTGGGATTCCAGTTCGTGGCTCGTGGTTCGTGATTGAAGAACAAATAAATCGTATCCTTTTTAATGTGTGGTAACTTGTTGTTTCAATTATTCTTTATTTGTAAAATGCTTTATTTGTACTAACTGTTGCATTACACGTCCCTGGCAGACCTTATCCCTCACTAGGTAATTGTGATTGCTCATACCTCGCTAAACATATTTCAAGTGGTGCAGTTGGAGGAGTTGACCTGATTGTTATATGCTATTACTTGAAATTTGAGTGATTGCCGCTAAACTGTGGAAGACCTTAATTGTTCTACTTTCTATTCTATTTTGGAGCCTAAGGGCTTATGTATATATATTTGGGTAGTTGCAAGTTTGAAAGCTAAGTAGATGTAGTAAGTGTTATGGAATTGTGGCATGTAATAACTTATATTTCTACTCTTAGCTTCTTTGCATACTTGGGAGTGAATGACGGGTTGTTTTCAATTTCTAAGAATGCTTAAAAGCTATCATGGAGTGGCATAATAAGCGGTTTTGTAAAGAAGTTAAGTTTTGAATGCATGCTTGTGTGTATCTAAACTGTTTGCATGTCTTAAGGCTCGGATGGCCTTAAAGTTGAGATTTTTATTTTGGAAATGGCTTTAGTGTTGTTCTATAGCTTATTTGAATGTTTACAGGTTTTTAGAATGTCCACGGCACAGAAGAGACTCTGTCCATTTTCTTTAAGATTTTGAGACCGGGTTGGAATTGGGTTGAGAATAGCTTGGTTTTTAGAGCCTCCGGTCTCGTGAGAGATCGGGGCGTTACAGGTGGTATCAAAGCTTAGTTAGCTCTCAGCCGGGATAGGGTCATCGGCCTGTCGGGTAGTAACCCTTGCGTGTGTGCTTGTTAAGTGTGTCTTGAAAGTGTGTGCTTGAATGTGTGATTGTGTGTCTTGAATTGAATGTGTGCACCTATGTGATATAGTTATGTGTTATGTGCTAAATGTGTGTTAAGTGAAGTGAAATTGCATCGAATTGACCTCGTGAATCGTTATCTGCTTGAATTATTGATTGTAATGTATATACTTGAGCATTAAATTAAGTTCTGTTGTGAATTGAATTGGTTTTGTTATGATTCACACTTGAATGAATTTGTTGCTTACATTGTTTTATAAGTTCTTTTATAATCATGCTTGCATAATAGTTTAAAGAATGTTTATACATATGCAATAGTTTGACATTCATACATAGCCCGTCGAATGGTAAAAAAAACTTCTTCCTCCCCTGAAGAGAGGTGATTAGTGGTTGGCCTTTCAAGTTATGTGAATTAGTAGGAACGTGAAGTAGTTGATCAGCTCTTTTATTTGGGAGTTGGTGTTGTGGGCAGAGCTTAGTTATTGGGATTTCTTCCAAGGCATTTTCTCTGCTCAGTAGTCGGAAATGAATGGCTTCCCTTGGGATTTCTATATGACTGTTCTTTACGGCATTCTCTTGGTATTTTCTTATTTAGCATTCTTATGGTATTTTCTTATTGGCATTTCTCTGAAGACTTGGTAATTGAAATTCTATTCAGCCTTATTATACGGTATTATCTACAGTATTTATGCATCAATCTTTTATTGTTATTTTCTAGCCACTTTTAGTTGGGATTATATTATTCTACAGTGTTTGTGCCAACGAGATTCTTATTTGGATTTCTATGTAGCATTTCTATTGGAGCCTTTATTTGGCCTTATTACTTGGGGATTCGCTGGCAGTACTACTGGGATTTCTTAATGGGTTCTTACGAGAATTCGTATACGGTATTCTTGCTCAGCAACTGATGAAGAGTAATTGAAGTTGGTTTTCAGTTGATGCGGAGTTCTCTTGGAAGAAGAATTGCGTGGACACAATTTGTTTAAGGGGGAGAGGATGTGATGCCCAAGATTCAACCGTACTTCTAGCTTACTATTGCATCCACTATTTGCGCATTTCTTTTGTGCTTTGCTTGTTGTTTTCTTTAATCACTATTCATTCTATTTTTCAACTATTGAATTACCATGAATTAGCATTTTTATTAAATCATATTAATTATTTTAGGAATGAGAAAAATGTGCATTTGAGCTTAGAGCGATAGGAGCACTCGTTTAGAAAATATTTTGCCAATCAAATGAATAGTTTTACGTAACTTAACTTAGTGTTTTAATTAGTTAGCATTAATTTGCACTTTAGGACTTGGTTCTAGCTAGTTTAACTCATATTTTGATCACACATTCTCACTAAAATAGCTCACCCAAACATACACTCACACAACACACAACATAAGCTCATAACTAGCAAAACAAAACAAACAAACAAAAAAGAAAGATGCAGGAATTACTGTAGCAAAT
This sequence comes from Ehretia macrophylla, assembly GCA_037974665.1. Taxonomy (NCBI): domain Eukaryota; kingdom Viridiplantae; phylum Streptophyta; class Magnoliopsida; order Boraginales; family Ehretiaceae; genus Ehretia; species Ehretia macrophylla. The sequence continues at coordinate 42,074,499 of CM075780.1, read as the reverse complement.
CCGAGAATCAACATAGGAGGAGAATGAGAGGATTTTGCTCATCAAATCTTCAAGCCAAGCAAGGAGCAAATAGTTTAGGGTGTGTGCAAGCTTTCTAGGAGTTCCTACGTGCGTTAGGTGAGGGTTTTGCATATTATTTTTGCATTTGAAATATATGTCAACTTTCTAGAATTTATTGATTTGCTATATTATGATCATACAATGCTTAAATATGCTTATGTATGTTGTGTATAAGTAGTAGATACATAATTTATGCTATTGTTTCATAGTTTAAACGGTTGAAATCACTTGTTGATCGTAGGGCATGAATAGTGACAGAAAAATAAGGGATTTGCTAAATAAGACATTGTAGCTTGAATTAATGGTTCTATCAGGTGCTTTAGATGTTAATGAAAGTAGTGTGAAGGCCTTGTAGGGTTTAATTGCCCATAACCTAGTGAAAGAATGAAATAACCGATTTTTAGAAAGGGGTTTTGGGATTATCACGGATCCGGGTTGAATTGGCCTCCACATTTAGTAATCCTAGGCTATTTAAGACCTAATTAAGCTTTGCTAGCCTCCATTTGAGTCCCGGATAAGGTACGTGTAGTACAAAGTCAAAAGAGTGAAATTGGGGCTTTTGTGCTAAACACGGTAATTGGGTAGTTTCTAGGGTCCTAGGGGTGCCATAAGGGATAATTAAAAGTATGGAATAGCCCGCTCGCTTAACTAGAACATTAACTTGTGTTTGGAAGAAAAATGACTTATGTTACAAAGGGGTTTTGGATCAAACGTAAATCCGGGTGAATTTGGTTGATATATTTGGTGTTCTTAGGGTAAGTAGGGACTAAATGTGCTTTTCTAACTCTTAGTTGAGCTTTGATTAAGATACTTGTAGTACAAACACACAAAGGGATAATCGGGGCTTTTGTGGCTAATTCGGGTTAATGAATGATTTCAAGGGTTCTAAGTGTGCCATAATGTGTAACTAGAAGATTAGAATAGTTAGTTGGTGAATCTTGAGCCTTAGCCTCGATTTGGAGTTAAATGACTTAGGATAACAAAAAGGAAACTCGGGGTTTCATGCTTAGTCTTTGAATTAGCTTTGGTACTTGTATATCTTGCCTTTAAATGTTGTTATATGGCATTTGTGAGCATTTCGTGAAGTTTCATGATCATCGGTCATTGACCCCTTTGTGTTGGTATAGTTATTTTCATATTTAATGCGTATATCTTGTTATAATGTTTATACTTCTTGTACTTTGTTAAGATCAAACTCTAATAAACATTGCATGCTAAGTGAGTAGGACTATAAGGATAACTCATCTAGTTATATGATTATTGATTATTGTAATTAAAAGTAATTGCAATTTATAACTTATGATCTTAACTTAATGGTATTTGATGCTTCTAATATATCTTATGTTCTCTAATGATATGGTAAGGTGAACATTGTAGCTTAATTGTGTGTGGGTTATGAACTTGTGTGAATAAGTGATTATAAATCTAGCTTCTAATGTTGTAAGGTTGAGTTATGTAAGAGTTGAGTTGGAATTGATATAGTTAATTGCTAAACTTATATGAACACCCTAGGGTTGCATACTTGAGCTAATTCGGGGAGTTGAAGTAAATCTGAGCTATTCTTTTAGCATGCTTGGCTTAATTCCAGGTGAAGGAGACTTCATCCTTATGTGCATAATAGTTTATTTACTTGCACTTAGATTATGTGCACTTATTGTCTATATATTATGTGTGAGGGCAACCTATTTTGTTGTCCCCCAATTATGTGTTTATTGATGTATTCTATTGTTATCATTTTGAGTGCATTGTATCGTGGTTGTGCAACTATTTGGGCATGGTAGTGTCTTGAAAACCATGCGGCATTAGGCTTGCCGGTATACCTCGGCTACCATGGTTACCCAGTCCCTCTCTCGCTTGGGATGCCGCCCAGGGAGAGTTGGGTCGTAGGATTTCGAGGTACATTCAGAGTATACCCATTTTGGAGTTATAAGGGATGCCGGCTTATCGATATGAGTGTCATTATTACATTGGGATTTCAGTTCGTGGCTCGTTATTCGTGATTGAAGAACAAGTGAATCGTGTCCTTTTTAATGTGTGGTAACTTGTTGTTTCAATTGTTCTTTGTTTGTAAAATGCTTTATTTGTACTAACTATTGCATTGCACGTCCCCGGTAGACCTTATCCCTCACTGGGCAATTATGATTGCTCATACCTCGCTAAACATGTTTCAGGTGGTGCAGTTGGAGGAGTTGACCTGATTGCTGTGTGCTATTACTTGAGATTTGAGTGATTGCCGCTAAACTGTGGAAGACCTTAATTGTTCTACTTTCTATTCTATTTTGCAGCCTAAGGGCTTATGTATATATATTTGGGTAGTTGCAGGTTTGAAAGCTAAGTAGATGTAGTAAGTGTTATGGAATTGTAGCATGTAATAACTTATATTTCTGCTCTTAGCTTCTTTGCATGCTTGGGAGTGAATGACGGGTTGTTTTCAATTTTTAAGAATGCTTAAAAGCTATCATGGAATGGCATAATAAGCGGTTTTGTAAAGAAGTTAAGTTTTGAATGCATGCTTATTTGTATCTAAACTGTTTGCATGTCTTAAAGCTCGGATGGCCTTAAAGTTGAGATTTTTATTTTGGAAATGGTTTTAGTGTTGTTCTATAGCTTATTTGAATGTTTACAGGTTTTCAGAATATCCACGGCATAGAGGAGACTTTTTCCGTTTTTCTTAAAATTTTGAGACCGGGTTAGAATTGGGTTGAGAATAGCTTGGTTTTTAGAGCATCCAGTCTCGTGAGAGATCGGGGCGTTACAATAACACATTTTTCATCAAATTGGAATGGAGTATTCTATGCCAACAAATTTGATAAAGGTCTAGTAATTTTACTAAAATCCTTTATGAATCGTTGGTAGAAACCAGCATGTCCAATGAACGATCTCACCTATTTGACATTTGTCGGAGGAGGTAAATTCGAGATAATATCCACTTTAGCTTTATCAACCCGAACTCCTTCCTTGGATATAATGTGTCTGAGAACAATTCCTTCTTGCACCATGAAATGACTTTTCTCCCAACTAAGGACAAGATTAGATTCTTGACATCTTTTCAACACCAAAGACAGATTATTCAAACAGATTTCAAATGAAGAACCAAAGATATAAAAATCATCCATGAAGACTTCCACAAAGTCATCCATCATATCAGTGAAAATAGACATCATGCAGCGTTAAAAAGTGGCTGGTGCATTACAAAGGCCAAAAGGTATTCTTCTGTAAGCAAATGTGCCAAAACGACATGTGAAAATTGTCTTTTCCTGATCTTCGGGGTCCACAGGGATCTGGTTGTATCCCGAGTATCCGTCAAGAAAACAATAATAACCTTGCCCTGCCAACCTGTCCAAGATTTGATCAATGAATGGTAAAGGAAAGTGATATTTTCTTGTTGCAGCATTGAGTTTCCTATAGTCAATACACATACGTCATCCAGTTGTGGTGCTGCTAGGTACCAGTTCTCCTTTATCATTTGTTACCACAATGATTCCTGATTTCTTAGGCATAACCTATATCGGACTAACCCACTTATTTTCAGAAATAGGATAAATGATACCTGCATCTAACAACTTTACTATTGCCTTCTTCACAACTTCCCTCATGTTTGGGTTCAACTTACGTTGCATCTCTCTAGATGTCTTGGCTCCATCTTCCAAATTGATCTTATGCATGAAAAACGAAGGATTTATTCCTCTAAGATCTACAACAGTCCAACCTAACGCTTCTTTATTCTTAGATAACACCTTAATAAGTTTAGCTTCCTACTCCAAAGAAAGATTAGAAGCAATAATAGCTAGAAGTGTTTGATCTGACCCCAGAAAAACATACTTGAGGTGGCTAGGAAGTTGTTTGAGTTCCAACTCAGGAGGAAATTGTATAGAAGGCAGCAAGGGCTCTCTAGAAAACGTCAAGGATGGTTCTATTGTACACACCCGAAGTTTTTCATCAAATCCTAGATTTCTTTCTAAAGATTCATTATTAGATTCTTCCTCAAACTTATTCAAAACTATTTCACCATGATTCAAAGTATCTGCCAAAAAATCTTTTTGCGTGAGACTAAGGAAATACTCTTCAATTAATGGATCAATCTTATCAAGAATAAAACATTCAAGACCATCATCTCCATTTTCAAACCTAGCAGCATTAGCAACATTTAGCTTTACCTTAATATCTCCAAATTTAAACTCCAACTCTCCAGTTGCACAGTTAATTTTTGTATTAGCAGTTGCTAAGAATGGTCTTCCTAGTATGACTGGAGTTTGAAACTTCTAGGTTTCTCCTGGTTCCATATCTAGCACAACAAAATTCACAGGAAAGTAAAATTCATCAACCTTTACCAGAAAATCCTTAATTATGCCCCTAGGGATTCTAAGTGATATATCAGCCAATTGAAGGGTGACTGGAGTAGGTTTCAATTCTCCTATATCTAACTGTTCAAACAGATTAAAAGAAAGAATATTTACACTAGCACCTAAATCAAGAAGGGCACGATCTACACGGTGATTACCAATATAACAAGGAATAGTGAATGCATTAGGATCTTTCAGTTTCGGCGAAACAAGAGAGGTAAGAATGCAACTTATCTTTTCAATCAACCTTATCTTGTTTGATATCAAAACTAAATTCCTCCTTTTCTGAGTGCACAAGTCCTTGAGAAATTTTGCATAAGTAGGAATTTGCTTGATGATTTCTAACAGGGGTAAATTGATTTTTACTTACTTAAAAGTTTCAAGTATTTCTTCCCTTTAGATTCTTTATCTGGTGGATTTCCTAATGCCTGTGGAAAATGTGTCTTAGGACTTACAGTTAATGGAACTTTTTCTTGTGAAATTACCGTTTCAGATTCATTTTTAGCCTCCTTTGATGAATCAACATTAACTTGAGACTTGGCCTTTTGCTTTGCTTGCCTAGCATTTTCATAAGCTTCAATGCTTACCTTGTTATCAACTTTCTTACCACTTCGCAGTATAGTGACAACTTGAAGATCTTCCATATTTTGATTTGCAGCAGCTACATGGGCCTTACCTATTGGATTCCCATCTAGTTTAGCAGGGAGTGTTCCTTCTTCTATTTTCTAAATGGTGTTAGCCAATTGCCCTGCTTGTCTTTCCAAGTTGGCAATTGCCTTTGTATGTGTACTTACTAGTTGCAAAATTGGTTCCATATTATGAAGCTTTTTCAAAACATGTTCTTCAAAAGTAGTTCCGTAAGAATTGGAACCTGAATTAGAACTTGAAGGTACCTGTCCTTATGGTACTGAATGAAATCCTGGTGGATAACCTCTTGTTCTTTGTTGTTGAACATCCTGTCGATTTTGATCCCACCGCAAATTTGGATGATCCCATGTACTTAGATTATAAGTGTTAGAGAATGGATCATAATTGCGAGGGTACCCATAAGTAGCACAAGCTTGCATTGAAATTGAATTGGGATTTGATGCAAGACCTTCGCTTGAATTAACTAAATGCAATGATTCTTTTCTTTTAACCAATTTTTCCAATGCAAGAGTTAGATTTTCAATCTTTGAGGTCAAAAAATTGTAATCATTTGAACCTACACTTTCCTTCCTTTCTCTAGATGAGGATGCACTCTTTCGTGAATTGTTACTCAATCTTATAAACAATTATGTGGCTTCTTCTAGAGATTTCTCAAGAAGTGCACCATTACAAGTTAAATCGAGCAAACTTTGATTATGCTCATTTAACCCTTGATAGAAATTTTGGGCTAATTGCCAATCTGGAATACTATGGTGTGGACATTCATAAATTAAGCTTTCAAATCTATCTTAACTCTCATGAAGTGCCTCTCCAGGTAACTGAGAAAAATTATTAAGTTGATTCCTACATTCATTGGTTTTCGAATAAGAGTAAAATCTTTCAAGAAATACTCTTTGCAGTTGATTCTAAGAAATAATGGAATCAGAACATAATATGTAAAGCCAAATTTGTGTTTGACCCATTAAAGAGTAAGGAAATAATCTCAATTTATCAACCTCTTCCGAGGCAGTTCTAGTATTAATCGATCTACATGTATGGACAAATTATTAATGTGATCATACGAGTTCTCATTAGAAAGACCATTAAACATGGGAAGCATTGAAATTATGTGAGACTTTATTTTAAAACCTTCATCAGTTTCAGGTAAGGCGATGGCTCGTGGAGGAACATAATCTTGTGGTGTGGAAAAATCTTTTATGCTCCTCCTCACATTTTCTACTTTTTTACCTTCAACTTGATCCTGATTTTGGTCTTGATTCGGATTTTGATCAGCCATGATTAACAATTTATGTCATTTGTTTCTAGATTTAAAAGTTTTCTCGATTTCTGAATCAAAAACAAAGATGGGTGACTTTAATGATCTCCGACCATGCATACAAAATTAAAATATTAAAAAGAAATAAAATCTAGACAAAAAAACAAAACTGACTAAAAATTAATTCCTAGAGACTAAAAACTAAAATATATATACATATTAACACACATGTACATAAATCAAAGACTTACTGTAATTGATGAACACCAATCCCTAGCAATGGTGGCAAATTTTGATCGCATTGTTTTGCGCTAAAAAATAGTGAGGTTAAATGATTGAAATAGTGCTTACCTCGAATTACGTTTAGCTGTGGCAAGTAGATGATCGATCCACGGATATTGAGGTTATCAAATTAAGTTAAACCTTTAATTTAGAATTGTTTGACTATCTCCCGTCACGGATGAGTTTGATTAAGTCCAAGTGTCCAGAAAATGTCCAATGGTACGGTAATTAAGGAAGTCTAAAGGTGAATTAAACCAAGGTATTTGATTGAAAAATTTCACACTTAACAATAAAGTTTAAATCCAAAGAATTGGATAATGATTTAAGGTGGTAATAGCTCGATATACTCAAGTATAATATTATTGATTCAGATTAAAAGATAAATTCTTCAAAAATTGGGCAATAAGCTCCTACTTCTGATATGGCCTTAGATACGTAAGTAACGAGATTAATGGATTATCGGTCCTCAAGATAGAAATGTTGGTACAACCTAACAGTATCCACCCAAGAATCGAAACAACAATTAATCTTTTACTTACATAACTCGAATGTGTTGGTGCAACCAAACTATATCTATCTGAGGTAGTCTCGTATTGTCACTGGTTTACAAAACTGGGCGTATATGTACTTTTAATTAACTATAACATAACTACAAGTATACGTATAATTAATCAAAGAATACTTCAGGAATAAAAATACGAGACTTTAATAAATTTGAATCAAAACATATATACAAGAATATCCTTATATATACCACCCTGAATCTCGGGTCTAGTGTGCCATATTAGGAATTAAATTACAGAAAATCATAACACTAGCTGAAATAAAATTACTTATCTTGATGCACAGATTTCGGTTGATCGGTATGATTTCGAAGTGATTATGGCTCAAAAGACCTTTTACTCGGGATTCCAAAATTCACACAACTAACAACTAACTAAAACACTCAAAGAAATCACTCACACAAACACAAGAATAACATAAAAGAACTTAAGAAGAAAATGGTACGATTTTCATGGCTGAAAATCGTAGTATTTATAGGCAGAGATTCAGCAGGGTGCTCAAGCGATAGTCAAGCGCGCTCAAGTGCCCTTCTGCAATATAATTTTTTTTTTTTTTTTTGTCTTCTTCTTTCTACGCATTGTCAACCATTATCTGCCACTTCCGAAAATGGGGTGCTCGAGCATGCTTTTGGCTATAGTAGGTGAACTTTGACTATGAGCTTTGACTTTGACTGGCTCAGTTGACTTTGACCATTGACCGTTGACTTTGAGCGTTGACCAAAAAGTTGACCAGGTCTATTTCAAGGTTTTTCAGCGTCCCGAATCCATTTTCGCACTCGGTTTGACCAAATTCAATCTTGAATTGCTCATTTTAAAGTTGTTTTACCATTCTTCTTTAGTGTTGCGCTAAATTTCTTGTTCAAGTATTGGCTTTTGTGGCCATTTTTGTTCTTTCTTCTTCAGAACCTATATTGCACTAAATTTGTGTAAAATACACAATTAAGCTTGACATAATAATGCAATATACAAGATTTAATGGGTTAAAGTTACTAAAAATGCGGATTTATCACTATTGTTGGAGTATATGCCCTAAAAGCCAATTTGTTGTAATTTTAGGACATTATGTTATTTAATGAATTAATGAGTAATTTATTTATTTATAATTAATGTGTTAATTAATATTTAAATAAAGTCCTTAGGATTATCTCATAGATCTTATTCTTAAGTTGTTAAGAATATGAGTGACAAGATATATAACAAAAGATAAAATCCTAGAATAAGTCCCCGATTGTAGGATGAATTAATTGGGCGTTAATTCATTTGGATAGATTGGAGTACAGTCTACTACCTCGATTAATATGAGATATTAATGATAAGGACAATGAGTCTTATATTGTATTAGTAGTGTATAACTACTTGTTAGGAACAAGTAACTGAACATGGCCGATCATATAATAAATTACATGAATGGTCAATAATTTGTCATGTGCTATAATTGCATAATTAGTCCTTAGATCTGAGACACCATGGTTATCTTGTGTGTGGGCCACCATAATTTGTTGGTGCAAATAATTCAGTTCTAATCATGGATTGGATCATGTATTCAATGGATATGCTATAATCCTGCATGGAGATATGTGCGTGTAGATATGGAATCCGTCATTAGGAATCCTATGTGATCTATTAATTGAGTAATCAAAAATCGTTGGCCGAGATGGAATAGCAAAAGTCGTTCTACAATTCATTGATGAGTTACTAATTAATTAGATTTGGTCATATGATTAAGTAAGTGAGTTTGACATCTCAATCCATAACTCTCACTTAATCGGGGCAGTAGACGGAACAAATTAATTATGCGATAATTATTAGTTACAGGGTTCGATTTCACTTCATCATTAATTGGGTAGTCGTGATACACTGCTAGATGTCACTCACGACTTGCCGAAATTAATTAGAAAAGTTCTAATTAAATATTAATTGGATTACTATTATTTCACTGCCAATTAATTATGAACCCGAGATATCACAAAAAGAGATTCGAAAATTAGTTAATGAGAAAATTGAATTAAATATTAGAGAGTCCAATTATTTAATTAGACTTAAGACTGATTAGATTAGCATTTTAGTCTAGTCAATTTATCAGTCCAAGTCCAGCATTTAGGACTGACCCAAAAACTAGCCCTAGTTTGTTAAGTGTTTCCTATAAATAGGAAACTATGATAGACAAAAAACCTAGAACAAATCCTGTTTTTCATAGAAATAAATTTTTCTCTAAAACTCTAAGCAGAAGTTTTGCTGACTGATGCTTCGGGATCTCGTGTGGATACTTTTAGAGGCTTTACTTTTGGGGAGCTCTGAACTCGTCAGATTTTACATCGGAATCAGTATCTTTAAGGTAATCCTAAACCTTCTTATGCGTATTTAATATTAATTAATTATGCATGTTTATAACCTACATAATTAGTCATGGACGTGATGCATGTGTATTAATATTTTTGGCTGCATTTTATTTAATTATAAATTTCAAATACCATGCACGATTTCCAACAGTGGTATCAGAGCCACCGTTTATGCCCTTTACTTGATTATCCATTTATAGCACTAATAGCACAATTAAAACATCAAAATAGTTTATGAAACTATTTAAAAATCAGGTAGTTTGTGAAACTATTTGGAAAGTTAATGGTTTTGGAAACTAATTGCTATAATTTATAGTTTATGAAACTATTGATGTAAAATTGATAGTTTATGAAAGTATGAAATTATGCCCATAGATTTAATACAACCCAAGTTTCTTCCCTGAAAGAGTTCACGCAAAATTGGATTTTTTGAAATAATTTTAAAAGGGGTTTTAGAATCTGTTTTAATAATAATAAAAAATGAGTTTCTTAGAATTTATTAAATCACCCCCCGTCTCCTCGCCGTCTTAAGCAGCACGCCGCTACGGGTGTGTAACGATGGCTGCTGCCATAGTAGCAGCGGCAAAGGTGGCTCGATGTTGAAAAAAAGAAAACGGGTGGAGGGGTGCAACGCTGTTTTGGGGAAGAAGAAAAAAAATTAACTTTTGGGTGGGTTAGGGTTTTCAGACCCGAAACAGGATCCAGATGCAGATTCGGATTTGGGTCCAATTCAAAACCCAAGAATCCAAGTTGTTGGGCTCTTGGTTGATTTTAATTTTAAAGGTTCTCTTGGATTTGGGTTGGTTTTATTTTTAGTTTTCTTCCATTTAATTGGGCTAATGGACACATATACATTCTGGGCTTTTTATCTTTGGGCCAATTTAAATTCATATTAGAATGAAAATAGTATATGGGCTACCTTTTATTGTCTGAATTGGGCCATTGATTTTTGTTGGATTTAGACTTGAATAAAATAGGTTGGACTTATTGCTTAATTATTTTGTTTGACAAATTAATTAAAGAAGTCTAAATGTATTCTTGACACTTTAAATTAATTAAATATAATTTGATTATATTACATAAATATGAGATGTTTATGCATTTAATTTAATAAAGAGTTTATTAAATAATGAATGTAATGTAATAAGATTATATTGGAAAATTTAGTTGTGCTATATTAATAGTTAATTAATAAATTATTTATTAATTAATTATTATAAATATAATATGATTATATTTATTTAAATATGTGATACTTAAGGATCCAAATTAATAAAGGTGTTTATTAATTGGATAAACATAATATAATGAGATTATATTAGAGATTAATTGTGTTATATTCGTGGATTACTTTTCTTATTAGTTGTTATGTATGTGGGTGATCATTGACTAGTCTTGTGTGTATGAACGGATGAATAAATGGATGGATGAATGCCATTATTTTATTTATTTACCCATTTTGGATTTTATGTAATTATTTAAAATGGGTCTTGCATAACCCTTGTCCCCGTTTTAAAGATGTAAAACCCCTATTTTCACTTATGTATCCCCATTAGATTAGGAATCTATGTACATAAATTTAATGGAAGATCAAGATGAAGACATCAAGAGTTGGTGGGCCATTTATTCGTCTTATGGGCCCTTTATTGGATTTAGGTATTCAACCCAGTGGCTCGAGTTGATGGTGTTCCTAGTCCATGATCATCCTAATTTATTTTATGCATTCATTATTTATTTATACAATAAGTATGTGATGAATGCATATATGTTTTTATTTATTTATGCGATGAATTGAAATTAGAAACATGTAAAAATTAAGATTTTAATAAAGACTAGTAAACATTCTCAAGCTTAAAATTAAGTCAATAATTGTATTGTCTTTGAAAGTCTATATCATTACCTTCTATTATCATAGACTAATATTATATTATATAAATGGGTTGCCGGTTATGGACACATATTTATTATAATATTAGTTGATCTATTTATGCATGAGATGTGACAAATTATGATTCTCATTAGTTCCAATAATATGTTGTATGAGGAATTAATGTTGCATTGATCCCAATTTGTCAAGATAATGGATATGACTAATCCAATTGCATATGACCAATAATCTGTTGTGTGAGGTCAAATGAATTGAAAGCAAAATAAAAATTAGAATTTGTATTTGATGCATTGAGTAATAGTTATTCACCTATTTAATTAGTTTCACCAATAATCAGCTGAGTATGGTGAATCTAAGATAGATGGGCCTCCAATTCCACTAAGAAAAACCTTTCACACGGTTTTTCCGTCTCTCACTAGGAAAGTGTAGGATTCGAAAACTTTAGTGGGGGCACAATTTGATTTAAAGACCCAAGTCAAATAATTAAATAATACAATTATCTAATATCCTTAGTATTTTAAGCAAATTTAAATGTCGAACATAAACCTGTTATTTGACTAGACCAAACTTCGTTGACTAGCTCCATGTCTTGAGAATTGTTCTCAACTATGAGAAAGTTGTACATGTTCTACATGCCCTAATAAGTTGCCAAATGATTCAACAGAAAAGGAACTAAGACATTTTTAGAAAATGGAAGAATGATGAGCTAAAGGCTAGAGAGTAGCTCTTATGCAATATGGATAATGTACCCATCATCATTACTTGCTTACAAGAAGCAAAGTAGGATAACTAGACATGAGATATCTAAAAATTTGTCCCAAATAAAGGATGACTTTTTTTTTGGTGAAAAATAAAGGATGACTAAAGGAATAAATTTGAATACATATATTCTCAAGATGATCATCTTGAATCCATGAGTTTATTCATGGTTAATCATGTGCAGAAAGATTTAGTTCTCAAAGTCATTTCCTAATTCCCTCTCATTGTTCATAATGGATTTCTCCATATAAATGCATTTTCCACATGAGGGTCATGTATCAAGCTCAGATCTGGAAAATTAAAATCAATTGGTAAAGGGAAAATGTTTTCACTGCGAGAAAGGAGAAACACTAGGAAAGGGGAAATCCAAAGTACTTCAAAAGGGTTTGAAGGGAAATAGATGTCCTTTATAGGAATATCTCATTTGCTCAATTTTGGTCTGACCACCTAGATATTCATCAATTTGAACAATTGTTGTTCTTACATAGAGCCACTAGAAATATAATATATGTTTTATGGACAATGAATGTTTCATGTATTTGGGAAATAAATGTGTTGACACTAGTGAATTAATAAACTTTACATACATAATGTAAAGTATGATGGAAGGAAAAACAAGCAATGAGAGAAATCTCGAGATGCGATCAACTCTAAACTATTGTAGCACTTACGATTAGGTCATTTACGAGAAATAAGAACTACTCAGTTGGTGAAAGAAGGACTGATAAATCCATGTGGGCCCAAATCCATTCCTAACATATGGATCGCGTATTCTTAATAAAATGACCAAGATTACCCTTTGTAGGACAAAGGTAAAAGGCCACAAATCTTTTAGAGTTAATACACGGATGCGCATGGGCCATTTAGTGAAATAGCCCAAATAAGGATTTAGCTACTTTATCTTTACCTATGATCTGTCATAGGTATATTTATCTAAATCATTTGAAATGTTCAAGGAATTTAGAGCTAAAGTAGTAAATCAAATTGAAAATAGGATTAACCTCTATGATCAAATCGTGGAGAGTACCTTAATACCAATTTCCAAGAGCATCTCAGAATAAGACGACGTAGTCACTTCATTAACTTCTTGTGTTATACCGAAACTTGGTGAAGTATCGGAAATAGGGATTTGCACTCTGTTAGACATGGTCCAATCAATGATGAACTATACCGACTTATGAGTTAACTTATAAGGCTATACGCTCCTTACATCAGTCTAGCTTTTGAATAGGGTCACTTCTAAATTAGTCTTAAGTATTTCATATAAGATATGAAATAACAGGAAACCTAGCCTTAAGATATAGAGTAGAATTGTCCTACTTTTATTAAAAGGCTTAGGTCTTATTAGACAAGGTTGATTGGTTATCCCAAGGAATCGTTTGATACAACTTTTATTCCCCTTTTGACTGGAAAGTCTGTTAATAGGCATCCCTTCTTCTTGGAAGAATTGTTTAGTATACGAAGAAAAGTACAACTCAGTAAGGAAGTCATTGAGTAACCAGTTGATCCGAGATAGATCAAGAATTCGATCATAGTGGACCCAATTCAAGAGCAACCAATTATTTTACAATCTATTTGCAGATCAGTAAATGACAGTGATCGTGTTGATGACCATGTCAGCTATAAAAGACTATGTTTGACATAGACTCAAATGGCTTGAGGCTATAAAATAAAATAAAAAAAGGATTTTTATGCACACTAAGTCTGGAATCTTGTGGACTCGCCTGAAGGTATTGATATGAACCACGTCAACATGCGACGAGACCCAACACCAAATATGACAAAGATGAACCCAAGATCTTTCAAGAACGATGGAAATCGCGACCCGTTGCTTAGCAAAGCAAGAACCTTGGTCTAGTGAAGACGCCACAAATAGGGATGGGAAATCTGTTCGGTAAGCCGAGTTTGAACACCACAAGGAATTCCTTGATAAGTTCGGAAGAGTTTCTTGAAGAACTCAAGGAGAATAATCTCACAATTTTTAATGAATCAAAAACGTCTATTCATAACCTTGAAAGTTAGCCTTATATAGACAAATTAACAAAGAAGTGTTCTACTTGGAAAAAAACTCATAATCTTACCTTAAGTAGAAAAGACGCCTAAGGTAACTAGGAAAAAGGAAGTAGACTTTGAGACAAGAAAGACTTTTTCCTCTTATGAATTTGACTCAAAATTGGAATTAGAGTTGGACTCAAGATTCCAATCTCCTAAACTCGTCCATATTGGACTCTAAATAAGATACTAGAATTCAAATTAAACTGAAACTTAAAACTAAGATAAAATTACAAAGAAATCAAATATTGACCAAAACTTCCAAGCTTCTTGAAACTTCTTGAAGGATCTTGAATTTCTTGAATCTTGAAAATGGAATCTTGACTTGATTCTTTGTTGAAAAATACACCCAAATGGCTCAATGGACATGTATGGCTGGTTCGTGGTTTGGATCTACTTTGATGAGTAAAACCAACCTTTGTTCACCCTTATTAATGAACACGTTTTCTTCTTGTTGTAAAACTCTTTGCACCAGGTTATTCAGCTCTTCTTTGAACCTTTTAGCTTGAGCCCTCGTTACTGGACCAATTGGAACTTGAATTGGGTCTCGAACCTTCCTTGCATCCTTGATGTCCTCATCAGGTATTGTACCTATAGGTGGTAAATGGGTACACAAGAGAAAGAAGGGTACAAATGGAAAAGTGGAGACCTTTAAGGAAAGACTGATAACAAAAGGTTACCATCATAGACAAAGAGTTAATTATGATGAAATCTTTTATGAGTTGTTGAAATACACTATGATTTACTGGTCATATCCAATAAATCATATCCATTATGAGATTTGGTAGATGGATGTCAAAACAACATTCCACAATGGCTTCATTAAGGAAACTATTCATGTTTTGAATCCAGTGATGATAATCACAAAGCGTACAAACTAAAGGGATCCACTTATAGACTTAAACAAGCCTGTAGAATTTGGAACGTTCGATTAGATGATTTGACTTCACTAAGAATGAAAAAAGGCATTGTTTATACTCAAAGGTCAATGAAAGGTTGAACACATTGCTTATCTTGTATGTGGATGATATACTACTGAAAGGGAATGATATCAATAAGGTCTAGTTGTTAAAGTAAAGACTCCATATAAGGTTTGGGTTAAGCTACCTAGATCCTTGGAATTCGAATCTATGTCGATAGATCGAAAGGATTAATAGGCATTTTCCAAATTGTTAAAGAGTTTTGACATATAACATTCTAAAAGGAAATTATTCACTTTTAGACATGACATCTATATCTCTAAGACTATGAGTCCTAAGACCGCTGATGAAAGAGATTGGACGGAAAAGATTCTATGTGCTGTAGCAATTGAGAATCTTATGTAGGCCATACTATGTACAAGACCTGATATCGCACATGTTGTAAATGTTACAAGAAGATATCAGTCGAATCTAGGTTAGGAATGCTGGAAAATGATTAAGTATATTCTTAAGTGCTTGAGAAGGACTTAAGATATGTTTTTGGTATATGGAGAAGGTGAAACTTAAATGTTTTAGAAATTCAGGATTTGAGTTTGAAGTGGATTATGAAAATTCCACATATGGGTTCATACTCACCAGTAATGGAAAAGCAGTTAGTTGGAAAAGTTCCACATGAAGAATTCTTAGTTACAGTAATTATTAGTTACAGGGTTCGATTTCACTTCATCATTATAAGTTACAGGGTTCGATTTCATTTCATCATTAATCGAGTAGTCGTGGCTTGCGAAAATTAATTAAAAGAGTTCTACTTAAATATTAATTGGATTAATATTATTTAACTGCCAATTAATTATGAACTCGATAAGTCATACACAAAAAGAGATCTAAAAATTAGTCAGCGATAAAAATGAATTAAATATTGGAGTGTCCAATTATTTAATTGGACTTAAGACTGATTAGATTGAAATTTTAGTTCAGTCAATTTATCATACCAAGTCCAGCATTTAGAACTAGCCCAAAAGCTAGTCCTAGTTTGTTAAGTGTTTCCTATAAATAGGAAACTATTATGACAGAAAAGTTAGCACAAATCATGTTTTTCATATAAATATATTTTTCTCTAAAACTTTGAGTAAGGGTTTTGTTGACTGATTCTTTGGAATCTCGTGTGGATACTTTTGGAGGCTTCACTTTTGGAGAGCTCTGAACTCGTCAGATTTTCAATCGGAATCGGCATCCTTAAGGTAATCCTAAATTTTCTTATGTGTATTTAATATTGATTAATTATGCATGATTATAACCTACATAATTAGCTATAAACGTGATGCATGTTTATTAATATTTTCCATTGCATTTTATTTAATTATAAATTTCAAATACCATACACGATTCCCAACATCTACTAGCATAAGACAACTTATGACACCACATGACTTTACTAGGGAAGTTCTCATTCCCATTTATGATATCATAAATAGAGCTTCCAAGCAATAAAAAGTGATAATAGTAGGCAAATGACTGCGTAAAATATTTTAGACTCGTCCTTACTGAGATATGCCCATGTTTTTCAACCCTTAGAAGACCACGCGTAATGCATCAGGAGGTGGAAGATTCTCTTTAATGACTGGAACATTAAGAAAATTATTCATCCATGAATCCATTGAAGGATACTTCCTTTGAGTCCGTTACTTTAAACTCACCAACTTCCTCCACAAACTGAAACCAATACGCAATCCAACCAACGACAATGTCCAAATACCCAATTGTCTCCCCTCCAAAGTACTTTTTACCATTTATTTCTTTATCAAGAAATTGTAGCGCCTCAGTTGTTGCATCAATTCCCTTTGCTCCGTCTTCTCTAAAGGAAGAGAATGCTGTTGTTGCTGCTTGGTAAAACTGCGTTAAAAATTTTAATCAAATATATGCAATATGGTTTTTAATATAGCATTGACTTCTTTAATAGACATCTATTCAAAAGTTAAAACATGGTTCAGATTTGTCCAGATTATTAAAATTAGGGTTGCATTTACACTCAATTAAGTTTCACAATTTTCAGAGTTTAAGATATATTAATCATCAAACTGAGCACAATTATTATTATTATTATTATTTTGCTTCTTTGGTTGGTAGAAGGCATCCATTAGGTGTGAAAATATGGAGGTTGTAAGTTCTATTAATTAAGGTAGAAAAAAATATAAGATGAGTTAAATAAAGTCATTTAAGTCAGATCTTGCGTGCATGAATATTGACAGAGGAGAAGACTTGCAATAAGAGTTAGTGCGTTGTTTAGTCAATATAATTGTCTTCACATAGCATAATAATTTATTTGGTTTCATTTGATTTAGATCGTCAGTAGCATAACATACACATATCGGAATGAAATGCATAATGAATGTTATGGCGATTATATATGGTCTAAAACTATCAAGAATAGATTCACATGGGCTAAATTTAATGAAACTATACAGGGATTAAAGTACCAAGAATATTTTGACCAAAAGAAAAAAAGTACCAAGAATAGACAAAGTATTCACATGGGCTCATGGGCGTCAGGAAGGATATTGATGTCTCTTCTAACATCAAATTTTATAAAATTATCTGCATTTATACTTTTATTATGAAAAATTAAATTAATTTCCACTGAGCAAAATATTAGTATTATAACCCCACTAGAACAAAATACAATAATCATCCCAACATAGGCTAAGCTTTTCCCTTAAAATTGGAAGAAACTTTAAGCTCAAAAAAGCAACTACGCAAACGTGAAGTTCCAAGAAGAGAAGTGATAAAAATGGTAGAAGAAATTCACCTTTTCATCGACAAATTTAGCCCAAAAATGTGCATAGGCTCTTTGATGGGGATCCTTAGGAAAAATAGAATTCTCAGGCCATGTTTCACTAACATACTCAAGAACCACTAGTGATTCAGATAACACCTTTTCACCATGGACAATCACAGGAACGTTCTTGTAAATTGGATTCAATTTCAAAAGCAATGAGTTTTTGTTGCTCAGGTGTTCTTCAATAAATTCATACTGAATACCTTTCATCTTCAATATCCATATTGTTAGGTATCGGCGCAGCGGAATAGTCGGGGATAAGCAGTATCACCCAGCTAAAATATGAATGAGAACAATAAATAATGGAGACACCAAGTTTATCTGAAAAACCCTCTAACAAATTGAGGAAAAAACCACGGGCAAGAAATTGAGTATTTCATTATGATATGGAGTATTTTATAATGACATTCTCTCTATTATAAGGAGAAAACTATGACACTCTCTCAAATAATAGGATAAACTAACTCTCACTCACTAAATAAATAACAAAGAAGAAGAGAAACCTATCAGGAGAAACTATGTGTTTTCTCCCTGATTTTCAGATGTTTTCTGATGCATTTTGATTCATCTGAATCCCTCCTTTTATAGGAGAAATTGGGAGACATCACATTAAATGTTGCGTGGCTAAAGTGTCAAAATTTTCATGTTGCAACACCAATTTTCCTGCGTCTGATTTTGCAGCCACCAAATCTCTTCCCTTTTTCAACAATCACCATCATCACTTTTACTCCAAAGGTGATCTTTTTGTGCTTCATCAATTGCTTGCATGTGTATGTTGGTGAGCCACTATTGTTGACTTACAAAAGTGAGTTTATACTTCACATTCTCCCACTTAAACTCACTTTTGGTCAATTTCCAAATCTCTCCATACTTGCCAGTTCCATGTTGCTTACGTCTTTACTAGGCCATAAGATGATCTACTCCAAACAAACTTGTCAACGTTGATTGGCTTTATCATGACATCTGCTAGGTTCTTGTTGGTGTGAATCTTCTGCATATCCACACTCTCTTCCTCCACTACTTCACTAACACAGTGATATTGAACACCTATGTGTTTTGTCCTGGAATGAAAGGCTGGATTCCTTACAATGTGCAAAGCACTCTAACTGTCACAATACAGGGAAATTTTCTCTTGTTTGTGCCTGAGCTCTTCCATTAACCGTTTAATCCAAATTGCTTCTTTACAAGCATAGTTGCCATGTATTCAACCTCTGTTGTAGATAGGCCACGACAGTCTGTAACTTAGATATCCAGCTTACCACGTCTCCTGCAAGTGTAAACACATAGCCTGTAGTGGACTTCTGTTTATCGGCATCACCTGTAAAATTCGAATCAACAAAGCCCTTGACAGTAAATTCTGATCCTCCAAAACATAATGCAACATCCGAGGTCCCTTTGATGCATCTTAGGATCCTCTTAACAGCATTCCAATGCTCTCTACTAGGATTCGCCATGAATCGACTGACCGCACCAACTGCTTGAGCAATATCTGGTCTCGTACATATCATAGCAAATATGAGACTTCCCACTACTGATGCATACGGTACTTGAGATGTTTTCATCCTCTCCGCTTCAGTGCTAGGGCACATACTTGAGGATAATTTGTAATTGACAGGGAGCGGGGTTGAGATTTCCTTACAATCTTGCATATTGAAACGCCGCAAGATTTTCTTCAAGTAGTTCTTCTAGGAAATCCATACTTTCATGTCTTCCCTGTCTCGGTGAATTTGTATCCCTCAAAACTTGTTTGCTGGTCCTAAATCCTTCATATGAAACTCCCTAGCCAACTGTGCCTTCAATTCCTGGACCCGACCTTTGTTGGGGCTTGCTATCAGCATGTCGTCCGCATATAACAGCAGAACAATAAAATCATCATCACCAAACCTCTTGTAGTATTTACAATGGTCTAAATTGAGTCTGTTGTATCCGAGGCTAATCACGAATGAATCAAATCTCTTGTACCAACACCTTGGCGCCTGCTTTAAACCATACAGAGATTTGGTCAACCTGCAAACCAAGCTTTCTTTTCCTTTCTCAACGAAACCTTCTGGTTGGAGCATATAAATCTCTTCTTCAAACTCACCATGAAGAAAATCCGTCTTTACATCTAACTATTCTAGATGTAAGTCAAACACAGCACACATGGCCAAGACTACTTTGACAGTTGTAAGTCTTATCACAGGAGAAAATATTTCGGTGAAGTCAATTCCTTCTTTCTGAGCATATCCTTTCACCACCAATCTTGCACGATATCGCTCCACTTGGTCATTTCCATCTCGCTTGATCTTGTACATCCATTTGTTACCAATGGCTTTCCGTCCAGGTGGTAGTGGAACAAGCTCCTACATATTGTTTCTATGGAAAGCTTTAATTTCTTCCTGCATTACTGTCATCCACAGAGCAACATCCGGGCTATTTACAGCCTCGTGAAAGGTAAATGGCTATCCATCCTCCGTTAGAAGACAGTATGCAGTATTGCTCGCCATGACATAATCTGAATGCCAAGTTGGTCTTGTTGTCTAACACGATAAACATCGGACTTCTATAACCTCAGCATCATTTGGTTCTTGTTCTTTGTGCTCCGATACAGCTTCAGAAGAAGCATCTCCTTATTCTGACTTATTCTCAATTTGTACTGTAGTATTTTCCTTTGAAGTGTTACTGTCGTCTTTACTTTGCAATTTATCTTATGCAAATATCACATCTCTGCTGATGACAACTTTGCGGGCAGTAGGATCCCACAGACGATACCCCTTAACACTATCAGTATTTCCCAAGAATACACATTTTCTGGATTTTGAATCCAGTTTTATTCTTTCTTGGGGACCATACATCACGTATGCCGGACATCCAAATACGTGCAAGGTAGAATAATCTGCGGGTTTTTTGGTCCATATTTCCATTGGTGTCTTTAACCCAATTGCAGTTGACGGTGACCAGTTTATCACGTAACAGGTGGTTCTAGCTGCTTCGACCCAAAATGATTTGGCTAGACCTGCAGTTTCTAACATAGCTCTCATTCTTTCAAGAAGAGTCATGTTCACCCGCTCTGCCACACCATTTTGTTGAGGTGTATGTGCAACAGTAAACTACCTTTGAATACCCTCTTACTTGCAAAATGCTAAGAAGTTCCCGTCAATGTATTCTCCTCCATTGTCCATCCTCAAACACTTGATCATTTTTCCCATATTCAAGTTCCACAAGCGCTTTGAAGGTTTTGAATATTGGAGACACATCTAACTTGTTCTTGATTGGATATACCCACAATCTCCTGGAGTAATCGTCAATAAATGATACAAAGTATTTTGCTCCTCCTAGGGATAAAACCGGTGATTTCCAAACGTCTAAATGAATCAAGTCTAAAATGCATTTGCTTCTGGCAGTAGATCTCCCAAATTTCAATTTATGTTGCTTACTGGTAACACAGTGCTCACAGAAAGGTAAGTTTACTGTCTTGAGCCAAGGTAGGAGATTACGTTCAACGAGAATCTTCAACCCTTGTTCTGTCATGTGGCCCAATCTGCGATGCCATATAATAGTTGATTCTTCTTCTCCGGCTGATGCAACGGATACATCTGCCTCCTACAACGTATCTCCCAAAAGCATATATAGATTTACCACTATCTTTTCTGCCTTGATTACCACAAGTGCTCCTTTGACGACCTTCATAATCCCATCCTGGATATGGGTCTTGCAGCCAAGGTCATCCAATTATCCAATAGACAATAGGTTCTTCTTCAAGCCCTTCACGTGTCGTACCCCTTGAATGGTACGAATGGTACCATCATACATTTTTTTTGACAGTACCGATACCAACAATCTCTAAGGCATGATCATTACCCATGTATACAGATCCTCCAAAGGCAGGTTCATAGGTGTGGAACCATTCTTTACGAGATGTCATATTGCTCCCGAATCTATTATCCAAACATCAATGTGCTACTTTCTGCCTTCTGATACAGTTGCTGCTTTGTTGTATAAAATATCTCCATCATCTGGTGCAGTCGCCACATATCCTTGAGAATTTGTCACCTCGGGATTCCTTTTGTTACTTTGACAATCCTTCTTGAAGTGCCCTTTCTTGCCACAATTGTAGCATTTGATATTCTTTCTACTCCTTGACTTTGATCTACCATGGTTGTTGCTCCTACTCGAGCCATGTGCCATTGATCTACTTCTCACCAATGATAACGCTTCTGCTTATTGTGAACTTTCGATCCTGTCTTCTTTACTTTTGCGCCTTGATTCCTCTTCCAGAACAACGGCTGCAACATCATAAAAAATAACATAATTTGAAAGAACATAATTGGTGTAATTAATGATGAGTTGATCATACGAATTAGGTAGAATTTGAAGTAGAATCTCCGCACGTTCAAGCTCCGCTATTTTATGCTCAATTGCAGTCAATTGAGAGAATAGTGTATTTAAAGTATTAATATGATTTGTCACTGATGTGGACTCACTCATTCAAAGGGTGTAAAGTCTTCTCTTCAAGAAGATCTTGTTGTGAAGTGACTTAACTTCATACAGTTTGCTCAGTGCATCCCAAATTTCTTTTGTCGATTTCTTTTCCTCAACGCTTAACAATACTGAATCTGCCAATGCCAGGTGCAGATTAGCTATAGCGTTGCCATCCATCTCTTTCCACCTGTCGTTTGTCACCCCGCTGGTTTGTCTCCAATTACTGCCAAACAATTCTCCTTTCTTAAAATTGCCTTCATCTTCAATTTCTATAAGGAAAAATTAGTCCCGTTGAACTTCTCGATTTCAAATTTTGCCGTCATAGTATTAACGACGATTTGCTTTGCAACTTGAACCGACTCCCACTATTTTACTGTGAATAGTACCATATACGTGAATAGTACTGTATACGTAAATAGTGCCAGAATCATATATGTGAATAGTACTATACCGTATTTGTGAATATTAATTGTGAACAGTAATCTTGTATGTATACTTGTGGCTCGTAACCAGTGGCTCTAATACCACTGTTAGGTATCGGCGTAGCGGAATAGTCGAGGACAAACAGTATCACCCAACTAAAATATGAATGAGAACAAGAAATAATGGAGTCACCAAATTTACGTGGAAAACCCTCTAACAAATTAAAAAAAAAAAATCACAGGCAAGAAATTGAGGATTTTACTATGATATGAAGTATTTTACAATGACCTTCTCTCTATTATAAAGAGAAAATTATGATACTCTCTCAAATAATAGAAAAAACTAACTCTCACTCACTAAATAAACAATAAAGAAGAAGAGAAACCTATCAGAAAAAACTATGTGTTTTCTCTCTAATTTTCAGATGTTTTTTGATGCATTTTGATTCATCTGAATCCCTCCTTTTATAAGAGAAATTGGGAGACATTGCATTAGATGTTGCGTGACTAAAGTGTCAAAATTTTCATGTTGCAGCACCAATTTTCCTACGTCTGATTTTTGCAGCCACCAAATCTCTTCCCTTTTACAACAATCACCATCATCACTTTGACTCCAGAGATGATCTTTTTGTGCTTCATTAATTACTTGCATGTGCATGTTGGTGAGCCACTATTGTTGACTTACAAAAGTGAGTTTATACTTCACACATATAACCCTATGTGTAAAGAGGCTTTCTTTCGTGCCCAAAGGCTTCAAATCTCTCTCACAATATTCATTTTTAGGCCGTGCAACTCAAGAATAACCTAACGGTTCTTGATATACTTACAGAATCTCAAATCTCTCGAGGCGCTGAGTCAATTGGCAGATATAACCCGGATTTCTTATCTAAGCCTCGGGCTTAATTCGTACAATGGTAACTATAAACTACTGGCATTATGGGTTATGTAAAATAATATATATGACTTGCTTACTCCACCTTAAAATATGACTTGCATAGTTCACTATTATAGTTAAAATATGACTTGCATAGTCTACCACTATACAATATCTTAAGCAAGGTTTCACATATAACATAAAAAAGAATAGTAGTTGCACGTACTTTGGGTCGTCGAAGTCAATGTTTCCACAACTGGGGATAAAAAACAAGAACGATAACATAACGTCTCACCAAACTTTTCTGATCTATCATTGGCGACCAAGAGAGTAGTAGTTAGCCCGCAAGGGGCATGGTTCAATAGTAGCGGAGTGAAGTTATTTTTGTAAAATTATGGGTTCGACATTTTTCACTGTTATGAAATTTCTGTTAAAATTTGTTATAAAATGTGGGTTTGCACTAATTAATTCTTTTATTTTTCATAAAACGGGTGGATAGATAGTACTTGAGTAATAAATCTATACATGATCATACGATTATTAGGCTCAACATCTTAGTTATTAAAAGTTTAGTTAGCAATTAAGTGTAAGCTATTACTTTTATTGAAACCCGTGATGGGAGGGCCTAGTAAAACTCCTATTTGAGCTAGATCCCCTCTCTATCCCTTGCATTATAAAAGGATCTTATACATATGGTAGTTTTATCCTGAGTTAATCCTATTGAAAGCTGCCAGAAAGCAATAATATAAGGAGAAAGACCTAGTACGTTGTATTGCACTAACATTTCAACATACACATGGCGCAAATAGAGCAAGGAGTGGAAGATTTTCATCTTTCGTCAATAATCGGGTAACGATTATACTTTATTTTCATGGCTCAAACATATATGTGATTCTACTACTATTTAAATTTGTTATTGTACTGTAAAATTATGTATATCGGAACATATATATTTATATATATGCTTACAGTTTCATCCTTGACTGATTTGGTGTATCTGAGGGTTTATCAATTAGTGGTTGGGCTACATCAGACAATTCGATAGTTGAATTTCGCCAACTAATTTTTTTTTTTTTTTTGGTCATACCAATTAAGTTCTCACATTATTCCAAAAAAAAAAAAAAAAAAACAAGTTGTAGTTAGTCCGATTGCTCAATAATTTGATGCATGCAACAAGAATGCAATGCGGATCTGGCTCCTCTACTCACAAATTTCCCTCCATATATATAATAGAGCTTGGTGATTAAAACGTAGGAAATACTAGATCAAATCTACAAGGTCTCTTCTCTTAAACTAGAATCAAAACCATAGTTAGATGAAGTTCAACAAGACTCTCTACTTTGTCTTTTTAGCCAAAGTTGAGAGTCAAACCTATTTTAAAGCTCCAACAGCTTAGCCATCTGCTTCGCCATCTTTCATTGCTCGCCACCTTTTTGGCTTCTGCTCGCTACAAGCAGCGAGTCAAAATCAATTCTCTACACTTTTTTTTTTGGTCAAATTCATTTCAACGAAACACCAAGGGTAACTTTTTTTTACAGTTTGTGTTTTAGCGAAACAAGTACAACAAAAATAAAAAATTTGAACATTGGAGTGATATGTGAATATTGTATAAATAGAGATATAATTAAATTTTATTTATAGTCAAGAATAAGTATTGGAAAAATAGTAATAATAATAACATTTAACAACTTAAATTATATTATTCTTACAATTTTTGTTAGAACATAGTCATTAACAATTAAAATAAAAGATAAAAAATTATTAAGTAATGAGTTTAGATAAAATATGAAGGGTTTTGGAGTGAAATTAAATAGAGAGTTTGAAATAGAGAAAGTTATTAAAGTAAAATTGAAATAGAGTTTGTAAAAGTAAAGAATTATCAATTTGACTATTTATTATGGAGAAAAAATAGAAAGTGTATTGGAGTTACCCTCACTTTAACAAAACTGAACAATATAGAGGGCAAAAAGACAAATAGATCTCAACTTTATTGCCTTAGGGTAAACAAATATTGATAGTTGTTTATTATCTTCGTCAAAGTATACATATCTAATGCAATGAAGCACAGGCCACAAAAATTTTACACACAATGGGCTGATTGGGCTGTTGGATGGCGTAACAGGCATGCTCATCAAGCCATGAGCAAAAGATGCGTATACTTGCTTTCTAGTAGTCCATCTAATAGCACAGTGCTATATAGAAAATGCACTTGACAAAGAAATTGCCTTTTTTTACTTTTTTTTTCTTTTTTCGGGCTCTCTTCTGTTGGTTTGTTTGAGTGTTCCTTTTTCCTGTCTTCTTTTTCTGGCAAGCGACCTAGCATGTTCCATGAGAGAACTCAACTATCACTTCTACTTTTTTTTTTTTACTCAGTCAGCAAGTTAAATTGCATTC
The DNA here is from genome assembly GCA_037974665.1 of Ehretia macrophylla. NCBI lineage: Eukaryota > Viridiplantae > Streptophyta > Magnoliopsida > Boraginales > Ehretiaceae > Ehretia > Ehretia macrophylla. Next base: position 42,048,403 of record CM075780.1, on the reverse strand, counting down.
AATTATCAAAAAACAAATGGTCACGCCATTACAAGAGTATCAAAAACAAAAAGAATTTATAACACTGGCTATTCAATAATCTCTCTAAGGTTCATTTGGTTACGAATTTTCCTATTCAGCTGATTGTTTGTAAACTTTTTTCCTGTTAAAAGCTTGCAACGGACTTCATCATTGATCTTGTTGTAGATTTGCTTTTCATTCTCGAAGGCGTTGCAAAAAATTATCGCGTTCTGTTCTCTCCAAAGGTGATGATAAACACAAGAACACAATATAAGCTTAAGCCCTGAAGGGTATTTCTTTTTGCCAACCTACAGCATCATCTAAGGATTGTGTCCCAATGCATTCTTAGAACTGCAATGCAAGCCATTTTACAACAATTTCTCCATAGTCTCCTACTGAAAGAACATTCAAAGTAAAAGTGGTCTCTACTCTCCAAGACAATATGGCAAAGTGAACATTTCACATCAATTTGAATTCCCCAGTTGAGCATTCGACTTTTTGTTGGCAATCTATTAAGGATAGCGAGCCAACAATAAAAGCTTTGTTTCAGGATAAAAATATTCTTCCAAAGCAGCTAATACCATAGGACTTTAGGGTGTTTTATCCAAATTTCTTCCCATCTTGAAAGCGTGTCAAACCTACCACTTGACCCAATGGTCCATCGAATTACATCCCTACCATCATGTCTAGTAGAATATCCAGCAACAAAATTCTCCAAATGGGAAATATTTCTTGGCCAGTGCCAAGTCCCATTGCTCAAGAATCTGCTAACCTTACATTGGTCTCCTAGTTGTGAGGCTATAATTTGGTCCCTTTGCAACTGAAAAGCAAGAGTTCCATGAGGGTGCCAATTATCCCACCGTAAGTAAGTGTCTTGACCATTACCCACAACATGCTTGATATAGTTACCAGCTATGCTTCTCAATTTTAACATCTTCCTCCAAGTCTATGAGCTATATGCAGGTATGTTAATACTCCAAAAACTTTTGTCTCTTAACAGCACATTTTTTGACCATGATCCCCAAAGGGGAAAATCTCACATTTAGTCTCTATTGTTTGCAAAAAATTTTAGTTTGGTCCCTATTGTTTAAAATGTCTCAATTTAATCCTTATTGTTTTCCCAAAAGTTTCAATTTCATCCCTATTGTTTAAAATTTTTTAATTTCATCCTTAATATTTGTCAAAAGTTTCAGTTTCGTCCTTATTGTTTTCAAAAAAATTCAAATTCGTCTCTATTGTTTCTCAGAAAATTTCAATCAAGTCCTTGAATAATAGGGACGAATTTGAAATTTTAAGAAAATAATAGGGACGAAATTGAAACTTGTTAAAAACAATAAAGACAAAATTGAAACTTTTTGAGAATAATAAGGACGAAATTGAGAAATTTTAAACAATAGGGACGAAATTAGGATTTTTTTACAAACAATAAGGACTAAATTGAGACAAATAAAACAACAGGAACTAAACTGAGACAATTGGATAACAATAAAGACTATTTGTGAAATTTTCCCATCCCCAAAGAAAATCAATGTTAGAATACATACGCCAAAAAACTTTAAGGTTGGCCACCAAATTTGCCTCTTCTAGAGGTTTAATTCCAAGCCCACCTTCATCAAGGGGTTTGCAGAGATCTTTCCACGACACTTTAGCTTTCTTTGCTTCCTCTTGGCTGCCACTCCAGAGGAATTTCGATAGAATCTGCTCAACTCTTTTTTGACACCCTAGGCCTTTTGGAATTATAAATGCGCTGCTCCAGAAATTAAAAATACTAATCAACACTGACCTCACAAGTTGTAGACGCCCCGCAAAAGGCAAGAGTTTGCTAGTCCATTGTCTTGTTCTTGCAGTAATTTTATCACTGAGACCTTGTTTGATTGCCGATTTGATCCTTCCCGTAACTAGTGGAATGCCCAAATACTTCATGGAAAAGGGGTTTACCCAAATATCATTTCTACATTTAGAAACCATGTGTCTTTTTTCTATTCTTTCTCACTCCATCTTGAGATTCATACCCTGATCTCTCGACTACTAGAGAGAGTAATCCATCATTAGGAAATGAGCACTTTCAATTTCAACCTTTTGGTTATTGACTAAAATGGAATATGTTTAAATGGGCATTGAATATGGTACGTATGATGCTAATTGATATTGATTTATAGAGGATCAATTGCCAACTTTTTGGTGGAAAAATTGGAAAAGAACTAATTGCAAAACAACCATTTCTTCAGATATAAGACATAAAAAATTTACTATTTTCTATTTAAATTGCATGCATGTACAAATGTATGTACTGATATATATGATTCTGATTCTATTTAAAGTTATTTTTGTTTAACTTTATGTAGTAAGTTTTCAATAAAGATTAATCTTTATACCAAGTCCGCCAATAACATGATCATTATTTCGATAGTATTATTTAAGTGGTGATATATATATATATATATATATATATATATATATATATCTTAAGGGGGAAAGAATATGGCCAAGGAATATAGTAATTATAAAGAGTATATTCCCAGCAAAAAAAAATATAGAGTATATGATAATTGAAAAAAAATATGATTTTCAAATTTGAATGTTGAAAAGTAAAAAATTAATAAGCAAAAATTAATGTGTTAGGTAAAATAAGACTGTACAATGTAGTAAAATGGATACTTTTATAGGGTTTTTGTTAAGGAGTCCTCTTTATCCACTTCTCCTAACAACTGCTCTCCAGATTCATAGGCATATTTGATATATTGAAATTCCCTTCTTATATGGGATTAGTGTTGTACACTTACTTATCATTATCCTTACGTCCTCTATCATGTAACAACATGTATTTATACAGCTAACAGTAAAGGAATAAACTATCATTTCCTCCAATCATCTAAGCAGCCTTTATATGGTATCACGAGCATCCTCTTGCTCTAACGAGAAAACGATCCAACCTTTTTTTTTTCCGCTGCAACATGGCTTCTGCCTCTTCCTCTTCTACAATTCCTACTGATCGCCCTGCATCTCCTGCCTCTCAGCATCTTATCGCCATTAATGCTGCACAACAGTTACCCCTCAAACTGACGTCTACCAATTACTACTCGTGGCGGAGTCAATTTGATGCTTTGCTCTACGGATATGACCTGCAAGGCTACGTCGACGGCACCTTTCCTTGTCCTGCTGCTTCTATCACAAAGGATGGCGTCTCTGAAGCAAATCCAGATTATCAACTCTGGATGCGTCAAGACAAATTACTCTTTCTGGCCATCATCGGCTCTCTAAGCCCACAGGTTGTTCCCATTATTCGCTCTCGTAAGACCTCGGCTGCTGCCTGGGCGAAGCTTGCAAAGAATTACGCCAACCCCTCTTCCTCTCGTATCATGGGTTTGGCCGAACAACTCACTTTGCTCTCCCGTGGAACTCAACCCGTTGCAGAGTATTTAGCCCAAGTTCGAGATATTGCAGACGAACTGGCTCTTGTTGGAGCCCCAGTTCCGCCACAGTATTTGATCACCCACACGCTCAATGGCATGGGTCCAGCCTTCAAAGAGCTCTCTGCTGCCGTTCGCGCGCGTGACTCAGTCATCAGCTTTGATGAACTCCACGATAAACTTGTGGAGTATGAGGCATTCTTGAAGCGTGAAGAATTGCGCGCCACAGGGTCACTTGGTTCCATCACTGTTAATGCAGCCAATTACAAGCAGTCCAATCAGTCAGGCCATCACAAAAAACATGGTCACTCAAATAATTCCAGCACCAAGTCTTTCAATTCGAGTCGCTCAAACTCTCACGACAATGCCGGCTCTCAAACAGGGTCACACAAACAGCCCATCTTCTGTCAATTCTGTGACAAAAAAGGGCACACTGCCCGCCAATGCTACACCGCCAAAAAAATGTTTTTTACCTCTACGCCTCCTACTGCCCATGTTGCCTCCGCTACGACTACTCAGCCGTGGCTCCTTGATTCAGGCGCCTCACACCACGTGACCACCGACCTCAATAATCTATCTCTTCACCAGCCGTATGAGGGACCAGATGATGTCGTCATTGGTGACAGCTCAGGTTTGGGCATTTCTCACATTGGCCAGGCTACCATCTCTTCTCCCTCTCACAGTTTTAAATTATCAAATATCCTTTGTGTTCCAAATATGGCCAAGAATTTAATATCAGTTAATCAGTTTTGTCGCACTAATCGTGCCTCTATTGAGTTTAACCCCACCTCTTTTTCTGTGAAGGATCTCTCCACGGGGGTACTTCTCGCGGCAGGCAGGAGCAGGAATAACGTATACGAGTGGCCTGATGGTAGTACTGCACCTTCTCCTTCTATTTCATCTGCTAATATGGTACACAAGCGCTCTTCCTCTATGTGGCATGATCGGTTGGGACACCCTGCTCCAAAAATAATCCGTTAGTTAGCTGCAGCTGATAGTATCTCCTTAGAGTCATCGTCGTCGTCCTTTTTTTGTAACTCGTGCCAGTGTAATAAAAGTCACAAATTGCCGTTTGGTGCATCCAGTTTAGTTAGTACTCGTCCACTAGAACTTCTTTATTCTGATGTTTGGGGGCCTTCCCCAATTCGTTCTGTTAATGGATATTCTTACTATGTGATTTTTGTTGATCATTACACCAAATTTACCTGGTTATTTCCTATGTCTTTTACTGATGTTTTTGAAATTTTTGCAAATTTTCGAGTCATGGTTGAGAAGCAACTTAATCACTCAATTTTCACAATATACACCGACGGAGGCACTGAATATCAGGGGCTAAGGACTTTGTTTGCCCACCATGGAATTCAACACCTCATATCCCCACCCTACACCCCAGAACATATTGCACCTGCTGAACGTCGTCATCGGCATATTGTTGAAACTGGAATTACGTTGCTTCATCGTGCCTCCCTTCCCCTCTCTTTTTGGGCCTATGCTTTTCAGGCTGCTGTTTATTTAATTAATCGACTTCCAACCTCGATTATAAATAATCAATCTCCTTTTGAAATGCTTTTTACGATTAAGCCAAACTATTTCAAACTTCGGACTTTTGGATGTCTCTGTTATCCGTGGCTTCGTCCTTATTCCAACAATAAATTGGAACTAAGGTCGAAGCCATGTATCTTCCTTGGTTACTCATCCACACACGATGCCTATCTTTGTTTCGAACCTACTACTCATAAGGTACATATATCGCGTCATGTTAGGTTCTTTGAACATCAATTCCCCTCCTTACAAGGATCTGGGTCTTCAGCTAAATTAGATGCTACGTCCGTAAGTACATGGTGCAAAATTGGCTCGTCCTTCGTGCCTGCTAGTCAATCATCCATAGATAATTCCCCCCATCTTGATGCTCCGTTAGCTGAGTCCATTCCATATGTTAGCTCACTGCCTTCCACGTCCCAACCAAGTACCACAAATCCACCTCCTTTGCCATTTGTCTCGCCAATTGAATCAGATGCTAACGTTGGTTTACCTGCTGCCCCACCACCGCTTGATATGCCCCCAGATACACATACTATTCAGCAAAATATTACTTCACAGCATCACATGCAGACAAGATCAAAGAGCAATATATTTCGCCCCAAACAGTTACTCTCTTTGACTGCCACTCGTTATCCTATTGTTCCTTCACTTGAGCCACTATCCGTTAAAGAAGCTTTGCAACAACACGAGTGGTGTGCTGCTATGTTAGCTGAGCTTGATGCTCTCCATAAAAATCAAACTTGGACGCTGGTCCCGCGAGAGCCGCACCAAAACATTGTGGGGTGCAAGTGGGTCTTTAGAATAAAACGGCATCCTGATGGGTCTATTGCTCGGTACAAAGCCCGTTTGGTGGCAAAGGGCTTTCATCAATGGCCGGGTCTTGATTACAATGAAACATTCAGTCCTGTAGTTAAAGCTTTCACAATCAGAACTGTTCTATCTATTGCTGTAACAAAAGGGTGGATGATTAATCAGCTTGACGTAAATAATGCATTCCTTCACGGTCATCTCCATGAGGCTGTGTTTATGTCCCAGCCACCGGGATTTGTCGATCCTATTCGACCCCATCATGTCTGCAGATTATTGAAGTCCCTTTATGGCCTTCGACAAGCGCCTCGAGCATGGTTCACAGAGTTGAAGCAGTTCATAATCTCCCTTGGTTTTGCTGGTACCAAGTCTGATTCTTCACTATTTGTTCACTCCAATGGCAAGTAATTGACGTACATATTAGTATACGTTGATGACTTACTAATCACTGGTGATTCCTCCTCCTTTATTTGAGAGGTTATTCATTCTCTATCTCAACGTTTTTCAATTAAAGATCTTGGTGCAATTGCTTTCTTCCTGGGAATCGAAGTTTTATCTTGTCCTTCAGGCCTGTTTTTGACGCAACAAAAATATATAAGAGACTTGTTGGTCAAGTTCAAGATGGATGAAGCCAAAACTAACAGTACCCCAATGAGCTCTACAGTGCATCTCACTCAAGGTTCTGATGCTTTACAATCAGATGTCACGTCATATCAAAGTCTAGTTGGGAGTTTGCAGTACCTTGCTCTCACAAGGCCTGACCTTGCTTATACTATAAATCGCCTTGCTCAATACATGCATTGCCCCAGACTTCAACATTGGACAGCTGCAAAGCGCCTGCTAAGGTATCTTAAGCACATCGTTCATTATGGATTGCACATTCGGCGCTCTTCTTTACTTCATCTCTTGGGGTACTCTGACGCTGATTGGGCAAGAAACAGAGATGACTACACATCTACCTCTGTATATGTTGTCTTTCTTGGATCTAATCCTATCTCGTGGTGCTCTAAAAAGCAACGCACCGTTGCCCGATCTTCCACCGAAGCAGAGTATAGATCAGTTGCTTCTGCTGCGGCTGAGTTATGTTGGCTTGGTAACTTGCTTCGAGAACTTTGACTATCTTCCTCTCCTACACCAAGACTGCTATGTGACAATATCGGGGCAACGTATCTATGTGCAAATCCTATTTTCCACTCCCGTATGAAGCATTTAGCACTCGATTACCACTTCATGCGAGAAAAGGTTGCTGATGGCACGCTTCAGGTGGCTCATGTGTCTACTTCAAACCAAATTGCTGATGCATTAACGAAGCCGCTGCCTCTACCCCGCTTCGCTAATTTGCGGTCCAAGATGGGTGTTGCCGATGGCACCACCATCTTGCGGGGGCATGTTAAGGAGTCCTCTTTATCCACTTCTCCTAACAACTGCTCTCCAGATTCATAGGCATATTTGATATATTGAAATTCCCTTCTTATATGGGATTAGTGTTGTACACTTACTTATCATTATCCTTACGTCCTCTATCATGTAACAACATGTATTTATACAGCTAACAGTAAAGGAATAAACTATCCTTTCCTCCAATCATCTAAGCAGCCTTTATAGTTCTCTTAGATTATCAAGTTGGGCTTATTGTCATATAGGCTCAAATTAATCCAAATTCAATTGACTATATAAAAAATAGGACCTAGGCGAAGACGAGATCATGGACATACAGTTAGTCATTTTTTTCTTATTAATTAAAAAATAACGATAAAATCGCTTTAAAATTACACGGAAAAATTAATTTTACCGTTATTTTTATGGGGGCTCCTAATGTGTTTGGCTAAGGGGTGTTCCTTCTCTCTTTCTTTTCGTCTTTTTCCCCTTCAAAGTCCGGTGACAAAGGTCGTAAAACCAAGAGATTTTCACCAACACTTTCTCTTTTTCTTTTTCTTTGTTTCGGCAACCTCCACTCAGTTGGCCTTATCATTTACATCTGGTTTCAGTTTTATCAATGGGACCGATTAGGGTCCCCTTTAGGGAGACATATTACTTTAGTTTACTTGGCCATTAGACAGACACCTCTTTTTAGGTTTGCGGATGTCCATTTTCCTTCTTGTTGGAATAATAGGATTAGGTAATCAACCACTTCATTCTCACGTAGATCTTCTATATATTGGTGATGAAATTGAATATCATATATGCATCAATTTGTTAGCAATCATCGATGTCCTTATCATATGAGGATCATACAAATATGCCACCTCTATCATCATAGGTTGGAAGTGAAGTCATTGACTGTCAAATTTTATCTTCTTGCTACTGCAAATTACTGGACAAACGTTTTCAAAATAGCATCGATTGAAAAATTAATATCACATGCTAACAGCACAATAGTTGTGATCATATCAAATATTTATTCTTCTTTCTACTTTTATTTTAATGTTACACTTCTCAATGTCAAAAGGTCTTTATTCATGTCACATTTTCTAAAACATAAAATATTCCGCTTTCACTTTTTAGTTATTAGTCTTATTTAATATTTACATATGAAGTGAAACTTTTCATGTCCGTCACAGGCAAATATCCATCAATCACACTAATGTAAGGCCTATCCATCCATCAAAAACCTGCTTTCTTGGGCACTTAGTATCTCTTGAGGGGTTTCCAGATATTCTCTTGCTATTCTTCCATTACCTCCTTTTGGGAAAAACCCTCCAGGCACATGCTCATCACCAGAGCCATACACAACCCTTAGTATCTCTTGAGGGGTCCTTCTGTAAGAGAGTGAATCATAATTGGCTGATAACACATTGCTAGTAGTGCGATTTTCTGCTCCCAATTCTGGTGGGACAAAGATCCCTTCATCCCTAATGCCACACTTTGCCAATTGATTTCTCAGCTCCGAGATGCGGATGGTGAATTCAGCTACCGTGTGGTTGTATGGGTGCACAACTTCTGCTGCACGTTCATAGAGGTAATGCCTAATGACTGCATCTTGGCCAGCTTCAACCCCTAATAGTCCTGCCAAAAGCTGTTCATCGAAATTGAACTTTGTTAAGTAATCACTTGATCTAACAGTTTAACTTTTTAGAGTGTATATAATTAATTAATTTAATGTCTTTAACATGTCTTTCATGTGCAAGCAAAGTTTTTGAGCTATGCATATAGTAAATTGAATGAAATATTGATACTTGAATCCAAGACCTTTCCGACCAAAAAAAAAAAAATCTAGGATCTTAATTTGGTAATAGGGCTCTCATACCATATTAATACCATATTAGTGACTAGTTCAAATCAAATGATTACTTATTCCTAATACCATTATAGATTTGAGTTTAAGTCTTGCTATTATTATCCTGTTCAATTCTCGCAACTATTAATCCATTTACACGTGGATACATATGTGATTTGATTAAAGCTAAAGTATTAATCTGCTCACCCTTTTCGTAAGATAGCCATTGATGTTGGGGTTGGTGCCCACATATCCAAGGATCCCCATGTATGGAATAACATAAGAAGCCAGCATGAAACTGATACTGTCACGGTAGGGGTTGAATGGAGGCACAAGTTCATATCCCATAGCTTCGTTGAACAATTTTGCAAAGTTTGCAGCGCTAAGATCCAATTGAGGTCTTGGGAACCCACCAACTGTTGTTTTAAGGGCCCTGCAAAATGACACTTGCAAATTGTAAATTAGCATTCTTATAAGTGGCTTTTAAAAAGTATGAAACTACTAGATTCCAAAGGGTTTGATTAATGGTGGATCTCTTGGGATGTGGACATTATGAGTTTAAATAAGTCAAGAGGCAATTTTTTTAGATCCAGTTTCAATAGGCATTGTGTCTAATTAACTCAAACTATATCTCTTTCGGACGGAGTCATGTGCTCCAGAATTTAGATCATGATATGAACCGAATGACTTCCAAGAGGTGTGTCTTGTCTTTGGAAAAACAAAAACAAAAAATTGAATATATTCTAGGAGCATGTAACTAGATATATGAAAGATCATGGAACCTTAAATGACCAACTTCTTGATAAGCAAATTCTTCGATAATCTGTTGTGTGACAAAATCCAAATTTGCTTTTTGAGCACCAATTGGAGGAGGACCACCCCAGACCCACTCTGGTGCAACCTTATCAAGTCCATATCCTAGAGCACCCCACAAGAAGAAGTCACATTCTAAGTGCTCCAAGTTCAATGCAAATTGCATTAGGTCGATATCTTCTTTGTATACAGGAACTGCATGCTCTGGATATCCTGATGGGCAAAGTGGATTAGAATAAGCAAGAGAAGTCATTAGCATGGATATGATCAAACTGGTTATGGAGGATGGAACAATGTCCATCTTTGTTTCACCCTGTGTGTGTATGTGTGGTTTTTTAAAGAGGATGAGGAGATGAGCTATGAGATGATATGGAGTTTGAGATGCTTGAAGTATTTATACTATGTTGAATGCAATAAGTTTAATTTCCTTGTTAGACTATGTAAATAGAGAGTTTGACATCTCTATCATAATAGGAGACAACACGAAAACCATTTGATATACTATTGCTACATATAGAGGAAGTTATGCAGTGTTTGGCTTTCTGACAAGATAGTTTGAAATTTTTCTGACAAGAATTTTTTATTTTTTATTTCAAAAAATGGCTTAAAATTTGAGAAAATCATTATATATATATAAAAAAAAAATTGAGCAAATCATTAGATCTTTGATGGTCGTAGAGTATAATAAAAGTTATTTGTTCTTTTGCTCACAGAGACAAGTCCTGCCTCCCTTTGTTTTCTATTTTCATTGTGATCAGTTCAAGTCCTGCCTCACTTTATTTTCTATTTTCATTGTGATCAGTTAAGTACTGTAATATAATGAACTCACTATTTTTGGTATAAATATAATGAGCTAATTTATGGATATGTTGTATAATCCACTTCTTGTCCATGAGGTCCACTTAAGAACATGAGCTAAGACATAACATGACTTGATTATAGGCCACCCTTGTACTTTTCGGGAAAAATTATAAGTTAAGAATTATCGATTGTTATGTTTATTAAGAATTGCTTTCAATTTTTAACTTAAAGTAAAAAGGGATATGAAAATTTTAAAATTAATAAAGAGGAAGATATACCATTATATTATTTTATGACAAATAGATATAAATAAAGTCAGATTCTAAAATTATTAATACTGGATGAAGGGGTTCTCTTAGATTGACCCATAATTTCTAAACTCCATTTCTAAGAATAATAGAAGTAATTACCAAACTATTATGAAAACCTTTTTTTTGTTTTTTTGTTGTTTTGTTTTTTTTTTTTTGTTTTTTTTTGTTTTTGTTTTTTGCGAAACTATTATGAAACCTTGCATATTGAAGTAACTGACCATCCAAAGCTTTAAGGTGTTGGAGAGGGTTTATTCACCAACTTACATTTAGAATTAACTTTAACGCCTGATGGCTAGACACCCCAAAAAAATTACTATTAAGGGTTAATATACTTTGACCCAAACTCAATTTTAATCTACAAAATAGAGTAAGGGACTACAGGTGTTATAACCCAAGAACCCTACTCTCATGTGAGAGTGAGTTAATTTTTTTTGTTCAAAAGAGTGATTTAGATTGTCCGAACTCAAATAATTACTAAGAGAAATATAACAATGAATGAGATACTAGTTATCTTGGTTGGTGCATTCAATAGGTTATTTATACTAATACTAATGACGGATAAATATTAAATGTGTAATAGTGTCTCTCTTACACATGTCAGACCTTTTTCTTTTATTCAAAGGATATTGTCTTTATCCAATGTTTAATATTCGGACTGTCCATCAAATCACCAAATTGATTCAAGTCAATTTGGGTCGGGTCGGTTCATACCCAATATGCATATTGGGCCGGTTTACACCTATATCAATTATTAATAACTCAAAAATGTTAACAAAAGAGACACTCTCAACAAGAATTATTGATATCATCAAATTCATGTAATTGACTCTACCTAATAAGATAAAGTTTGATTTAATTAATAACCCGATGACATATAGCACTTTTCTGGTAAGACAAATATCGCAAACGTGGAGCCACGTATATTAAACTTTTGTTGCTTTTACGAAGAAAAGAGAAATGTACGTTAAATTACGTAACTAAACGTTACAAGTAATTGAATAATGATTCGATAAGATATCAACATCAACTCATTCAAAAAAATATTTCTTCGCTATAAAGATTTTTTTATTAGGAGAAACAATTTAGGCTTATGTAATTTTATAAAATAAAATAAAAATTTGTCATTCTGAGAAGCCAAAGAAAAATCGAAAAGGACAGGAGATCAGAGGGGCAAAAAGATAGTGCTAGGCTTTTCAGTTTAGTCGATTTCGTTCCCATTTAAACAAATTAATTTAGATCTTTTAATTCATCACACATAACATTCTGAAAGAGATCGAATGATCTTGAAATATTCAAATTATTTTATTATAATTTTATCATCAATTTATTATTATACAAATATTGCCGAAGAAAAAGAACAACTAAATATGATAAATATCTACAATCTGACAACCGCAAAGTCATCGTTAATACTTAAAGACACGTTGATTAAAACCTGCAATTTCTTTACAAAAAGTCATCATTAATATTCAAGACTTTAAATGGTGAAGTTAACTAGTCAATATATATCTCCGATCTTAAAATTTAGCCTTATCTACTTTGAATAGCGTATGCAAACATCTCGAATATTAATAATTGTCAATGACCAAAAAAAAAAAAAAAGTGCTTAATAAACCTCATCGTTTTTTTCTCTTTCATACGTAACAGAGATTAGTTTGGAGTGAAGATGTTAGTGTTTGGTGATTGTATTAGATGTCTCATATTACACATCTTCTTCTGCTCCACTTCACACGTATAGGGGAAGGCTTCCAATGTATAAATTTTGTACACCAATAGAAACTTAATCTTGTTGGAGGATGGTGTAAAGGGGCAATATTTTAACGTAATTTGGCATAATAATGCCATTTGTTTTCGGAGTATTTTTCTTTATTATTCAAAGGGGCACTTAATTCATAGAATGATTTTTTATTCTTGAGAATCATATTCCTAAAAATGTGAATGTAACACCCAAGATTTTTAGCAATAAGTTAAAAAAAATAAAGTGATAATAAGAGAAGAGCATTTATGTTGAGTTTAATCTTATAAATATTGTTCTTTGGGGTTACAACTATTCATATTCTATACATTATCAACATAATTAACTGTTACTGAATTGAAGGATAATGAATTGGGAGTTACAATTGTTCATTAATATAATTGCTTATATGGAGATTTATGTGATTCTTTCATGATACTCATATGACAGGTAGTGTGACTGAGGTGTTACATAGACTTTGGAAATTTTAGAGTTTCAATTTGAAAATTTTGTTCCACTTTGTGGGTAAGTACCCGCAATTTTTCTAGCATTTATATTTTGAATAAATATGTTTATCATATCTTTGTTCAAAGAGAAGCCTTTATTCATAAAAATCTTAGTTATATTATCTAAATCATGATTTCAAAATTATATTTTATTTAGCAAATAATTTATAAAAATTGATTTGATAAATAACGTTAGCATGATATGTATGAAATTTTGTGAAGTATTTGTCTTTGAAAATTAGTTTATGAAAATTGTGTATGTAACTCTTACGCACAAGTCGATTATGATTGATCTTCATTATGGGTCCCTTCAAGGGGTTAATCTTTGTGATTTTGTATACGTTATGAGATGCATTATTCGAAACTAGTTTCGATCTTTATCCTTGTGAATCTTTGTATGGCTACATGAATTTGTAGCGCTTTGTGTGGCTCTTTGTGATCATAGTCGCTTGTTATTTATATGCTTTGATACTAAATTTGTATACCTCGACAATCTGTTTCAAACTTTGTAAATAAGCTATTCTTGTTAAGCAAGGTATTTATCAAATATTCTTGTAGTTTGGATATAGACTTTGAAATTAGAATGTTTGTCTTTTAATTTTTGGAGATTTAGAAATATTACATACAAAGTATTTGAAGTAAGTTTGAGCCTTACACTAGATGTGCAACGATTATCGAGTGTCATATATGTGTATTTTTAAGTTCGGGACGTGACAATTAAATAGTATCAGAGCAATAGATTCATGATTCTATAGTCAGATCTAAGTTATTGACCTGTACAGCAGCACTTTGAGGAGGTGGTAGTTGAATTGTTAAGTATTGTAGATGGTCTAGTTGAATTGAGAAATTTAGTGCATTTCTGCTCTAGCCAGGTTTAATATGTATAAAGTTTTTCGGATTAAGGAAGCATATGGGTAGATGTGCTATGTCTAATTATTATAATTCTTGATCATATTGATGAATGACTTGACTATACTTTGGCATCTGGCTATGAATGTGGCGGCCCATTCTAGAAGTGATACGTATATGAATAGAGAAAGTTATGTTAAAAAAATTGTAGCTGAAATTTGTGGACAACTTTGGATTAGAACAATAACTTCTGCCATGGTCACGTGAAGGACACCTTTGAGTGCTATATTTACAATAGGTTTGATCTTATTACTAGTAAGAAATTGTGGTTGATTATTTAGTTTGACGTGATTGTATCATAAGAATATTACTTGTTTAGGTAATTATGAAAATGATACTTTGAAAAGTTATACTGTTATAGGAAGTGACGTAAGGCGAGATTTGAGACAATTTCTATTAATTGTAAGATATATGTGAAGGTGAGAATTCAATAACGCTTCTATATTTATTTTTCTTGAGTTTCTTATGGAAAATTGAGGGCACCAAGAATATGAATGAATTCGTGAGACATGCGAATAATAACTAAGTTTTTGTTGATTATTGGGCACTTTATAATGTTTAGGAAGTGCATGACTCCTAAGTTAAGAGAAACAATTTGTACCTCTTACAAACTAAAGGTGAGTGAAGGTTTTAGGGCGAAACTTTGATAAGGGGGGAAGCATGTAACACCTATGATTTTTAGCAATAAGTTAAAAAAAATTAAATTGATAATAAGAGAAGAACATTTATGTTGAATTTAATCTTATAATTATTGTTCTTTGGGGTTATAACTATTCATATTCTATACATTATCAACATAATTAAGTGGTTAGTGAATTGAAGGATAATGAATTGGGAGTTACAATTATTCATTAATATAATTGCTTATATGGAGATTTATGTGATTCTTTCATGATACTCATATGATAGGTAGTGTGAGTGAGGTGTTACATAGACTTTGGGATTTTAGAGTTTCAATTTGAAGATTTTGTTCCGCTTTGTAGGTAAGTGTACCCGCAATTCTTCTAGCATTTTTATTTCAAATAAATATGTATATCGTATCTTTGTTAAAAGTGAAGCCTTTATTCATGAAAATCTTAGTTATATTATCTAAATCATGATTCTAAAATTATATTTTATTTAGCAAATAATTTATAAAAATTGATTTGATAAATAACATTGGCATGACATGTATGAAATTTTGTAAAGTATTTGTCTTTGAAAGTTAGTTTACGAAAATTGTGTATGTAAACTATGATTGATCTTCGTTATGGGTCTCTTTAAGGGGCTAATCTTTGTGATTTTGTATACATTATGAGATGCGTTATTCAAAACTAGTTTCGATCTTTGTCTTTGTGAATCTTTGTATGGCTACATGAATTTGGAGTGCTTTGTGTAATCTTTGTGATCATAGTTGCTTGTTATTTATATGCTTTTATACTAAATTTGTATACCTCGACAATTTGTTTCAAACTTTGTAAATAAGTTATTCTTGTTAAGCAAGGTATTTATCAAATATTATTATTTTTCTGTGTCATGCCAACAAGCTAGAAAAATTAAGTGGAATACTTACTGGGTGTTGTAGTTCATTATTTGTTATGATTTCAGATTTCGAGGGCACAGATTATGAGATGCAAGAAGAATACTAGCGGGGAGTTCATAGATTATGGCTATTATTTTGGAAGTAGTTTGATTTTGGCTTCTCTTTGTAACAATTTATGCATTTGAGACTTTCTTGTGGTTTGGATATACACTTTGAAATTAGAATATTTGCCTTTTAATTTTTGGAGATTTAGAAATATTACATACAAAGTATTTAAAGTAAGTTTGAGTCTTGCACTAGATGTACGGCGATTGTCACGTGCCATATGTGTGTATTTTTGGGTTCGGGGCGTGACAGTGAATCTCAGAAATATATATTTCGTATGTTAAAAAATATTTTTAAGAATTTTTTATCAATTCCTAGAAATGTTATATTTTTATATTTGGTTTAAACTCAATATTTTTAGAAATTTTGAGCAATTTTATAAAAATTCCATTAACTCAAAAAGAAGAAAATATCACGGAAAAAAATAATATATATATATATATATATATATATATATATATATATATATATATATATATGTATATAAAGTTCATAATAACATAACATGGGTTAGATTTTTGAAGAGTTGAAAAAGAAAATAGTTTAAAGAAAACGGAAGATATTTAGTATTATGTGTTGTGCGTTTATGCATATAAAACCACAGTCCACATGCATATACGCATATAAATTTATATGTATATATGAAGATGAGTATTGTGCATTTGAATTTGATGGGTTTAGACCCAAAAAGGTTGTATTTTTTAATTAATGGGTAGTTTTTTTTTTTTTTTTGGTCTGAATAAATGGGTGGGTATGAATCAAGCATGTTTTGCACGCACTTTTCTATATATTGACTAATATGAGTGTAATTTTGAATGGGATTTGGATGGTTTGGATTTATGGGGTTTAAATATTTCAAAAAAATGGATTTTTCTATTTAGGACGTATTTTTATCTTATTATTTTTCTCTAAAATATTCTGACCACTTGGAAAAGTAATATAAAATTATAAGAGTATTATATTCTCAAGAATGTAATATAATCAAAAAAAAAATTATTTTGGTAATCAAACATAGGAATGTTATATTCCTTACTTCCGTACTTTTTCGAGAATTCAATAAGATTTTGCTATCCAAACCCCTAAAGGATTACAATCATAGTTTTTTGTAAAAGAAAACTGTAAAACTCTTAAAGAATCTCACCTACGTTACGGTGTATGGCAAGTAACTCTACATTAAGTTTTTCCCAATTCTACAGTAATTTAATTTTGAGTGGATTTCTAATTATTTTCAATATTAGACTGCGCTTATAATTCGAAACAAAATCCAACAAGTCTTTCATCTTTCACGCTCCTTCTCAAGTTTTAAAACATGATACCGTGGCCAAAGACTGGTTGCATTTGATACCACACTAGTACTTAACCTCGGGATCTATTAGTTTTAAATGCCCCTAGGGCGCTTGATAAATATAAATTGATTATAATAATATTATATATCATCCATTCTCTTCATCAACATTCTTTATATAGTATAATTTTTATTATATACACGAGAGATTTAATATTCAATACATAAATTAATCCTTACCATACAAAGTAGGATTAAAAGAATGATATAAAATATTACTCAATTGATTAAGAATATACGTGTACATACATACTATTTCTTATGTAGTAATGTTCTTTACATATGTCATTTCACGTCAAGGAAAATGTTGGTAGGATTTATTCGTAGAATTTATAGTTAGTCACTGCATAAGTTTGACAATTATGTATTCAACCTGATGCGCATGTCCAAGGTCCAATTCCAAGATGAATTGATGGCAAACAATTTCGCGACTTTCTCATTGGCAGAAATTTAGAAATTTCATCCTAGGTTGATAGATAGTTAAAATGGATATGCCGTATAATAAACGTTATATACCTTCTTTTCCCAGGAGAGCTCTTTTAAAGACAAAAATGTGACGTGGAAATTCTAACATAATCAATTGCATAAGAAGAAAAATTCTTCTACACGGCATTCCGCAGTTTGAGCTGTGAGCCAAAAAAATGTGTAAGTTCAGTTGCCGGCTGCCGCATAAAAAATCGACTGAAGAAAATCTAGAATGCACATTTTAGAGCATCTCTAATAGAAGACACTATTTATAAAAATATATTATTTTTGATAATTTTTAAAGACTTAGTTTTTAAATTTAGAATCAAAAATATATGGGGTCCGTCACTTTTATTAATTTTTTGATTAAAATAGAGACCCAATCAATTTTTGGATCTCTAAATTTAAAGACTCAAAAATTGATTGGATCTTTATTTTAACGAAAAAGTTGATAAAAATGACGGGTTCCATGTATTTTTAACTCTAAATTTAAAGACCCGATCTCTAAAAATTACTAAAAATAATATATTTTTGTAAATAATATCTCCCATTAAAAATACTCTTAAAAGGAAAAAAATGCATTGTCGAGGAGACTAGACTTTGGAGAAAGATTGCTTCCTGCATGAAAAAATTGTGAAGGATGGATGTCTATTACAAGAAGTAGCTCTAAAATTGTGAAGTTGTACCCTGACACGAGATTCTGTCATCTTGAAAGTATGAAATTAGTGAAATGGTAAAAGGCCTATTAATCTTTTATAATTTATCAAAAGTGCATGAAATTTTTATGTGATTTTAAAATTACTATGGAATTCTCCTGTAATCAATGAAAATGGTACATTGTACCTCTATGCCAAAAAAAAATGTTAAAGTTAACCGGATGTAAATGTCACGCGTATAGTTTACGACCTTGTAATATTAATCTAACACTAGCCACTTAAATTCACATATAAATTAGTACTTTTCCATAAACATTTAGATTACATAATCAAGTGAGTAATGTCATATTGATATTACAAGGTCGCAAACTATACATGTGATCAGTGGCGGACTCAGGCACCCACACTCAGGATGTGCACTCGTACAGTAAAAGATGTCAGAGTGTGCCGAAAGTGTCCAATATAATAGTTTCTCTAAAAAAAAAAAAAAACCAAAAAACATAGTCTTTTTTTTTTAAAGGAGAGAGTGTGCATGTAATCAATGTAACTCCGCATCCACACATGACATTCATTTGCGGTCATTCACATATAAAATACTACTTTTCCATAAACATTTAGATTACATAATTAAGTAGGTAATGTTAGATTAATATTGCAAGGTCACAAACTACATGCATTACATTCACTTGTAGTTAACTTT
The DNA here is from genome assembly GCA_037974665.1 of Ehretia macrophylla. NCBI lineage: Eukaryota > Viridiplantae > Streptophyta > Magnoliopsida > Boraginales > Ehretiaceae > Ehretia > Ehretia macrophylla. Next base: position 42,029,559 of record CM075780.1, on the reverse strand, counting down.
AACATTTTTTCTGACGAAAGGGGTATCATGCACCATTTTAATTGACCACAAGAGAGTTCTATGGTAATTTTAGAACTACAAGGGGGCTCCACGCACTTTTGAAAAACAACTGGGGTAATATGTCATTTAATTCTATTCAAAATTTCTTATATTGATCATAACATGAAAAGTCATTTTGTAAGATCATCAAGTATGATTATAAGTAAATTTGTATAAGTTTCGACATTCAATTCAAACTTAGTTATTCCTTTAAACAAAGGAAAGTAAAAGAAAAAGAGTGAAGTATACCAAACACCCCTGTTATTAGAATAAGTGTATCGGTGCTCCCTGTGTTTTAAAAACTAGCAAAAGTAGTCCATGTGTTATCGTAAAAGTGCAGATGTGCCCCCTTCGCATATTTTCGTCCAGTTAATTAATGAAACTATTGAAAAGACATAAATACCCCTTGCCCTTTTGTTTATTTACACACACACACACATGTATATATATATATATATATATATATATATATATATATATATATATATATATATATTTCTAAACCCTTTTTAAAAAATTAAAAAAATTAAAAAAAATAAAATTAGTCATCTTCCCCACCCCACCCGTACATAGCCGTCACCCTCCCTAGCCCAATGATATGAAGCTAGCTGCTTCGATCTTTTTTTTTCTTTTTTATTTAGGGCACAATTGCACTTTGTCCCCATTAATTTTCCACCATAATCCACAAATTATCATCATCAACAACAAAAAGAATACGCTGTCAACAACCTCACATTCGATAGGTCTCTTTCTAGGAAGCATATAGTGCAACAAGCTATTGAACACTCCACAAAATAATCCCATAGAAATTGTCAAAAAAAATTTATTTTTATTATTATAAAAAAAATAGAAAAGTCAAGATCGGAAGTTTTCGATTTAATATAGAATAATGACAATAATAATAATAATAATAATAATAATAACAATCCAAGAGCGATCAGTAGCGCCATCATAAACCATAACCCGAGCCTCATATATAGCATCATCATTTCTGATGAATAAATTCTGAATTAAGAGTATTAAGCAATGATATATATACACAGATACACAGACAACATATATATATATATATATACACACATACACAAACACACACAAAGATGAAGATTGAGTTTCTGGGTGGGGGCTAGGTGGGTGGGCCTGTGGGGTGGTAGAGGGTGGGGGTAGGGTGAAGGGGTGTTGACAGGAAGATGAAGATTGAACGTTTTTTTGTTTTTTTTTATTTTTTGAAAATGCATTTATGTCCTCTAACTATATTGCTGATATTAAAACATTTGCCCATTTGCATTTCAGGTGCGTGGGTGTCACTTTCCGTCAAAACTAACGATTTTTTGAACGGCAGAAGGGCCTTATGCACTTTTACCAAAATATGGGGATTACTTATGTTAGTTTTTAAAACACAGGGGACATGCACTTATGCCAAACCATAGAGGGTCTGGTGCATTTAATCCAAAGAAAAAAGAAAAAAATATTTTTAGCTTTGTGGATTACGTTGGTTTATTTGGTTGCTGGATTAAGATGGTTTATGAAATTTTATAATTGTCAGTGATTCTTAACTTGAATTAGATGTTTTTCTTGGATCACGTGAAAACTAGCTAACGAAACCCGACTATCAACTTGAAAATTTCATAATCGGCAGTGATTCTTAACTTGAATTAGATTTTTTTTGGATCACATGGAAACTAGCTGACGGAGCCCGACTATTAACTTGAATTAGATGTTACATATATAGCAAAAGCAAAAATATACTGGTATTAATTGAGATTTTAGTACAATCTATAGGCCGGCTTGTGAGATTGTATGATCAAAATGAATTGATTGACGAAGCACTTGATAATTTCATGTGGTTGATTAATTTGAAGAAAGAGATTTCGTGAAAACTTGCCATAGATAGCCTACTTTCGCTGTAAGGAACCTGTCAATTAAGTTGCATTAGATATGGAAAAAAGGATTGCATAGGCCTTCTTACACATGTTAATATAGTTGTCACATGGATTTCAATCCAATCATGACATAAATGTTATACAGTAGCGAATTATCTATATCACTCTATTATAATTATATCAACGCTTTATTACTATTGAATCTTTCTCATCATATTATAACGTGATGAGAAGATTCAAGCCATTGTCAAATAACAAGTATGAGCAAAGTTTAATTTGAGAATGAAAAGAAAGCCACATATCGAGTTGTTTAGGTCCCCAACCCTGAAAGCATCTCGCAATTCCGGCTAATTTCCTGCTCTAGTTTCATCTACAAAATTCTCTCAAAGGTCCTTGTCCTGAGACTCAAATTATATATAGATAGCATCATCTCACCTAATTAGAGTGCTTTCATTCAAGGGAAAGTTATTCAAGACAATCTCATCATTGCCCAAGAAATTGCTCATCATCTCTGAACCCACAAAAGCCCTATCACTTTTAAAGCTGCCTTAAAGATTGACATGAACAAAACCTTCGATATGGTCAAGTGGGACTTCTTGGATAAAGTTATGGAAAAATTGGGATTCCAACCCCGATGGATCAAGCTTATTATGCAAACTGTTACTTCGGTTCAATTTTCCATCCAAGTCAATGGTGACTGGCTTCCCACTTTCACCCCCAAAAGGGGAATTAGGCAAAGGGATCCTGTATCGACCCGACCCGTATACCTGCAAAGGCTAAGGCCAAAACGCGACATTCATAACCAGTAAATCTGTAAATTGAAAACTTAACCACCTGTACCATGATTCCAATTCCATAAAGGTTCAAAAGTTTTTCAATTACATCAGCCTTATAGGATGACCATAATCTATTACATATATATATATACAAGACCTCGATCCACCTGTTCAATCATAAGGACTAGCCAACAATCAGGTAGCTAGGTCTCAAAAGAATAAAAGTAATAAACTTAGTTACATACAGTTGTCCAAAAGAATATTACATATTCCAAGTTGTCTAAATAGTATTTGACTTCCATTAACAAATAAGCTGGTCACAACAAGCAAAAGTCATTTTCTCAAACCATGGTTCTCCATCATCAACTTGAGGGGCCTAATCGGGCACTGCCTCACCTTTAATTGATCAAAAGAAGGGTGAGCTAGTCCTGCGTATAGCTCAGTGAGGATTGAATAGGAAAGGTTTTCACAAAGATTTTATCATTTCACAACCGATTTTGAAATCGTGCAATACATAGAATATCATAATGAGTACATTCATTAGTAATCATTAATCATATCTTTCCCTGAGGTATCATTGGTTCCCGGCGATTTGATTGTTCTGGGGTATTCAATGGCGCTCGGCAAGAGAAGAAGGCAATACAGTGGTAGCCGAGGTATACCGGCAAGCCAACGATGCCTGGAGTTCCCGTCACTACCTCATTCAATAATGGTTGCAACCTGACCGCGCATTTACAATTCATATAAATATGCATTTATATAACCACGAAAGTTTAGTCAATCATATAGCATATTCGAGTACATTCTATATTTTGCATCATGTAAACGTGTCAAGCACCTATCATATACTCGTATGGACATGCAAGCTCCCTTAGTACTAACACATAATAACAAGAAATAACAAGAACTTGCAAAACAACAACTTAACATTAACACCTACCAATAGCATACACTAAATACACCAAGCAAATCCAATATTCCCACATTAACCTAACTTAGGTGGTAAATTTTCCTACTTTTCCGAATTCCAATAAATCCGATTTTAGTCTACAATCGAAGTTTATCGAAAGTAGATAGTTCTACAATCAAACAGATCTCAATTCGGAGTTGAAACAAATAAGATATGGTCTTCGGAAGATTGTCGCGCAAAGCTGACAAACTGAAAAATGGGGGATCCGGAATTGATATCCAGTCGTGTTAACACGACCGGGTATCATGATCAGATCCTTGGGCAATCCATTGCCCAGCTGTCTGGTCGTGTAATCCGGTCATGATAACATGACCGGACATCACCCCCAAACAGGAACGATCTATATACCAAATTTTGCTCTTTTGCATGCTATCTTGCCTCCAACTCATCCAAACCTTTTGCACGCTCAATGAGGTCTTCTAGGCAACATTCTTAAGCTCAAGAATAATACCATGACATTCTCAAATCAAACAACAACCCAAGAACACTTCAAGAACACCTAAGCATCAATGTGCTTGGCTTTTAATTCCTACCTTACCCACAAGTTAAACTAACTTTAATCAAGCAAGAATCACTACACAACTCATAAATTCCAACCCGTTAAATTAAACCCTAGCTCAATATACAAGATAAGCCTCAAACCTTGCAATAAATCCACACATATTCATAGTCAATATCATGTTCAATACACAATTAAAACTCATCAACCAAGCATAATATGCCATTGTAAAACATTTATTAAACTTCTCTCACCTTTGTCCTTGAGTCCTATATGAAAATGGAGTAAGTAGGATGCTAGCAAACTAGAGTGGAAGCAAGAAAATGGCTTTGTTTTTTCCTCCTCTTCCTTCCTTCTTCTTTCTTCCCTTCTTCCTCTTCTCTCCAAGCTCCAACGTGTATGTGTATGATGTGTGGCTGATTGTGCGTGTGTGTCGTGTGAATGGTGTGTGTTGTGTGTGTTTTTGGCTAGCTAGGAATAGTGTCAGATGAAAGATGAAATATCTAATGTCCAAAGGTCTAAGTTGCCCTTCTAACTAAAAAGGTATTTACTAGTATGCCACTCTAGCTCTATTTGTAAGTGTCTTGGTTCTAGTTCAATTATTCTAGTTAGCCTTTGAACTTAGTAGGATTTAATTATTAACTTTGCTATATTAATTACCCAAATGCATGTTAACCGATGAAATACACGTAAATTGAGACACATGCACATAAATCAATTTAAATGCATATAATTCAAGGTAAATGCATATAAAATAATTTAATTATGTATGATATGATTTATATGCATATGTGGTCCCGCGCTTGGCCTTACAAATCCCCTATCCCTTTTCTTTTTCTCCATTCTTACTGAAGCCTTGTCAAGCTTACTTGCTCATAAATCAACTCTAGGTCTTATCAAAGGCATAAAAATGTCTAGAAAATGTTCGGCTGTTACCCACATTCTCTTCGCGGATGACTCGTTTTTCTTCATTGAGGCCAACCCCCAAGAAGCCCTCACTCTTAAAGACTCTTTACACCACTATTGTTTCGCTTCGGGGCAAAGCATAAACCTCAACAAATCAAGCATCACTTTCAGCCTTAACACCTCCCAAAATGTGAAAGACGATATCTGCAACCTTCTTCAAGTCAAATGCAATTGTAACTTAGGAAAATACCTTGGCATCCCTTCATCCTGGGAAAGATTAAAAAAAGAAGCTCTTATTTGGCTTATTGATAAAATCTCATCAAAAGTGCAGGGTAGGAAAGAAAAATTTCTTTCCGAAGGAGAAAAAGAAATCTTGATAAAAGTCATGCTCCAAGCTATTCTTAGCTATATCATGTCCCTCCTTCTCATTCCCAAAACCATTTGCAAAAAATTGTGTGCTATTACCTCTAGTTTCTGGTGGAGAAAGAATGGCAACTCTGGTATTAGATGGGCTAACTGTGATATCTTGACATACTCAAAATGGGATGGCGGATTAGGCTTTCGCAATTTTGAACTCATGACCATCTCTCTTCTTGCAGGACAAGCATGAAAAATCCTCAAGAACCCATCTTCTCTCACAACGAAAATTCTCAAAGGGAAGTATTTCATAAATAGTTGTTTTTGGAATGCTAAAGTCGGTTCTAGACCATCTTGGGCATTTTGCAGCCTTCTTGCAAGATAGGACCTTCTTAAAAAGGAAGCTCTCTAGCTTGTTGGCGATGGACAATCGATTGACATATGGGCTGATCCTTGGATCCCTAAAATCCGCTCTATTAATCAACCAGCTAACTATCACCTTAAGAAAGTTAATGAGCTTATTGTGAATGGACAATAGAATCATAATCTTATATCACAGGTTTTTGATAGAGATATTCAATCAAAAATCCTTAACATTGCACTATGAACAACCTCTAGAGAAGATTCTATTATTTGGCCTCACACAAAAACGAGTGCCTACTCGACTAAGAGCGAATATCGAAGTCTCAAGAATGCCACCAGAAGCCCTACCACAACTCACAGCTCTTCACATCTCTTTCCCGGTCAGCTTTGGAAAACAATTTGGAACACAAAGGCGCCCTCAAAAATTAATACTTTTATGTGGAGGGCTTGTAGATACCTCATCCCAACTAAGGAAAACAAATTCAAAAAGAAATACTCCTTTAGTCCCATTTGCAAAATTTATAATTTGGAGCCAGAAATTGTTGAACACCTCATCCTGTTATGTCCTTGGAGTCACCATTGTTGGGTTGCATCCTCTCTTCAGTTCTTTCCGAATGAAAGAAACATTGCGAGATTTGACGTCTGGTATATTGACCTTGTCCAAAAATGTCGTGCAGCAGGTTATGAGAAGGGTAGTGCAGAAGCTATTATTGGTTATCTATGTTGGCAAATTTGGAAGAGTATAAATTCTTTTGTTTTTGAAGGGGTTAAAACATGTCGAATCAGAACTACTACAATTGCAAATCAATCTCGTGCAGAATTCTCAAGTGCCATCCAAGCAAACTCTGTTGTTTCATCTCCCACTCACCACTATTTGCACAATCCTCGATGGATCGCACCTATTAGAGGCACCTTGAAGATCAACTGTGACGCATCTTTCAACTATGAAAAGCTCTCTACGGGTATTGCTACCATCTGCAGGAACCATGAAGGTACCCTTATCGACGGCTCATCCTTCTCAACAAGATGTCAAATCCCTCAGCAAACTGAAGCCATGGCACTTCTCAATGCTATCAAGCTCGCAAACTCAATCAGCTGTGACAACATCATTGTCGAGACAGATTATGAAGAAGTTTACGAGGCTATCCACACACCTTGTCAAACTCCTAGCTGGAAAATTGTCCCTTTTATTGTAGATATCAAAGTCAAGCTTTCAAAAAAAAGTGGTGTCCGAGTACATCTTATCAGAAGATAGGCAAATGTAGTATCAGATTGGATTGCTAACCAAGCCAACCATCTCACACTCCTCCGATTGGTTATCAAATGTTCTCTTTCCCCATTATTCTATGTTGTTATCAGACCTGCCTACCCTTGGTGTAGTCTAATGTACTTCATTTGCTTTTGAATGAAAAAAAAACAAGGGTATTTACTCATAAGTACGATATCTAATCTCTATTATCCTTCAATGGAGTTAACTGTTTGTGATTGAGTCATACATAGATCACTTTCTCACTATGTGATTATTGTTGACTTGGGAATTTCATTCTAATCAATCATGCCTAATGTGATCAACCATACCGTTATTCCTACAAAAATAATCAATTGTGTGTTTGGGCCGTCACCTCGTACTATCTTGTTTTCCTGTGCACCATATTAGATTCGTTACTGTTTCATCTTGTTTCCAAAAATATGATCCGTTTCTTCACTGAAATTGACTTGATTTTTCTTTAATGGATTCTAAGGAAGATCAATAAATGAGAAAGATTGTTTTACTTGATATGACATTTAGGGTAGTTCTCTTTGCCCATTTATGATCATAATAAATAGGGCTTATCGAAAATAAAAAAGTGATAATAGTAGGAAGATGATATGGCTAGGCATGGCTATGATTGGTCGAGATGCATAAAATATTTTAGATTCATCCTTATCGAGATATGGCCACGACGTTCTTGAACCCTTGGAAGACTGCGCGTAATGCATCATGAGGTGGAAGGTTCTCTTTAATGACTGGAACATCAAGAAAATTCTTCATCCATGAATCCATTGAAAGATACTTCTCTGAGTCCATTACTTTAAACTCACCAACTTCCTCCACAAACTGAAACCAATATGCAATCCAACCAACGACAATGTCCAAATACCCAATTGTCTCCCCTCCAAAGAACTTTTTACCATTTATTTCTTTATCAATAAATTGTATTGCCTCAGCTATTGCATCAGTTCCCTTTGCTCTATCTTCTCCAGAGGAAAAGAATGCTGTTGTTGATGCTTGGTAGAACTGCATATTAAAAATTTGGGTAAATAGCGCCGTAGCCCCCTATAATTTGTCAAAAGTGCACAGGACTCCCTTGTGCTTTTAAAAGTGCACTGAAACCCCCTGCGGTTTGGAAAACGTAGCACCATAGCTCTCTCCATCAAAAAAATCGTTAGTTTAAACGGCAAGTGAGTTACACGCCCGAGTCATGCATCTATGATTGTTTTTAAACAATTTTGTCAACAAAATATGTGTGCCAATTGACCAAAAAACCTTTTCCAACCAAAAAAAAAATCTGCATCCCCCCATACATCCAATAGTGGCACTACCAAACCGTCGTCCCCTATCCCATACATCCAATAGTGCCAATTGAAAACTTAACCACCTGTACCATGATTCCTATTCCATAAAGGTTCAAAAGTCTGTCAATTACATCGGGCTTATAGGATGACCATAATCTGTTACATATATCTATACAAGACCTCGATCTACCTGTTCAATCATAAGGACTAGCCAACAATCAGGTAGCTACGTCTCAAAAGAATAAAATTAATAAACTTAGTTACATACAGTTGTCCAAAAGAATATTACATATTCCAAGTTGTCTACATAGTATTTGACTTCCATTAACAAATAAGTTGGTCACAACAAGCAAAAGTCATTTTCGTCGAACCATGGTTCTCCATCATCAACTTGAGGGGCCTCATCGGGCACTGTCCCACCTGTAATTGATCAAAAGAGGGGTGAGCTAGTCCTACGTATAGCTCAGTGAGGATTGAATATGAAGGGTTTTCACAAAGGTTTTATCATTTTGCAACCGATTTTGAAATCATGCAATGCATAGAATATCATAACGAGTACATTCATTAGTAATCATTAATCATATATTCCCCCGAGGTATCATTCGTTCCCGGCGATTTGATTGTTCCGGGGTATTCAATGGCGCTCGACAAGAGAAGAAGGCAATACAGTGGTAGCCGAGGTATACCGGCAAGCCCAACACTGCCCGGAGTTCCCGTCACTACCTCATTCAATAATGGTTGCAACCTGACCGCGCATTTACAATTCATATAAATATGCATTTACTTAACCACGAAAGTTTAGTCAATCATATAGTATATTTGAGTACATTCTATATTTTGCATCATGTAAACGTGCCAAGCACTTATCATATACTCATATGGACATGCAAGCTCCCTTATTACTAACACATAATAACAAGAAATAACAAGAACTTGCAAAACAACTACTTAACATCAACACCTACCAATAGCATACACTAGATACACCAAGCAAATCCAATACTCCCACATTAAACTAACTTAGGAGGTAAATTTTCCTACTCTCCTGAATTCCAATAAATCTGATTTTAGTTTAGAATCGAAGCTTATCAAAAGTATATAGTTCTAAAATCAAACAGATCTCAATTCGGAGTTGAAACGAATGAGATATGGCCTTCGGAAGATTGTTGCGCAAAGTTGACAAACTGAAAAACGGGGGATCCGAAATTGATATCCGATTGTGTTCACACAACCGGGTATCATGACCGAATCCTTGGGCAGTCCACTACCCAGCTGTCCGGTCGTGTAATCTGGTCGTGATAACACGATCGGACATCACCCCCAGACAAGCACGATCTATACACCAAATTTTGCTCTTTTGCTTGCTATCTTGCCTCTAACTCATCCAAACCTTTTGCACACTCAATGAGGTCTTCTAGGCAATATTCTTAAGCTCAAAAACAACACCATGACATTCTCAAATCAAACAACAACCCAAAAACACTTCAAGAACTCCTAAAAACCTCAAGAACACCTACTAAGCATCAATGTGTTTGGCTTCCAATTCCTACCTTACCCACAAGTTAAACTAACTTTAGTCAAGCAAGAATCACCACACAACTCATAAATTCCAACTCATAAATTCCAACCCATTAAATCAAACCCTAGCTCAATATACAAGATAAGCCTCAAACCTTGCAATAAATCCACACATATTCATAGCCAATATCATATTCAATACACAATTAAAACTCATCAACCAAGCATAATATGTCATTGTAAAACATTTATAAAAGTTCCCTCACCTTTGTCCTTAAGTCCTATATGAAAATGGAGTAAGTAGGATGCTAGCAAACAAGAGTGGAAGCAAGAAAATGGCTTTGTTTTTTTCTCATCTTCCTTCCTTCTTCTTTCTTCCCTTCTTTCTCTTCTCTCCAAGCTCCAACATGTATGTATGTGTTTTATGGCTGATTGTGTATGTGTGTCATGTGAATGGTGTGTGTTGTGTGTATTTTTGGCTAGCTAGGAATAGTGTAAGATGAAGGATGAAATATCTAATGTCCAAAGGTATAAGTTGCCCTTCTAACTAAAAAAGTATTTACTAATATGCCACTCTAGCTCTATTTGTAATTGTCTTAGTTCTAGTTCAATTATTCTAGTTAACCTTTGAACTTAGTAGGATTTAATTACTAAATTTGCTATATTAATTACCCAAATGCATGTTAACCGATGAAATACATGCACGTAAATCAATTTAAATGCATATAATTCAAGGTAAATGCATATAAAATAATTTAATTATGTATGATATGATTTATATGCATATGTGGTCCCGTGCTAGGCCTTACAAATCCCCTATCCCTTTTCTTTTTCTCCATTCTTACCAAAGCCTTGTCAAGCTTACTTGCTCATAAATCAACTCTGGGGCTTATCAAAGGCATAAAAATCTCTAGAAAATGTTTGGCTGTTACCCACCTTATCTTCGCGGATGACTCATTTTTCTTCATTGAGGCTAACCCCCAAGAAGCCCTCGCTCTTAAATACTTTTTATACGATTATTGTTTCGCTTCGGGGCAAAGCATAAACCTCAACAAATCAAGCATCACTTTTAGCCTTGACACGTTCTTCAAGTGAAATGCAATTGCGACTTAGGAAAATACCTTGGCATCCCTTCATCCTGGGTAAGATCAAAAAAAGAAGCTCCTAATTGGCTGATTGATAAAATCTCATCAAAAGTGCAGGGTCGGAAAGAAAATTTTCTTTCCGAAGAAGGAAAAGAAATCTTGATAAAAGTCGTGCTCCAAGCTATTCCTAGCTATATCATGTCCCTCCTCCTCATTCCCAAAACCATTTGCAAAAAATTGTGCGCCATTACCTCCAGTTTCTGGTGGAGAAAGAATGGCAACTCTGGTATTAGATAGGCTAACTGGGATATCTTGACATACTCAAAATGGGACGGCGGATTAGTCTTTCGCAATTCTGAACTTATGAACATCTCTCTTTTTGCAGGACAAGCATGGAAAATCCTCAAGAACCCATCTTCTCTCACGGCGAAAATTCTCAAAGGGAAGTATTTCCCAAATAGTTGTTTTTGGAATGCTAAAGCCGGTTCTAGACCATCTTGGGCATTTCACAGCCTTCTTGCAGGAAAAGACCACCTCAAAAAAGAAGCTCTCTAGCTTGTTGGCGATGGACAATCGATTGATATATGGGCTGATCCTTGGATCCCTAAAATCCGCTCTATCAATCAACCAGCTAACTGTTACCCTAAGAAAGTTAATGAGCTTATTGTGAATGGACAATGGAATCATAATCTTATCTCACAGGTTTTTGATAGAGATATTCAATCAAAAATCCTTAACATTGCTCTATCAACAACCTCTAGAGAAGATTCTATTACCTGGCCTCACACAAAAACAGGTGCCTACTCGGCCAAAAGCGTATATCAAAGTCTCAAGAATGCCACCAGAAGCCCTACCACAACTCACAGCTCTTCACATCTCTTTCCAGGTCAGCTTTGAAAAACAATTTGGAACACAAAGGCGCCCTAAAAAATTAATGCTTTTATGTGGAGGGATTGCAGAAATCTCATCCCAACTGAGGAAAACAAATTCAAAAAGAAATGCTCATTTAGTCCCATTTATAATTTGGAGCCAAAAACTGTTGAACACTTCCTCCTGTTATGTCCCTGGAGTCGCCATTGTTGGGTTACATCCTCTCTTCAGTTCTTTCCGAATGAAAGAAACATTGCGAGATTTGATGTCTGGTATATTTACCTTGTCCAAAAATGTCGTGTAGCAGGTTATGAGAAGGGCAGTGCAGAAACTATTATTGGTTATCTATGTTGGCAAATTTGGAAGAGTATAAATTCTTTTGTTTTTAAGGGGGTTAAAACATGTCGAATCAGAACTACTACAATTGCAAATCAATCTCGTGCAGAATTCCCAAGTGCCATCCAAGCAAACTCTGATGTTTCATCTCCCACTCACCACCATTTGCACAATCCTCGATGGATCACACCTGCTAGAGGCACCTTGAAGATCAACTGTGATGCCTCTTTCAACTATGAAAAGCTCTCTACTGGTATGCTACCATCTGCAGGAACCATGAAGGTACCCTTATCGATGGCTCATCCTTCTCAGCAAGATGTCAATTCCCTCAGCAAGCTGAAGCCATGGCATTTCTCAATGCTATCAATCTCGCAAACTCAATCAGCTGTGACAACATCATTGTCAAGACAGATTGTGAAGAAGTTTACAAAGCTATCCACACACCTTGTCAAACTCCTAGCTGGAAAATTGTCCCTTTTATTGCAGATATCAAAGTCAATCTTTCAAAAAAAAGTGGTGTCCAAGTACATCTTATCAGAAGATAGGCAAATGTAGTTTCAGATTGGATTGCTAACCAGGCCAACCATCTCATACTCTTCCTGGACTGGTTATCAAATGTTCCCTCTCCCCATTATTCTCTGTTGTTATCAGACCTACCTACCCTTGGTGTAGGCTAATGTACTTCATTTGCTTTTGAATGAAATGTTTTTATTTGACAAAAAAAAAAAAACAAGGGTATTTACTCATAAGTACAATATCTAATCTCTATTATCCATCAATGGAGTTAACTGTTTGTGATTGAGTCACACATAGATTACTTTCTCACTATGTGATTATTATTGACTTGGGAATTTCATTCTAATCTTTCGTGCCTAATATGATCAACCATACCGTTATTCCTACAAAAATAATCAATTGTGTGTTTGGGCTGTCACCTCGTACTATCTTGTTTTCCTGCGCACCATATTAGAATCGTTACTGTTTCATCTTGTTTCCAAAAATATGATCCGTTTCTTCACTAAAATTGACTTGATTTTGCTTTAATGGATTATAAGGAAGATCAATAAATGAGAAAGATTGTTTTACTTGATATGACATTTAGGGTAGTTCTCTTTCCTCATTTATGATAATCATAAATAGGGCTTCCCAGAAATAAAAAAGTGATAATAGTAGGAAGACGATATGGCTGGGCATGGCTATGATTGGTCGAGATGCATAAAATATTTTAGATTCGTCCTTGTCGAGATATGGCCACGATGTTCTTGAACCCTTGGAAGACTGCACGTAATGCATCAGGAGGTGGAAGGTTCTCTTTAATGACTGGAACATCAAGAAAACTCTTCATCCATGAATCCATTGAAGGATACTTCTTTGAGTCCATTACTTTAAACTCACCAACTTCCTCCACAAATTGAAACCAATACGCAATCCAACCAACAACAATGTCCAAATACCCAATTGTCTCCCCTCCAAAGAACTTTTTACCATTTATTTCTTGAGTAAAATGCATCATATCCCCCTATGTTTTCACAAAGTTGTATTATAAACCTTGTGTTTTAAAAAGTCGCATTATAAACCATGTGTTATGAAAAACATTGCATACACGCCCCAAACTCAAATTCCGTTTAACTCTGTTAGTTAGCCTTGTAAAAAGATAAAATTGTCCTCATTTAAAGATAAATCTGTCAAAGGGGGTATTTGTAACTTTTTTGATATCAGAATGGGGTATTTATCACTTTTTTAATATTAGAGGGAGGTATTTATAACATTTTTTATTTTGCAATATCATAACCATGTGCTAGTCTACCTTCTAAGGAGATCTACAACCTTAAACTAATAAATATTATTTAATTAAAAGAATAAAAAAAACGTATAGTTTATATAACAGAATATTGATGTCCACCATAAAAAATGTAAATCTTATGCTTGAAGTTCAAAGTCATATTGCAACTAGCAATAATCGTACCTTCACTTAGAATCACGTTCTTCTACAAGTAGATTAAAATCTTTAAATCAGTGCAAAATAAATTTCAAATCGAAGGAAAATCACTTTGAAAGAGTAATCTGTCTAGGATTGTCAAATTTTTTTATTTTTTTATTTTTGAAGGGGCAATTTACATCTTTATAAAAAAAAATACAGGGACAATTAGAAATCTTATAAAAAACACAAAGGGCAATTTACAACTTTATCGAAAACACAAGGGACAATTAGCAACTGATGTTAAAAAGGGTATTTTCGTCCTTCTGCATGTGTTTTAAAACTTGATAAATGTCATACTTGTATTTCAAGCGTGTGTATTACATTTACATTAAAATTAACAGAAAAATAGACGGCGGGGGGTTATATGCAATGTTTTCTATAACACAGGGTTTATAACGCGAATTTTTAAAACACAAGATTTATAATGCAACTTTGTGAAAACACAGGGGGGTATGGTGCATTTTACTCTTTATTTCTTTATCAAGAAATTGTATTGCCTCAGCTGTTGCATCAATTCCCTTTGCTCTATCTTCTCCACAGGAAAAGAATGCTGTTGTTGCTGCTTGGTAGAACTGCATATTAAAAATTTTAATCAAATATATGCACTATGGTTTTCAATAAGCTTAGATTTCTTTAATAAGACATTTATTCAAAAGTTAAAACATGGTTCAGATTTGTCTAGATTGTTAAAATTAGGGTTGCATTTACAGTCAATGAAGTTTCACAATTTTCAGAGTTTAAGATATATTAATTGTCAAACTGAGCACAATTAATTTTTTTTTTTTTCGCTTCTTTGATTGGCAGGAGGCATCCGTTAGGAGTGAAGGTACGGAGGTTGTAAGTTGTAAAATTGAGGTAAGAAATATCTAAGATGAGTTAAATAAAATCATTTAAATAAGATCTTGTGTGTATGAATGTTGACAGAGGAGAAGACTTGCAATAAGAGTTAGTGCATTGTTTGTTCAATATAACCGTCTTTAGTGGCGGATGCACCTTGTGGTGAGGATGTGCACACTCTCACTGTACACATCCTCACCTTGGAAAAAAATAAAAAGTCTTTGATTTTTAGTATTTTTTTTTTAGAAAAATTATTATATTTGACACTTTGTTCATATACTGAATTCTCTCACTGTACGAGTGCACACCCTGAGTGTGAGTGTCTAAATCCGCCACTCCGTCTTCAGGTAGCATAATAATATATTTGGTTTCATTTTATTTAGATCGTCAGTAGCATAACATACACATATCGAAATGAAATGCATAATGAATATTATGGCAATTATACATGGACTAAAACTATCAAGAATAGATTCACATGGGCTAAATTTAATGCTACTGTACAGGGATTAAAGTACCAAGAATAGACAAAGTATTCAAATGGGCTCATGGGCGTAAGGAAGGGATATTGCAGTCTCTACCAACGTCAAATTTTATAAAATTATGTGCATTTATTCTAAAATAAATAAATTATGTATATTTTTATTATGAAAAATTAAATTAATTTCCACTGAACAAAATATTAGTATTATAACCCCACTAGAACAAAATACAATAATCGTCCCAACATGGGCTTAGCTTTTCCCTTAAAATTGGAAGAAACTATAATTGGAACTACACAAAAGTGAAGTTGAAAGAAGAGAGTGATAAAAATGGTTGAAGAAATTCACCTTTTCATCGACAAATTTAGCCCAAAAACGTGCAATAGGCTCTTTGATGGGGATCCTTGGGCAAAATAGAATTCTCAGGCCATGTTTCATCAACGTAATCAAGAATCACTAGTGATTCAGATAACACCTTTTCGCCAGGGACAATCACAGGAACTTTCTTGTAAATTGGATTCAACTTTAGAAGCAATGAGCTTTTGTTGCTCAGATCTTCTTCAATAAATTCATAATGGATACCTTTCATCTTCAGTATCCATATAACCCTATGTGTAAAGAGGCTTTCTTTTGTGCCCACAAGCTTCAAATCTCTCTCAATATCCATTTTCAGGCTGTGCAACTGAAGAATAACCTAATGATTCTTGATATACTTACGGAATCTCAAATCTCTCGAGACACTTGGTCAATGGCAGATGTAACCCGGATTTCTTATTTAAGCCTCGGGATTAATTCGTATAATGGTAATTATAAACTACTGGCATTATGGGTTATGTAAAATAATATATATGACTTGCATACTCCACCATTGTAGTTAAAATATGACTTGCATAGTCTACCACTATACAATATCTTAAGCAAGGTTTCACATTTAACAGAAAAAGGAATAGTAGTTGTACGTACTTTGGGTCGTCGAAGTCCATGTTTCCACAACTGGGGATAAAAAACAAGAACGATAACATAACATCTCACCAAACTTCTCTGATCTATCATTGGCGACCAAGAGAGTAGTAGTTAGCCCCCAAGGGGTATGGTCCAATATAAGCTAAGTGAAATTATTCTTGTGAACTTTTGAATTCGACATTTTCTACTATTATGAAGTTTTGTTGAAAAATTTTATAAAATGTGGGCTTACATTAATTAATTCTTTTAGTTTTCATAAAATGGGTTGGTGGATAATTCTTGAGTGGTAAGTCCATGTGTGATCATACGATTATTATGCTCAACATCTTGGTTATTAAAATTCTAATTAGCAATTAAGTGTAGGCTATTAGTTTTACTGAAACCTGTGATGGGAGGGCCCAGTAGAACTCATATTTAAGCTAGATCCCTCTCTAACCCTTGCATTATAAAATGATCTTATATGTATGGTAGTGTTATCCTGAGTTTATCCTATTGAAAGCTGCCAGAAAGCAATAGTATAGGGAGAAAGACCTAGTACGTTGTATTGCACAACGTTTCAACATACACAGGGCGCAAATAGAGCAGGGAGTGGAAGATTTTCGTCTTTCGTCAATAATCGGGTAACGATTATACTTTATTTTTCATGGCTCAAACATGTATGTGATTCAACTGCTATTTAAATTTGTTATTATACTGTAAAATTATGTATACCGGAACATATATATTTATATATATGCTTATAGTTTCATCCTTGACTGATCTGGTGTTCTTGAGAGTTTATCAATTGGTGGTTGGGTTACGTCAGATAATTCGATAGTTGAATTTCGCCAACTGAGTTTTTTTTTGTTTTTTTTTTGGGTCATACCAATTAAGTTCTCACATTATCCCAAAAAGAAAAAAAGTAGTAGTTAGTCCGATTACGCAATAATGTGATGCATGCAACAAGAATGCAATGCGGATCTGGCTCCTCTACTCACAAATTTCCCTCCATATATATAATAGAGCTTGGTGATTAAAACGTAGGAAATACTAGATCAAATGTTCAAGGTATCTTCTCTTAAACTAGATTCAAAACCATAGTTAGATGAAGTTCAACAAGACTCTCTACTTTGACTTTTTAGCCAAAGTTGAGAATCAAACCTATTTTAAAGCTCCAACAGCTTAGCCATCTTTCATTGCTCGCCACCTTTTTTGCTTCTGCTCGCTACAAGCAGCGAGTCAAAATCAATTCTCTGCACTTTTTTTTTGGTCAAACTCATTTCAACGAAACAAAAATGGTAACTTTTTTTACAGTTTGTGTTTTAGCCAAACAAGTACAACAAAGATAAAAAATTTGAACATTTCAACAACTCAAAAATTTACAAAAAAAAAAGTTTAGGGGAGCCAAAGCTCCCTGAAAGTAACTCAAAACTACTTACAACAAAATGAATTCGTTAATATTTCAAGCTTTACAAATAATAATGTTAGTATCCGTACGTTTGTATTTTGTCTTCCTGTCCATCTTGCCACAAATATCGGACTTTATAATGTTGAGGATTTGTTCTTCCGTCCTGGCACCCTTGTTGTGGATTCTATGATTTTTTTCTTGCCAAATATAGTAAATGAGTGCACAAAAACTTGTCTTTATGATGTCTGCCTGAAATCTCTTTCTCTTGCAAAAAACCACAGCCCACTTAACACATTTTCCCCAATCATACATCTTTGTTGCAACCTGTGATAGGCCAAGCATTCTCCACCAAATTCTCTTAGAGAAACCACATTCAAAAAAAAAGTGTTCATGTGATTCAGTATGCAAGTTACAAAGAACACAATACGGATCAACTTGATACCCCCAAGAGATAAGCTTGTGTCTGGTAGTGAGTCTATTTTTAAAAGCCAACCAGCCATAGAAGGCATGCCGAGGGATCACCAATTTTGACCAAATAATATCAGCTGGGAACCAATGTTGATGTTTGTTGCGAATAGAATACCAAGTAGCAGCTGAATTAAACTCTCTGTTGCCCAACCAAAGAACTTTGTCCCGAGTGTTAGAGGGGTTAATGTTCCCCAAGGTTGCACTGATCAAATTTAAGGATTGGTATCTCGAGTTGAACATCCATCACCCATGATCGATGAAGTCTAAGACTTTGGCCCTCTTATTAATCCGTGGGTTTGCTAAAGCTTCAGCTTCATACAAATTTTGCAAACATCCAAGAGGGTGCCACATATCAAGCCAAAAGAAGGTCTCCCTTCCATCACCAATACAATGAGTAATCATCTTCCTCGCCAGTAGCCGTAGGCCAAGAATCTTTCTCCACGCCCAGGTAGTATCCGATGGGATCTTGATCTCCCAAAAACTTAGCCCCTTCAAGTACATAAGTTTGCACCATTTGGTCCAAAGAAACTCCTGGAAAGCAAGGAGGTACCATATGAATTTGAGAACTGCCACTATGTTGCATTCTTCCAAATCCCTGATCCCGAGACCCCCTTCTTGTTGTGGAGTACAAACCTCTTTCCATCTGACTTTTGCCCCATAATGTGTTTGATCCAGTCCCTTCCAAAGAAAGCTTGCCAATTTGCCTTCAATCATTTTGAGGACACCTTTAGGAATAATAAAAGTGTTTGTCCAATAAGCTTGAATCCCCATCAGGACTGATTTGATAAGTTGAATGCGACCAGCATACGAGAGCCATCTATTCTTCCATGAATCAATGCGGCTAGTGATTTTCTCAACAAGGGTATGGCAAGCTTGTTTACTAAATCTCCCAGCAACTAACGGTAGCCCTAAGTACCTAATAGGTAAGGCACCTACCTTATAACCCATAATGCCTGCAAGGTGCTGGACAGTTTGTGTACTGCAGCCCCCAAAGTACATCTCACTCTTGTCCTCATTGCCTTGAAGACCCGATATCCATGCAAAGAGATCAAGCGTGTACTTAACAATACCAATGGAACCCGCATTTGCTTTACAGAAAACAATACCACTGGACTGATTTGATAAGTTGAAGTGTAATTCCCTTTGCTGATTGAGCAAAAAAAAAAAAAAAATTGAACATTGGAGTGATATATGAATATTGTATAAATAGAGATATAATGAAATTTTATTTATAGTCAAGAATAAGTATTGGAAAATTAGTAATAATAATAACATTTAACAACTTAAATTATATTATTCTTACAATTTTTGTTAGAACATAGTCATTAACAATTAAATAAAAGATAAAAAATTATTAAGTAATGAGTTTAGATAAAATATGAAGGATTTTGGAGTGAAATAAAATAGAGAGTCTGAAATAGAGAGTGTCATTGAAGTAAAATTAAAATAGAGTTTGTAAAAGTAAAGAATCACCAATTTGACTATCTATTATGGAGAAAAAAATAGATAGTGTATTGGAATTACCCTCACTTTAGCAAAACTGAACAATATAGAGGGAAAAAAGACAAATAGATCTCAACTTTATTGCCTTAGGGTAAACAAATATTGATAGTTGTTTATTATCTTCGTCAAAGTATACATATCTAATGCAATGAAGCACAGGCGACAAAAATTTTACACACAATGGGCTGATTGGGCTGTTGGATGGCGTAACGGGCATGCTCATTAAGCCATGAGCAAAAGATGCGTATAGTTGCTTTCAAGTAGTCCATCTAATAGCACAGTGCTATATAGAAAATGCACTTGGCAAAGAAGTTGCCTTTTTTTTTTTTTTGTGGGGGGGGACTCTTCTGTTGGTTTATATGAGTTCCTTTTTTCTATCTTCTTTTTCTGGCAAGCGATCTAACATGTTCCATGAGAGAACTCAACTATCATTTCTACATTTTTTTTTTACTTGGTCAACAAGTCAAGACATTACAAGAGTATCAAAAATAAAAAGAATCTACAACACTGACTACTCAATAATCTCTCTAAGGTTCATTTGGTTACAAATTTTCCTACTGATTGTTTCTAAACTTTTTCCCCATTAAAAGCTTGCAACGGACTTCATCCTTTATCCTGTTGTAGATTTGCTCCTCATTCTCGAAGGTGTTGCAGAAAATTCTCGCATTCCATTCTCTCCAAAGGTGATAAACACAAGAACACAATATAAGCTTAAGAACCATTCCCTGAAGGGTATTTCTTTTTGCCAACCTACAACATCCTCTAAGGATTATGTCCCAATGCATTCCCAAAACTGCAATGCAAGCCATTTTTCAACAATTTCTCCATAGTCTCCTGTTGAAAGAACATTCAAAGTAAAGGTGGTCTCTACTCTCCAAGACAATATGGCAAAGTGAACATTTCACATCAATTTGAATTCTCCAGTTGAGCATCTGACTTTTTGTTGGTAATCTATCAAGGATAGCGAGCCAACAACAGAAACTTTGTTTCAGGATAAAAATATTCTTCCAAAACAATTAGTACCATAGGACTTTAAAGTGTTTTATCCGAATTTCCTCCCATGTTGAAGGCGTCTCGAACCTACCACTTGACCCAATGGTCCATCGAATTGCATCCCTACCATCATGTCTAGTAGAATATCCAGCAACACAATTCTGCAAATGGGAAATATTTCTTGGCCAGTGCCAAGTCCCATTGCTAACCTTACATTGGTTTCCTAGCCGTGAGGCTGTAATTTGGTCCCTTTGCAACTGAAAAGCAAGAGTTCCAGAGGGTGTCAATTATCCCACCATAAGTAAGTGTCTTGACCATTACCCACAACATGCTTGATATAGTTACCATCTATGCTTCTCAATTTTAACATCTTCCTCCAAGCCCATGAGCTATCTGTAGGTATGTTAATATTCCAAACACTTTTGTCTCTTAACAACACATTTTTTGTCCATGATCCCCAAAGAGAATCAGTGTTAGAATACATATGCCAAAAAACTTTAAGGTTGGCCACCAAGTTTGCCTCTTCTAGAGGTTTATTTCCAAGCCCACCTTCATCAAGGGGTTTGCAAATATCTTTCCACTGACACTTTAGCTTTCTTTGCTTCCTCTTGGCTGCCACTCCAGAGGAATTTCGATAGAATCTGTTCAACTTTTTTTAACACACCTTTCGGAATTATAAATGCGCTGCTCCAGAATTTAAAAAAACTAATCAACACTGACCTCACAAGTTGTAGACGCCCCGCAAAAGACAAGAGTTTGCTAGTCCATTGTCTTGTTCTTGCAGTAATTTTGTCACTGAGACCTTGTTTGATTGCCGAATTGATCCTTCCCGTAACTAGTGGAATACCCAAATACTTCATGGGATAAGGGTTTGCCCAAATATAATTTCTACATTTAGAAACCATATTTTTTTTCTATTCTTTCTCACTCTCCTTTGAGATTCGTACCTTGGTTTCTTCACTACTAGAGAGAGTAATCCATTATTAGAACCTATAAGATGGATTAGCGAGAACTTAAGGTGGAAAGAATATGGCGAAGGAATATAGTAATTAAAAACAGTATATGATAATTGAAAAGAATATGATTTTCAAATTTGAATGTTGAAAAGTAAAAAATTAATAAGCAAAAATTAATGTGTTAGGTAAAATAAGAGTGTACAATGTAGTAAAATTGATAATTTATAGGGTTCTCTTATATTGTAGATCAAGTTGGGCTTATTGTCATATAGGCTCAAATTAATCCAAATTCAATTGACTATATAAAAAATAGGGCCTAGGCGAAGACGAGATCATGGACATACAGTTAGTCATTTTTTTCTTTTTAATTAAAAAATAACGATAAAATCGCTTTAAAATTACACGGAAAAATTAATTTTACCGTTATTTTTATGGGGGCTCCTAATGTGTTTGGCTAAGGGGTGTTCCTTCTCTCTTTCTTTTCGTCTTTTTCCCCTTCAAAGTCCGGTGACAAAGGTCGAAAAACCAAGAGATTTTCACCAACACTTTCTCTTTTTCTTTTTCTTTGTTTCGGCAACCTCCACTCGGTTGGCCTTATCATTTGCATCTGGTTTCAGTTTTATCAATGGGACCGATTAGGGTCCCCTTTAGGGAGACATATTACTTTAGTTTACTTGGCCATTAGACAGACACCTCTTTTTAGGTTTGCGGATGTCCATTTTCCTTCTTGTTGGAATAATAGGATTAGGTAATCAACCACTTCATTCTCACGTAGATCTTCTATATATTGGTGATGAAATTGAATATCATATATGCATCAATTTGTTAGCAATCATCGTTGTCCTTATTCATATGAGGATCATACAAATATGCCACCTCTATCATCATAGGTTGGAAGTGAAGTCATTGACTGTCAAATTTTGTCTTCTTGCTACTGCAAATTACTGGACAAACGTTTTCAAAATAGCATCGATTAAAAAATTAATATCACATGCTAACAGCACAATAGTTGTGATCATATCAAATATTTATTCTTCTTTCTACTTTTATTTTAATGTTACACTTCTCAATGTCAAAAGGTCTTTATTCATGTCACGTTTTCTAAAACATAAAGTATTCCCCTTTCACTTTTTAGTTATTAGTCTTATTTAATATTTACATATGAAGTGAAACTTTTCATGTCCGTCACAGGCAAATATCCATCAATCACACTAATGTAAGGCCTATCCATCCATCAAAAACCTGCTTTCTTGGGCACTTAGTATCTCTTGAGGGGTTTCCAGATATTCTCTTGCTACTCTTCCATTACCTCCTTTTGGGAAAAACCCTCCAGGCACATGCTCATCACCAGAGCCATACACAACCCTTAGTATCTCTTGAGGGGTCCTTCTGTAAGAGAGTGAATCATAATTGGCTGATAACACATTGCTAGTAGTGCGATTTTCTGCTCCCAATTCTGGTGGGACAAAGATCCCTTCATCCCTAATGCCACACTTTGCCAATTGATTTCTCAGCTCCGAGATGCGGATGGTGAATTCAGCTACCGTGTGGTTGTATGGGTGCACAACTTCTGCTGCACGTTCATAGAGGTAATGCCTAATGACTGCATCTTGGCCAGCTTCAACCCCTAATAGTCCTGCCAAAAGCTGTTCATCGAAATTGAACTTTGTTAAGTAATCACTTGATCTAACAGTTTAACTTTTTAGAGTGCATATAATTAATTAATTTGATGTCTTTAACATGTCTTTCATGTGCAAGCAAAGTTTTTGAGCTATGCATATAGTAAATTGAATGAAATATTGATACTTGAATCCAAGACCTTTCCGACCAAAAAAAAAAAAAAATCTAGGATCTTAATTTGGTAATAGGGCTCTCATACCATATTAATACCATATTAGTGACTAGTTCAAATCAAATGATTACTTATTCCTAATACCATTATAGATTTGAGTTTTAAGTCTTGCTATTATTATCCTGTTCAATTCTTGCAACTATTAATCCATTTACACGTGGATACATATGTGATTTGATTAAAGCTAAAGTATTAATCTGCTCACCCTTTTCGTAAGATAGCCATTGATGTTGGGGTTGGTGCCCACATATCCAAGGATCCCCATGTATGGAATCACATAAGAAGCCAGCATGAAACTGATACTGTCACGGTAGGGGTTGAATGGAGGCACAAGTTCATATCCCATAGCTTCGTTGAACAATTTTGCAAAGTTTGCAGCGCTAAGATCCAATTGAGGTCTTGGGAACCCACCAACTGTTGTTTTAAGGGCCCTGCAAAATGACACTTGCAAATTGTAAATTAGCATTCTTATAAGTGGCTTTTAAAAAGTATGAAACTACTAGATTCCAAAGGGTTTGATTAATGGTGGATCTCTTGGGATGTGGACATTATGAGTTTAAATAAGTCAAGAGGCAATTTTTTTAGATCCAGTTTCAATAGGCATTGTGTCTAATTAACTCAAACTATATCTCTTTAGGACGGAGTCATGTGCTCCAGAATTTAGATCATGATATGAACCGAAGGACTTCCAAGAGGTGTGTCTTGTCTTTGGAAAAACAAAAACAAAAAATTGAATATATTCTAGGAGCATGTAACTAGATATATGAAAGATCATGGAACCTTAAATGACCAACTTCTTGATAAGCAAATTCTTCGATAATCTGTTGTGTGACAAAATCCAAATTTGCTTTTTGAGCACCAATTGGAGGAGGACCACCCCAGACCCACTCTGGTGCAACCTTATCAAGTCCATATCCTAGAGCACCCCACAAGAAGAAGTCACATTCTAAGTGCTCCAAGTTCAATGCAAATTGCATTAGGTCGATATCTTCTTTGTATACAGGAACTGCATGCTCTGGATATCCTGATGGGCAAAGTGGATTAGAATAAGCAAGAGAAGTCATTAGCATGGATATGATCAAACTGGTTATGGAGGATAGAACAATGTCCATATTTGTTTCACCCTGTGTGTGTATGTGTGGTTTTTTAAAGAGGATGGGGAGATGAGCTATGAGATGATATGGAGTTTGAGATGCTTGAAGTATTTATACTATGTTGAATGCAATAAGTTTAATTTCCTTGTTAGACTATGTAAATAGAGAGTTTGACATCTCTATCATAATAGGAGACAACACGAAAACCATTTGATATACTATTGCTACATATAGAGGAAGTTATGCAGTGTTTGGCTTTCTGACAAGATAGTTTGAAATTTTTCTGACAAGAATTTTTTATTTTTTATTTCAAAAAATGGCTTAAAATTTGAGAAAATCATTATATATATATATATATAAAAATTTGAGCAAATCATTAGATCTTTGATGGTCGTAGAGTATAATAAAAGTTATTTGTTCTTTTGCTCACAGAGACAAGTCCTGCCTCCCTTTGTTTTCTATTTTCATTGTGATCAGTTCAAGTCCTGCCTCACTTTATTTTCTATTTTCATTGTGATCAGTTAAGTAGTGTAATATAATGAACTAACTATTTTTGGTATAAATATAATGAGCTAATTTACGGATATGTTGTTTAATCCACTTCTTGTCCATGAGGTCCAACTTTTTTTTTAGGGGTCAATTCCATGAGGTCCACTTAAGAACATGAGCTAAGACATAACATGACTTGATTATAGGCCACCCTTGTACTTTTCGGGAAAAATTATAAGTTAAGAATTATCGATTGTTATGTTTATTAAGAATTGCTTTCAATTTTTAACTTAAAGTAAAAAGGGGTATGAAAATTTTAAAATTAATAAAGAGGAAGATATACCATTATATTATTTTATGACAAATAGATATAAATAAAGTCAGATTCTAAAATTATTAATACTGGATGAAGGGGTTCTCTTAGATTGACCCATAATTTCTAAACTCCATTTCTAAGAATAATAGAAGTAATTACCAAACTATTATGAAAACTTTTTTTTTGTCTTTTTGTTTTTTTGTTTTTTGTTTTTTTGTTTTTTTGTTTTTTTGTTTTTTTGTTTTTTTGTTTTTTGCGAAACTATTATGAAACCTTGCATACTGAAGTAACTGACCATCCAAAGCTTTAAGGTGTTGGAGAGGGTTTATTCACCAACTTACTTTTAGAGTTAACTTTAACGCCTGATGGCTAGACACCCCAAAAAAATTACTATTAAGGGTTAATATACTTTGACCCAAACTCAATTTTAATCTACAAAATAGAGTAAGGGACTACGGGTGTTATAACCCGAGAATCCTACTCTCATGTGAGAGTGAGTTAATTTTTTTTGCTCAAAAGAGTGATTTAGATTGTCCGAACTCAAATAATTACTAAGAAAAATATAACAATGAATGAGATACTAGTTATCTTGGTTGGTGCATTCAATAGGCTATTTATACTAATACTAATGACGGATAAATATTAAATGTGTAATAGTGTCTCTCTTACATATGTCAGACCTTTTTCTTTTATTCAGAGGATATTGTCTTTATCCAATGTTTAATATTCGGACTGTCCATCAAATCACCAAATTGATTCAGGTCAATTTGGGTCGGGTCGGTTCATACCCAATATGCATATTAGGCCGGTTTACACCTATATCAATTATTAATAACTCAAAAATGTTAACAAAAGAGACACTCTCAACAAGAATTATTGATATCATCAAATTCATGTAATTGACTCTACCTAATAAGATAAAGTTTGATTTAATTAATAACCCGATGACATATAGCACTTTTCTGGTAAGACAAATATCGCAAACGTGGAGCCACGTATATTAACACTTCCCACAGATTGACTATTTCTCTTTATCCGTTCTGAAATTACTTAGGTTGGTGTATTAAACTTTTGTTGCTTTTACGAAGAAAAGAGAAATGTACGTTAAATTACGTAACTAAACGTTACAAGTAATTGAATAATGATTCGATAAGATATCAACATCAACTCATTCAAAAAAATATTTCTTCGCTATAAAGATTTTTTTATTAGGAGAAACAATTTAGGCTTATGTAATTTTATAAAATAAAAAAAAATTGTCATTCTGAGAAGCCAAAGAAAAATCGAAAAGGACAGGAGATCAGAGGGGAAAAAAGATAGTGCTAGGCTTTTCAATTTAGTCGATTTCGTTCCCATTTAAACAAATTAATTTAGATCTTTTAATTCATCACATATAACATTCTGAAAGAGATCGAATGATCTTGAAATATTCAAATTATTTTATTATAATTTTATCATCAATTTATTATTATACAAATATTGCCGAAGAAAAAGAACAACTAAATATGATAAATATCTACAATCTGACAACCGCAAAGTCATCGTTAATACTTAAAGACACGTTGATTAAAACCTGCAATTTCTTTACAAAAAGTCATCGTTAATATTCAAGACTTTAAATGGTGAAGTTAACTAGTCAATATATATCTCCGATCTTAAAATTTAGCCTTATCTACTTTGAATAGCGTATGCAAACATCTCGAATATTAATAATTGTCAATGACCAAAAAAAAAAAAAAAAGTGCTTAATAAACCTCATCGTTTTTTTCTCTTTCATACGTAACAGAGATTAGTTTGGAGTGAAGATGTTAGTGTTTGGTGATTGTATTAGATGTCTCATATTACACATCTTCTTCTGCTCCACTTCACACGTATAGGGGAAGGCTTCCAATGTATAAATTTTGTACACCAATAGAAACTTAATCTTGTTGGAGGATGGTGTAAAGGGGCAATATTTTAACGTAGTTTGGCATAATAATGCCATTTGTTTTCGGAGTATTTTTCTTTATTATTCAAAGGGGCACTTAATTCATAGAATGATTTTTTATTCTTGAGAATCATATTCCTAAAAATGTGAATGTAACACCCAAGATTTTTAGCAATAAGTTAAAAAAAAATAAAGTGATGATAAGAGAAGAGCATTTATGTTGAGTTTAATCTTATAATTATTGTTCTTTGGGGTTACAACTATTCATATTCTATACATTATCAACATAATTAAGTGTTACAGAATTGAAGGATAATGAATTGGGAGTTTCAATTGTTCATTAATATAATTGCTTATATGGAGATTTATGTGATTCTTTCATGATACTCATATGACAGGTAGTGTGACTGAGGTGTTACATAGACTTTGGAAATTTTAGAGTTTCAATTTGAAAATTTTGTTCCGCTTTGTGGGTAAGTACCCGCAATTCTTCTAGCATTTATATTTTGAATAAATATGTTTATCATATCTTTGTTCAAAGAGAAGCCTTTATTCATAAAAATCTTAGTTATATTATCTAAATCATGATTTCAAAATTATATTTTATTTAGCAAATAATTTATAAAAATTGATTTGATAAATAACGTTAGCATGATATGTATGAAATTTTGTGAAGTATTTGTCTTTGAAAATTAGTTTATGAAAATTGTGTATGTAACTCTTACGCACAAGTCGATTATGATTGATCTTCATTATGGGTCCCTTCAAGGGGTTAATCTTTGTGATTTTGTATACGTTATGAGATGCATTATTCGAAACTAGTTTCGATCTTTATCCTTGTGAATCTTTGTATGGCTACATGAATTTGTAGCGCTTTGTGTGGCTCTTTGTGATCATAGTCGCTTGTTATTTATATGCTTTGATACTAAATTTGTATACCTCAACAATCTGTTTCAAACTTTGTAAATAAGCTATTTTTGTTAAGCAAGGTATTTATCAAATATTCTTGTAGTTTGGATATAGACTTTGAAATTAGAATGTTTGTCTTTTAATTTTTGGAGATTTAGAAATATTACATACAAAGTATTTGAAGTAAGTTTGAGCCTTACACTAGATGTGCAACGATTATCACGTGTCATATATGTGTATTTTTAAGTTCGAGACGTGACAATTAAATAGTATCAGAGCAATAGATTCATGATTTTATAGTCAGATCTAAGTTATTGAGCTGTACAGCAGCACTGTGAGGAGGTGGTAGTTTAATTGTTAAGTATTGTAGATGGTCTAGTTGAATTGAGAAATTTAGTGCATTTCTGCTCTAGCCAGGTTTAATATGTATAAAGTTTTTCGGATTAAGGAAGCATATGGGTAGATGTGCTATGTCTAATTATTATAATTCTTGATCATATTGATGAATGACTTGACTATACTTTGGCATCTGGCTATGAATGTGGCGGCCCATTCTAGAAGTGATACGTATATGAATAGAGAAAGTTATGTTAAAAAAATTGTAGCTGAAATTTGTGGACAACTTTGGATTAGAACAATAACTTCTGCCCTGGTCACGTGAAGGACACCTTTGAGTGCTATATTTACAATAGCTTTGATCTTATTACTAGTAAGAAATTGTGGTTGATAATTTAGTTTGACGTGATTGTATAATAAGAATATTACTTGTTTAGGTAATTATGAAAATGATACTTTGAAAAGTTATACTGTTATAGGAAGTGACGTAAGGCGAGATTTGAGACAACTTCTATTAATTGTAAGATATATGTGAAGGTGAGAATTCAATAACGCTTCTATATTTATTTTTCTTGAGTTTCTTATGGAAAATTGAGGGCACCAAGAATATGAATGAATTCGTGAGACATGCGAATAATAACTAAGTTTTTGTTGATTATTGGTCACTTTATAATGTTTAGGAAGTGCATGACTCCTAAGTTAAGAGAAACAATTTGTACCTCTTACAAACTAAAGGTGAGTGAAGGTTTTAGGGCGAAACTTTTATAAGGGGGGAGCATGTAACACCCATGATTTTTAGCAATAAGTTAAAAAAAATTAAATTGATAATAAGAGAAGAACATTTATGTTGAATTTAATCTTATAATTATTGTTCTTTGGGGTTATAACTATTCATATTCTATACATTATCAACATAATTAAGTGGTTAGTGAATTGAAGGATAATGAATTGGGAGTTACAATTATTCATTAATATAATTGCTTATATGGAGATTTATGTGATTCTTTCATGATACTCATATGATAGGTAGTGTGAGTGAGGTGTTACATAGACTTTGGGATTTTAGAGTTTCAATTTGAAGATTTTGTTCCGCTTTGTAGGTAAGTGTACCCGCAATTCTTCTAGCATTTTTATTTCAAATAAATATGTATATCGTATCTTTGTTAAAAGTGAAGCCTTTATTCATGAAAATCTTAGTTATATTATCTAAATCATGATTCTAAAATTATATTTTATTTAGCAAATAATTTATAAAAATTGATTTGATAAATAACATTGGCATGACATGTATGAAATTTTGTAAAGTATTTGTCTTTGAAAGTTAGTTTACGAAAATTGTGTATGTAAACTATGATTGATCTTCGTTATGGGTCTCTTTAAGGGGCTAATCTTTGTGATTTTGTATACGTTATGAGATGCGTTATTCGAAACTAGTTTCGATCTTTGTCTTTGTGAATCTTTGTATGGCTACATGAATTTGGAGTGCTTTGTGTAATCTTTGTGATCATAGTTGCTTGTTATTTATATGCTTTTATACTAAATTTGTAAACCTCGACAATTTGTTTCAAACTTTGTAAATAAGTTATTCTTGTTAAGCAAGGTATTTATCAAATATTATTATTTTTCTGTGTCATGCCAACAAGCTAGAAAAATTAAGTGGAATACTTACTGGGTGTTGTAGTTCATTATTTGTTATGATTTCAGATTTTGAGGGCACAGATTATGAGATGCAAGAAGAATACTAGCGGGGAGTTCATAGATTATGGCTATTATTTTGGAAGTAGTTTGATTTTGGCTTCTCTTTGTAACAATTTATGCATTTGAGACTTTCTTGTGGTTTGGATATACACTTTGAAATTAGAATGTTTGCCTTTTAATTTTTGGAGATTTAGAAATATTACATACAAAGTATTTAAAGTAAGTTTGAGTCTTGCACTAGATGTACGGCGATTGTCACGTGCCATATGTGTGTATTTTTGGGTTCGGGGCGTGACAGTGAATCTCATAAATATATATTTCGTATGTTAAAAAATATTTTTAAGAATTTTTTATCAATTCCTAGAAATGTTATATTTTTATATTTGGTTTAAACTCAATATTTTTAGAAATTTTGAGCAATTTTATAAAAATTCCATTAACTCAAAAAGAAGAAAATATCACGGAAAAAAATAATATATATATATATATATGTATATAAAGTTCATAATAACATAACATGGGTTGGATTTTTGAAGAGTTGAAAAAGAAAATAGTTTAAAGAAAACGGAAGATATTTAGTATTATGTGTTGTGCGTTTATGCATATAAAACCACAGTCCACATGCATATACGCATATAAATTTATATGTATATATGAAGATGAGTATTGTGCATTTGAATTTGAAGGGTTTAGACCCAAAAAGGTTGTATTTTTTAATTAATGGGTAGTTTTTTTTTTTTTTTTTTTGGTCTGAATAAATGGGTGGGTATGAATCAAGCATGTTTTGCACGCACTTTTCTATATATTGACTAAGATGAGTGTAATTTTGAATGGGAGTTGGGTGTTTTGTGGTTAGGTGGTTTAAATATTTCAAAAAAATGGATTTTTCTATTTAGGACGTATTTTTATCTTATTATTTTTCTCTAAAATATTCTGACCACTTGGAAAAGTAATATAAAATTATAAGAGTATTATATTCTCAAGAATGTAATATAATCAAAAAAAAAATTATTTTGGTAATCAAACATAGGAATG
Organism: Ehretia macrophylla; assembly: GCA_037974665.1. NCBI lineage: Eukaryota > Viridiplantae > Streptophyta > Magnoliopsida > Boraginales > Ehretiaceae > Ehretia > Ehretia macrophylla. The sequence continues at coordinate 41,998,175 of CM075780.1, read as the reverse complement.
TTATATTCCTTACTTCCGTACTTTTTCGAGAATTCAATAAGATTTTGCTATCCAAACCCCTAAAGGATTACAATCATAGTTTTTTGTAAAAGAAAACTGTAAAACTCTTAAAGAATCTCACCTACGTTACGGTGTATGGCAAGTAACTCTACATTAAGTTTTTCCCAATTCTACAGTAATTTAATTTTGAGTGGATTTCTAATTATTTTCAATATTAGACTGCGCTTATAATTCGAAACAAAATCCAACAAGTCTTTCATCTTTCACGCTCCTTCTCAAGTTTTAAAACATGATACCGTGGCCAAAGACTGGTTGCATTTGATACCACACTAGTACTTAACCTCGGGATCTATTAGTTTTAAATGCCCCTAGGGCGCTTGATAAATATAAATTGATTATAATAATATTATATATCATCCATTCTCTTCATCAACATTCTTTATATAGTATAATTTTTATTATATACACGAGAGATTTAATATTCAATACATAAATTAATCCTTACCATACAAAGTAGGATTAAAAGAATGATATAAAATATTACTCAATTGATTAAGAATATACGTGTACATACATACTATTTCTTATGTAGTAATGTTCTTTACATATGTCATTTCACGTCAAGGAAAATGTTGGTAGGATTTATTCGTAGAATTTATAGTTAGTCACTGCATAAGTTTGACAATTATGTATTCAACCTGATGCGCATGTCCAAGGTCCAATTCCAAGATGAATTGATGGCAAACAATTTCGCGACTTTCTCATTGGCAGAAATTTAGAAATTTCATCCTAGGTTGATAGATAGTTAAAATGGATATGCCGTATAATAAACGTTATATACCTTCTTTTCCCAGGAGAGCTCTTTTAAAGACAAAAATGTGACGTGGAAATTCTAACATAATCAATTGCATAAGAAGAAAAATTCTTCTACACGGCATTCCGCAGTTTGAGCTGTGAGCCAAAAAAATGTGTAAGTTCAGTTGCCGGCTGCCGCATAAAAAATCGACTGAAGAAAATCTAGAATGCACATTTTAGAGCATCTCTAATAGAAGACACTATTTATAAAAATATATTATTTTTGATAATTTTTAAAGACTTAGTTTTTAAATTTAGAATCAAAAATATATGGGGTCCGTCACTTTTATTAATTTTTTGATTAAAATAGAGACCCAATCAATTTTTGGATCTCTAAATTTAAAGACTCAAAAATTGATTGGATCTTTATTTTAACGAAAAAGTTGATAAAAATGACGGGTTCCATGTATTTTTAACTCTAAATTTAAAGACCCGATCTCTAAAAATTACTAAAAATAATATATTTTTGTAAATAATATCTCCCATTAAAAATACTCTTAAAAGGAAAAAAATGCATTGTCGAGGAGACTAGACTTTGGAGAAAGATTGCTTCCTGCATGAAAAAATTGTGAAGGATGGATGTCTATTACAAGAAGTAGCTCTAAAATTGTGAAGTTGTACCCTGACACGAGATTCTGTCATCTTGAAAGTATGAAATTAGTGAAATGGTAAAAGGCCTATTAATCTTTTATAATTTATCAAAAGTGCATGAAATTTTTATGTGATTTTAAAATTACTATGGAATTCTCCTGTAATCAATGAAAATGGTACATTGTACCTCTATGCCAAAAAAAAATGTTAAAGTTAACCGGATGTAAATGTCACGCGTATAGTTTACGACCTTGTAATATTAATCTAACACTAGCCACTTAAATTCACATATAAATTAGTACTTTTCCATAAACATTTAGATTACATAATCAAGTGAGTAATGTCATATTGATATTACAAGGTCGCAAACTATACATGTGATCAGTGGCGGACTCAGGCACCCACACTCAGGATGTGCACTCGTACAGTAAAAGATGTCAGAGTGTGCCGAAAGTGTCCAATATAATAGTTTCTCTAAAAAAAAAAAAAAAACCAAAAAACATAGTCTTTTTTTTTTAAAGGAGAGAGTGTGCATGTAATCAATGTAACTCCGCATCCACACATGACATTCATTTGCGGTCATTCACATATAAAATACTACTTTTCCATAAACATTTAGATTACATAATTAAGTAGGTAATGTTAGATTAATATTGCAAGGTCACAAACTACATGCATTACATTCACTTGTAGTTAACTTTAACATTTTTTCTGACGAAAGGGGTATCATGCACCATTTTAATTGACCACAAGAGAGTTCTGTGGTAATTTTAGAACTACAAGGGGGCTCCACGCACTTTTGAAAAACAACTGGGGTAATATGTCATTTAATTCTATTCAAAATTTCTTATATTGATCATAACATGAAAAGTCATTTTGTAAGATCATCAAGTATGATTATAAGTAAATTTGTATAAGTTTCGACATTCAATTCAAACTTAGTTATTCCTTTAAACAAAGGAAAGTAAAAGAAAAAGAGTGAAGTATACCAAACACCCCTGTTATTAGAATAAGTGTATCGGTGCTCCCTGTGTTTTAAAAACTAGCAAAAGTAGTCCATGTGTTATCGTAAAAGTGCAGATGTGCCCCCTTCGCATATTTTCGTCCAGTTAATTAATGAAACTATTGAAAAGACATAAATACCCCTTGCCCTTTTGTTTATTTACACACACACACACACATGTATATATATATATATATATATATATATATATATTTCTAAACCCTTTTTAAAAAATTAAAAAAATTAAAAATAATAAAATTAGTCATCTTCCCCACCCCACCCGTACATAGCCGTCACCCTCCCTAGCCCAATGATATGAAGCTAGCTGCTTCGATCTTTTTTTTCTTTTTTATTTAGGGCACAATTGCACTTTGTTCCCATTAATTTTCCACCATAATCCACAGATTATCATCATCAACAACAAAAAGAATACGCTGTCAACAACCTCACCTTCGACAGGTCTCTTTCTAGGAAGCATATAGTGCAACAAGCTATTGAACACTCCACAAAATAATCCCATAGAAATTGTCAAAAAAAATTATTTTTATTATTATAAAAAAAATAGAAAAGTCAAGATCGGAAGTTTTCGATTTAATATAGAATAATGACAATAATAATAATAATAATAATAATAACAATCCAAGAGCGATCAGTAGCGCCATCATAAACCATAACCCGAGCCTCATATATAGCATCATCATTTCTGATGAATAAATTCTGAATTAAGAGTATTAAGCAATGATATATATACACAGATACACAGACAACATATATATATATATATATACACACATACACAAACACACACAAAGATGAAGATTGAGTTTCTGGGTGGGGGCTAGGTGGGTGGGCCTGTGGGGTGGTAGAGGGTGGGGGTAGGGTGAAGGGGTGTTGACAGGAAGATGAAGATTGAACGTTTTTTTGTTTTTTTTTATTTTTTGAAAGGGCATTTATGTCCTCTAACTATTTTGCTGACATTAAAACATTTGTCCATTTGCATTTCAAATGCGTGGGTGTCACTCTCTGTCAGAACTAACGATTTTTTGAACGGCAGAAGGGCCCTATGCACTTTTACCAAAATATGGGGATTACTTATGCTAGTTTTTAAAACATAAGGGGCACCAATGCACTTATGTCTAACCATAAGGGGGTCTGGTGCATTTAATCCAAAGAAAAAAGAAAAAAATATTTTTAGCTTTGTGGATTACGTTGGTTTATTTGGTTGCTGGATTAAGATGGTTTATGAAATTTTATAATTGTCAGTGATTCTTAACTTGAATTAGATGTTTTTCTTGGATCACGTGAAAACTAGCTAACGAAACCCGACTATCAACTTGAAAATTTCATAATCGGCAGTGATTCTTAACTTGAATTAGATTTTTTTTGGATCACATGGAAACTAGCTGACGGAGCCCGACTATTAACTTGAATTAGATGTTACATATATAGCAAAAGCAAAAATATACTGGTATTAATTGAGATTTTAGTACAATCTATAGGCCGGCTTGTGAGATTGTATGATCAAAATGAATTGATTGACGAAGCACTTGATAATTTCATGTGGTTGATTAATTTGAAGAAAGAGATTTCGTGAAAACTTGCCATAGATAGCCTACTTTCGCTGTAAGGAACCTGTCAATTAAGTTGCATTAGATATGGAAAAAAGGATTGCATAGGCCTTCTTACACATGTTAATATAGTTGTCACATGGATTTCAATCCAATCATGACATAAATGTTATACAGTAGCGAATTATTTATATCACTCTATTATAATTATATCAACGTTTTATTACTATTGAATCTTTCTCATCATATTATAACGTGATGAGAAGATTCAAGCCATTGTCAAATAACAAGTATGAGCAAAGTTTAATTTGAGAATGAAAAGAAAGCTACATATCGAGTTGTTTAGGTCCCCAACCCTGAAAGCATCTCGCAATTCCGGCTAATTTCCTGCTCTAGTTTCATCTACAAAATTCTCTCAAAGGTCCTTGTCCTGAGACTCAAACCATATATGGATAGCATCATCTCACCTAATTAGAGTGCTTTCATTCAAGGGAAAGTTATTCAAGACAATCTCATCATTGCCCAAGAAATTGTTCATCATCTTCGAACCCACAAAAGCCATATCACTTTTAAAGCTGCCTTAAAGATTGACATGAACAAAACCTTCGATATGGTCAAGTGGGACTTCTTGGAGAAAGTTATGGAAAAATTGGGATTCCAACCCTGATGGATCAAGCTTATTATGCAAACTGTTACTTCGGTTCAATTTTCCATCCAAGTCAATGGTGACTGGCTTCCCACTTTCACCCCCAAAAGGGGAATTAGGCAAAGGGATCCTGTAACGACCCGACCCGTATACCTGCAAAGGCTAAGGCCAAAACGTGACATTCATAATCAGTAAATCTGTAAATTGAAAACTTAACCACCTGTACCATGATTCCAATTCCATAAAGGTTCAAAAGTTTGTCAATTACATCGGCCTTATAGGATGACCATAATCTATTACATATATATATATACAAGACCTCGATCCACCTGTTCAATCATAAGGACTAGCCAACAATCAGGTAGCTAGGTCTCAAAAGAATAAAAGTAATAAACTTAGTTACATACAGTTGTCCAAAAGAATATTACATATTCCAAGTTGTCTAAATAGTATTTGACTTCCATTAACAAATAAGCTGGTCACAACAAGCAAAAGTCATTTTCTCAAACCATGGTTCTCCATCATCAACTTGAGGGGCCTAATCGGGCACTGCCTCACCTTTAATTGATCAAAAGAAGGGTGAGCTAGTCCTGCGTATAGCTCAGTGAGGATTGAATAGGAAAGGTTTTCACAAAGATTTTATCATTTCACAACCGATTTTGAAATCGTGCAATACATAGAATATCATAATGAGTACATTCATTAGTAATCATTAATCATATCTTTCCCTGAGGTATCATTGGTTCCCGGCGATTTGATTGTTCTGGGGTATTCAATGGCGCTCGGCAAGAGAAGAAGGCAATACAGTGGTAGCCGAGGTATACCGGCAAGCCAACGATGCCTGGAGTTCCCGTCACTACCTCATTCAATAATGGTTGCAACCTGACCGCGCATTTACAATTCATATAAATATGCATTTATATAACCACGAAAGTTTAGTCAATCATATAGCATATTCGAGTACATTCTATATTTTGCATCATGTAAACGTGTCAAGCACCTATCATATACTCGTATGGACATGCAAGCTCCCTTAGTACTAACACATAATAACAAGAAATAACAAGAACTTGCAAAACAACAACTTAACATTAACACCTACCAATAGCATACACTAAATACACCAAGCAAATCCAATATTCCCACATTAACCTAACTTAGGTGGTAAATTTTCCTACTTTTCCGAATTCCAATAAATCCGATTTTAGTTTACAATCGAAGTTTATCGAAAGTAGATAGTTCTACAATCAAACGGATCTCAATTCGGAGTTGAAACAAATAAGATATGGTCTTCGGAAGATTGTCGCGCAAAGCTGACAAACTGAAAAATGGGGAATCCGGAATTGATATCCGGTCGTGTTAACACAACCAGGTATCATGATCAGATCCTTGGGCAATCCATTGCCCAGCTGTCTGGTCGTGTAATCCGGTCATGATAACACGACCGGACATCACCCCCAGACAGGAACGATCTATACACCAAATTTTGCTCTTTTGCATGCTATCTTGCCTCCAACTCATCCAAACCTTTTGCACACTCAATGAGGTCTTCTAGGCAACATTCTTAAGCTCAAGAATAATACCATGACATTCTCAAATGAAACAACAACCCAAGAACACTTCAAGAACTCCCAAAAACCTCAAGAACACCTAAGCATCAATGTGTTTGGCTTTTAATTCCTACCTTACCCACAAGTTAAACTAACTTTAGTCAAGCAAGAATCACTACACAACTCATAAATTCCAACCCGTTAAATCAAACCCAAGCTCAATATACAAGATAAGCCTCAAACCTTGCAATAAATCCACACATATTCATAGTCAATATCATGTTCAATACACAATTAAAACTCATCAACCAAGCATAATATGCCATTGTAAAACATTTATTAAACTTCTCTCACCTTTGTCCTTGAGTCCTATATGAAAATGGAGTAAGTAGGATGCTAGCAAACTAGAGTGGAAGCAAGAAAATGGCTTTGTTTTTTCCTCCTCTTCCTTCCTTCTTCTTTCTTCCCTTCTTCCTCTTCTCTCCAAGCTCCAACGTGTATGTGTATGATGTGTGGCTGATTGTGCGTGTGTGTCGTGTGAATGGTGTGTGTTGTGTGTGTTTTTGGCTAGCTAGGAATAGTGTCAGATGAAAGATGAAATATCTAATGTCCAAAGGTCTAAGTTGCCCTTCTAACTAAAAAGGTATTTACTAGTATGCCACTCTAGCTCTATTTGTAATTGTCTTAGTTCTAGTTCAATTATTCTAGTTAGCCTTGAACTTAGTAGGATTTAATTATTAACTTTGCTATATTAATTACCCAAATGCACGTTAACCGATGAAATACACGTAAATTGAGACACATGCACATAAATCAATTTAAATGCATATAATTCAAGGTAAATGCATATAAAATAATTTAATTATGTATGATATGATTTATATGCATATGTGGTCCCGCGCTTGGCCTTACAAATCCCCTATCCCTTTTCTTTTTCTCCATTCTTACTGAAGCCTTGTCAAGCTTACTTGCTCATAAATCAACTCTAGGTCTTATCAAAGGCATAAAAATCTCTAGAAAATGTTCGGCTGTTACCCACCTTTTCTTCGCGGATGACTCGTTTTTCTTCATTGAGGCCAACCCCCAAGAAGCCCTCACTCTTAAAGACTCTTTACACCACTATTGTTTCGCTTCGGGGTAAAGCATAAACCTCAACAAATCAAGCATCACTTTCATCCTTAACACCTCCCAAAATGTGAAAGACGATACCTGCAACCTTCTTCAAGTCAAATGCAATTGTAACTTAGGAAAATACCTTGGCATCCCTTCATCCTGGGGAAGATTAAAAAAAGAAGCTCCTATTTGGCTTATTGATAAAATCTCATCAAAAGTGCAGGGTTGGAAAGAAAAATTTCTTTCCGAAGGAGAAAAAGAAATCTTGATAAAATTCATGCTCCAAGCTATTCTTAGCTATATCATGTCCCTCCTCCTCATTCCCAAAACCATTTGCAAAAAATTGTGTGCTATTACCTCTAGTTTCTGGTGGAGAAAGAATGGCAAGTCTGGTATTAGATGGGCTAAGTGTGATATCTTGAGAGACTCAAAATGGGATGGCGGATTAGGCTTTCGCAATTTTGAACTCATGACCATCTCTCTTCTTGCAGGACAAGCATGAAAAATCCTCAAGAACCCATCTTCTCTCACAACGAAAATTCTCAAAGGGAAGTATTTCATAAATAGTTGTTTTTGGAATGCTAAAGTCGGTTCTAGACCATCTTGGGCATTTTGCAGCCTTCTTGCAAGATAGGACCTTCTCAAAAAGGAAGCTCTCTAGCTTGTTGGCGATGGACAATCGATTGACATATGGGCTGATCCTTGGATCCCTAAAATCCGCTCTATTAATCAACCAGCTAACTATCACCTTAAGAAAGTTAATGAGCTTATTGTGAATGGACAATAGAATCATAATCTTATATCACAGGTTTTTGATAGAGATATTCAATCAAAAATCCTTAACATTGCACTATGAACAACCTCTAGAGAAGATTCTATTATTTGGCCTCACACAAAAACGAGTGCCCACTCGACTAAGAGCGAATATCGAAGTCTCAAGAATGCCACCAGAAGCCCTACCACAACTCACAGCTCTTCACATCTCTTTCCCGGTCAGCTTTGGAAAACAATTTGGAACACAAAGGCGCCCTCAAAAATTAATACTTTTATGTGGAGGGCTTGTAGATACCTCATCCCAACTAAGGAAAACAAATTCAAAAAGAAATGCTCCTTTAGTCCCATTTGCAAAATTTATAATTTGGAGCCAGAAATTGTTGAACACCTCATCCTGTTATGTCCTTGGAGTCACCATTGTTGGGTTGCATCCTCTCTTCAGTTCTTTCCGAATGAAAGAAACATTGCGAGATTTGACGTCTGGTATATTGACCTTGTCCAAAAATGTCGTGCAACAGGTTATGAGAAGGGCAGTGCAGAAGCTATTATTGGTTATCTATGTTGGCAAATTTGGAAGAGTATAAATTCTTTTGTTTTTTAAGGGGTTAAAACATGTCAAATCAGAACTACTACAATTGCAAATCAATCTCGTGCAGAATTCTCAAGTGCCATCCAAGCAAACTCTGTTGTTTCATCTCCCACTCACCACTATTTGCACAATCCTCGATGGATCGCACCTGTTAGAGGCACCTTGAAGATCAACTGTGACGCATCTTTCAACTATGAAAAGCTCTCTACGGGTATTGCTACCATCTGCAGGAACCATGAAGGTACCCTTATCGACGGCTCATCCTTCTCAACAAGATGTCAAATCCCTCAGCAAACTGAAGCCATGGCACTTCTCAATGCTATCAAGCTCGCAAACTCAATCAGCTGTGACAACATCATTGTCGAGACAGATTATGAAGAAGTTTACGAGGCTATCCACACACCTTGTCAAACTCCTAGCTGGAAAATTGTCCCTTTTATTGTAGATATCAAAGTCAAGCTTTCAAAAAAAAGTGGTGTCCGAGTACATCTTATCAGAAGATAGGCAAATGTAGTATCAGATTGGATTGCTAACCAAGCCAACCATCTCACACTCCTCCGATTGGTTATCAAATGTTCTCTTTCCCCATTATTCTATGTTGTTATCAGACCTGCCTACCCTTGGTGTAGTCTAATGTACTTCATTTGCTTTTGAATGAAAAAAAAAACAAGGGTATTTACTCATAAGTACGATATCTAATCTCTATTATCCTTCAATGGAGTTAACTGTTTGTGATTGAGTCATACATAGATCACTTTCTCACTATGTGATTATTGTTGACTTGGGAATTTCATTCTAATCAATCATGCCTAATGTGATCAACCATACCGTTATTCCTACAAAAATAATCAATTGTGTGTTTGGGCCGTCACCTCGTACTATCTTGTTTTCCTGTGCACCATATTAGATTCGTTACTGTTTCATCTTGTTTCCAAAAATATGATCCGTTTCTTCACTGAAATTGACTTGATTTTTCTTTAATGGATTCTAAGGAAGATCAATAAATGAGAAAGATTGTTTTACTTGATATGACATTTAGGGTAGTTCTCTTTGCCCATTTATGATCATAATAAATAGGGCTTATCGAAAATAAAAAAGTGATAATAGTAGGAAGATGATATGGCTAGGCATGGCTATGATTGGTCGAGATGCATAAAATATTTTAGATTCATCCTTATCGAGATATGGCCACGACGTTCTTGAACCCTTGGAAGACTGCGCGTAATGCATCATGAGGTGGAAGGTTCTCTTTAATGACTGGAACATCAAGAAAATTCTTCATCCATGAATCCATTGAAAGATACTTCTCTGAGTCCATTACTTTAAACTCACCAACTTCCTCCACAAACTGAAACCAATATGCAATCCAACCAACGACAATGTCCAAATACCCAATTGTCTCCCCTCCAAAGAACTTTTTACCATTTATTTCTTTATCAATAAATTGTATTGCCTCAGCTATTGCATCAGTTCCCTTTGCTCTATCTTCTCCAGAGGAAAAGAATGCTGTTGTTGATGCTTGGTAGAACTGCATATTAAAAATTTGGGTAAATAGCGCCGTAGCCCCCTATAATTTGTCAAAAGTGCACAGGACTCCCTTGTGCTTTTAAAAGTGCACCGAAACCCCCTGCGGTTTGGAAAACGTAGCACCATAGCCCTCTCCATCAAAAAAATCGTTAGTTTAAACGGCAAGTGAGTTACACGCCCGAGTCATGCATCTATGATTGTTTTTAAACAATTTTGTCAACAAAATATGTGTGCCAATTGACCAAAAAACCTTTTCCAACCAAAAAAAAATCTGCATCCCCCCATACATCCAATAGTGGCACTACCAAACCGTCGTCCCCTATCCCATACATCCAATAGTGCCAATTGAAAACTTAACCACCTGTACCATGATTCCTATTCCATAAAGGTTCAAAAGTCTGTCAATTACATCGGGCTTATAGGATGACCATAATCTGTTACATATATCTATACAAGACCTCGATCTACCTGTTCAATCATAAGGACTAGCCAACAATCAGGTAGCTACGTCTCAAAAGAATAAAATTAATAAACTTAGTTACATACAGTTGTCCAAAAGAATATTACATATTCCAAGTTGTCTACATAGTATTTGACTTCCATTAACAAATAAGTTGGTCACAACAAGCAAAAGTCATTTTCGTCGAACCATGGTTCTCCATCATCAACTTGAGGGGCCTCATCGGGCACTGTCCCACCTGTAATTGATCAAAAGAGGGGTGAGCTAGTCCTACGTATAGCTCAGTGAGGATTGAATATGAAGGGTTTTCACAAAGGTTTTATCATTTTGCAACCGATTTTGAAATCATGCAATGCATAGAATATCATAACGAGTACATTCATTAGTAATCATTAATCATATATTCCCCCGAGGTATCATTCGTTCCCGGCGATTTGATTGTTCCGGGGTATTCAATGGCGCTCGACAAGAGAAGAAGGCAATACAGTGGTAGCCGAGGTATACCGGCAAGCCCAACACTGCCCGGAGTTCCCGTCACTACCTCATTCAATAATGGTTGCAACCTGACCGCGCATTTACAATTCATATAAATATGCATTTACTTAACCACGAAAGTTTAGTCAATCATATAGTATATTTGAGTACATTCTATATTTTGCATCATGTAAACGTGCCAAGCACTTATCATATACTCATATGGACATGCAAGCTCCCTTATTACTAACACATAATAACAAGAAATAACAAGAACTTGCAAAACAACTACTTAACATCAACACCTACCAATAGCATACACTAGATACACAAAGCAAATCCAATACTCCCACATTAAACTAACTTAGGAGGTAAATTTTCCTACTCTCCTGAATTCCAATAAATCTGATTTTAGTTTAGAATCGAAGCTTATCGAAAGTATATAGTTCTAAAATCAAACAGATCTCAATTCGGAGTTGAAACGAATGAGATATGGCCTTCGGAAGATTGTTGCGCAAAGTTGACAAACTGAAAAACGGGGGATCCGAAATTGATATCCGATTGTGTTCACACAACCGGGTATCATGACCGAATCCTTGGGCAGTCCACTACCCAGCTGTCCGGTCGTGTAATCTGGTCGTGATAACACGATCGGACATCACCCCCAGACAAGCACGATCTATACACCAAATTTTGCTCTTTTGCTTGCTATCTTGCCTCTAACTCATCCAAACCTTTTGCACACTCAATGAGGTCTTCTAGGCAATATTCTTAAGCTCAAAAACAACACCATGACATTCTCAAATCAAACAACAACCCAAAAACACTTCAAGAACTCCTAAAAACCTCAAGAACACCTACTAAGCATCAATGTGTTTGGCTTCCAATTCCTACCTTACCCACAAGTTAAACTAACTTTAGTCAAGCAAGAATCACCACACAACTCATAAATTCCAACTCATAAATTCCAACCCATTAAATCAAACCCTAGCTCAATATACAAGATAAGCCTCAAACCTTGCAATAAATCCACACATATTCATAGCCAATATCATATTCAATACACAATTAAAACTCATCAACCAAGCATAATATGTCATTGTAAAACATTTATAAAAGTTCCCTCACCTTTGTCCTTAAGTCCTATATGAAAATGGAGTAAGTAGGATGCTAGCAAACAAGAGTGGAAGCAAGAAAATGGCTTTGTTTTTTTCTCATCTTCCTTCCTTCTTCTTTCTTCCCTTCTTTCTCTTCTCTCCAAGCTCCAACATGTATGTATGTGTTTTATGGCTGATTGTGTATGTGTGTCATGTGAATGGTGTGTGTTGTGTGTATTTTTGGCTAGCTAGGAATAGTGTAAGATGAAGGATGAAATATCTAATGTCCAAAGGTATAAGTTGCCCTTCTAACTAAAAAAGTATTTACTAATATGCCACTCTAGCTCTATTTGTAATTGTCTTAGTTCTAGTTCAATTATTCTAGTTAACCTTTGAACTTAGTAGGATTTAATTACTAACTTTGCTATATTAATTACCCAAATGCATGTTAACCGATGAAATACATGCACGTAAATCAATTTAAATGCATATAATTCAAGGTAAATGCATATAAAATAATTTAATTATGTATGATATGATTTATATGCATATGTGGTCCCGTGCTAGGCCTTACAAATCCCCTATCCCTTTTCTTTTTCTCCATTCTTACCAAAGCCTTGTCAAGCTTACTTGCTCATAAATCAACTCTGGGGCTTATCAAAGGCATAAAAATCTCTAGACAATGTTTGGCTGTTACCCACCTTATCTTCGCGGATGACTCATTTTTCTTCATTGAGGCTAACCCCCAAGAAGCCCTCGCTCTTAAATACTTTTTATACGATTATTGTTTCGCTTCGGGGCAAAGCATAAACCTCAACAAATCAAGCATCACTTTTAGCCTTGACACGTTCTTCAAGTGAAATGCAATTGCGACTTAGGAAAATACCTTGGCATCCCTTCATCCTGGGTAAGATCAAAAAAAGAAGCTCCTAATTGGCTGATTGATAAAATCTCATCAAAAGTGCAGGGTTGGAAAGAAAATTTTCTTTCCGAAGAAGGAAAAGAAATCTTGATAAAAGTCGTGCTCCAAGCTATTCCTAGCTATATCATGTCCCTCCTCCTCATTCCCAAAACCATTTGCAAAAAATTGTGCGCCATTACCTCCAGTTTCTGGTGGAGAAAGAATGGCAACTCTGGTATTAGATAGGCTAACTGGGATATCTTGACATACTCAAAATGGGACGGCGGATTAGTCTTTCGCAATTCTGAACTTATGAACATCTCTCTTTTTGCAGGACAAGCATGGAAAATCCTCAAGAACCCATCTTCTCTCACGGCGAAAATTCTCAAAGGGAAGTATTTCCCAAATAGTTGTTTTTGGAATGCTAAAGCCGGTTCTAGACCATCTTGGGCATTTCACAGCCTTCTTGCAGGAAAGGACCACCTCAAAAAAGAAGCTCTCTAGCTTGTTGGCGATGGACAATCGATTGATATATGGGCTGATCCTTGGATCCCTAAAATCCGCTCTATCAATCAACCAGCTAACTGTTACCCTAAGAAAGTTAATGAGCTTATTGTGAATGGACAATGGAATCATAATCTTATCTCACAGGTTTTTGATAGAGATATTCAATCAAAAATCCTTAACATTGCTCTATCAACAACCTCTAGAGAAGATTCTATTACCTGGCCTCACACAAAAACAGGTGCCTACTCGGCCAAAAGCGTATATCAAAGTCTCAAGAATGCCACCAGAAGCCCTACCACAACTCACAGCTCTTCACATCTCTTTCCAGGTCAGCTTTGAAAAACAATTTGGAACACAAAGGCGCCCTAAAAAATTAATGCTTTTATGTGGAGGGATTGCAGAAATCTCATCCCAACTGAGGAAAACAAATTCAAAAAGAAATGCTCATTTAGTCCCATTTATAATTTGGAGCCAAAAACTGTTGAACACTTCCTCCTGTTATGTCCCTGGAGTCGTCATTGTTGGGTTACATCCTCTCTTCAGTTCTTTCCGAATGAAAGAAACATTGCGAGATTTGATGTCTGGTATATTTACCTTGTCCAAAAATGTCGTGTAGCAGGTTATGAGAAGGGCAGTGCAGAAACTATTATTGGTTATCTATGTTGGCAAATTTGGAAGAGTATAAATTCTTTTGTTTTTAAGGGGGTTAAAACATGTCGAATCAGAACTACTACAATTGCAAATCAATCTCGTGCAGAATTCCCAAGTGCCATCCAAGCAAACTCTGATGTTTCATCTCCCACTCACCACCATTTGCACAATCCTCGATGGATCACACCTGCTAGAGGCACCTTGAAGATCAACTGTGATGCCTCTTTCAACTATGAAAAGCTCTCTACTGGTATGCTACCATCTGCAGGAACCATGAAGGTACCCTTATCGATGGCTCATCCTTCTCAGCAAGATGTCAATTCCCTCAGCAAGCTGAAGCCATGGCATTTCTCAATGCTATCAATCTCGCAAACTCAATCAGCTGTGACAACATCATTGTCAAGACAGATTGTGAAGAAGTTTACAAAGCTATCCACACACCTTGTCAAACTCCTAGCTGGAAAATTGTCCCTTTTATTGCAGATATCAAAGTCAATCTTTCAAAAAAAAGTGGTGTCCAAGTACATCTTATCAGAAGATAGGCAAATGTAGTTTCAGATTGGATTGCTAACCAGGCCAACCATCTCATACTCTTCCTGGACTGGTTATCAAATGTTCCCTCTCCCCATTATTCTCTGTTGTTATCAGACCTACCTACCCTTGGTGTAGGCTAATGTACTTCATTTGCTTTTGAATGAAATGTTTTTATTTGACAAAAAAAAAACAAGGGTATTTACTCATAAGTACAATATCTAATCTCTATTATCCTTCAATGGAGTTAACTGTTTGTGATTGAGTCACACATAGATTACTTTCTCACTATGTGATTATTATTGACTTGGGAATTTCATTCTAATCTTTCGTGCCTAATGTGATCAACCATACCGTTATTCCTACAAAAATAATCAATTGTGTGTTTGGGCCGTCACCTCGTACTATCTTGTTTTCCTGCGCACCATATTAGAATCGTTACTGTTTCATCTTGTTTCCAAAAATATGATCCGTTTCTTCACTAAAATTGACTTGATTTTGCTTTAATGGATTATAAGGAAGATCAATAAATGAGAAAGATTGTTTTACTTGATATGACATTTAGGGTAGTTCTCTTTCCTCATTTATGATAATCATAAATAGGGCTTCCCAGAAATAAAAAAGTGATAATAGTAGGAAGACGATATGGCTGGGCATGGCTATGATTGGTCGAGATGCATAAAATATTTTAGATTCGTCCTTATCGAGATATGGCCACGATGTTCTTGAACCCTTGGAAGACTGCACGTAATGCATCAGGAGGTGGAAGGTTCTCTTTAATGACTGGAACATCAAGAAAATTCTTCATCCATGAATCCATTGAAGGATACTTCTTTGAGTCCATTACTTTAAACTCACCAACTTCCTCCACAAATTGAAACCAATACGCAATCCAACCAACAACAATGTCCAAATACCCAATTGTCTCCCCTCCAAAGAACTTTTTACCATTTATTTCTTGAGTAAAATGCATCATATCCCCCTATATTTTCACAAAGTTGTATTATAAACCTTGTGTTTTAAAAAGTCGCGTTATAAACCATGTGTTATGAAAAACATTGCATACACGCCCCAAACTTAAATTCCGTTTAACTCTGTTAGTTAGCCTTGTAAAAAGATAAAATTGTCCTCATTTAAAGATAAATCTGTCAAAGGGGGTATTTGTAACTTTTTTGATATCAGAATGGGGTATTTATCACTTTTTTAATATTAGAGGGAGGTATTTACAACATTTTTTATTTTGCAATATCATAACCATGTGCTAGTCTACCTTCTAAGGAGATCTACAACCTTAAACTAATAAATATTATTTAATTAAAAGAATAAAAAAAACGTATAGTTTATATAACAGAATATTGATGTCCACCATAAAAAATGTAAATCTTATGCTTGAAGTTCAAAGTCATATTGCAACTAGCAATAATCGTACCTTCACTTAGAATCACGTTCTTCTACAAGTAGATTAAAATCTTTAAATCAGTGCAAAATCAATTTCAAATCGAAGGAAAATCACTTTGAAAGAGTTAATCTGTCTAGGATTGTCAATTTTTTTTATTTTTTTATTTTTGAAGGGGCAATTTACATCTTTATAAAAAAAAATACAGGGACAATTAGAAATCTTATAAAAAACACAAAGGGCAATTTACAACTTTATCGAAAACACAAGGGACAATTAGCAACTGATGTTAAAAAGGGTATTTTCGTCCTTCTGCATGTGTTTTAAAACTTGATAAATGTCATACTTGCATTTCAAGCGTGTGTATTACATTTACATTAAAATTAACAGAAAAATAGACGGCGGGGGGTTATATGCAATGTTTTCTATAACACAGGGTTTATAACGCGAATTTTTAAAACACAAGATTTATAATGCAACTTTGTGAAAACACAGGGGGGTATGGTGCATTTTACTCTTTATTTCTTTATCAAGAAATTGTATTGCCTCAGCTGTTGCATCAATTCCCTTTGCTGTATCTTCTCCACAGGAAAAGAATGCTGTTGTTGCTGCTTGGTAGAACTGCATATTAAAAATTTTAATCAAATATATGCACTATGGTTTTCAATAAGCTTAGATTTCTTTAATAAGACATTTATTCAAAAGTTAAAACATGGTTCAGATTTGTCTAGATTGTTAAAATTAGGGTTGCATTTACCGTCAATGAAGTTTCACAATTTTCAGAGTTTAAGATATATTAATTGTCAAACTGAGCACAATTAATTTTTTTTTTTTTCGCTTCTTTGATTGGCAGGAGGCATCCGTTAGGAGTGAAGGTACGGAGGTTGTAAGTTGTAAAATTGAGGTAAGAAATATCTAAGATGAGTTAAATAAAATCATTTAAATAAGATCTTGTGTGTATGAATGTTGACAGAGGAGAAGACTTGCAATAAGAGTTAGTGCATTGTTTGTTCAATATAACCGTCTTTAGTGGCGGATGCACCTTGTGGTGAGGATGTGCACACTCTCACTGTACACATCCTCACCTTGGAAAAAAATAAAAAGTCTTTGATTTTTAGTATTTTTTTTTTAGAAAAATTATTATATTTGACACTTTGTTCATATACTGAATTCTCTCACTGTACGAGTGCACACCCTGAGTGTGAGTGTCTAAATCCGCCACTCCGTCTTCAGGTAGCATAATAATATATTTGGTTTCATTTTATTTAGATCGTCAGTAGCATAACATACACATATCGAAATGAAATGCATAATGAATATTATGGCAATTATACATGGACTAAAACTATCAAGAATAGATTCACATGGGCTAAATTTAATGCTACTGTACAGGGATTAAAGTACCAAGAATAGACAAAGTATTCAAATGGGCTCATGGGCGTAAGGAAGGGATATTGCAGTCTCTACCAACGTCAAATTTTATAAAATTATGTGCATTTATTCTAAAATAAATAAATTATGTATATTTTTATTATGAAAAATTAAATTAATTTCCACTGAACAAAATATTAGTATTATAACCCCACTAGAACAAAATACAATAATCGTCCCAACATGGGCTTAGCTTTTCCCTTAAAATTGGAAGAAACTATAATTGGAACTACACAAAAGTGAAGTTGAAAGAAGAGGAGTGATAAAAATGGTAGAAGAAATTCACCTTTTCATCGACAAATTTAGCCCAAAAACGTGCAATAGGCTCTTTGATGGGGATCCTTGGGCAAAATAGAATTCTCAGGCCATGTTTCATCAACGTAATCAAGAATCACTAGTGATTCAGATAACACCTTTTCGCCAGGGACAATCACAGGAACTTTCTTGTAAATTGGATTCAACTTTAGAAGCAATGAGCTTTTGTTGCTCAGATCTTCTTCAATAAATTCATAATGGATACCTTTCATCTTCAGTATCCATATAACCCTATGTGTAAAGAGGCTTTCTTTTGTGCCCACAAGCTTCAAATCTCTCTCAATATCCATTTTCAGGCTGTGCAACTGAAGAATAACCTAATGATTCTTGATATACTTACGGAATCTCAAATCTCTCGAGACACTTGGTCAATGGAAGATGTAACCCGGATTTCTTATTTAAACCTCGGGATTAATTCGTATAATGGTAATTATAAACTACTGGCATTATGGGTTATGTAAAATAATATATATGACTTGCATACTCCACCATTGTAGTTAAAATATGACTTGCATAGTCTACCACTATACAATATCTTAAGCAAGGTTTCACATTTAACAGAAAAAGGAATAGTAGTTGTACGTACTTTGGGTCGTCGAAGTCCATGTTTCCACAACTGGGGATAAAAAACAAGAACGATAACATAACATCTCACCAAACTTCTCTGATCTATCATTGGCGACCAAGAGAGTAGTAGTTAGCCCCCAAGGGGTATGGTCCAATATAAGCTAAGTGAAATTATTCTTGTGAACTTTTGAATTCGACATTTTCTACTATTATGAAGTTTCTGTTGAAAAATTTTATAAAATGTGGGCTTACATTAATTAATTCTTTTAGTTTTCATAAAATGGGTTGGTGGATAATTCTTGAGTGGTAAGTCCATGTGTGATCATACGATTATTATGCTCAACATCTTTGTTATTAAAATTCTAATTAGCAATTAAGTGTAGGCTATTAGTTTTACTGAAACCTGTGATGGGAGGGCCCAGTAGAACTCATATTTAAGCTAGATCCCTCTCTAACCCTTGCATTATAAAATGATCTTATATGTATGGTAGTGTTATCCAGAGTTTATCCTATTGAAAGCTGCCAGAAAGCAATAGTATAGGGAGAAAGACCTAGTACGTTGTATTGCACAACGTTTCAACATACACAGGGCGCAAATAGAGCAGGGAGTGGAAGATTTTCGTCTTTCGTCAATAATCGGGTAACGATTATACTTTATTTTTCATGGCTCAAACATGTATGTGATTCAACTGCTATTTAAATTTGTTATTATACTGTAAAATTATGTATACCGGAACATATATATTTATATATATGCTTATAGTTTCATCCTTGACTGATCTGGTGTTCTTGAGAGTTTATCAATTGGTGGTTGGGTTACGTCAGATAATTCGATAGTTGAATTTCGCCAACTGAGTTTTTTTTTGTTTTTTTTTGGATCATACCAATTAAGTTCTCACATTATCCCAAAAAGAAAAAAAGTAGTAGTTAGTCCGATTACGCAATAATGTGATGCATGCAACAAGAATGCAATGCGGATCTGGCTCCTCTACTCACAAATTTCCCTCCATATATATAATAGAGCTTGGTGATTAAAACGTAGGAAATACTAGATCAAATGTTCAAGGTATCTTCTCTTAAACTAGATTCAAAACCATAGTTAGATAAAGTTCAACAAGACTCTCTACTTTGACTTTTTAGCCAAAGTTGAGAGTCAAACCTATTTTAAAGCTCCAACAGCTTAGCCATCTTTCATTGCTCGCCACCTTTTTTGCTTCTGCTCGCTACAAGCAGCGAGTCAAAATCAATTCTCTGCACTTTTTTTTTGGTCAAACTCATTTCAACGAAACACAAATGGTAACTTTTTTTACAGTTTGTGTTTTAGCCAAACAAGTACAACAAAGATAAAAAATTTGAACATTTCAACAACTCAAAAATTTACAAAAAAAAAAGTTTAGGGGAGCCAAAGCTCCCTGAAAGTAACTCAAAACTACTTACAACAAAATGAATTCGTTAATATTTCAAGCTTTACAAATAATAATGTTAGTATCCGTACGTTTGTATTTTGTCTTCCTGTCCATCTTGCCACAAATATCCGACTTTATAATGTTGAGGATTTGTTCTTCCGTCCTGGCACCCTTGTTGTGGATTCTATGATTTTTTTCTTGCCAAATATAGTAAATGAGTGCACAAAAACTTGTCTTTATGATGTCTGCCTGAAATCTCTTTCTCTTGCAAAAAACCACAGCCCACTTAACACATTTTCCCCAATCATACATCTTTGTTGCAACCTGTGATAGGCCAAGCATTCTCCACCAAATTCTCTTAGAGAAACCACATTCAAAAAAAAAGTGTTCATGTGATTCAGTATGCAAGTTACAAAGAACACAATACGGATCAACTTGATACCCCCAAGAGATAAACTTGTGTCTGGTAGTGAGTCTATTTTTAAAAGCCAACCAGCCATAGAAGGCATGCCGAGGGATCACCAATTTTGACCAAATAATATCAGCTGGGAACCAATGTTGATGTTTGTTGCGAATAGAATACCAAGTAGCAGCTGAATTAAACTCTCTGTTGCCCAACCAAAGAACTTTGTCCCGAGTGTTAGAGGGGTTAATGTTCCCCAAGGTTGCACTGATCAAATTTAAGGATTGGTATCTCGAGTTGAACATCCATCACCCATGATCGATGAAGTCTAAGACTTTGGCCCTCTTATTAATCCGTGGGTTTGCTAAAGCTTCAGCTTCATACAAATTTTGCAAACATCCAAGAGGGTGCCACATATCAAGCCAAAAGAAGGTCTCCCTTCCATCACCAATACAATGAGTAATCATCTTCCTCGCCAGTAGCCGTAGGCCAAGAATCTTTCTCCACGCCCAGGTAGTATCCGATGGGATCTTGATCTCCCAAAAACTTAGCCCCTTCAAGTACATAAGTTTGCACCATTTGGTCCAAAGAAACTCCTGGAAAGCAAGGAGGTACCATATGAATTTGAGAACTGCCACTATGTTGCATCCTTCCAAATCCCTGATCCCGAGACCCCCTTCTTGTTGTGGAGTACAAACCTCTTTCCATCTGACTTTTGCCCCATAATGTGTTTGATCCAGTCCCTTCTAAAGAAAGCTTGCCAATTTGCCTTCAATCATTTTGAGGACACCTTTAGGAATAATAAAAGTGTTTGTCCAATAAGCTTGAATCCCCATCAGGACTGATTTGATAAGTTGAATGCGACCAGCATACGAGAGCCATCTATTCTTCCATGAATCAATGCGGCTAGTGATTTTCTCAACAAGGGTATGGCAAGCTTGTTTACTAAATCTCCCAGCAACTAACGGTAGCCCTAAGTACCTAATAGGTAAGGCACCTACCTTATAACCCATAATGCCTGCAAGGTGCTGGACAGTTTGTGTACTGCAGCCCCCAAAGTACATCTCACTCTTGTCCTCATTGCCTTGAAGACCCGATATCCATGCAAAGAGATCAAGCGTGTACTTAACAATACCAATGGAACCCGCATTTGCTTTACAGAAAACAATACCACTGGACTGATTTGATAAGTTGAAGTGTAATTCCCTTTGCTGATTGAGCAAAAAAAAAAAAAAAAATTGAACATTGGAGTGATATATGAATATTGTATAAATAGAGATATAATGAAATTTTATTTATAGTCAAGAATAAGTATTGGAAAATTAGTAATAATAATAACATTTAACAACTTAAATTATATTATTCTTACAATTTTTGTTAGAACATAGTCATTAACAATTAAATAAAAGATAAAAAATTATTAAGTAATGAGTTTAGATAAAATATGAAGGATTTTGGAGTGAAATAAAATAGAGAGTCTGAAATAGAGAGTGTCATTGAAGTAAAATTAAAATAGAGTTTGTAAAAGTAAAGAATCACCAATTTGACTATCTATTATGGAGAAAAAAATAGAGAGTGTATTGGAATTACCCTCACTTTAGCAAAACTGAACAATATAGAGGGAAAAAAGACAAATAGATCTCAACTTTATTGCCTTAGGGTAAACAAATATTGATAGTTGTTTATTATCTTCGTCAAAGTATACATATCTAATGCAATGAAGCACAGGCGACAAAAATTTTAAACACAATGGGCTGATTGGGCTGTTGGATGGCGTAACGGGCATGCTCATTAAGCCATGAGCAAAAGATGCGTATAGTTGCTTTCAAGTAGTCCATCTAATAGCACAGTGCTATATAGAAAATGCACTTGGCAAAGAAGTTGCCTTTTTTTTTTTTTTTGTGGGGGGGGACTCTTCTGTTGGTTTATATGAGTTCCTTTTTTCTATCTTCTTTTTCTGGCAAGCGATCTAACATGTTCCATGAGAGAACTCAACTATCATTTCTACATTTTTTTTTTACTTGGTCAACAAGTCAAGACATTACAAGAGTATCAATAATAAAAAGAATCTACAACACTGACTACTCAATAATCTCTCTAAGGTTCATTTGGTTACAAATTTTCCTACTGATTGTTTCTAAACTTTTTCCCCGTTAAAAACTTGCAACGGACTTCATCCTTTATCCTGTTGTAGATTTGCTCCTCATTCTCGAAGGTGTTGCAGAAAATTCTCGCATTCCATTCTCTCCAAAGGTGATAAACACAAGAACACAATATAAGCTTAAGAACCATTCCCTGAAGGGTATTTCTTTTTGCCAACCTACAACATCCTCTAAGGATTATGTCCCAATGCATTCCCAAAACTGCAATGCAAGCCATTTTTCAACAATTTCTCCATAGTCTCCTGTTGAAAGAACATTCAAAGTAAAGGTGGTCTCTACTCTCCAAGACAATATGGCAAAGTGAACATTTCACATCAATTTGAATTCTCCAGTTGAGCATCTGACTTTTTGTTGGTAATCTATCAAGGATAGCGAGCCAACAACAGAAACTTTGTTTCAGGATAAAAATATTCTTCCAAAACAATTAGTACCATAGGACTTTAAAGTGTTTTATCCGAATTTCCTCCCATGTTGAAGGCGTCTCGAACCTACCACTTGACCCAATGGTCCATCGAATTGCATCCCTACCATCATGTCTAGTAGAATATCCAGCAACACAATTCTGCAAATGGGAAATATTTCTTGGCCAGTGCCAAGTCCCATTGCTAACCTTACATTGGTTTCCTAGCCGTGAGGCTGTAATTTGGTCCCTTTGCAACTGAAAAGCAAGAGTTCCAGAGGGTGTCAATTATCCCACCATAAGTAAGTGTCTTGACCATTACCCACAACATGCTTGATATAGTTACCATCTATGCTTCTCAATTTTAACATCTTCCTCCAAGCCCATGAGCTATCTGTAGGTATGTTAATATTCCAAACACTTTTGTCTCTTAACAACACATTTTTTGTCCATGATCCCCAAAGAGAATCAGTGTTAGAATACATATGCCAAAAAACTTTAAGGTTGGCCACCAAGTTTGCCTCTTCTAGAGGTTTATTTCCAAGCCCACCTTCATCAAGGGGTTTGCAAATATCTTTCCACTGACACTTTAGCTTTCTTTGCTTCCTCTTGGCTGCCACTCCAGAGGAATTTCGATAGAATCTGTTCAACTTTTTTTAACACACCTTTCGGAATTATAAATGCGCTGCTCCAGAATTTAAAAAAACTAATCAACACTGACCTCACAAGTTGTAGACGCCCCGCAAAAGACAAGAGTTTGCTAGTCCATTGTCTTGTTCTTGCAGTAATTTTGTCACTGAGACCTTGTTTGATTGCCGAATTGATCCTTCCCGTAACTAGTGGAATACCCAAATACTTCATGGGATAAGGGTTTGCCCAAATATAATTTCTACATTTAGAAACCATATTTTTTTTCTATTCTTTCTCACTCTCCTTTGAGATTCGTACCTTGGTTTCTTCACTACTAGAGAGAGTAATCCATTATTAGAACCTATAAGATGGATTAGCGAGAACTTAAGGTGGAAAGAATATGGCGAAGGAATATAGTAATTAAAAAGAGTATATGATAATTGAAAAGAATATGATTTTCAAATTTGAATGTTGAAAAGTAAAAAATTAATAAGCAAAAATTAATGTGTTAGGTAAAATAAGAGTGTACAATGTAGTAAAATTGATAATTTATAGGGTTCTCTTATATTGTAGATCAAGTTGGGCTTATTGTCATATAGGCTCAAATTAATCCAAATTCAATTGACTATATAAAAAATAGGGCCTAGGCGAAGACGAGATCATGGACATACAGTTAGTCATTTTTTTCTTTTTAATTAAAAAATAACGATAAAATCGCTTTAAAATTACACGGAAAAATTAATTTTACCGTTATTTTTATGGGGGCTCCTAATGTGTTTGGCTAAGGGGTGTTCCTTCTCTCTTTCTTTTCGTCTTTTTCCCCTTCAAAGTCCGGTGACAAAGGTCGAAAACCCAAGAGATTTTCACCAACACTTTCTCTTTTTCTTTTTCTTTGTTTCGGCAACCTCCACTCGGTTGGCCTTATCATTTGCATCTGGTTTCAGTTTTATCAATGGGACCGATTAGGGTCCCCTTTAGGGAGACATATTACTTTAGTTTACTTGGCCATTAGACAGACACCTCTTTTTAGGTTTGCGGATGTCCATTTTCCTTCTTGTTGGAATAATAGGATTAGGTAATCAACCACTTCATTCTCACGTAGATCTTCTATATATTGGTGATGAAATTGAATATCATATATGCATCAATTTGTTAGCAATCATCGTTGTCCTTATTCATATGAGGATCATACAAATATGCCACCTCTATCATCATAGGTTGGAAGTGAAGTCATTGACTGTCAAATTTTGTCTTCTTGCTACTGCAAATTACTGGACAAACGTTTTCAAAATAGCATCGATTAAAAAATTAATATCACATGCTAACAGCACAATAGTTGTGATCATATCAAATATTTATTCTTCTTTCTACTTTTATTTTAATGTTACACTTCTCAATGTCAAAAGGTCTTTATTCATGTCACGTTTTCTAAAACATAAAGTATTCCCCTTTCACTTTTTAGTTATTAGTCTTATTTAATATTTACATATGAAGTGAAACTTTTCATGTCCGTCACAGGCAAATATCCATCAATCACACTAATGTAAGGCCTATCCATCCATCATGGGCACTTAGTATCTCTTGAGGGGTTTCCAGATATTCTCTTGCTACTCTTCCATTACCTCCTTTTGGGAAAAACCCTCCAGGCACATGCTCATCACCAGAGCCATACACAACCCTTAGTATCTCTTGAGGGGTCCTTCTGTAAGAGAGTGAATCATAATTGGCTGATAACACATTGCTAGTAGTGCGATTTTCTGCTCCCAATTCTGGTGGGACAAAGATCCCTTCATCCCTAATGCCACACTTTGCCAATTGATTTCTCAGCTCCGAGATGCGGATGGTGAATTCAGCTACCGTGTGGTTGTATGGGTGCACAACTTCTGCTGCACGTTCATAGAGGTAATGCCTAATGACTGCATCTTGGCCAGCTTCAACCCCTAATAGTCCTGCCAAAAGCTGTTCATCGAAATTGAACTTTGTTAAGTAATCACTTGATCTAACAGTTTAACTTTTTAGAGTGCATATAATTAATTAATTTGATGTCTTTAACATGTCTTTCATGTGCAAGCAAAGTTTTTGAGCTATGCATATAGTAAATTGAATGAAATATTGATACTTGAATCCAAGACCTTTCCGACCAAAAAAAAAAAAAAAATCTAGGATCTTAATTTGGTAATAGGGCTCTCATACCATATTAATACCATATTAGTGACTAGTTCAAATCAAATGATTACTTATTCCTAATACCATTATAGATTTGAGTTTTAAGTCTTGCTATTATTATCCTGTTCAATTCTTGCAACTATTAATCCATTTACACGTGGATACATATGTGATTTGATTAAAGCTAAAGTATTAATCTGCTCACCCTTTTCGTAAGATAGCCATTGATGTTGGGGTTGGTGCCCACATATCCAAGGATCCCCATGTATGGAATCACATAAGAAGCCAGCATGAAACTGATACTGTCACGGTAGGGGTTGAATGGAGGCACAAGTTCATATCCCATAGCTTCGTTGAACAATTTTGCAAAGTTTGCAGCGCTAAGATCCAATTGAGGTCTTGGGAACCCACCAACTGTTGTTTTAAGGGCCCTGCAAAATGACACTTGCAAATTGTAAATTAGCATTCTTATAGGTGGCTTTTAAAAAGTATGAAACTACTAGATTCCAAAGGGTTTGATTAATGGTGGATCTCTTGGGATGTGGACATTATGAGTTTAAATAAGTCAAGAGGCAATTTTTTTAGATCCAGTTTCAATAGGCATTGTGTCTAATTAATTCAAACTATATCTCTTTAGGACGGAGTCATGTGCTCCAGAATTTAGATCATGATATGAACCGAAGGACTTCCAAGAGGTGTGTCTTGTCTTTGGAAAAACAAAAACAAAAAATTGAATATATTCTAGGAGCATGTAACTAGATATATGAAAGATCATGGAACCTTAAATGACCAACTTCTTGATAAGCAAATTCTTCGATAATCTGTTGTGTGACAAAATCCAAATTTGCTTTTTGAGCACCAATTGGAGGAGGACCACCCCAGACCCACTCTGGTGCAACCTTATCAAGTCCATATCCTAGAGCACCCCACAAGAAGAAGTCACATTCTAAGTGCTCCAAGTTCAATGCAAATTGCATTAGGTCGATATCTTCT
This sequence comes from Ehretia macrophylla, assembly GCA_037974665.1. NCBI lineage: Eukaryota > Viridiplantae > Streptophyta > Magnoliopsida > Boraginales > Ehretiaceae > Ehretia > Ehretia macrophylla. The sequence continues at coordinate 41,971,469 of CM075780.1, read as the reverse complement.
TTGTATACAGGAACTGCATGCTCTGGATATCCTGATGGGCAAAGTGGATTAGAATAAGCAAGAGAAGTCATTAGCATGGATATGATCAAACTGGTTATGGAGGATAGAACAATGTCCATATTTGTTTCACCCTGTGTGTGTATGTGTGGTTTTTTAAAGAGGATGGGGAGATGAGCTATGAGATGATATGGAGTTTGAGATGCTTGAAGTATTTATACTATGTTGAATGCAATAAGTTTAATTTCCTTGTTAGACTATGTAAATAGAGAGTTTGACATCTCTATCATAATAGGAGACAACACGAAAACCATTTGATATACTATTGCTACATATAGAGGAAGTTATGCAGTGTTTGGCTTTCTGACAAGATAGTTTGAAATTTTTCTGACAAGAATTTTTTATTTTTTATTTCAAAAAATGGCTTAAAATTTGAGAAAATCATTATATATATATATATATAAAAATTTGAGCAAATCATTAGATCTTTGATGGTCGTAGAGTATAATAAAAGTTATTTGTTCTTTTGCTCACAGAGACAAGTCCTGCCTCCCTTTGTTTTCTATTTTCATTGTGATCAGTTCAAGTCCTGCCTCACTTTATTTTCTATTTTCATTGTGATCAGTTAAGTAGTGTAATATAATGAACTAACTATTTTTGGTATAAATATAATGAGCTAATTTACGGATATGTTGTTTAATCCACTTCTTGTCCATGAGGTCCAACTTTTTTTTTAGGGGTCAATTCCATGAGGTCCACTTAAGAACATGAGCTAAGACATAACATGACTTGATTATAGGGCACCCTTGTACTTTTCGGGAAAAAGTATAAGTTAAGAATTATCGATTGTTATGTTTATTAAGAATTGCTTTCAATTTTTAACTTAAAGTAAAAAGGGGTATGAAAATTTTAAAATTAATAAAGAGGAAGATATACCATTATATTATTTTATGACAAATAGATATAAATAAAGTCAGATTCTAAAATTATTAATACTGGATGAAGGGGTTCTCTTAGATTGACCCATAATTTCTAAACTCCATTTCTAAGAATAATAGAAGTAATTACCAAACTATTATGAAAACCTTTTTTTTGTCTTTTTGTTTTTTTGTTTTTTGTTTTTTTGTTTTTTTGTTTTTTTGTTTTTTTGTTTTTTTGTTTTTTGCGAAACTATTATGAAACCTTGCATACTGAAGTAACTGACCATCCAAAGCTTTAAGGTGTTGGAGAGGGTTTATTCACCAACTTACTTTTAGAGTTAACTTTAACGCCTGATGGCTAGACACCCCAAAAAAATTACTATTAAGGGTTAATATACTTTGACCCAAACTCAATTTTAATCTACAAAATAGAGTAAGGGACTACGGGTGTTATAACCCGAGAATCCTACTCTCATGTGAGAGTGAGTTAATTTTTTTTGCTCAAAAGAGTGATTTAGATTGTCCGAACTCAAATAATTACTAAGAAAAATATAACAATGAATGAGATACTAGTTATCTTGGTTGGTGCATTCAATAGGCTATTTATACTAATACTAATGACGGATAAATATTAAATGTGTAATAGTGTCTCTCTTACATATGTCAGACCTTTTTCTTTTATTCAGAGGATATTGTCTTTATCCAATGTTTAATATTCGGACTGTCCATCAAATCACCAAATTGATTCAGGTCAATTTGGGTCGGGTCGGTTCATACCCAATATGCATATTGGGCCGGTTTACACCTATATCAATTATTAATAACTCAAAAATGTTAACAAAAGAGACACTCTTAACAAGAATTATTGATATCATCAAATTTATGTAATTGACTGTACCTAATAAGATAAAGTTTGATTTAATTAATAACCCGATGACATATAGCACTTTTCTGGTAAGACAAATATCGCAAACGTGGAGCCACGTATATTAACACTTCCCACAGATTGACTATTTCTCTTTATCCGTTCTGAAATTACTTAGGTTGGTGTATTAAACTTTTGTTGCTTTTACGAAGAAAAGAGAAATGTACGTTAAATTACGTAACTAAACGTTACAAGTAATTGAATAATGATTCGATAAGATATCAACATCAACTCATTCAAAAAAATATTTCTTCGCTGTAAAGATTTTTTTATTAGGAGAAACAATTTAGGCTTATGTAATTTTATAAAATAAAAAAAAATTGTCATTCTGAGAAGCCAAAGAAAAATCGAAAAGGACAGGAGATCAGAGGGGCAAAAAGATAGTGCTAGGCTTTTCAATTTAGTCGATTTCGTTCCCATTTAAACAAATTAATTTAGATCTTTTAATTCATCACATATAACATTCTGAAAGAGATCGAATGATCTTGAAATATTCAAATTATTTTATTATAATTTTATCATCAATTTATCATTATACAAATATTGCCGAAGAAAAAGAACAACTAAATATGATAAATATCTACAATCTGACAACCGCAAAGTCATCGTTAATACTTAAAGACACGTTGATTAAAACCTGCAATTTCTTTACAAAAAGTCATCATTAATATTCAAGACTTTAAATGGTGAAGTTAACTAGTCAATATATATCTCCGATCTTAAAATTTAGCCTTATCTACTTTGAATAGCGTATGCAAACATCTCGAATATTAATAATTGTCAATGACCAAAAAAAAAAAAAAAAGTGCTTAATAAACCTCATCGTTTTTTTCTCTTTCATACGTAACAGAGATTAGTTTGGAGTGAAGATGTTAGTGTTTGGTGATTGTATTAGATGTCTCATATTACACATCTTCTTCTGCTCCACTTCACACGTATAGGGGAAGGCTTCCAATGTATAAATTTTGTACACCAATAGAAACTTAATCTTGTTGGAGGATGGTGTAAAGGGGCAATATTTTAACGTAGTTTGGCATAATAATGCCATTTGTTTTCGGAGTATTTTTCTTTATTATTCAAAGGGGCACTTAATTCATAGAATGATTTTTTATTCTTGAGAATCATATTCCTAAAAATGTGAATGTAACACCCAAGATTTTTAGCAATAAGTTAAAAAAAATAAAGTGATAATAAGAGAAGAGCATTTATGTTGAGTTTAATCTTATAAATATTGTTCTTTGGGGTTACAACTATTCATATTCTATACATTATCAACATAATTAACTGTTACTGAATTGAAGGATAATGAATTGGGAGTTACAATTGTTCATTAATATAATTGCTTATATGGAGATTTATGTGATTCTTTCATGATACTCATATGACAGGTAGTGTGACTGAGGTGTTACATAGACTTTGGAAATTTTAGAGTTTCAATTTGAAAATTTTGTTCCACTTTGTGGGTAAGTACCCGCAATTTTTCTAGCATTTATATTTTGAATAAATATGTTTATCATATCTTTGTTCAAAGAGAAGCCTTTATTCATAAAAATCTTAGTTATATTATCTAAATCATGATTTCAAAATTATATTTTATTTATCAAATAATTTATAAAAATTGATTTGATAAATAACGTTAGCATGATATGTATGAAATTTTGTGAAGTATTTGTCTTTGAAAATTAGTTTATGAAAATTGTGTATGTAACTCTTACGCACAAGTCGATTATGATTGATCTTCATTATGGGTCCCTTCAAGGGGTTAATCTTTGTGATTTTGTATACGTTATGAGATGCATTATTCGAAACTAGTTTCGATCTTTATCCTTGTGAATCTTTGTATGGCTACATGAATTTGTAGCGCTTTGTGTGGCTCTTTGTGATCATAGTCGCTTGTTATTTATATGCTTTGATACTAAATTTGTATACCTCGACAATCTGTTTCAAACTTTGTAAATAAGCTATTTTTGTTAAGCAAGGTATTTATCAAATATTCTTGTAGTTTGGATATAGACTTTGAAATTAGAATGTTTGTCTTTTAATTTTTGGAGATTTAGAAATATTACATACAAAGTATTTGAAGTAAGTTTGAGCCTTACACTAGATGTGCAACGATTATCGAGTGTCATATATGTGTATTTTTAAGTTCGGGACGTGACAATTAAATAGTATCAGAGCAATAGATTCATGATTCTATAGTCAGATCTAAGTTATTGAGCTGTACAGCAGCACTTTGAGGAGGTGGTAGTTGAATTGTTAAGTATTGTAGATGGTCTAGTTGAATTGAGAAATTTAGTGCATTTCTGCTCTAGCCAGGTTTAATATGTATAAAGTTTTTCGGATTAAGGAAGCATATGGGTAGATGTGCTATGTCTAATTATTATAATTCTTGATCATATTGATGAATGACTTGACTATACTTTGGCATCTGGCTATGAATGTGGCGGCCCATTCTAGAAGTGATACGTATATGAATAGAGAAAGTTATGTTAAAAAAATTGTAGCTGAAATTTGTGGACAACTTTGGATTAGAACAATAACTTCTGCCCTGGTCACGTGAAGGACACCTTTGAGTGCTATATTTACAATAGCTTTGATCTTATTACTAGTAAGAAATTGTGGTTGATAATTTAGTTTGACGTGATTGTATAATAAGAATATTACTTGTTTAGGTAATTATGAAAATGATACTTTGAAAAGTTATACTGTTATAGGAAGTGACGTAAGGCGAGATTTGAGACAACTTCTATTAATTGTAAGATATATGTGAAGGTGAGAATTCAATAACGCTTCTATATTTATTTTTCTTGAGTTTCTTATGGAAAATTGAGGGCACCAAGAATATGAATGAATTCGTGAGACATGCGAATAATAACTAAGTTTTTGTTGATTATTGGGCACTTTATAATGTTTAGGAAGTGCATGACTCCTAAGTTAAGAGAAACAATTTGTACCTCTTACAAACTAAAGGTGAGTGAAGGTTTTAGGGCGAAACTTTTATAAGGGGGGAGCATGTAACACCCATGATTTTTAGCAATAAGTTAAAAAAAAAAAATTTAAAATGATAATAAGAGAAGAACATTTATGTTGAATTTAATCTTATAATTATTGTTCTTTGGGGTTATAACTATTCATATTCTATACATTATCAACATAATTAAGTGGTTAGTGAATTGAAGGATAATGAATTGGGAGTTACAATTGTTCATTAATATAATTGCTTATATGGAGATTTATGTGATTCTTTCATGATACTCATATGATAGGTAGTGTGACTGAGGTGTTACATAGACTTTGGAATTTTAGAGTTTCAATTTGAAGATTTTGTTCCGCTTTGTAGGTAAGTACCCGCAATTCTTCTAGCATTTTTATTTCGAATAAATATGTATATCGTATCTTTGTTAAAAGTGAAGCCTTTATTCATGAAAATCTTAGTTATATTATCTAAATCATGATTCTAAAATTATATTTTATTTAGCAAATAATTTATAAAAATTGATTTGATAAATAACATTGGCATGACATGTATGAAATTTTGTAAAGTATTTGTCTTTGAAAGTTAGTTTACGAAAATTGTGTATGTAAACTATGATTGATCTTCGTTATGGGTCTATTTAAGGGACTAATCTTTGTGATTTTGTATACGTTATGAGATGCGTTATTCGAAACTAGTTTCGATCTTTGTCTTTGTGAATCTTTGTATGGCTACATGAATTTGGAGTGCTTTGTGTAATCTTTGTGATCATAGTTGCTTGTTATTTATATGCTTTTATACTAAATTTGTAAACCTCGACAATTTGTTTCAAACTTTGTAAATAAGTTATTCTTGTTAAGCAAGGTATTTATCAAATATTATTATTTTTCTGTGTCATGCCAACAAGCTAGAAAAATTAAGTGGAATACTTACTGGGTGTTGTAGTTCATTATTTGTTATGATTTCAGATTTTGAGGGCACAGATTATGAGATGCAAGAAGAATACTAGCGGGGAGTTCATAGATTATGGCTATTATTTTGGAAGTAGTTTGATTTTGGCTTCTCTTTGTAACAATTTATGCATTTGAGACTTTCTTGTGGTTTGGATATACACTTTGAAATTAGAATGTTTGCCTTTTAATTTTTGGAGATTTAGAAATATTACATACAAAGTATTTAAAGTAAGTTTGAGTCTTGCACTAGATGTACGGCGATTGTCACGTGCCATATGTGTGTATTTTTGGGTTCGGGGCGTGACAGTGAATCTCATAAATATATATTTGGTATGTTAAAAAATATTTTTAAGAATTTTTTATCAATTCCTAGAAATATTATATTTTTATATTTGGTTTAAACTCAATATTTTTAGAAATTTTGAGCAATTTTATAAAAATTCCATTAACTCAAAAAGAAGAAAATATCACGGAAAAAAATAATATATATATATATATATATGTATATAAAGTTCATAATAACATAACATGGGTTGGATTTTTGAAGAGTTGAAAAAGAAAATAGTTTAAAGAAAACGGAAGATATTTAGTATTATGTGTTGTGCGTTTATGCATATAAAACCACAGTCCACATGCATATACGCATATAAATTTATATGTATATATGAAGATGAGTATTGTGCATTTGAATTTGAAGGGTTTAGACCCAAAAAGGTTTTTTTTTTTATTTATTGGGTTGTTTTTTTTTTTTTTTTTTTGGTCTGAATAAATGGGTGGGTATGAATCAAGCATGTTTTGCACGCACTTTTCTATATATTGACTAATATGAGTGTAATTTTGAATGGGATTTGGATGGTTTGGATTTATGGGGTTTAAATATTTCAAAAAAATGGATTTTTCTATTTAGGACGTATTTTTATCTTATTATTTTTCTCTAAAATATTCCGACCACTTGGAAAAGTAATATAAAATTATAAGAGTATTATATTCTCAAGAATGTAATATAATCAAAAAAAAATTTATTTTGTGAATCAAACATAGGAATGTTATATTCCTTACTTCAGTACTTTTTCGAGAATTCAATAAGATTTTGCTATCCAAACCCCTAAAGGATTACAATCATAGTTTTTTGTAAAAGAAAACTGTAAAACTCTTATAGAATCTCACCTACGTTACGGTGTATGGCAAGTAACTCTACATTAAGTTTTTCCCAATTCTACAGTAATTTAATTTTGAGTGGATTTCTAATTATTTTCAATATTAGACTGCGCTTATAATTCGAAACAAAATCCAACAAGTCTTTCATCTTTCACGCTCCTTCTCAAGTTTTAAAACATGATACCGTGGCCAAAGACTGGTTGCATTTGATACCACACTAGTACTTAACCTCGGGATCTATTAGTTTTAAATGCCCCTAGGGCGCTTGATAAATATAAATTGATTATAATAATATTATATATAATCCATTCTCTTCATCAACATTCTTTATATAGTATAATTTTTATTATATACACGAGAAATTTAATATTCAATACATAAATTAATCTTTACCATACAAAGTAGGATTAAAAGAGTGATATAAAGTATTACTCAATTGATTAAGAATATACGTGTTCATACATACTGTTTCTTATGTAGTAATGTTCTTTACATATGTCATTTCACGTCAAGGAAAATGTTGGTAGGATTTATTTGTAGAATTTATAGTTGGTCACTGCATAAGTTTGACAATTATGTATTCAACCTGATGCGCATGTCCAAGGTCCAATTCCAAGATGAATTGATGGCAAACAGTTTCGCGACTTTCTCATTGGCAGAAATATAGAAATTTAATCCTAGGTTGATAGATAGTTAAAATGGATATGCCGTATAAGAAACGTTATATACCTTCTTTTCCCAGAAGAGCTCTTTTAAAGACAAAAATATGACGCGGAAATTCTAACATAATCAATTGCACCTAGTAAGAGAGAAAAATTCTTCTACACGGCATTCCGCGGTTTGACCTGTGAGCCAAAAAAATGTGTAAGTTGAGTTGCCGGCTGCCGCATAAAAAATCGACTGAAAAAAATCTAGAATGCACATTTTAGAGTATCTTTAATAGAAGACACTATTTACAAAAATATACTATTTTTGATAATTTTTAAAGACTTAGTCTTTAAATTTAGAATCAAAAATACATGGAGTCCGCTACTTTTATTAACTTTTTAATTAAAATAAAGACCCAGTCAATTTTTGGGTCTCTAAATGACTAAAATAGAGACCCAATCAATTTTTAGGTCTCTAAATTTAGAGACCCAAAAATTGATTGGGTCTTTATTTTAACCAAAAGTTGATAAAAATAGCGGGTCTCATGTATTTTTGACTCTAAATTTAGAGACCCGTCTCTAAAAATTACTAAAAATAATATGTTTTTGTAAATAGTGTCTCTCATTAAAGATACTCTTAAAAGGAAAAAAATGCATTGTCGAGGAGACTAAACTTTGGAGAAAGATTGCTTCCTGCATGAAAAAATAGTGAAGGATGGATGTCTATTACAAGAAGTAGCTCTAAAATTGTGAAGTTGTACCCTGACACACGAGATTCTGTCATCTTGAAAGTATGAAATTAGTGAAATGGTAAAAGGCCTATTAACTTTTTATAATTTATCAAAAGTGTATGAAAATTTTATTTGGTTTTAAAATTATCACAGAATTCTCATGTAATCAATGAAAATGGTACATTGTACCTCTTTGTCAGAAAAAAATGTTAAAGTTAACCGGATGTGAATGTCACGCGTATAGTTTGTGACCTTGTAATATTAATCTGACACTACCCACTTATATTCACATATAAATTAGTACTTTTCCATAAACATTTAGATTACAGAATTAAGTGAGTAACATCATATTGATATTACAAGGTCGCAAACTATACACGTGATCAGTGACGGACTCAGGCACCCACACTCAGGATGTGCACTCATACAGTAAAAGATGTGAAGGTGTACCGAAAGTGTCCAATATAATGGTTTCTCTAAAAAGAAAAAAACCAAAAAACATAGTCTTTTTTTTTTTCAAGGAGAGGGTGTGCATGTAATCAATGTAACTCCGCATCTGCACGTGACATCCACTTGCGGTCGTTCACATATAAAATACTACTTTTCCATAAACATTTAGATTACATAATTAAGTGGGTAATGTTAGATTAATATTGCAAAGTCACAAACTACATGCATTACATTCACTTGCAGTTAACTTTAACGTTTTTTCTGACAGAGAGAGTATCATGCATCATTTTAATTGACCACAGAGGAGTTTTGTGGTAATTTTAGAACCACAAGGGGGCTCCACACACTTTTGGAAAACAACTGGGGTAATATGTCATTTAATTCTATTCAAAATTTCTTATATTGATCATAACATGAAAAGTCATTTTGTAAGATCATCAAGTATGATTATAAGTAAATTTGCATAAGTTTCGACATTCAATTCATACTTAGTTATTCCTTTAAACAAAAGAAAGTAAAAAAAAAAAAGGTGAAGTGTATCAAACCCCCCTGTGATTAGAATAAGTGCATCGGTGCTCCCTGTGTTTCAAAAACTAACATAAGTAGTCCCTGTGTTTTCGTAAAAGTGCAGATGTGCCCCCTTTGTATATTTCCGTCCAATTAATTAACGAAACTATTGAAAAGACATAAATGCCCTTTGCCCTTTTGTTTATTTACACACACACACACACACACACACACACACACACACACACACACATATATATATATATATATATATATATATATATATATATATATATATATATATATATATATTTCTAAACCCTTATTAAAATATTTAAAAAATTAAAAATAATAAAATTAGTCATCTTCCCCACCCCACCCCATGCCACCCCACCCTACCCAGTCGTCACCCTCTCTAGCCCAATAATATGAAGCTAGCTGCTTCGATCATTTTTTTTTCTTTTTTATTTAGGGCACAATTGCACTTTGTCCCCTTTAATTTTCCATCATAATCCACAGATTATTATCATCAACAACAAGAAGAATACACTGTCAACAACCTCACCTTCAACAGGTCTCTTTCTACGAAGCATATAGTGCAACAAGCTGTTGAACACTCCACAAAATAATCCCATAGAAATTGTCAAAAACAAAATTATTTTTATTATTATAAAAAATAGAAAAGTCAAGATCAGAAGTTTTCGATTTAATATAGAATAATGACAATAATAATAATAATAATAATAACAATCCAAGAGCGATCAGTAGCGCCATCATAAACCATAAACCTAGCCTCATATATAGCATCATCATTTCTGATGAATAAATTCCAAATTAAGAGTATCAAGCAACGATATATATACACAGACACACAGACAACATATATATATATATATATATATATATATATATATATATACACACACACACATACACAAACACGCACAAAGATGAAGATTGAGTTTCTAGGTAAGGGCTGGGTGGGTGGGCCTGTGGGGTAGGGGGGAGGGTAGGGGTGTTGACGGGAAGATGAAGATTGAATGCTTTTTTGTTTTTTTGTTTTTTTTTTTTAATTTTTTGAAAGGGCATTTATGTCCTCTAACTATTTTGCTGACATTAAAACATTTGTCCATTTGCATTTCAAGCGCGTAGGTGTCACTCTCTGTCAGAACTAACGATTTTTTGGACGGCAGGGGGATCCTATGCACTTTTACCAAAATACGAGAATTACTTATGCTAGTTTTTAAAACACAGGGGGCATCGATACACTTATGTCTAACCACAAGGGGGTCTGGTGCATTTCACCCAAAGAAAAAGAAAAAAATATTGTCAGCTTTGTGGATTATGTTGGTTTATCTGGTTGCTGGATTAAGATGGTTTATGAAATTTTATAATTGTTAGTGATTCTTAACTTGAATTAGATGTTTTTTTTTGGATCACGTGAAAACTAGCTGACGAAACCCGACTATCAACTTGAAAATTTCATAATCGGCAGTGATTTTTAACTTGAATTAGATTTTTTTTTGGATCACATGGAAACTAACTGACAGAGCCCGACTATCAACTTGAATTAGATGTTACATATATAGCAAAGCAAAAATATACTAGAATTAATTGAGATTTTAGTACAATCTATAGGCCAGCTTGTGAGATTGTATGATCTAAATGAATTGATTGACGAAGCACTTGATAATTTCATGTGGTTGGTTAATTTGAAGAAAGAGATTTCGTGAAAACTTGTCATAGATGGCCTACTTTCGCTATAAGGAACCTGTCAATTAAGTTGCATTAGACATGGGAAAAAGGATTCATAGGCCTTCTTACACATGTTAATATAGTTGTCACATGGATTTCAATCCAATCATAACATAAATGTTATACAGTAGCGAATTATCTATATCACTCCATTATAATTATATCAACAGTTTATTAATATTGAATCTTTCTCATCATATTATAACGTGATGAGAAGATTCAAGCCATTTTCAAATAACAAGTATGAGCAAGGTTTAATTTGAGAATGAAAATAAAGCCACATATCGAGTTGTCTAGGTCCCTAACCCTGAAAGCATCTCACAATTCCGGCCAATTTCCTACCTTAATTTCATCTACAAAATTCTCTCAAAGGTCCTTGTCCTGAGACTCAAACCATATATGGATAGCATCATCTCACCTAATTAGAGTGTTTTCATTCAAGGGAAAGTTATTCAAGACAATCTCATCATTGCCCAAGAAATTGTTCATCATCTCCGAACCCACAAAAGCCCTATCACTTTTAAAGCTACCTTGAAGATTGACATGAACAAAGCATTCGATATGGTCAAGTGGGACTTCTTGGAGAAAGTTATGGAAAAATTGGGGTTCCATCCCCGATGGATCAAGCTTATTATGCAAACTGTTACTTCGGTTCAATTTTCCATCCAAGTCAATGGTGACTGGCTTTCCATTTTCACCCCCCAAAGGGGAATTAGGCAAGGGGATCCTGTAACCCCCCGACCCGTATACCTGCAAAGGCTAAGGCCAAAACGCAACATTCATAGCCAGTAAATTTGTAAATTGAAAACTTAACCACCTGTACCATGATTCCTATTCCATAAAGGTTCAAAAGTCTGTCAATTACATCGGGCTTATAGGATGACCATAATCTGTTACATATATCTATACAAGATCTCGATCCACCTTTTCAATCATAAGGACTAGCCAACAATCAGGTAGCTACGTCTCAAAAGAATAAAAGTAATAAACTTAGTTACATACAGTTGTCCAAAAGAATATTACATATTCCAAGTTGTCTAAATAGTATTTGACTTCCATTAACAAATAAGTTGGTCACAACAAGCAAAAGTCATTTTCGTCGAACCATGGTTCTCCATCATCAACTTGAGGGGCCTCATCAGGCACTGTCCCACCTGTAATTGATCAAAAGAGGGGTGAGCTAGTCCTACGTATAGCTCAGTGAGGATTGAATAGGAAGGGTTTTCACAAAGGTTTTATCATTTTGCAACCGATTTTGAAATCGTGCAATGCATAGAATATCATAACGAGTGCATTCATTAGTAATCATTAATCATATCTTCCCCCGAGGTATCATTGGTTCCCGGCGATTTGATTGTTCCGGGGTATTCAATGGCGCTTGACAAGAGAAGAAGGCAATACAGTGGTAGCCGAGGTATACCGGCAAGCGCAACACTGCCCGGAGTTCCCGTCACTACCTCATTCAATAATGGTTGCAACCTGACCGTGCATTTACAATTCATATAAATATGCATTTACTTAACCACGAAAGTTTAGTCAATCATATAGCATATTTGAGTACATTCTATATTTTGCATCATGTAAACGTGCCAAGCACTTATCATATACTCATATGGACATGCAAGCTCCCTTATTACTAACACATAATAACAAGAAATAACAAGAACTTGCAAAACAACTACTTAACATCAACACCTACCAATAGCATACACTAGATACACCAAGCATATCCAATACTCCCACATTAACCTAACTTAGGAGGTAAATTTTCCTACTCTCATGAATTCCAATAAATCTGATTTTAGTTTAGAATCGAAGCTTATCGAAAGTATATAGTTCTAAAATCAAACAGATCTCTATTCGGAGTTGAAACAAATGAGATATGGCCTTCGGAAGATTGTTGCGCAAAGCTGACAAACTGAAAAACGGGGGATCCGGAATTGATATCCGGTCGTGTTCACACAACCGGGTATCATGACCGGATCCTTGGGCAGTCCACTGCCCAGCTGTCCGGTCGTGTAATCTGGTCATGATAACACAATCGGACATCACCCCCGGACAAGCACGATCTATACACCAAATTTTGCTCTTTTGCTTGCTATTTTGCCTCTAGCTCATCCAAACCTTTTGCACACTCAATGAGGTCTTCTAGGCAACATTCTTAAGCTCAAAAACAACACCATGACATTCTCAAATCAAACAACAACCCAAAAATACTTCGAGAACTCCTAAAAACCTCAAGAACACCTACTAAGCATCAATGTGTTTGGCTTCCAATTCCTACCTTACCCACAAGTTAAACTAACTTTAGTCAAGCAAGAATCACCACACAACTCATAAATTCCAACCCGTTAAATCAAACCCTAGCTCAATATACAAGATAAGCCTCAAACCTTGTAATAAATCCACACATATTCATAGTCAATATCATATTCAATACACAATTAAAACTCATCAACCAAGCATAATATCTCATTGTAAAACATTTATAAAAGTTCCCTCACCTTTGTCCTTAAGTCCTATATGAAAATGGAGTAAGTAGGATGCTAGCAAACTAGAGTGGAAGCAAGAAAATGGCTTTGTTTTTTCCTCCTCTTCCTTCCTTCTTCTTTCTTCCCTTCTTTCTCTTCTATCCAAGCTCCAACGTGTATGTATGTGTTGTGTGGCTGATTGTGTATGTGTGTCATGTGAATGGTATGTGTTGTGTGTATTTTTGGCTAGTTAGGAATAGTGTAAGATGAATGATGAAATATCTAATGTCCAAAGGTATAAGTTGCCCTTCTAACTAAAAAGGTATTTACTAATATGCCACTCTAGCTCTATTTGTAATTGTCTTACTTCTAGTTCAATTATTCTAGTTAACCTTTGAACTTAGTAGGATTTAATTACTAACTTTGCTATATTAATTACCCAAATGCACGTTAACCGATGAAATACATGCACGTAAATCAATTTAAATGCATATAATTCAAGGTAAATGCATATAAAATAATTTAATTATGTATGTTATGATTTATATGCATATGTGGTCCCATGCTAGGCCTTACAAATCCCCTATCCCTTTTCTTTTTCTCCATTCTTACCAAAGCATTGTCAAGCTTACTTGCTCATAAATCCTGGGGCTTATCAAAGGCATAAAAATCTCTAGAGAATGTTTAGCTGTTACCCACCTTATCTTCGCGAATGACTCATTTTTCTTCATTGAGGCTAACCCCCAAGAAGCCCTCGCTCTTAAAGACTCTTTATACGATTATTGTTTCGCTTCGGGGCAAAGCATAAACCTCAACAAATCAAGCATCACTTTCAGCCTTAACACCCCCCAAAATGTGAAGGACGATATCTGCCACCTTCTTCAAGTCAAATGCAATTGCGACTTAGAAAAATACCTTGGCATCCCTTCATCCTTGGTAAGATAAAAAAAAAATAAGCTCCTAATTGGTTGATTGATAAAATCTCATCAAAAGTGCAGGGTTGCAAAGAAAAATTTATTTCCGAAGGAGGAAAAGAAATCTTGATAAAAGTCGTGCTCCAAGCTATTCCTAGCTATATCATGTCTCTCATTCTCATTCCTAAAACCATTTGCAAAAAATTGTGCGCCATTACCTCCAATTTCTGGTGGAGAAAGAATGGCAATTCTGGTATCAGATGGGCTAACTAGGATATCTTGACAGACTCAAAATGGGATGGCGGGTTAGGCTTTCTCAATTTTGAACTTATGAACATCTCTCTTCTTACAGGACAAGCATGGAGAATCCTCAAGAACCCATCTTTTCTCATGGCAAAAATTCTCAAAGGGAAGTATTTCCCAAATGATTGTTTTTGGAATGCTAAAGCTGGCTCTAGACCATCTTGGGTTTTTCACAGCCTTCTTGCAGGAAAGGACCTCCTTAAAAAAGAAGCTCTTTGGCTTGTTGGCGATGGACAATCAATTGACATATGGGCTGATCCTTGGATCCCTAATATCTGCTCTATCAATCAACCAACTAACTGTTACCCTAAGAAAGTTAATGAGCTTATTATGAATGGACAATGGAATCATAATCTTCTTTCATAGGTTTTTGATAGAGATATTCAATCAAAAATCCTTAACATTGCTCTATCAACAACCTCTAGAAAAGATTATATTATTTGGCCTCACACAAAAACAGGTGCCTACTCGGCTAAGAGCAAATATCGAAGTCTCAAGAATGCCACCAGAAGTCCTACCACAACTCATAACTCTTCACGTCTCTTTCCAGGTCAGCTTTGGAAAACAATTTGGAACACAAAGGCGCCCTAAAAAATTAATGCTTTTATGTGGAGGGCTTGCAGAAATCTCATCCCAACTGAGGAAAACAAATTCAAAAAGAAATGCTCCTTTAGTCCCATTTGTAATTTGGAGCCAAAAACTGTTGAACACTTCCTCCTATTATGTCCCTAGAGTCGCCATTGTTGGGTTGCATCCTCTCTTCAGTTCTTTCCGAATGAAAGAAACATTGCGAGATTTGATGTCTGGTATATTGACCTTGTCCAAAAATGTCGTGCAGCAGGTTATGAGAAGGGCAGTGCAGAAACTATTATTGGTTATCTATGTAGGCAAATTCGGAAGAGTATAAATTCTTTTGTTTTTAAGGGGGTTAAAACATGTCGAATCAGAACTACTACAATTGCAAATCAATCTCGTGCAGAATTCCCAAGTGCCATCCAAGCAAACTCTGATGTTTCATCTCCCACTCACCACCATTTGCACAATCCTCGATGAATTACACCTGCTAGAGGCACCTTGAAGATCAACTGTGATGCCTCTTTCAACTATGAAAAGCTCTCTACTGGTATGCTACCATTTGCAGGAACCATGAAGGTACCCTTATCGATGGCTCATCCTTCTCAGCAAGATGTCAATTCCCTCAGCAAGCTGAAGCCATGGCATTTCTCAATGCTATCAAGCTCGCAAACTCAATCAGTTGTGACAACATCATTGTCGAGACAGATTGTGAAGAAGTTTACAAGGCTATCCATACACCTTGTCAAACTCCCATCTGGAAAATTGTCCCTTTTATTGCATATATCAAAGTCAAGCTTTCAAAAAAAAGTGGTATCCAAGTGCATCTTATCAAAAGACAGACAAATGTAGTTTCAGATTGGATTGCTAACCAGACTAACCATCTCACACTCCCCGTGGACTGGTTATCAAATGTTCCTTCCCCCCTCTATTCTCTGTTGTTATCAGACCTGCCTACCCTTGGTGTAGGCTAATGTACTTCATTTGTTTTTGAATGAAATATTTTTTTTACTTGACAAAAAAAAAACAAGGGTATTTACTCATAAGTACAATATCTAATCTATATTATCCTTCAACGGAGTTAACTGTTTGTGATTGAGTCACACATAGATCACTTTCTCACTATGTGATTATTATTGACTTAGGAATTTCATTCTAATCGATCGTGCCTAATGTGATCAACCATACCGTTATTCCTACAAAATAATCAATTGTGTGTTTGGGCCGTCACCTCGTACTATCTTGTTTTCCTGCGCACCATATTATATTCGTTACTGTTTCATCTTGTTTCCAAAAATATGATCCGTTTCTTCACTGAAATTGACTTGATTTTGCTTTAATGGATTATAAGGAAGATCAATAAATGAGAAAGATTGTTTTACTTGATATGACATTTAGGGTAGTTCTCTTTCCCAATTTATGATAATCATAAATAGGGCTTCCCAGAAATAAAAAAGTGATAATAGTAGGAAGACGATATGGCTAGGCATGGCTATGATTGGTCGAGATGCATAAAATATTTTAGATTCGTCCTTATCGAGATATGGCCACGATGTTCTTGAACCCTTGGAAGACTGCTCGTAATGCATCAAGAGGTGGAAGCTTCTCTTTAATGACTGGAACATCAAGAAAATTCTTCATCCATGAATCCATTGAAGGATACTTCTTTGAGTCCATTACTTTAAACTCACCAACTTCCTCCAAAAATTGAAACCAATACGCAATCCAACCAACAACAATGTCCAAATACCCAATTGTCTCCCCTCCAAAGAACTTTTTACCATTTATTTCTTGAGTAAAATGCATCATATCCCCCTATGTTTTCACAAAGTTGTATTATAAACCTTGTGTTTTAAAAAGTCGCGTTATAAACCCTGTGTTATGAAAAACATTGCATACATGCCCCAAACTCAAATTCCATTTAACTCTGTTAGTTAGCCTTGTAAAAAGATAAAATTGTCCTCGTTTAAAGATAAATCTGTCAAATGGGGTATTTGCAACTTTTTTGATATCAGAAGGGGGTATTTATCACTTTTTTAATATTAGAGGGAGGTATTTACAATATTTTTTATTTTGCAATATCATAACCATGTGCTAGTCTACCTTCTAAGGAGATCTACAACCTTAAACTAATAAATATCATTTAATTAAAAGAATAAAAAAGCGTATAACTTATATAACAGAATATTGATGTCCACCATAAAAAATGTAAATCTTATGCTTGAAGTTCAAAGTCATATTGCAACTAGCAATAATCGTACCTTCACTTAGAATCACGTTCTTCTACAAGTAGATTAAAATCTTTAAATTAGTGCAAAATCAACTTCAAATCGAAGAAAAATCACTTTGAAAGAGTTAATCTGTCTAGGATTGTCAAATTTTTTTTATTTTTTTATTTTTAAAGGGGAAATTTACATCTTTATAAAAAAAACACAGGGACAATTAGAAATCTTATAAAAAACACAAAGGGCAATTTACAACTTTATCGAAAACACAAGGGACAATTAGCAACTGATGTTAAAAAGGGTATTTTCGTCCTTCTGCATGTGTTTTAAAGCTTGATAAATGTCATACTTGCATTTCAAGCGTATGTATTACACTTACATTAAAATTGACAGAAAAATAGACGGCGGGGGGTTATATGCAATGTTTTCCATAACACAGGGTTTATAACACGACTTTTTAAAACACAAGGTTTATAATGCAACTTTGTAAAAACACAGGGGGATATGGTACATTTTACTCTTTATTTCTTTATCAAGAAATTGTATTGCCTCAGCTGTTGCATCAATTCCCTTTGCTCTATCTTCTCCACAGGAAAAGAATGATGTTGTTGCTGCTTGGTAGAACTGCATATTAAAAATTTTAATCAAATATATGCTCTATGGTTTTCAATAAGCTTAGATTTCTTTAATAAGACATTTATTCAAAAGTTAAAACATGGTTCAGATTTGTCTAGATTGTTAAAATTAGGGTTGCATTTACACTCAATGAAGTTTCACAATTTTCAGAGTTTAAGATATATTAATCGTCAAACTCAAATTTTTTTTTTTCGCTTCTTTGATTGGTAGGAGGCATCCGTTAGGAGTGAAGGTATGGAGGTTGTAAGTTGTATAATTGAGGTAAGAAATATCTAAGATGAGTTAAATGAAATCATTTAAATAAGATCTTGTGTGTATGAATGTTGACAGAGGAGAAGACTTGCAATAAGAGTTAGTGCATTGTTTGTTCAATATAACTGTCTTTAGTGGCGGATGCACCTTGTGGTGAGGATGTGCACACTTTCACTGTACACATCCTCACCTTGGAAAAAAATAAAAAATCTTTGATTTTTGGTATTTTTTTTTTAAAAAAATTATTATATTTGACACTTTGTCCATATGCTGAATTCTCTCACTGTACGAGTGCACACCCTGAGTGTGAGTGTCTGAATCCGCCACTCCGTCTTCAGGTAGCATAATAATATATTTGGTTTCATTTTATTTAGATCGTCAGTAGCATAACATACACATATCGAAATGAAATGCATAATGAATATTATGGCAATTATACATGGACTAAAACTATCAAGAATAGATTCACATGGGCTAAATTTAATGCTACTGTACCAAGAATAGACAAAGTATTCAAATGGGCTGGTGGGCGTAAGGAAGGGATATTGCAGTCTCTACCAACGTCAAATTTTATAAAATTATGTGCATTTATTCTAAAATAAATAAATTATGTATATTTTTAGTATGAAAAATTAAATTAATTTCCACTGAACAAAATATTAGTATTATAACCCCACTAGAACAAAATACAATAATCGTCCCAACATGGGCTTAGCTTTTCCCTTAAAATTGGAAGAAACTATAATTGGAACTACACAAAAGTAAAGTTGAAAGAAGAGAAGTGATAAAAATAGTAGAAGAAATTCACCTTTTCATTGACAAATTTAGCCCAAAAACGTGCAATAGGCTCTTTGATGGGGATCCTTGGGCAAAATAGAATTCTCAGGCCATGTTTCATCAACGTAATCAAGAATCACTAGCGATTCAGATAACACCTTTTCGCCAGGGACAATCACAGGAACTTTCTTGTAAATTGGATTCAACTTTAGAAGCAATGAGCTTTTGTTGCTCAGATCTTCTTCAATAAATTCATAATGAATACCTTTCATCTTCAGTATCCATATAACCCTATGTGTAAAGAGGCTTTCTTTTGTGCCCAAAAGCTTCAAATCTCTCTCAATATCCATTTTCAGGCCGTGCAACTGAAGAATAACCTAATGATTCTTGATATACTTACGGAATCTCAAATCTCTCGAGACACTTGGTCAATGGCAGATGTAACCCGGATTTCTTATTTAAGCCTCGGGATTAATTCGTATAATGGTAATTATAACTACTGACATTATGGGTTATGTAAAATAATATATATGACTTGCATACTCCACCATTGTAGTTAAAATATGACTTGCATAGTCTACCACTATACAATATCTTAAGCAAGGTTTCAAATTTAACAGAAAAAGGAATAGTAGTTGTACGTACTTTGGGTCATCGAAGTCCATGTTTCCACAACTGGGGATAAAAAACAAGAACGATAACATAACATCTCACCAAACTTCTCTGATCTATCATTGGCGACCAAGAGAGTAGTAGTTAGCCCCCAAGGGGTATGGTCCAATATAAGCGAAGTGAAATTATTCTTGTGAACTTTTGAATTCGACACTTTCTACTATTATGAAGTTTCTGTTGAAAAATTTTATAAAATGTGGGCTTACATTAATTAATTCTTTTAGTTTTCATAAAATGGGTTGATGGATAATTCTTGAGTGGTAAGATCATGTGTGATCATACGATTATTATGCTCAACATCTTGGTTATTAAAATTCTAATTGGCAATTAAGTGTAGGCTATTAGTTTTACTGAAACCTGTGATGGGAGGGCCCAGTAGTACTCCTATTTAAGCTAGATCCCTCTCTAACCCTTGCATTATAAAATGATCTTATATGTATGGTAGTGTTATCCTGAGTTTATCCTATTGAAAGCTGCCAGAAAGCAATAGTATAGGGAGAAAGACCTAGTACGTTGTATTGCACAACGTTTCAACATACACATGGCGCAAATAGAGCAGGGAGTGGAAGATTTTCGTCTTTCGTCAATAATCGGGTAACGATTATACTTTATTTTTCATGGCTCAAATATGTATGTGATTCAACTGCTATTTAAATTTGTTATTATACTGTAAAATTATATATACTGAAACATATATATTTATATATATGCTTATAGTTTCATCCTTGACTGATCTGGTGTTCTTGAGGGTTTATCAATTGGTGGTTGGGTTACGTCAGATAATTCGATAGTTGAATAGTTGAATTTCGCCAACTGAGTTTTTTTTTGGGTCATACCAATTAAGTTCTCACATTATCCCCAAAAAAAAAAAGTAGTAGTTAGTCCGATTGCGCAATAATGTGATGCATGCAACAAGAATGCAATGCGGATCTGGCTCCTCTACTCACAAATTTCCCTCCATATATATAATAGAGCTTGGTGATTAAAACGTAGGAAATACTAGATCAAATGTTCAAGGTATCTTCTCTTAAACTAGAATCAAAACCATAGTTAGATGAAGTTCAACAAGACTCTCTACTTTGACTTTTTAGCCAAAATTGAGAGTCAAACCTATTTTAAAGCTCCAACAGCTTAGCCATCTTTCATTGCTCGCCACCTTTTTTGCTTCTGCTCGCTACAAGCAGCGAGTCAAAATCAATTCTCTACACTTTTTTTTTGGTCAAACTCATTTCAACGAAACACCAATGGTAACTTTTTTTACAGTTTGTGTTTTAGCCAAACAAGTACAACAAAGATAAAAAAAATTTGAACATTTCAACAACTCAAAAATTTACAAAAAAAAAGTGTAGGGGAGCCAAAGCTCCCTGAAAGTAACTCAAAACTACTTACAACAAAATGGATTCGTTAATATTTCAAGCTTTACAAATGATAATGTTAGTACCCGTACGTTTGTATTTTGTCTTCCTGTCCATCTTGCCACAAATATCGGACTTTATAATGTTTTGGATTTGCTCTTCCGTCCTGGCACCTTGTTGTGGATTCTATGATTTCTTTCTTGCCAAATATGGTAAATGAGTGCACAAAAACTTGTCTTTATGATGTCTGCCTGAAATCTCTTTCTCTTGCAAAAAACCACAGCCCACTTAACACATTTTCCCCAATCATACATCTTTGTTGCAACCTGTGATAGGCCAAGCATTCTCCACCAAATTCTCTTAGAGAAACCACATTCAAAAAAAAAGTGTTCATGTGATTCAGTATGCAAGTTACAAAGAACACAATACGGATCAACTTGATACCCCCAAGAGATAAGCTTGTGTCTGGTAGTGAGTCTATTTTTGAAAGCCAACCAGCCATAGAAGGCATGCCGAGGGATCACCAATTTTGACCAAATAATATCAGCTGGGAGCCAATGTTGATGTTTGTTGCGAATAGAATACCAAGTAGCAGCTGAATTAAACTCTCTGTTGCCCAACCAAAGAACTTTGTCCCGAGTGTTAGAGGGGTTAATGTTCCCCAAGGTTGCACTGATCGAATTTAAGGATTGGTACCTCGAGTTGAACATCCATCACCCATGATCGATAAGTCTAAGACTTTGGCCCTCTTATTAATCCGTGGGTTTGCTAAAGCTTCAGCTTCATACAAATTTTGCAAACATCCAAGAGGGTGCCACATATCAAGCCAAAAGAAGGTCTCCCTTCCATCACCAATACAATGAGTAATCATCTTCCTCGCCAGTAGCCGTAGGCCAAGAATCTTTCTCCATGCCCAGGTAGTATCCGATGGGATCTTGATCTCCCAAAAACTTTGCCCCTTCAAGTACATAAGTTTACACCATTTGGTCCAAAGAAACTCCTGGAAAGCAAGGAGGTACCATATGAATTTGAGAACTGCCACTATGTTGCATTCTTCCAAATCCCTGATCCCGAGACCCCCTTCTTGTTGTGGAGTACAAACCTCTTTCCATCTGACTTTTGCCCCATAATGTGTTTGATCCAGTCCCTTCCAAAGAAAGCTTGCCAATTTGCCTTCAATCATTTTGAGGACACCTTTAGGAATAATAAAAGTGTTTGTCCAATAAGCTTGAATCCCCATCAGGACTGATTTGATAAGTTGAATGCGACCAGCATACGAGAGCCATCTATTCTTCCATGAATCAATGCGGCTAGTGATTTTCTCAACAAGGGTATGGCAAGCTTGTTTACTAAATCTCCCAGCAACTAACGGTAGCCCTAAGTACCTAATAGGTAAGGCACCTACCTTATAACCCATAATGCCTGCAAGGTGCTGGACAGTTTGTGTACTGCAGCCCCCAAAGTACATCTCACTCTTGTCCTCATTGCCTTGAAGACCCGATATCCATGCAAAGAGATCAAGCGTGTACTTAACAATACCAATGGAACCCGCATTTGCTTTACAGAAAACAATACCACTGGACTGATTTGATAAGTTGAAGTGTAATTCCCTTTGCTGATTGAGCAAAAAAAAAAAAAAATTGAACATTGGAGTGATATATGAATATTGTATAAATAGAGATATAATGAAATTTTATTTATAGTCAAGAATAAGTATTGGAAAATTAGTAATAATAATAACATTTAACAACTTAAATTATATTATTCTTACAATTTTTGTTAGAACATAGTCATTAACAATTAAATAAAAGATAAAAAATTATTAAGTAATGAGTTTAGATAAAATATGAAGGATTTTGGAGTGAAATAAAATAGAGAGTCTGAAATAGAGAGTGTCATTGAAGTAAAATTAAAATAGAGTTTGTAAAAGCAAAGAATCACCAATTTGACTATCTATTATGGAGAAAAAAATAGAGAGTGTATTGGAATTACCCTCACTTTAGCAAAACTGAACAATATAGAGGGAAAAAAGACAAATAGATCTCAACTTTATTGCCTTAGGGTAAACAAATATTGATAGTTGTTTATTATCTTCGTCAAAGTATACATATCTAATGCAATGAAGCACAGGCGACAAAAATTTTACACACAATGGGCTGATTGGGCTGTTGGATGGCGTAACGGGCATGCTCATTAAGCCATGAGCAAAAGATGCGTATAGTTGCTTTCAAGTAGTCCATCTAATAGCACAGTGCTATATAGAAAATGCACTTGGCAAAGAAGTTGCCTTTTTTTTTTTTTTTGTGCTGGTGGGGGGGGGGGGGGCGCTCTTCTGTTGGTTTATATGAGTGTTCCTTTTTTCTATCTTCTTTTTCTGGCAAGCGATCTAACATGTCCCATGAGAGAACTCAACTATCATTTCTACATTTTTTTTTTACTTGGTCAACAAATCAAGACATTACAAGAGTATCAAAAATAAAAAGAATCTACAACACTGACTACTCAATAATCTCTCTAAGGTTCATTTGGTTACAAATTTTTCTACTGATTGTTTCTAAACTTTTTCCCCATTAAAAGCTTGCAACGGACTTCATCATTTATCCTGTTGTAGATTTGCTCCTCATTCTCGAAGGTGTTGCAGAAAATTCTCGCGTTCCATTCTCTCCAAAGGTGATAAACACAAGAACACAATATAAACTTAAGAACCATTCCCTGAAGGGTATTTCTTTTTGCCAACCTACAACATCCTCTAAGGATTATGTCCCCATGCATTCCCAAAACTGCAATGCAAGCCATTTTTCAACAATTTCTCCATAGTCTCCTGTTGAAAGAACATTCAAAGTAAAGGTGGTCTCTACTCTCCAAGACAATATGGCAAAGTGAACATTTCACATCAATTTGAATTCTCCAGTTGAGCATATGACTTTTTGTTGGTAATCTATCAAGGATAGCGAGCCAACAACAGAAACTTTGTTTCAGGATAAAAATATTATTCCAAAACAATTAGTACCATAGGACTTTAAAGTATTTTATCCGAATTTCCTCCCATGTTGAAGGCGTCTCGAACCTACCACTTGACCCAATGGTCCATCGAATTGCATCCCTACCATCATGTCTAGTAGAATATCCAGCAACACAATTCTCCAAATGGGAAATATTTCTTGGCCAGTGCCAAGTCCCATTGCTCAAGATTCTGCTAACCTTACATTGGTTTCCTAGCCGTGAGGCTGTAATTTGGTCCCTTTGCAACTGAAAAGCAAGAGTTCCAGAGGGTGTCAATTATCCCACCATAAGTAAGTGTCTTGACCATTACCCACAACATGCTTGATATAGTTACCATCTATGCTTCTCAATTTTAACGTCTTCCTCCAAGCCCATGAGCTATCTGTAGGTATGTTAATATTCCAAACACTTTTGTCTCTTAACAACACATTTTTTGTCCATGATCCCCAAAGAGAATCAGTGTTAGAATACATATGCCAAAAAATTTTAAGGTTGGCCACCAAGTTTGCCTCTTCTAGAGGTTTATTTCCAAGCCCACCTTCATCAAGGGGTTTGCAAATATCTTTCCACTGACACTTGAGCTTTCTTTGCTTCCTCTTGGCTGCCACTCCAGAGGAATTTCGATAGAATCTGTTCAACTTTTTTTAACACACCTTTCGGAATTATAAATGCGCTGCTCCAGAATTTAAAAAAACTAATCAACACTGACCTCACAAGTTGTAGACGCCCCGCAAAAGACAAGAGTTTGCTAGTCCATTGTCTTGTTCTTGCAGTAATTTTGTCACTGAGACCTTGTTTGATTGCCGAATTGATCCTTCCCGTAACTAGTGGAATACCCAAATACTTCATGGGATAGGGGTTTGCCCAAATATAATTTCTACATTTAGAAACCATATTTTTTTTTCTATTCTTTCTCACTCTCCTTTGAGATTCGTACCTTGGTTTCTTCACTACTAGAGAGAGTAATCCATTATTATAACCTATAAGATGGATTAGCGAGAACTTAAGGTGGAAAGAATATGGCGAAGGAATATAGTAATTAAAAAGAGTATATGATAATTGAAAAGAATATGATTTTCAAATTTGAATGTTGAAAAGTAAAAAATTAATAAGCAAAAATTAATGTGTTAGGTAAAATAAGAGTGTACAATGTAGTAAAATTGATAATTTATAGGGCTCTCTTATATTGTAGATCAAGTTGGGCTTATTGTCATATAGGCTCAAATTGATCCAAATTCAATTGACTATATAAAAAATAGGACCTAGGCGAAGACGAGATCATGGACATACAGTTAGTCATTTTTTTCTTTTTAATTAAAAAATAACGATAAAATCGCTTTAAAATTACACGGAAAAATTAATTTTACCGTTATTTTTATGGGGGCTTCTAATGTGTTTGGCTAAGGGGTGTTCCTTCTCTCTTTCTTTTCGTCTTTTTCCCCTTCAAAGTCCGGTGACAAAGGTCGTAAAACCAAGAGATTTTCACCAACACTTTCTCTTTTTCTTTTTCTTCGTTTTGGCAACCTCCACTCAGTTGGCCTCATGATTTGCATCTGGTTTCAGTTTTATCAATGGGACCAATTAGGGTTCCCTTTAGGGGAGACATATTACTTTAGTTTTCTTGGCCATTAGACAGACACCTCTTTTTAGGTATGCGAATGTCCATTTTCCTTCTTGTTGAAATAATAGGATTAGGTAATCAACCACTTCATACTCACGTAGATCTTCTATATATTGGTGATGAAAATGAATATCATATATGCATCAATTTGTTAGCAATCATCGTTGTCCTTATTCATATGAGGATCATACAAATATGCCACCTCTATCATCATAGGTTGAAAGTGAAGTCATTGACTGTCAAATTTTGTCTTCTTGCTACTGCAAATTACTGGACAAACGTGTTCAAAATAGCATCGATTGAAAAATTAATATCACATGCTAACAGCACAATAGTTGTGATCATATCAAATATTTATTCTTCTTTCCACTTTTATTTTAATGTTACACTTCTCAATGTCAAAAGGTCTTTATTCATGTCACGTTTTCTAAAACATAAAGTATTCCCCTTTCACTTTTTAGTTATTAGTATTATTTAATATTTACATATGAAGTGAAACTTTTCATGTCCGTCACAGGCAAATATCCATCAATCACACTAATGTAAGGCCTATCCATCCATCAAAAACCTGCTTTCTTGGGCACTTAGTATCTCTTGAGGGGTTTCCAGATATTCTCTTGCTATTCTTCCATTACCTCCTTTTGGGAAAAACCCTCCAGGCACATGCTCATCACCAGAGCCATACACAACCCTTAGTATCTCTTGAGGGGTCCTTCTGTAAGAGAGTGAATCATAATTGGCTGATAACACATTGCTAGTAGTGCGATTTTCTGCTCCCAATTCTGGTGGGACAAAGATCCCTTCATCCCTAATGCCACACTTTGCCAATTGATTTCTCAGCTCCGAGATGCGGATGGTGAATTCAGCTACCGTGTGGTTGTATGGGTGCACAACTTCTGCTGCACGTTCATAGAGGTAATGCCTAATGACTGCATCTTGGCCAGCTTCAACCCCTAATAGTCCTGCCAAAAGCTGTTCATCGAAATTGAACTTTGTTAAGTAATCACTTGATCTAACAGTTTAACTTTTTAGAGTGTATATAATTAATTAATTTAATGTCTTTAACATGTCTTTCATGTGCAAGCAAAGTTTTTGAGCTATGCATATAATAAATTGAATGAAATATTGATACTTGAATCCAAGACCTTTCCGACCAAAAAAAAAAAAAAATCTAGGATCTTAATTTGGTAATAGGGCTCTCATACCATATTAATACCATATTAGTGACTAGTTCAAATCAAATGATTACTTATTCGTAATACCATTATAGATTTGAGTTTAAGTCTTGCTATTATTATCCTGTTCAATTCTCGCAACTATTAATCCATTTACACGTGGATACATATGTGATTTGATTAAAGCTAAAGCATTAATCTGCTCACCCTTTTCGTAAGATAGCCATTGATGTTGGGGTTGGTGCCCACATATCCAAGGATCCCCATGTATGGAATCACATAAGAAGCCAGCATGAAACTGATACTGTCACGGTAGGGGTTGAATGGAGGCACAAGTTCATATCCCATAGCTTCGTTGAACAATTTTGCAAAGTTTGCAGCGCTAAGATCCAATTGAGGTCTTGGGAACCCACCAACTGTTGTTTTAAGGGCCCTGCAAAATGACACTTGCAAATTGTAAATTAGCATTCTTATAAGTGGCTTTTAAAAAGTATGAAACTACTAGATTCCAAAGGGTTTGATTAATGGTGGATCTCTTGGGATGTGGACATTATGAGTTTAAATAAGTCAAGAGGCAATTTTTTTAGATCCAGTTTCAATAGGCATTGTGTCTAATTAATTCAAACTATATCTCTTTCGGACGGAGTCATGTGCTCCAGAATTTAGATCATGATATGAACCGACTGACTTCCAAGAGGTGTGTCTTCTCTTTGGAAAAACAAAAACAAAAAATTGAATATATTCTAGGAGCATGTAACTAGATATATGAAAGATCATGGAACCTTAAATGACCAACTTCTTGATAAGCAAATTCTTCGATAATCTGTTGTGTGACAAAATCCAAATTTGCTTTTTGAGCACCAATTGGAGGAGGACCACCCCAGACCCACTCTGGTGCAACCTTATCAAGTCCATATCCTAGAGCACCCCACAAGAAGAAGTCACATTCTAAGTGCTCCAAGTTCAATGCAAATTGCATTAGGTCGATATCTTCTTTGTATACAGGAACTGCATGCTCTGGATATCCTGATGGGCAAAGTGGATTAGAATAAGCAAGAGAAGTCATTAGCATGGATATGATCAAACTGGTTATGGAGGATAGAACAATGTCCATCTTTGTTTCACCCTGTGTGTGTATGTGTGGTTTTTTAAAGAGGATGGGGAGATGAGCTATGAGATGATATGGAGTTTGAGATGCTTGAAGTATTTATACTATGTTGAATGCAATAAGTTTAATTTCCTTGTTAGACAATGTAAATAGAGAGTTTGACATCTCTATCATAATAGGAGACAACACGAAAACCATTTGATATACTATTGCTACATATAGAGGAAGTTATGCAGTGTTTGGCTTTCTGACAAGATAGTTTGAAATTTTTCTGACAAGAATTTTTTATTTTTTATTTCAAAAAATGGCTTAAAATTTGAGAAAATCATTATATATATATATATAAAAATTTGAGCAAATCATTAGATCTTTGATGGTCGTAGAGTATAATAATAGTTATTTGTTCTTTTGCTGACAGAGACAAGTCCTGCCTCCCTTTGTTTTCTATTTTCATTGTGATCAGTTCAAGTCCTGCCTCACTTTATTTTCTATTTTCATTGTGATCAGTTAAGTAGTGTAATATAATGAACTAACTATTTTTGGTATAAATATAATGAGCTAATTTATGGATATGTTGTTTAATCCACTTCTTGTCCATGAGGTCCAACTTTTTTTTTTTAGGGGTCAATTCCATGAGGTCCACTTAAGAACATGAGCTAAGACATAACATGACTTGAGTATAGGCCACCCTTGTACTTTTCGGGAAAAATTATAAGTTAAGAATTATCGATTGTTATGTTTATTAAGAATTGCTTTCAATTTTTAACTTAAAGTAAAAAGGGATATGAAAATTTTAAAATTAATAAAGAGGAAGATATACCATTATATTATTTTATGACAAATAGATATAAATAAAGTCAGATTCTAAAATTATTAATACTGGATGAAGGGGTTCTCTTAGATTGACCCATAATTTCTAAACTGCATTTCTAACAATAATAGAAGTAATTACCAAACTATTATGAAAACCTTTTTTTTGTTTTTTTGTTTTTTTGTTTTTTTTTTTTTTGTTTTTTTTTGTTTTTGTTTTTTGCGAAACTATTATGAAACCTTGCATACTGAAGTAACTGACCATCCAAAGCTTTAAGGTGTTGGAGAGGGTTTATTCACCAACTTACTTTTAGAGTTAACTTTAACGCCTGATGGATAGACACCCCAAAAAAATTACTATTAAGGGTTAATATACTTTGACGCAAACTCAATTTTAATCTACAAAATAGAGTAAGGGACTACGGGTGTTATAACCTAAGAACCCTACTCTCATGTGAGAGTGAGTTAATTTTTTTTGCTCAAAAGAGTGATTTAGATTGTCCGAACTCAAATAATTACTAAGAGAAATATAACAATGAATGAGATACTAGTTATCTTGGTTGGTGCATTTAATAAGCTATTTATACTAATACTAATGACGGATAAATATTAAATGTGTAATAGTGTCTCTCATACATATGTCAGACCTTTTTCTTTTATTCAGGGGATATTGTCTTTATCCAATATTTAATATTCGGACTGTCCATCAAATCACCAAATTGATTCAGGTAAATTTGGGTCGGGTCGGTTCATACCCAATATGCATATTGGGCCGGTTTACACCTATATCAATTATTAATAACTCAAAAATGTTAACAAAAGAGACACTCTCAACAAGAATTATTGATATCATCAAATTCATGTAATTGTCTCTATCTAATAAGATAAAGTTTGATTTAATTAATAACCCGATGACATATAGCACTTTTCTGGTAAGACAAATATCGCAAACGTGGAGCCACGTATATTAACACTTCCCACAGATTGACTATTTCTCTTTATCCGTTCTGAAATTACTTAGGTTGGTGTATTAAACTTTTGTTGCTTTTACGAAGAAAAGAGAAATGTACGTTAAATTACGTAACTAAACGTTACAAGTAATTGAATAATGATTCGATAAGATATCAACATCAACTCATTCAAAAAAATATTTCTTCGCTATAAAGATTTTTTTATTAGGAGAAACAATTTAGGCTTATGTAATTTTATAAAAAAAAAAAAATTGTCATTCTGAGAAGCCAAAGAAAAATCGAAAAGGACAGGAGATCAGAGGGGCAAAAAGATATTGCTAGGCTTTTCAATTTAGTCGATTTCGTTCCCATTTAAACAAATTAATTTAGATCTTTTAATTCATCACATATAACATTTTGAAAGAGATCGAATAATCTTGAAATATTCGAATTATTTTATTATAATTTTATCATTAATTTATCATCATACAAATATTGCCGAAGAAAAAGAACAACTAAATATGATAAATATCTACAATCTGACAACCGCAAAGTCATCGTTAATACTTAAAGACACGTTGATTAAAACCTGCAATTTCTTTACAAAAAGTCATCATTAATATTCAAGACTTTAACTAGTGAAGTTAACTAGTCAATATATATCTCCGATCTTAAAATTTAGCCTTATCTACTGTGAAATAGCGTATGCAAACATCTCGAATATTAATAATTGTCAATGACCAAAAAAAAAGTGCTTAATAAACCTCATCGTTTTTTTCTCTTTCATACGTAACAGAGATTAGTTTGGAGTGAAGATGTTAGTGTTTGGTGATTGTATTAGATGTCTCATATTACACATCTTCTTCTGGTCCACTTCACACGTATAGGGGAAGGCTTCCAATGTATAAATTTTGTACACCAATAGAAACTTAATCTTGTTGGAGGATGGTGTAAAGGGGCAATATTTTTAACGTAGTTTGGCATAATAATGCCATTTGTTTTCGGAGTATTTTTCTTTATTATTCAAAGGGGCACTTAATTCATAGAATGATTTTTTATTCTCGAGAATCATATTCTTAAAAATGTGAATGTAACACCCAAGATTTTTAGCAATAAGTTAAAAATAAAAATAAAGTGATAATAAGAGAAGAGCATTTATGTTGAGTTTAATCTTATAAATATTGTTCTTTGGGGTTACAACTATTCATATTCTATACATTATCAACATAATTAAGTGTTACTGAATTGAAGGATAATGAATTGGGAGTTACAATTGTTCAATAATATAATTGCTTATATGGAGATTTATATGATTCTTTCATGATACTCATATGACAGGTAGTGTGACAGAGGTGTTACATAGACTTTGGAAATTTTAGAGTTTCAATTTGAAAATTTTGTTCCGCTTTGTGGGTAAGTACCCGTAATTCTTCTAGCATTTATATTTTGAATAAATATGTTTATCATATCTTTGTTCAAAGAGAAGCCTTTATTCATAAAAATCTTAGTTATATTATCTAAATCATGATTTCAAAATTATATTTTATTTAGCAAATAATTTATAAAAATTGATTTGATAAATAATGTTAGCATGATATGTATGAAATTTTGTGAAGTATTTGTCTTTGAAAATTAGTTTATGAAAATTGTGTATGTAACTCTTACGCACAAGTCGATTATGATTGATCTTCATTATGGGTCCCTTCAAGGGGTTAATCTTTGTGATTTTGTACACGTTATGAGATGCATTATTCGAAACTAGTTTCGATCTTTGTCCTTGTGAATTTTTGTATGGCTACATAAATTTGTAGCGCTTTGTGTGGCTCTTTATGATCATAGTCGCTTGTTATTTATATGCTTTGATACTAAATTTGTATACCTCGACAATCTGTTTCAAACTTTGTAAATAAGCTATTCTTGTTAAGCAAGGTATTTATCAAATATTCTTGTAGTTTGGATATAGATTTTGAAATTAGAATGTTTGTCTTTTAATTTTTGGAGATTTAGAAATATTGCATACAAAGTATTTGAAGTAAGTTTGAGCCTTGCACTAGATGTGCAACGATTGTCACGTGTCATATATGTGTATTTTTGAGTTTGGAGTGTAATAATTAAATAGTATCAGAACAATAGATTCATGATCCTATAGTCAGATCTAAGTTATTGAGCTGTAGAGCAGCACTTTGAGGAGGTGGTAGTTTAATTGTTAAGTATTGTAGATGGTCTAGTTGAATTGTGAAATTAATTTAGTGCATTTCTGCTCTAGGCAGGTTTAATATGTATAAAGTTTTGCGGATTAAGGAAGCATATGGGTAGATGTGCTATGTCTAATTATTATAATTCTTGATCATATTGATGAATGACTTGAGTATACTTTGGCATCTGGCTATGAATGTGGCGGCCCATTCTAGAAGTGATACGTATATGAATAGAGAAAGTTATGTTAAAAAAATTGTAGCTGAAATTTGTGGACAACTTTGGATTAGAACAATAACTTCTGCCATGGTCACGTGAAGGACATCTTTGAGTGCTATAATTACAATAGGTTTGATCTTATTACTAGTAAGAAATTGTGGTTGATAATTTAGTTTGATGTGATTGTATCATAAGAATATTACTTGTTTAGGTAATTATGAAAATGATACTTTGAAAAGTTATACTGTTATAGGAAGTCACGTAAGCCGAGATTTGAGACAATTTCTATTAATTGTAAGATATTTGTGAAGGTGAGAATTCAATAACGCTTCTATATTTATTTTTCTTGAGTTTCTTATGAAAAATTGAGGGCACTAAGAATTTGAATGAATTAGTGAAGGTCTAATGTGCTTAACCATGCGAATAATAACTAAGTTTTTGTTGATTATTGGATACTTTATAATGTTTAGGAAGAGCATGACTCCTAAGTTAAGAGAAACAATTTGTACCTCTTACAAATTAAAGGTGAGTGAAGTTTCTAGGACGAAACTTTTATAAGGGGGGAAGCATGTAACACCCATAATTTTTAGCAATAAGTTTAAAAAAAAAAAATGAAAGTGATAACAAGAGAAGAACATTTATGGTGAGTTTAATCTTATAAGTATTGTTCTTTGGGATTATACTATTCATATTCTATACATTATCAACATAATTAAGTGGTTAGTGAATTGAAGGATAATGAATTGGGAGTTACAATTGTTCATTAATATAATTGCTTATATGGAGATTTATGTGATTCTTTCATGATATTCATATGACAGGTAGTGTGACTGAGATGTTACATAGACATTGGGAATTTTAGAGTTTCAATTTGAAGATTATGTTTCGCTTTGTAGGTAAGTACCTGCAATTCTTCTAGCATTTTTATTTCGAATAAATATGTTTATCGTATCTTTGTTCAAAGTGAAGCCTTTATTCATGAAAATCTTAGTTATATTATCTAAATCATGATTCTAAAATTATATTTTATTTAGCAAATAATTTATAAAATTTGATTTGATAAATAACGTTGGCATGACATGTATGAAATTTTGTAAAGTATTTGTCTTTGAAAGTTAGTTTACAAAAATTGTGTGCGTAAACTATAATTGATCTTCGTTATGGGTCCCTTCAATAGGTTAATCTTTGTAATTTTGTATACGTTATGAGACGCGTTATTCAAAACTAGTTTCGATCTTTGTCTTTGTGAATCTTCGTATGACTACATGGATTTGGAGCGCTTTGTGTGGCTCTTTGTGATCATAGTTGCTTGTTATTTATATGCTTTTATACTAAATTTGTATACCTCGACAATTTGTTTCAAACTTTGTAAATAAGTTATTCTTGTTAAGCAAGGTATTTATCAAATATTATTATTTTTCTGTGTCATGCCAACATGCTAGAAAAATTAAGTGGAATACTTACTGGGTGTTGTAGCTCATTATTCGTTATGATTTCAGATTTCGAGGGCACAGATTATGAGATGCAAGAAGAATACTAGTGGGGAGTTCATAGATTATGGCTATTATTTCGGAAGTAGTTTGATTTTGGCTTCTCTTTGTAAGAATTTATGCATTTGAGACTTTCTTGTGGTTTGGATATAGACTTTGAAATTAGAATGTTTGCCTTTTAATTTTTGGAGATTTAGAAATATTACATTCAAAGTATTTAAAGTAAGTTTGAGTCTTGCACTAGATGTACGGCGATTGTCACGTGCCATATGTGTGTATTTTTGGGTTTGGGGCGTGATAGTAAATCTCAAAAATATATATTTGGTATGTTAAAAAATATTTTTATGAATATTTTATCAATTCCTAGAAATGTTATATTCTTATATTTAGTTTAAATATTTTTAGAAATTTTGAACAATTTTGTAAAAATTCCATTAACTCAAAAAGAAGAAAATATCACCGAAAAAAATAATACATATATATATATATATATCATAATAACATAACATGGGTTGGATTTTTGAAGAGTTGAAAAAGAAAATAGTTTAAAGAAAACGGAAGATATTTAGTATTATGTGTTGTGCGTTTATGCATATAAAACCACAGTCCACATGCATATACGCATATAAATTTATATGTAAATATGAAGATACGTATTGTGCATTTGAATGTGAAGGGTTTAGACCCAAAAAGGTTGTATTTTTTATTTGGAGAATTGTTGCCCCAAAAAAGGTATTTTTTAATTAATGGGTAGTTTTTTTTTTTTTTTGGTCTGAATAAATGGGTAGGTATGAATCAAGCATGTTTTGCACGCACTTTTCTATATATTGACGAATATGAGTGTAATTTTGAATGGGATTTGGATGGTTTGGATTTATGGGGTTTAAATATTTCAAAAAAAATGGATTTTTCTATTTAGGACGTGTTTTTATCTTATTATTTTTCTCTAAAATATTTCAACCACTTGGAAAAGTAATATAAAATTATAAGAGTATTGTATTCTCAAGAATGTAATATGATCAAGAATATTCTTTTTATTTTGTGAACCAAACATAGAAATGTTATATTTTTTACTTCACTTTTCTGAGAATTCAATAAGATTTTGCTATCCAAACCCCTAAAGGATTTCCATCATAGTTGTAAAAGAAAACTGTAAAACTCTTCAAGAATCTCACCTACGGTGTATGGCAAGTAACTCTACATTAGGTTTTTCCCAATTCTACAGTAATTTAATTTTGAGTGGATTTCTAATTATTTTCAATATTAGACTGCGCTTATAATTCGAAACAAAATCCAACAAGTCTTTCATCTTTCACGCTCCTTCTCAAGTTTTAAAACATGATACCGTGGCCAAAGACTGGTTGCATTTGATAGCACACTAGTACTTAACCTCGGGATCTATTAGTTTTAAATGCCCCTAGGGCGCTTGATAAATATAAATTGATTATAATAATATTATATATCATCCATTCTCTTCATCAACATTCTTTATATAGTATAATTTTTATTATATATACGAGAAATTTGATATTAAATACATAAATTAATCCTTACCATAAAAAGTAGGATTAAAAGAGTGATATAAAGTATTACTCAATTGATTAAGGATATACGTGTTCATACATACTGTTTCTTATGTAGTAATGTTCTTTACATATGTCATTTCACGTCAAGGAAAATGTTGGTAGGATTTATTTGTAGAATTTATAGTTGGTCACTGCATAAGTTTGACAATTATGTATTCAACCTGATGCGCATGTCCAAGGTCCAATTCCAAGATGAATTGATGGCAAACAGTTTCGCGACTTTCTCATTGGCAGAAATATAGATAGTTAAAATGGATATGCCGTATAAGAAACGTTATATACCTTCTTTTCCCAGAAGAGCTCTTTTAAAGACAAAAATGTGACGCGGAAATTCTAACATAATCAATTGCACCTAGTAAGAGAGAAAAATTCTTCTACACGGCATTCCGCGGTTTGACCTGTGAGCCAAAAAAATGTGTAAGTTGAGTTGCCGGCTGCCGCATAAAAAATCGACTGAAGAAAATCTAGAATGCACATTTTAGAGCATCTCTAATAGAAGACACTATTTACAAAAATATATTAT